>JADRCH010000007.1:6007460-6115448 GCA_019843965.1 Rhynchomys soricoides | reverse complement strand
AGATAGATAGATAGATAGATAGATAGATAGATAGATAGATAGATAGAAGATAGGATGGATAGATTGATTAGATAGAAGATAGATAGATAGATAGATAGATAGATAGATAGATAGATAGAAGATAGAATGGATAGATAGATTAGATAGAAGATAGATAGATAGATAGATGATAGGATGGATAGATAGATTAGATAGAAGATAGATAGATAGATAGATAGATAGATAGATAGATAGATAGATAGATATTCATGTATATATTAAAGTCTGGAATGACAGTCCCTTCAGTAGTCTTTTTGCTTAGGATTGCTTTGACTGGGAAATTTTTGGTTCCCATATGAATTTTAGAATTGTTTTTCTATTTCTGTGAAGAAAGTTTTGGGCATTTTAGTTGGGATTGTGTTAAATCTGTACCTTATTTTTGGTAGGTTAGTCATTTTCGCATATTAATTCTACCAATCCACGAACATGAAATGTCTTTCCTGACAAAGACACTTTCCATAGCATCTTCCTCAGTTTCTTTCCTCAGGGACTCAAAATTTTCATTGTAGAGATTTCTCACACACTCAGTTAGATTTATTCCTAGATATTCTGTTGTCTTGCTGGTGTGGTATATGAAAGTGTGCCCATGATCGCTTTCCCAGTATGCTTGTTGTTGAGATCTAGAAAAGCTATTGACTTTCATAAGTTAATTTTGTACCTGACACTTCCTGAAATTGTTGATTTTTTTTCCTATGAGTTTTGTGGTGGAATTTTTAAGACCTCTTTTGTATACTATCACGTCATCTGCACACGGGGTTGATTTGACTTATTCCTATTCCTTTACTTCCTCCTCTTATAATATTGCTTCAGCTGCTGTTTCAAGAACTACATAGAAAAGGAGTGGGAATAGTGCTCAATCCTGTCTCATCCGTGATTCTAATGCGATCCCTTCAAGTTTTTCTCCCTTTAGGATGATGTGATTGGGAGAATGTTCCTTCCTGCCATACTCTTTCTAGTAGTTTTATCATGAAAGCATGTTGGAATTTATCAAAGGTTTTTTCAGCATCTGAGATGATCATATGATTTTTCTCTTTGAGGCCATTTATGATTTATTATATTTATAGATATATGAATGTTTAATCAAGCCTATCTTTCTAGTATAAAACCAACTTAATCATGTTAGATGATCTTGGTATTTGATTACATTTGGTTTGTTAGTAAATTTTTGAGGATTTTGCATCAATGTTCATCAGGAATATGAGTCTGTAGTTTTATTTATTTGTTTATTGTTTTACATGGCTTGAGTATTAGAGTGATACAGGTTTCATAAAATGAGTATGGGGGTCTTTTTTCTGTTCTTATTTTTTGAAAAGATAAAAAGTGTTGGTTGTAGTTCTTTGAAAGTATAGTAGAATTCTTGTGTGAATTCATCTGGTCCTGGACTTTTTTGTTTCTTGTCAGAAGAATTCTTATTACTGTTTCAATCTCTTCCTTTGTTATTTGACCCTAACCAAGGGACTTAAAAAGGGACGTGAAGAGAAATAACAGTAAGTTTAGGAAATACAGAGTTTCATAAAAAAAAGTGAACATATTGTAACATATCATCAATTATAATTACATTAAACGGCCTTTATTTAAACAGACATCCTTGTGGAAATTTGACCATGGAGAAATGGTGGGTTCAGAAAAGGAAGTGTATAACTGTGCTTTGTTACTATGTAAAAGAGTTAAGCCTTTATTCACCAAAAAAAAAAAAAAAAAGTAAAATGAACATAAAATGTGGAAATTTGAAAAGGCAAGAAGCAATACTCTAAACTGCTTGAGGGAGTACTGATGAATGCCACTGGGTGGAAACTGGGAACAGATGGTGCTGAAGAACATTTAAAAGATTAGATAAAAGTTCATGTGAATGAAGCCAGACCAAACAAGGATGATACCAATAAGCATGCTAAGAGGGAAGAGGGAAAGCTTAGGAAGCCTTAGCCCTAGACAAAGAGCATCATGAACACAGCTGCAATTCTTATCCCTTCCTCTTCCCCCTTCCCTTCCCTCCCCCTCCCTTTCCCATTCCCCTGCCCTTTTCCCTTTAAGTTCCTCCTGCTGCAAGGCAGCATGAATTTCTGAAGAAAGACTTTCCTCAATGTACCCTGAAAAAAGGAAAAAGACTAACTCTGCCACTGGTTGTTTAGATTCTTTCAATAGGAGATGACTGTGGACTCTTCTCCAGTCTTATCTCTTGCTACCTTCATTGGCTCCAGACACATTCAACACTTGTGATTTCTTGAAATGTTCTGAATTTCCCTCATCATAACTGTGTTCACATTGTTTGTGACAAACACACATTTCTGAGCTTAATCCATCTTAATAACATTCAGTCTCCATAGCAATGTCCATTCGTGGGATGACAATGAATGAAGAGTTGTCTTTCCCAACATTCTCTGCCCAGCCTCCACCATTCTCCAAAGAAATCTTTCTTATCTATACTGCCTCACAACTTTGCTTATGTTTATTTATAGGAATAGTTACATGCTGCCACATAGTAGTTATTTTTACTTCACTATCCTGCTAAGTTATAAAATCCTTGAAACACAAAATGTTATGTTCATCCTCGATTTATGCCATGAAATATAAAATGGTTATCCAGGAATGACTAGACAGTCCAAACGCTCACATTGTCAACTTCACCAGAGTTCTGTGGTCATGTTTCTTCTAGTATTCCCAGATGAAAACTCAGAAGTCTGAGTGGGAGAGATTATGCTAAGTATTTTCAAGCTCTAAAATAAATAGGAGTTCTCTCAAACACAGAATGTTATTTTTATCTTCTTTTTCTGAGGACAATAATAAATTAATTAGGACTTAACCTGTATTTAACTATGACTTTCTTTTTTGTTGAACACTTTGTCCCCAATATTTATGAACTGAGTTTCCCCTCAACCAGTATAAAGCACTGAAGATGGGCTATCAGATAACTTGATGTGCAGTCCATATATGGGTGCCTTGTCTCCAGTGCCAATTCATAGTCTCAAGAGTTCAAGTCTTGGAAGTAGGACTGGCTTGACTCTGCCAAGTAGTCTAATGCTACTTCAGCTGTCCAAAAGAAGGAGAGTTCTGGTAACCAGTATGTCCTGGATATAAGACATCCAGAGTCCTCTCCAGTGAAGAAAACATTAAAAACACAATTAGAATACCTAATTTTGGCATCATTTTTCTAAAAGAAAGTCCTTAGCTAACAAGAAAAAGATAACTTATTTTTCATACATACAGCAACTTTCACTTGAATAATCTTTTCTCACTTTCTGGACTTTTTTTTTCTTTAAGAATTTCATTAAATTCCATCTTTATTTTTTACAGTGTTAGAAACTTTAAAACACTGTTAAATATGAGAAGATTAAATGTTAAGGTGTGCCTGATATGTGTGCATACACACATGTGTGTTTGCATGTGTGTGCATGTGGGCATGCATGTAGAGGCCAGAGGTCAAAATTAGGTGTTTTCCTCCACCATGTTTTGTCTTGTTTTGAGAGACAAGGTCTCCCACTAAACCTGGAGCTCACTAATTAGGCTAGGCTGGCTGGCCAGTGAGCTCCTGGGATCTGCCTGTTTCTGTCTACTTGGTACATTAAACGTAAGGAAAGTTCTCTAAGTGCATCCTGGGTAGGAGTATCAGCTGATAAGCAATGAGGTTATATTGGATGAAGAACATGCAGACAAGAGCCTCTAATGTCAAACCTAGGGGAGGGAAAATGGAGAGAGGAAGAGATGGAGGAGGAAAAAAGTAACCAAAGTTGCAGCTTCTAACCCTATACCACTTTGGTTGGCTACCTAGCCCAGCAACTCAGCAAGAATTTCCAATAAGGACATCCCAGAGACCTCAACTCTCACAGAAGCTTAATTGTAAAGTGATATAAGAGACCAGCAAGGCTCAACACAAAGCCTTGTGTGACATAGGTACTACCAGATGGTCTTGTCTTCAGGTCATAGTTCTTTCTATTTTCAGATCTTTATTCCAACCTTCTTAGCAGATCAGAGAATGGAGGTATATGGTTCTGTTTGCCAGGTTCCCTCTCTTCCTAAAGAACAGCCCCCCTCTCCTAAGAAAGTGTTTGCTTTCTCTTCCAACAAACCTTCTTGTTTCCTCAGATGATCCCAGAATGATTCCTGGCTTCTTTTCCCTCAATTTATCTAAATTGAATCCTTCTATGGTGATGTGTCCATAAAAATCAGACTTGAAAGAATCATCCATCCCTTTAGGAAAGGGGCTGGTTGATGTTGTCAAAACACAGAGAAGCTATAAGGACCATTTAAAGAGACTTGGTCTTGGCAGTCTTCAGTGCCTTGAGACCAAATTGCAATGGTCCCATTGAGTTACTTTGGAAACATCACAGCATCCTGTGGGCTTAGAGTTTTCAGAACTTACTTTAATTAGGGTTCTTAACTGCTTTAACCTCCTTTCTAGCTCACCGACCAGAGGTAATGGAAAAAGAAGGTTAATAGGAAAGGGGGTTGTGGACCTGTTTAGAATTCTTTGGGACAATTCCAGTCTTTGTTGTCAGGATATCAGCAGTCCAGTCCAACAGCAAACACCAAACACAAATCAGGAGCAGAGGCTCAATCCAGCAGAAACTGCAAGGCTCCACTGAATTGGCACCAGTCATCGGAAGTGGCAAGAACCAGTCAGAATTCTGTGAGAAGTTCTTTGATGCTTGTCTCTCTACAAAGTGAAGACCAGCAAAACCCAGCTAAGTGTTACAAGGCATAGCAATGCAAGAGCATCCTCTCACTGTCTCTGTAGTTACATTTATATTTTTTCTAAGCATCACACGCCCTCTCAAGTGTCCTCTCCACCAAAACATCACATGCCCTCTCATGTGTCTGCTTCAGCAAAACATCCTCTCATGTGTCTACTTCAGCAAAACAACCTCTTACAAGACAGCTTCCAGAAAAACATCATGTGACACAACTCAGTTTCCAAAGAAACCAGAAATTTTCACTTCATATCACCCTTTCTCTTTAAAAGAAAAAAAATTATTTTTTTCTCTAATATTAACAATCTACACACAATAGAAATATTTAAAAGAACCATAAAGCTAGAACTTTATGTCACATCCCTTTTCCCCTCTTTTCCCCATCATAAGATAAGAAAGTTATTTTTAAAAAAGAAAAACAGAGGAGTAAAATCCCTGATTTAAACTTTATTTTGTTTCCTCCCTGATCATGACCAATAACAACCTACCACCCTAGATGATTACAACCATAACACATCAAACGACCAAAACCATCCATCCCAACTTAAGAGACAGGGACCACAATCTTCTCATAATTGCTTCCTGCTGAATTGGGGTGAAAAATTCGTGTTTAGGGCCCAAGGAAAAAAATGGTTAGACTTTAAAGAGCTAGCTGTAGTGTTTGTTGTCCAGTCTCTGTGTTGTCTGTCCAGTCTATGTGTTATCTAGTCTCAGCGTGATCCATCATTCGGTGTAATCTTTAGAGGTTGTTCTGCGTTCATATTTTGGAGAATTCAGTAACTAAGGCAGCCTGTGAGAGTGAATCCCCTAGGCTATTTGCTTTGTGGTGACATTCATGTATCAGCTGATAAAAGGTATTCCCTGGTCAGATCTAATCTTTATAAGTTTTGTGGGTATCTAATCTTTATAAGTTTTGTTTTTTACTCCCTAGTGATACATAAGCATAACCATGTCCCCATCTTAAAACTATGGCAGGTTTCCATTCTAACGCCAACACATCCTTATAGTGTATTGGTTGGCTTAGTGCCTCAGATTTTTTTCCAGGAACCCAGTGTCTCTCAGTTGCTGTTGTTCCTTTTTCACCAACATTTAGAAAATTTAGAGTTAACAAAGTATTATTTATTCTGACTCAGGGGGGTTATTCTTCATTTCTGTTCAATAAACATCTCTTTTAAGGTACAGTTGGCTCTTTCTATAATTGCTTATCTTGTGGGATTGTGTGGTAGAGCAGTAATATGTTTTACACTGTAATGTGCAAAGAATTGCTTCATCTTACTAGATACATATATGGGAGCATTATCAGTTTTAATTTGTACACACTGTCCTATTAAAACCCTCCTTTAGGCAAAGCTCAGTCAAGTTTAGTTTCTAGCATTCACCAACAGGAGTCTTAAAAGGATTATATATTCTAGCTTTCCTGTATAAAAGACACACAGTCCAGGTATTTTATTTACAAGCTGTAAGCGTAGATTGGGAGCTCTTCTAACATATATCCCAGCCATACATCCTCGGGTACTTGCTGTTTCTCCTGGCCAGATGCTCATGGTCCATGTCATGGTGGCTTCCTCCTCTCTGGATTTCTTTCCTCTCTCCCAGTCTCTACCTTCAGTCCCCAGCCAGGTAACTGAAAACCTGCCTGCCTCTATCTATGGCCCAATGACAGGCTTTAGCCTTTTACTGACCAATTAACCTAGGAAACAAGGTTACACATAGCATTAATTGGTGTACATGAGTATCTGCTCATTGGGGAAACCAAATCTCAGGGGCCAGTATTCAGCATTTGAATGCATAGCAGCACCAGACCAGCCACAACATAGAAGCAGTGACTCTGCCCCTCTTCCGTGTACTTAAGTTACACCTTCCTTCCCTGCCTCGCCCTTTCCCGGAGTGAAGCCTGAAGTCAGTGCTGTGCTTTAAAATTGAACATCTCAAGAGCCAACCTGAGGAGGGTCGAGGGTCAGGCTCAAGAATCTGTGATTTTGGAAGACACATGCTCTCATTGTCTCTGATGTGCAGCTAGATGGAGGCATGACTGAGCCAGGTGATGCATGAACCCCACTAACTGAACAAGCATATGGAAGCCCCCAATCAGATGTACAAAACAGCTCCCCTACCTCTGCCTAAACATTGCATGCTTCTCAGCCACAATTTGCCAAACAAAAGCAGAACTGACAAAGTTATAGGAATGCATTGGAGCAGCTCCGAGCTCTAAAAGAATAACCATAAAGGAGGTGGAAGTGACTTTGCCATCTTGGAGCATTAGAGGGACAGCCCAGGCTTGCCATGCACTCTACCATTGATTTCCCTCCTGCTGAAGGTCGGTAATGTAAAAGCAATTTGTTTCTTTGTAAAGTCTACAGTTATATCACAGGCCTGTATAATTTTGCTCACCAAGTGTTGTTGTTGTTGTTATTGTTGTTTTTGTTGTTGTTGTTGTTTTTCAAGTTGCTATCCACAAGAGGTAGCTATCCTCAAGAGGGCTGAGCATAGTTCCCCCTCCCTGGGGGAAGGGGGGCTGTAATATTGAAGTACAAGGGGAAAAGCTGTTTTGAATATGTCACATAGGGTCACTTTTGAAATTGTCAAACTAGCTCTCTATTTCTTCTGACAGAAGGGAATCATACCACAACACATCACCTTTTTCTTTTGCAAATGAATGCCAGTTAGAGAGTTCTCTTAGTCAGGGTTTCTATTCCTGTACAAACATCATGACCAAGAAGCAAGTTGGGGGGAAAGGGTTTATTCAGCTTACACTTCCACGTTGCTGTTCATCACTGAAGGAAGTCAGGACTGGAAATCAAGCAGGTCAGGAAGCAGGAGCTGATACAGAGGCCATGGAGGGCTGTTTCTTACTGGCTTGCTTACCCTGGCTTGCTCAGCTGGCTTTCTTATAGAGCCCAAGACTACCAGCCCAGGGATGGTACCACCCACAAGGGGCCCTCCCCCCTTGATCACTAATTGAGAAAATGCCTTACAGCTGAATCTCATAGAGGCATTTCCTCAAGGGAGGCTTCTTTCTCTGTGATAACTCCAGCTTGTGTCAAGTTGACACACAAAACCAGCCATCACAAGAGTCAAGTCTAGCAAGAAGTATCCTTTCTCTGTCTTAGTTCATGGGGCACTGAGTGCAACCCAGTGAGGCTTTCTTAGGTCCTTGGACAGTTAGAAGCAGTTTTACATTTGATGCCATATGGCAGATGCTTCAAGACTTTTCCTCTACTTTGAAACGTCTCCCTGCTCCCTTTTTTATTTGTATTCCGTTGTTTTATGTTTATTTCTACCAAGCATGTAGAACTTAGGTCTTAAGACTTTGAAAATCTTGGCATGATAACAATCAGAAGAATTTGGCCATTTGGCCAGTAACATCACCCCACTTTGACAAAGTGACTCTTTTCTGTTATTTCATTTCCCTCGTGTGTGTGTGTGTGTGTGTGTGTGTGTGTGTGTGTGTGTGTGTTGTGTCCTTTCCTCCTACCCCCCTCTCAAAACATTTCAAAGAGTGCCCTAATAACGGGTGACAAACTTGCATGTGCTTCCCTTATGACTAAACCTCTGGGCCTCTGGCCAATCCCTGCCTAGCTCATATGGCTTCAAACTTTAGGCATCCTGGTCAAGAGCTCCTCATTTGTAGCCCTGGTTGGAACTGCGAGGGCGGAAGGTGCTAGGGAGTAGCGGTGTTGGGGGAAGGTGAAGCAATCACATGGAGGAAGAGGGAGTTTCCTTCTCACGAGCTGTAGCTGGCTCTAGGTCTTGGCCTCCGGGCTCCACCCAGTCCCTCCCTGTGCTCAGGGAAAAGCCAGTCGCCACACACAGGCACACTCAGGCTGGGCGCCACGCCCTAAGGAGAGCGGCCTTGGGGCCCATCACCATGGCAACCGCGGAGCTCCTTCCACTTCCCCACCCAGCTGATTCCCCCACCCCACCTCCTCCTCCCAGCGCAGCCAACCGGTTTTGCGTCCCTGGAGCGCACTATAAAACCGGCAGGGGTGGCGCTCACTGCTCAGCCAGACCTGGGTGAAGGGTCTCCAGCCCGTAACAGCCCCTAGCAGGCAGAACATGAGCGTCTTCCTGAGAAAGCGATGCCTCTGCCTAGGCTTCCTGCTCTTCCATCTCTTAAGTCAAGTAAGTAGCGCATGGTTAAGATGCCTCGGATTACTTGGCCCTCCTAGACTACCCCTGATCCGTCCAACTCTGCCTTAGTTTGCCCCTCACAACCAGAGTTCGTTTTCTTGTCTCTCCGTTCTTCCTAGGTCTCTGCAACTCTGCGCTGCCCGTCTCGGTGCCCGCTCCAGTGCCCCACTATATCACCGACCTGCGCCCCTGGGGTGCGCTCGGTGCTGGACGGCTGCTCCTGCTGTCCGGTGTGTGCCCGCCAGCTCGGGGAGAGTTGCTCTGAGATGAGACCCTGCGACCAGAGCAGCGGTCTCTACTGCGATCGCAGGGCAGACCCCAACAACCATACTGGCATTTGCATGGGTAATCCTACCCCACTTCCACCCCCTGCTGTCCCCTCCTTGGCCTGACCTCTCCACTGGCAGCTAGGTGAAACTTTACCCTCTCTTTTACTTTCCCAGAGAACTAAGCAAAAACATTTGTAGCAATAGTACAGTACAGTAAGTGACATGTGTGGAGAACATCAGGCTGAGAGGAAACAAGCCCCGTGCAGGTATGTCACTTGCCGCCTAGAGAAGGGACGAAAGCAGAGTTAAGGGCTAGTGAAATCATTTTATTTGGCCAGCTCCAGGGGAACACTCGGGGCTTACTCCCAGGCCTATAGTTTCCCCTCCTCCCGAGCGCGCGCGCCCAGCAGCCCAGCGCATTTGTTTTCACACCTGTAATTATCCTAATTTGAGCCAAAGCAATTCCATCTCTTGGGAGGACTATGTCACTCCAGTCTGATCTGCAGTAAAAGAAAATTGCAGGCAACTAGCCAACCCAGGCTCATGAAAATTAATCAATGGAAGCTCAATTTCCTATCAGGTACACTGCTGTAGTCAGGGTCATACCTACCAACTTTGGTAAGAGTCTGAAGTTCTCTCTCTCTCTCTCTCTCTCTCTCTCTCTCTCTCTCTCTCTCTCTCAGCTAGTGATGGTGTGATGGTGTACTGTGCTTCAACACCAGGAATCTGACTAGTGAGCCTATTTAGTTTTAAATCCTAAACTACAGCAGAAGATGACTCTTTGGAAATGATCTTATCTTTAGAGATAGGGAGTCTCTGGAGCGTGACTTCAGCATTTATTCTTGTCTTTGTTCTGTGTTTCTGTCTTAGAAATGAAATCATTTCGGGGTAGGTGCTTTCGAAAGGAAGTAGAGATATGTTAGAAGCCAGCAATTAACCAGAATATGTGTATTGGTGTGTCCAGAGTCTGCAGTATGCACTCCTCTTTGTTCACGCATGAGAACTACGTGAAATAAGAAGGACCGGGTGGGATTGGTGCTTTCTCCTCCTGGAAGCATCCAGGATTTATCTTTCCTTAAGATGTATAATAAGTCAGTCATCTGCTCTAGAAAAGGAAGAACTTCTGACCATGTCCTACCATTTTACACAGCTTCCAGTTGAATTATGCTTTTATTTTTCTCTCTCCTCTTCCCTCTGCCTTCCTTCCTGAATATACTAGTTCCAGAGGGAGACAACTGTGTGTTCGATGGGGTCATTTACCGCAATGGAGAGAAGTTTGAGCCGAACTGTCAATACCACTGCACCTGCAGAGATGGGCAGATTGGCTGTGTGCCCCGCTGCCAGTTGGATGTGCTCCTACCGGGTCCTGACTGCCCAGCTCCGAGAAAAGTCGCAGTGCCCGGGGAATGTTGTGAACAGTGGACCTGTGGCTCAGATGAGCAGGGGACACTGGGAGGCCTGGCCCTTCCAGGTAAGAAGCTCAGCAGACACAGGACAGTTAAGGGAAATGCAGTCACAAAGGCTGGACTCTGGGGTTTAAGATGAGAAGCTGCTTTACATCTGGCTGTTCCGTTGTGAATGACAGATTACCCAACTGAGATCAAATGCATCATTTCTTTAACTCTGAGCTAGATTACTGAAATATGCACACAGCCTCTTTTTTAAAGGGGCCCAATAGAGACAGTTACAGTGTTTCATTTTTGCCTTCTGGGATAGGTATTCTTTGACTATCTCTCCTGATGGACCCCTAATTTTTTTAAAAAATCCTTTTCTTTGATAGATTTTTTTTTTTTTTAAATTTGGCTCTGCTTACTCATCAGAATTAAAATGTGGCATTGGGGAAATGTCTCAGTTGGTAAAGTAATTACAGTTCAAGTGTGAGGACCTTAGTTGGAACTTCAGCATTCTTTAAAAAAAAAAAAAAAAACCCACCTGCCTATAATTCTAATGCTGAGAAGGTGGAAATCTGCAGGTCTCTTGGCGTCACTGGCCAACCTAATCAAATAAATAGCGCCAGATTTCAGTGAATATGCTCCTCAAGATAATACTTAAGGTAGATCTGTAGCCTCTGTACACATGTGTGTGCACACCTTCAAACACATGGGCACACATACACACACACCTGAACATATATACAAAACAATTAAGCTGTTAACATGAGCTTTCTACGTACCAAATCATGTATAGAAACATTCAGCTTATGATGTTCCTACGTTCCTACGTTCATATAACTACCAAGTTTCTTAGAACAAGTTATCCTAAGCTTCTGAGGGTTCAGTGATTAAAGATTTCTTGAAATCCTACATTGTGCTCTACCCATTAAGAGATTATAAATAAACCTAGTTCTGTGTTCTGCAGGAACTGGTATATATTAGCTACAGAATTAAAATTCACGATCTCATGTTTTCTGCGAGACAACACTTATCTCTCCATTCTTTACTCAAATCACTGTATTTACAACTTTGATAGCCTACAGACCGGAAGCCACCGTAGGAGTTGAAGTCTCTGACTCCAGTATCAACTGCATTGAGCAGACTACGGAGTGGAGTGCGTGCTCCAAGAGCTGTGGAATGGGTTTGTCCACCCGGGTCACCAACAGGAATCGCCAGTGTGAGATGGTAAAACAGACTCGTCTCTGCATAGTTCGGCCTTGTGAACAAGAGCCTGAGGAAGCAACAGACAAGGTAGGAGCTTATCACTTTATAGCAGTGGCCTCACCTCCAGGCTTCCTTGAAGCCTGGCCTCCAGAAAGTCACAGTCACACTAGCTGACTGAAAAAAAAGAAAAATCCAATATGCCCTAGCTGGGCATTAATCCAAAGGGTGTTGAATATCCTGAATCAAAATCAGTATCTTCTGTCTTTCATTGTTAACACACACAAATGCCCCCAAGCAACTCACAGTAGTTCTACAAACAAATGGGAAAGGACACACAGATACTTTATCCTAGTGAGGATACTTTAATAAATCAAATCCCAAACCTGAAGGACAAAAAGAAAAAAGTAGCTTTCCAATTGTGAAGAAGAACTTTAGCAAGGTTAGTTTTTAAATATATTGTGTACACAATAAACAGCTGTCAGGAAATGCATGAATGGATGTCTGGGAATTATGCACACTATTTTTAAAAGCCTGGTAGAAATAGTACATTTGCCAGTACATGAGCCAAATAAACCAACGTATTTCTTCCCAACCACCATCAACTTTTTTGTTGTTGTTGAGGAATTATGTCAACACAGTATGTTGATTCTAGTTATAAAGTGTGAAGATCAGGAGCCCTAATTGGTTTCTGATGACATCAAAGGTCTTGTTGCAGAACTGGATCAGAAAAATATAATATCAGATTAACCATTACAAAGATTCTTATGTCAGCCCGAGGACAAAATAAAACAGCCCCTGGAAATTCAAGCTTCGTGTATCTCTACTCTGAAGCAGTATCCTCTAATGTTTAAGGGGACAGGACTAGAACCAGTTCAGCCTGGCTTTAAATCCTTTCAACATGACCTAGCTTTGTAATCTTGGACAATTTATTTTAAATTCTTTCTCTATAGACTGTGACCATTTATATCTCTTGCTGGGAATAGTTGCATACACCTTTAATCCCAGCACTCAGGAGGCAGGGGCAGGAAAATCTCTGTCAGTTAGAGGCCAGCCTGGTCTACATAGAAAATTTCAGGAAAGGCAGATACATAGAAAAATTCTGACTCAGAGGAGGGGGGATGAGGGAGGGAGAGAGGGAAGGAGAGAGAGAAAGAGAGAGAGAGAGAGAGAGAGAGAGAGAGAGAGAGAGAGAAAGGAATGAGAGAGGAAAGAAGAAAAAGATCTATCTTCAGGTTGTCGTAGGATTAAACAAAATGAATTTACAAAATGTTGGACATAAATTAAATACTCTGTTAATGTTAGTCATCAAATAATTAAATTTTTTTCCTGCTGCTAAAACAAGAGACTCACTGGTTATGTGGCTGTTCAGCTATACGATTTTAAAGAGTGACCACAAATTTATGCTATTTCTGCAAATTCAAAAAGAACACCTAGAAATACCTTTTCTCCAAAATTATACCCTTGCATCTTCTGACACTTTAGGAAACGTGTGTAGCTTCACAATGAAAGTTCACCCACATAAGCATTCATACATTTACCTGTATGCACACACAGTTCAGCAGTTTTTAATGGCCACTGAGAAGAATATATCTTGAATATTAGCTACAAAAAAAAATAGGAAAAACAGGACCTTCAATATTTTCATATTCCATATTTCATAGTTACTTCTTTATTAAATAAGGCCTTTTTTTTTTTGGCTTTGGTTTTTTGAGACAGGGTTTCTCTGTAGTCCTGGCTGTCCTGGAACTCACTCTGTAGACCAGGCTGGCCTCGAACTCAAAATCCATCTGCCTCTGCCTCCCAAGTGCTGAGGTTAAAGGCGTGCGCCACCACTGCCCAGCCCTAAATAAGGCCTTTTTATACAGTGCTCCTAGAATTTGGTCTTTTGTGTTATTCTTTCATACAACTGATGTTTCTTTTAGCACCTCACTTTATATGGGGAAACACTATGCTTAAGAAGTTTATATGGTGTACATATTTTATGCAGGTTCTGGAAATGTGTTTGGAATATAGTACTAGATGCTTTCTTGTTTCTGGGATTTCGTAAGTCTATGACTGAGGCTCTTCTTTTGTAGTCCCCAGGTAAACAGCAGCATCTGATGATTCATGGGCCTTGAATCACATGTGCTAAAGTGAAAACTCTAGTTGTAAGGACCAAGAGTCTGTGTTTTAACAAACCCCGGAGGTGGTGCATGACAGTTTGAGAACCACTAACATAAAAGGATTCATTACCCCACATACTATGAGCCTTATTGGGAAAGTGTGCAGTACAGTTGTAGCAAGTTTGTAGTAGAATCAGAAATAAAAGTCAGTGGCTTGCTTATTTGATGAAACTGGGTTGGTTTCTTTATTATCTGAACTGGTAGAATACTGAATAAAGTCTCCACTCAATTCAGTTTTTTGGAAAGAATCTTAAATTTCACTGTCCTAGAATTTCCAAGGTCATAATGTATTGGAACAAACTGGCTTTGCATCAGACAAATTCTGATACTCGGTATTTTCTGATCATTCCAGTCCTTTGAGACTCCAGCTTTCAAATAAAACTGGGTCAGTTGTGCCTTGTATAACAGGTATTCCTTGAGTGAATGGATGCTGTCAAAGTTAAATGAATTAATGCCTGGGGAGTCCTTGAAACATTAATAGACTTTACCAATGCTACATTTGGTCCTTCTCTCAAGAACACCAAAGAATGCATTTAGCTATATAAAAACAATGTCTTTAAATAAGAGAGAGATACTTTCTTCTTTCTGTTCATAGCCTCAAAGACAAAAGGGGATTCTGCATATTTGGCGTTTTATTCAAATTCTAGGTAGAGAAGGGAAAAGGAATGTAAGAGAGGAGTAAGAACTGTCCAAAAGGCAGAGGCTTGCCCCGAATAATTGGACTGATGTCATTATTGGCCAGATTTTATCACAAGTTCCTAGATACTCTGAGGAAGCAACTGATGTTAGCTGATAACATTTGTCCAAGTAAAACTGATGATTTATTTAAAAAGAAGAAAGACCAAAGGACATTGGGTGGGTAACTGTTAAGTTGGTCCTTCAGAAAAACTGTGGGATTTCCACTCAACACTCTTCTTTTTCTTGTCTTAGAAAGGTAAAAAGTGTCTCCGCACCAGGAAGTCCCTGAAAGCCATCCACCTACAGTTCAAGAACTGCACTAGCCTGCACACCTATAAGCCCAGGTTCTGTGGGGTCTGCAGTGATGGCCGTTGCTGTACCCCCCACAATACCAAAACCATCCAGGTGGAGTTTCAGTGTTCCCCAGGACAAACCATCAAGAAACCAGTCATGGTCATTGGAACCTGTACCTGCCACTCCAACTGCCCTCAGAACAATGAGGCCTTCATCCAAGAGCTGGAGCTGAAGACAAACAGAGGAGAAATGTAACAGGTGCCCAGGGAAGCACATTGGTCAAGGCAAACTGTTGCTGTGCATGGCCCACCATCACCTGTATATAGGAAACATAATGGGAGTTGTCCCATGTATGTTTCTGTGATCATATGAGGTCATTTATATTTGTCTTTTTTTTTTTTAATGAAAGATGTTTCAAATGTAAACTTAGAATCAAGGTAAGCTCAGGATATGGCTTAGGGGTGACTTGCTTTCCTGTGCTGTTTATTACAAGTGCAAATTTGTGCAAATTTAAATCATGTAGATGATCTAGTTGGTAGAATGTGTCACATCACACTCATTTTCTGAGCACTAGTTAAATCCCAATACATGTTACAGAAATAGTTGGCACAATGAAATCTAAGATCATGTTGAACATGTACATACATATCAGCATATACCGAGATTGACTTGAGGGATCTCTACTGAGCTCCTTTTTGGAGTAGGTCAACTATGTGCTTCCAAGCGTAAGATCAAAGGAAACATACAGCTCTGAGTGTGAAGTTCAGAGACTGATTTTCTATTTAGTACACTAGGAAATGTGCTATAACTACAGCGGAGGAATGTCTGTTAATTAAGTGGGCTGGTGTCATGAACTTTCTCCATTGTAGACAAACTGACTCCTTTCCAATTGAAAGAAGCTGAACCCAAAACTCCCAATGCAGGGATGGCAGGGCCTCTCAGTGCATGGTTTGTATTCCAGAAGATGCTGAGGCCCACTTCTTCAAAATTAAACAGGGATTCTTTCATAATTTAACAGTACACTGAAGACCAAGCCACCTAATTTACAATCTCTGATGACTTTCAAATGTGCTTTTAGTGCAATTTTGAAAAGGAAGAGCATAATCTACAAAGTTTTATGAAAGTTTGTAGTTATTGAAGACCTGCTCAAAATACATCCTTTGGTCATAATTATGAAAACACAAGATATACATGTGTACTTATGTATGTTTAATAGACAAAGATCACAAAATGTGCTAGAAAATACAATTTGTACATCACCACATGAGTTCTACTTTTCTCTTTAAAGTATTTATGAAAGTATAAATTATACATTTTGTAAAATATTTTCTTTAATTTCCCTAGTTGTTACAAACAGCTTTTAAAAATTACAATGTTATCAATGCATGACTCTGGTATTAGTTTTGTGTTACCAGTTTAATGTTGTTTACTGAAAATAAAAATCCATGACTTCAATCAGTAGCATCTATTGAAAGCAACGTGGATATTTTGTCATGAGCTCATAACTTTTTATCAGAGGAAAATGACCTCCATCACCAAAGTCGCAAACATTTTCTGTGCCATTTTCTCAGATGATCGTCTTCAGCCCTAGTCATTTTTCAGAAGACCCCCCCCAGACATCCTTATACACTGATACCTAAATATGTGATCTTAGAATCAAAACTCACTTCTCAGCGTCCATTATCAAAGTAAAAGACAGCCCAGCCACTATTCCTAATACCTAAGTAAAATCATGAGTATCCTTTTATCAGTTTGCACTTATCACCTGCCCAGAAAACTATGCAGCTTGCCATCTATATCCATCAATATAGTACCATGGGATGCAACTAACCAGTCTTGGACTGAAGAGGTTAGGGGGAACAAACTTTACTTTGTAGCTAATTTGTACCAAGTGGTTGGCCTTGAGTGGTTGCACGGATAACAACCATTTGTGTTATGTTAGCTTATTATGAGTCATCCAAAGATAGTAAGCTATAGAGGAGGGTGGGCATATGTTTTAAGCAAATACTACTGTTCTGTATGAAGGCCTTGAGTATCTGTGGATTTTATGGTTTCCACCCTGGACTCTCATGCTCTCTCAGGGATACTGAAAGGCACCTGTATTTCCAGTGATGACGTAGAACAGAGTTGCCATCTGGGTGATATAAGAGCCAAAGTACAGTTAATATGAGTTTTTATAGTTTGAAGTTTCTGGCTGGTGCAGTTTAAACCCACAGTTCTTCCATAAATTAAAAAAAAAGGATTTTTTCCAACTTCATTTCCTCAGATACAGCCTCCTTCCCATCCATCTTTACAGCTAGTTTATATTTACCTTCAAGATAAACTGGAATGCAAATTGGGCTTCTAGGTGTTGATTCATGGGAAATTATCAAGGCCATCTAACATTTATTGCATTCTGACATTGGACTAAGCACTTTGTTTATACCTCTTAATTTGCATATTAGTATAAAGTCAGTACTCTCCATGTCTTCTGGCTACTCATAAAAAATATTTATTAAAACCCATAAAGTTAAAAGAAAGGACCATAGAGAAGTCATGTAGTGAGAAAAGTACTTACTACACTAGTGTAGGCATCTGAGGTTGGATGCCCAACACGCCTGGAAAAGCTGGCTATGGCAGTGCACACCTGTGCTCCCAGCCCTGATGGGGAAGGGTGGGGGGAAAAAGGATCTCCGTGATTCACTGGTCAGCCAGTCAAGCTGAAACATCAAGATCCATCTTTAGTGAGAAGCCCTGTGTCCAAACATAACCTGAAAAGGAAGAGAGGAAGATGCCCAACATAAGACTTCTGGCCTCCACATGGGCACACCTACATGCACAAACAACACAAAGTATAGAACTATAAAAACAGGAATCTGTTATTGTTTGAAGATATCTAAGAAGCTGATGAACATTAATCAAAAGAGATATAGGAGGAAAATGTACAGTGTAATATTTTGAGTGTGAAAAAGATTAGTGATAATGCTGTTTACATTTTTATGACTGTCAACAATTTTTAAGGTAGGAATACATTATTGCTGTAACTGGAAAAAAATAAGGCTAGATCAAGATGTCCCTTCAAGCCATCCTGTGAAAACTGCTTCATGAAGAATTAGCTGCACCTTTGAGAATCAAAACCAGTTGCTAATTAATTCATTTTCCTCATCTAGTGAATGCTCAGTTTCCTTCTATGGGTCTAGCATTGTTTTAAATTCTGGGAACATGGCTGAAGTCAAAACAAGAATAAATTAAACAGGTTACCCTTCTTTTTGATATTTACACTGTTTGAAAAGGCTAAAGCAAGAAGCAATGAATATAGAATATAAATATCTAGCAATGAATACATATATTCTATAATGAAACCAGTGGCTAATGTAGCTTGAGGTAGGATCTTAGTTAGGGTTTCTATTATTGCAATGAAACACCATGACCAAAAGCAAGTTGAGGAGGAAACAGTTTATTTGGCTTACATTTTGACATCATAGTTCATCACTGGAAGAAGTCAGGACAGGAACCTGGAGGCAAGTGCTGATGCAGAGGCCATGGAGGGGTGCTACTTACTGGCTAGCTCCACATGGCTTGCTCAGCCTGCTTACTTATAGAACCCAAGACCACCAGCACAGGTGTGGTACCATCCACAATAAGTTGGGCCTTCCCCTATAAGTCACTAATTAAGAAATGGCCTACAGGCTTGCATACAGCCCAATCTCATGGAAGCATTTTCCCAATTGAGGTTCCCTCCTCATAGACAACTTTAGCTTGTGTCAAGTTGACATAAAATTGTCTGGCATGGGATTCCAGTGACTACTCTACAGTTAGTTGTTCCTAAAGAGCTGACATTTCCTCTAAATAACAAAGGAAAAGAGAATGAACTCTCAGGTCAAAAATAGCATCTAATGCAAATGGAGATAAAGGAGAGGGGAGGGATGAAGGAGAGCCAGGGAGATGACACACACACACACACACACACACACACACACACACACACACACACGCAGAGAGAGAGAGAGAGACAGAGAGAGAGAGAGACAGAGAGAGAGAGAGAGGGAGAGATAAAGAGAGAGAAACAAAGACACACAGAGAAAGAGAGAGACAGAGAAAGAACTAGAAGCACAAAGGAAGGCCAATGTAGTTTCATGTAGTTCAAGCACTTTGTGAAGGTCAGCTGTACAGTGTCCTTTCAAGGAATTGGCTTGAGGACTCGTCACTATTATCAAAGTTCTAGCACTATTTTCTAACTGATTCTTCATTCTCCTATTACAGACATTATATCTCCCCAAGTATCCTATGCACAGCATACCTCCTTGTAGACCTGTTGAATGAATAAGCAAATAAACTAATGAATGGTTTCTGGATTGACAAAACACATGATGTTCTTTGAAATTAATGCCAGTCCTTTAGACTTTCATTCTTATTATCACTATTTCTCCCTCTCCAACACAAACAGCCCCTCACACATGCATTCCTGAAATTATAATTAAAGGTTAGAAAAATGTAGTCTGAATTGTATGAATTTTTGTAAAGTTCAAAATGTTCTTGTAACATAGTAGGGGAACCAACACTGACTGAGCCAATTTAGGACCACAGACAGCACTGCCTTGGGACTCATTCAAGCCTGGGTTTGAATACAAGACTTACTTTCTCCCTGCTCTGGCATAGTAGGCACTTTTTGCCTGAGTCTCAGTTCCCAGACCTGTAAAGTCTACATATTGGTAAGTAAAGTATGGCTTTACTTGCCTCAACTGAGATGGTTCTGAAGAATCAAGACTTGCCATTGTAAACTCAGGCCAGTCTCAGGTAAAGTAGGAAAAGTCATTCACTTCACATACTAACTACAGAAATAAGACAATGTGTGCTCAAAGCAGTTGGTTGTTCCTGTCATATGGCAGGCTTGTAAATGACAGCTGTTATTGTAATAGGCACAGTTCTTTATTCTATATAGTAAAATGTATATGTAGATTATTGAGCTCTTTCTTTGTGTCTCTGTCTTTCTATCTCTCTCTGTTTCTCTGTGTGTCTCTGTTTCTCTGTGTCTCTCTTTCTTGTGGTGTGTGTGTGTGTGTGTGTGTATGTATGTATGATGTGGTGTGATATGTGGGGTGTGTGTGTGTGTGCATGTGTGTGTGTGTAGTATGTGGGGGGAATGGTGTTGTGTGTGTGTGTGTGTGTTTGTGTGTGTATGATGTGGTGTGTGTGTGTGTGTATGTATGTATGATGTGGTGTGATATGTGGGGTGTGTGTGTGTGTATGATGTGGTGTGGTATGTGGTGTGTGTGTGTGTGTGTGTGTATGTATGTATGATGTGGTGTGATATGTGGGGTGTGTGTGTGTGTAGTATATGGGGGGAATGGTGGTGTGTGTGTGTGTGTGTGTGTGTGTTATATGTTCATGTGTATCTGAATGTGTGTGTTGGCCAGATCAACACACTGTGTCTTTCTCAATTGCTCTCCACCCTATTTGTGAGGAGATGGTCTTTAACTGAACTTGGAGTTCATTGATTTGGCTAAACTGGATGCCCCATCAAATTCAAGGATCTTTCTATCTCCCATCCTTCAGCACTAGGATTATAGATAGGGTACACTGCCATGCTCAGCATTTTGCATAGGTCCTGAGAATCCAAACTCACACTTAGGCAGCAAACACTTTACCAACTGACATGTGTCCCCAGCTCCTGTGGAGCTCAGCTTTTCAAGGAAAGAGAAAGAGACACAAAATGCTGAATGACCTATTAAGGAGAGAGTGCATGAGAAGGGGAGAATTCAAACTCGGGGTCTGCCTAAGCTCAGAGCCAACACTGTTTCCTTTCAAGAGTGCCAGAGCCACTGAGGCCAAGTGTATTTTCAGCAACCAAAACAATTCCAACAGTTCTCATTTTCTGAGCTATTTTCCCAAACCATAAATGTTCTCTTTTAGAAACAGCATTGCAAAGTAGTGACAGTGTGAGGTCATTCTGGGAGTGTGAAACTTTGAAAGCACTTGGTTGCTGGAGTTGTGATAAGGCACATTTCATTGAAAATTATCATCAGAATTTATTTCAGGAATTTTCTTTTCCCACACAAGGATTCAATTAAAGAGTGAGACAATGATACTCTTGACTAGACAAGGGGATAATTTGTCTTAGGCAAAGCTCTACTTGATGAAATTTTCAGTGAAGTTTTTGATAAAAATTTCTGGGAAGTATTAGATTTAGCTCTGAATATCCCTCTTTTAGGTACACATTGTCATGCTTCTGAATGGACCCCCATTCCAAAATGCTCAATATCAGAAGTCAAGTCACCAAATCAATATGTTCTTTTTGGCTGGGAGCTATTGAGCTTCAGCTGAAGATCCTTTATTGTTATACATGTATTCATCTTCAGCACATCACATGGTTCTTGCAGGCAATGCTATGCTGGCTGGACCACAGAGGGTTCACAAAATTCAATTACCACTTCAATAACACTGCTGGCATCTGCTGAACTATGGATAATGAATAATTCTCTGCAGCCTTCCAGCTGGGGACTATAAATTACTGTTACATTAAGCCAGTTGTTCAATGGATAATCAGGAGGTATAAAGGGCAATGTTGGAAGGACTCTCCCTAAAGGATGTTTTCTCCTTAGATATGAATATCAGTCCAAAAAACTACATACACTGTGCAGTTCCATTCTAACTGCAGGGCTTCATACCAGAGACAGTTTTTTATTTCCACTGGAAGAAGTTTAAAAATAAATACGGTATAATCCAGGAAGAAGATGTTACTTGGACTTACATTTTATTAGCAAAATCTAAGAGGCAGGTTTTGCTTGTAACATTTCAGAAGTTCTTAACTTGGATTAAATATGGGTCATTGTGCTCCACACTGACCCAAATTTATCCTAATGAAACAAAGCCATCTGCTAAGGCCTTAGAGGGTATTGGCATAGAGGGGCCTTGTAGGAGGTGATTCTAGTTCCTTGGTAAGTTCAACAGTGAAAATCTTCTCTGTTCATTTGTCTAACACAGCATACAGGATAGAATTGCAAAAATCAGATTTTATGTTGTTCCATAAAGATATGTTCAGCTTACATAAGATAATTTTTTGACCAGCACACTTTTGCACCTAGCTAAACTAACCACCACTTCTTTAAAAAACACCAAAAAAAATCTTTAGAGAAAATTATTTAAACACACACAATAATATACTAAATAGAAGTCAAATAACAACAGAAATTGATTCTCTCTTTCCACTCTATGGGTCTCGGGATCAAAATCAGGTCATTGTTCTTGACAAGTGCTCTTATCCACTTTGCCATCTCACTAGCTCCAGTCTCTTCTTTGTGTTCAACTATTTCTTGAAACAATTATTATTATAGCTCCCTATACATTACTACTTTCACATTTGTCTTTCACTAGACTCCAATCCATGATTGCAAGGGCCATGTATGGTTTTTCTCTTCACTGTTTTACATGGTACTTCTCAACCTTTTCTAGAATAATACATCACACAGCGGAATATGCTGAGCCTTTGCCATCTGAAAGTCTCACATACACACACACACACACACACACACACACACACACAAAAACAGTTGAATTCAGGTTAAAGTTTCTGAGGCATGTTATATTTTCTTTTTAAAATTCAAGCAAAATGTGATTTCCACTTAGCATACTTATGTTTGTTTAAATATAAAAACAATCTTAGCTCGAGTACACAAACTTTTCTACCAATATCCAAATGTAATTGATGCTTTAAAGAAATATAACATGTTCACACTGAAGCCTTGTACATCTCCTTTTGTACCTCATAATATCAAATCAGCCCTGATAATACTAACAACAGCTCCCAAAATATCACACTGTAGGCATCACTGATTTTAAGAAGAACTGTAAATCCATATATCAAAATGAAATTTTAAAGTTCTATCAATGGACACAGAACTCATTATTTGTAAGTCTTGGTGTCTTTGTTCTCTCTCTCTCTCTCTCTCTCTCTCTCTCTCTCTCTCTCAAATATAAAGCAAAACATTCAAGGTTTATTTCAAGATATGTGAAATTAATAAATAAAATGGAAAAACATATAGAAGAGGTAAGGAAGGAAGATGAAAAAAGTTATAGAATAGAAGAGAAGCTAATATATAGCAAGATTATTAGTTACAAAGCACTATATTTTACATAAATTGCCTCATTTACTTTAGTTTTTCTAAGTATTCCATCAGGCTGATACCACATTCTCACAAAATTTCAGTTAAGGAAAATCAAGTTTTGAAAATATAAAGAGCTTGTACAAGGTTGTAAATCTATTCCATAATAAAGACAGGATTTGAATGAATCCTCCACAGTCTGAATCTTAAAATGTGCGTATTTAATAACCTGAAAGCAGGAAAGGAACTAGCCAGAGGGGAACAACTGGCATGGAAGAAGCCAGTAGAGAAGGGGAATGAGTGAGGACAAGGAATACTGACGTATGTATGAAAATGCCATGATGAAATCCATTAATGTGTGTGCTAATGTGAAAAACAAAAAATAAATAATATTTGTACATTTGATTCTTCTGCCTCATTTCCTACATCTTGGACTGCACATACTTCAGTTCTCAGAAGCAAAATTTGAAAATGCAAGCAGGTAAGTCAACTGCTACTGAGCTTGAAGAATTTGTACTCTAGATATTGGTCCCCACCTAAGGAGTTCTGCAACCAGAGGTCATGGAGGCCACACATATTCTTGTGGCAAGGAAATGTATTGACTTTGGTGAAAACTCTGGCACTGCTGGAGTGGGAGGAGAAGTCAACATTATCCTCACGAAGTCTATGCAATTAAATGACTCTTTCCTTTGTCCTCGATTCTAAAGACCAATTCCCTTGTCATTTTAGCTTTTCCTCTCTCTTAAACACCATTTGACCATGATCATGGTTGTAGACTTCTTACAGCTAGGTCCAGAAGGTCACTCAGAGACAAAGTAGTCACCGGTCATATGTGAGCCAGCCTCTGACATGAAGCTCTGTGTGAGGCCAGTTTCTGACATGACATAAGGTCATCTACTTGAAAAGGCTATATTCCTCTCCTACATGCTACATACCTCAAAGATTTCAGCAGAGCACAGAAAGGGGAGCTTCAGATGATTCCCTTCATGAATGAAGGGAAAGGTGTCATTCCAAAACCATGTTCAATGGTCCATGCAGAGACCTCACCGGGCTAAGAGGATTCCCATCTTACTGTGGTCACATTGTCTATGTTTTCCACCTAGTGTCCTCCTTCTGCTAGCTTTGCTTTATGTTTATCATTCAAGACCAACCCCAAAACATCCTCTAGCAAGATTTTCACCAAAACTAACACAGCCTAACAGTGGCAAAGCTGTGTTCAAAGAATCAATTAGGAAACAATGTACTTAGAGTCAGAAAACTTAACATTTCAAAGTCTCCTGCTTTAGAACTTCTGTGTCCACAAACAAGGATGTTCAATTCAACAACTTCTGTGGCCCCAACTGTGTTAAGACTTATGAGACAGCTAAGTGAACTCGACTTGTAAATACTGTGCATTCTCAATTTACTTCACTACACCCACCAAGATAATATTATTGTCCCACTTATAGAGAAGACTAGTAAGGATTCACACCCAGAGTGCCTGGCTCTAGACCCAACTCAGATAGACTGCCAACTCCCAGGAGCTAGAAGCACCCTCCCCACCCTGCACCCTGTCCCTATCAGCTATACACATTTCTGTATTACTCTTCTGTGGCATAACTCTTAATTTCCCAACTGAAAAATAACCACAATGGCTTTGAGGTGTATTCTGATCTCTCAAAGCACAGAATAATCATGAAATGAGTAGTGAGACTATTCATTAAAACTGCACCTACAGCATCACCAAAACTGGACGCTAGAAAAAGTCACTCTGTCTCATCAACAAATTTGACTTGTTATTTTTATAGGACCACTTGCTTTGTCGGAGTGCCCAGAGGAGATATGGAGGTATATTGTAGATACAAAGACTTACAGACAGATTCATTGAATTAGTCAGGTTAGCCACAATAGCCTAGCAACCTGTGAAGATGCAAGTTATTCATTAGTTAATTATGCCCATCCAATGTATTAAAAAATTTACTCCATTCAGTAGAGCCTCAGTGGCATTTCTAAAATTAATCTACAATGTTTATACAAGAAGGCTACAGTTATTATTTATTACTTTCATTCAACCTCTTGTCATCTTGCCCATAATAGAAAATTTTTTGCATTATTTCATTGGACACAGATTCTTTGACAAAAGTGTTGAACTTTTATACAAAGTAGGATAGTTCATACAGTAGATACTTTCAGAGTTAGGACAAAAGTAATAACCAACTATTAATTTATGTCTTCTTAATCTTTTAATTTTATAAAATATAGAGATTTATTGTGTCATTTCCACAAATGTATAAAATTTATATATTCAAACCTACCCACTACTTTTTCTTACACTCTCCTCATTCTCTTCTCCACATTCCTAATAACTTTGGTTTACTTTCATGTCTTTTCATCTCTGCTGGACTCCACTTGTGGAAAAGAATCTGTCATATCCTTTTCCATGAGCCTTGCTTATTTCATTAAATGTGATAATAGCCATGTCCACCCATTTGTTTGAAAAAGACACAATTTTATTTTTCTTGAATTTGTTTGCTCAGTTTGTTTTTAGAAACAACTTTAGTTGTAGCACTGGCTAGCTTCAAACTTGTGATCCTCCTGTTTCAGCCTCCCATGTGTGCTACAGGTACAGACATATGTGTCACTGTGCTCTTTTGCTAAGCCTTCATTCTTCTTAATGACTAAATAAAACTCTACTGTGTGTGTATGTACATATAGATGTATATATGCATAATATATCACATTTTCTTCATTCATCTACTGGGAGCACCTAAGCTGATCATTAATCTGTGTATTATGAATAGTGATACAATAAATATGAATATACTGTTATCTCTATAGTAAGGTGACTTTAATTTTTTTGGATGCATACCCATAAATGCTGCAGCTAGATTGTATAGAATTTTTGTTTTTAATTTTTGATGAACTCTCATAGTGATCTCCATAGGATCTTAACCTATAGGCTCATCAGCTGTTTATAGGGAGTCCCTTTCTCATTGTCTTTGCCAATATCTGTCACTCATTTCCCTTGGTGGCACATAGTCTGGTTAGGGTAAGATAAAATCACAACATAGTTTTGATTTGCATTTCCCTGATAGCTAAATATGCTGAACATTTTTTGACATATTTATGGAACATTTGCCATTTCTTCATTTGAAAACTGTATGATTCATACAATCTGTAAACTTGAAAGAACTCGTTTATAAGTTTATTTGAACCATCAGTCTTGTTTCCCACGGATGATATAAACCTGTAGTTATCTTACTTTCCCAGAGGAAGAGAAAGACATTCTTTTGGGTTTTGTGGCACTTGCTGTTTTCTAGAAAGCTCTTCAGTGCCCATTACAGAACTTAGAAAAGATGATCACCATTCACTGCACATCAATCTATCATCATATGCTGGCAACATCTAATTTCTACAGCGCACTTCTACCAAATCTACAAGTTATAACCCATTTTGCAGATGATTGACCTATGCAAGAAAAATGAAGAAATGGGAGTGATACTTTTATTTCCTATAAATCATGCCTTGTTCCAATTTATCCTCAGTATCAGAGGAGAACTGGTGCCATTTGGATGAGCTCATTGAAACCTGTCAGGTCCTCTCCACAAAGATTAATTAGGATGTGTCAGCTGTGTTGGTGGCAGAGCTATCTTGTTTAAAGACTTCAAGGAGTAATATACAAAGCAGAGCTACAACTGTTCAATCTTTAACATGGCATGCATAAAATCAATATTTCAAGCTCCTTTGGGAGATACAGTTCAGCATGCTCTTTATGAATCGTCATAATGACCTCAGCCAGCCCCTCCTGTCCAGTGGAGAAAATGGAATTTCTCAGCCCTTCAGAAGAGACTCAAAATCTGGGCAGTCTGCAGGGCTAGCGGACAGGTTGATGGTTTTCTAGAAGACAAATGTCAGATGTAGGATTTTCCTAGATGCCACACCATAATCAGCTCCATGTGCTCGGCACTCACAGAGCCAATCTTATTCACTGGAGACGATTAGAGACAGCAAAGGTT
Organism: Rhynchomys soricoides; assembly: GCA_019843965.1. Lineage (NCBI taxonomy): Eukaryota > Metazoa > Chordata > Mammalia > Rodentia > Muridae > Rhynchomys > Rhynchomys soricoides. The sequence goes on along the minus strand of JADRCH010000007.1, from coordinate 6,088,517 downwards.
GGGCTTGCTCAGAGGACATGCTGAATGACATTTCTCTATCCAGGAGAGTATAAGTGTCCCATAAAGATGAGGGACCTCTAATTCTATCAGCATTTTTAAATTTTCTGGCATGTGTGGGGGAAGTAGGGGTTGGGAGTGGGGATGCAAGTGGAAGCCAGAGGCTGATACCAGTGAAACAACTGGTATCAATATCTTCTTTCAGTTTCCAACTTATTTCATTTTTTGTTTTTGTGGGTTCAGCAAACTTTATTCATGGTATTCAAGAAAGTAGGGATCTAGAGGCCTCTCCCATTATTATGGAGGTCTGGGATGGAAACAATGAGGGAGATGCTCAGTATTGGGGGCTGAGTTGGGATAGGGATTCCTCAGCATCCCAGGGCCTCTCTCTTGCTCTTGTGTTCCTGCTAAGGTGGGTGGTGGTCCAGGACTTCTTACTCTTTGGAGGCCATGTAGGTCATAAGGTTCACCATCATGTTGCTATAGTGTATTCATTGGCACACTGGGACATGAGCTTTACAAAATTGTCATTGAAAACAATGCCAGCCACAGCATCAAAGACAGAAGAGTGGGAGTCACTGTTAAAGTCACAAGAGACAGCCTTGTCCTCAGTGTAGCCCAGGATGCCCTTTAGTGGGTCTGCCCATGCCTGCTTCACCACCTTCTTGATGTCACCATACTTGGCAGCTTTCTCTAAGAAGAATGTCAGATCCATGACAGACACAGTGAGGATAGAATTAGGGAAGGCCATAACAGTGAGCTCCCCATTCAGTTCTATGATGGCCTTGCCCACAGCCTTGGCAGCACCAGTGGATACCAGGATGATGTTCTGGGTATCCCCATGGTAATCACATCATAGCTTTCCAGAGGGCCATCCATAGTCTTCTAAATAGCAGTGATGGCATGGACTGTGGTCATGAACCCTTCCACAATGCCAAACTTGTCATGAATGACCTTGGCCAGGAGAGCTAAGCAGTTGATGGTGCAGGAAGCATTGCTGACAATCTTACTTCTCATCGTTCACACCCATCACAAACATGTGGGTATCAGCAGAAGGGGTAGAGATGATAATTCTTTTAGTCTCTCCCTTCAATTGGGCCCCAACCTTCTCCATGGTGATGAAGACATACTCAGCACCAGCATCACCCATTTGATGTTAGCAGAATCTCACTTCTATAAGATGATGATGGGTTTCCCATTGATGACATTCTCAGCCTTGACTGTGTCATTGAACTTGCCATGAGTAGAGTCATCCTGGAACATGTAGACCATGTAGTTGAGGTCAGTTAAGGAGTCATAGATGGCAACAATATCCACTTTTCCAGATAAGCTGGCAGCTCTGGTAACCAGGTACTCAGCATAGTCAAATGCATTCACTCTGACCTTCAGCATCCTGTCTAAGGGCCAAGGCTGGCACTGCATGAGAAGATGCAACTATCTCTGGAACAGGGAGGAGTAAAGAGCCTTCAACTTATTTCTTGAGATAGGGTCTTTCAATAAACCTAGAGCAAGTGGTTGTTAAGTTTCAGAGATCCTCTTGACTCAGCTTCCTCAGTATTGGTACTAAAGAGGTGTGGTGGTTTGAATATGCTTGGCCCAGAGAGTGGCACTATTAGGAGGTGTGGCCTTGTTGGAGGAAGTATGTCATTGTAGGGGTAGGCTTTGAGTTACCTCTTAGTTACCTGATAACAGTCTGCTCCTGGCTTCCTTTTGATGAAGATGTAGAACTCTCAGCTTCTCAGTACAATGACCGCCATGCTTCTGCCTTGATGATAATGGACTAGACCTCTAAACCTGTAAGCAATCCTCAATTAAATGTTGTCCTTTATAAAAGTAGCCTTGGTCGTAGTATCTGTTCACAGCAGTAAAACCCTAACTAAGACAAGGGGCTTACTGAAATATGTGGTGTTTTCACCTGGGTGCAGAGGATCAAATTCTGGTCATCATGATTATATGGCAAGCATTTTACCTACCCCTAATTATAACCCCTGACCTTTTCAATCTTGGAGAGATAAAAATAAACTGATGTTTGCAATTTAGGTAGTCAAATATATACCCTTTCTTCCATTGGCATCTGAAACTTTATTTCTAACTAAGGATAATCTGAAGAGGACATGGTTGAGGTTTTAGTACTCCATAATTATCAAGCTAAGATGATTGTGCTCCCAAATTGCCATATGGCTCTATCTGGAGACAATTTTGATCATAATGATGTGAGGCTGTCACTGGCATTAGTGGGTAGAGATCAGATCTGATTCTGAATATCCCTCCACAGAAGACAATTCTCTGTCCCCATAATGTCCATAGTCTCATTGCTGAGATCCTTAAATTAACATAATGGTGCTCTAGAACATTCGACATTTTGTTTACCGCCAGTTCCAAGCAGGGTATCTGAAAGAATGAGGGACTAGCCTTGATCTTCCTCTCTGAGAACTGATCCTATCCTGCTCCACAGCTAACCTTCTCCTAGGTCTTGACTTTACTCCAGACTTGGAACATGAGACTGAAAACATGGAAGCTAAGGTAGGAAAAGATGTCACCACTTTCATAGTGCTCCCCTAACTGTTCTGTAGTCTCCCCATATTCTCCTAAGCTGGTATGTCTGGGTCCTTCACACTTCACATGAAGTAGTACTCCAGCTACCCTGCCTCTATGCTTCCTTTTAGCAGCAGGGCACAGAACAAATAGTAATGAAAAGAATTACTACAGAAACCACTCATGTGACAAAATCAGACAGACCAAAAATTTAAATGACCTTACAGTTACCACTATAATTTAGAAAAGTAAATTTCAGACACAGCTGGACAAAAGAAGTTATGCTCAGAAAACTTTTCCTCTTGTGATGCATTGTAGCTGACTTAAGAGTCCCCAAGTCCCCAAAGTGTTAAGTTCAAGAGAAATTGAACAAAGAGGATGGGGGTTAAGATAAACATCAGCTGTGACTTACTTCTCAGCCACAGTTGAGGAGAGGCCTCCAAACATGTTTTTTTCGTTCATTTCTCTCTTTGTATCTCCCCTATGTGAGAAATATGGCACGCACAATTGGCGCCTATATTATCCCCTGGCCAATACTTTACCCCAGTTGCCTTAGCAACTGTCAATATTTGTCTGGTATGTCACAGCCTTAGTTGGCTCAGGCTGGTTTAGCATTGGCTTTTGAAATTTAGGAAAGAGAGACACCCAGTGGTCATGTTCTGTCTCATTTTATTTTTACTGGAGACATTTTTAATAATTTTAAAGTCTAATCCTCTTGTGATGATCAATAATCCACACAGTAAAAGTTAGGAAAACATGGAAGGACATGGGTAAACACACTAACCTTCTCTATAAAGGCCTGACAGGAAATATTTTAGACCCTGTAGGCCATATGCTATCTTTTGAAACTACTCAGTTCTGCTGTTACCATGCAAAATTAAGGGGAGAACTTATGTCAACAAGCATATCTGGGAACCAATAAAATATTTATGTGTGTGCATGTGCACGTGTGTGTAGGTGTTTGAGCACGTACATGCAGAGTGCAGAGAACAATCATGAATGTTGTTCATTGGGCACTACCTTTAAGATTAGCCTGATATGGGCTGGAGAGATGGTTCAGCCATTAAAGGCTAGGCTCAAAACCAAAACTATAAGATTAGCCTGGTACTAGCCAAGAAAGCTAGTCTGACCTCCCTAGAGGGTCCCAGAGATCGACCTGTCTCCATCATCCCAGCACTGAGATTATAAGTATATGCTTTCATATCTCACTCTTTTTTAAAAGGGGGTGGGGGTCCTGGGGATCAAGTTAAGGTTGCATGCTTACTAGGGAAGTACTTTATCACCTGAGCCATCTTCCTAGCCAGCAATAAAATCATAATTTACAGAAACAGGCAGCTGGCCATGTTCATTCCACAAGCAATGGCCTCCAAACCTTGCAAGGGAAGTTTGAGTCTCTCTTCTTTCAACTTGCATATGCAGTTGTGCCCTCTTCATCCTTCCCCCAACCCATTCAAGACAGTTGGAGCATCACTGTGAAGACATAAGATCACCATTCTATCTGTTGTTCTACAAGTTCAAGCTATTGAACTTGTCCCACACACCATGCTAAGGACCACACTGTAACAATAACAGCACTAAGTTGCTGATTTCTCAACTCTTCGGACTCAAATATTAAAACCTGAGCCCATGGTGTGATGACATTGGAAAAGAAGGTCACTGAATCATGCTAGTGCATCCCATAAACATAATTAGTGGTCTTATGAGAGCTTGCTCTCTTGTGTATACTTGCCTCTCTGTGCATGATAGAACACAGAAAGATAGCAATCTACAATCAGGAAGAAGGCCTTCACTAAATTCCACATCTGCCAAAACTATGACCTTGAACTAACTTTCTTTCTTTCTTTCTTTCTTTCTTTCTTTCTTTCTTTCTTTCTCTTTCTTTCTTTCTTTCCTGTTTTGTTTTGTTTTGTTTATCTTTTTTTTACACTCCAGATTTTATACCCTTCCTGGCCCACCCTCTGACTGTTCCGCATCCCATACCTCCCCCACCCAGTCTCCACAAGGATGTCTTCATCCCCTAACCCCCATCCCCCACCCCACCAGATCTCCCCACCCTGGGGCCTCCAGTCTCTTGAGGGTTAGGTGCACCATCTCTGACTGAACCCAGGCCCAGCAGTCCTCTGCTGTATATGTGTTGGGGGCCTCATATCAGCTGGTGTATGCTGCCTGGTTGGTGGTCCAGTGTTTGAGAGATCTCGGGGGTCCAGGTTAATTGAGACTGCTGGTCCTCCTACAGGGTCACCTTCCTCCTCAGCTTCTTCCAGCTTTTCCCTAATTCAACCACAGGGATCAGCAGCTTCTGTCCATTGGTTGGATATAAATATCTGCACCTGAATCTTTCAGCTGCTTGTAGGGTTTTTCAGGGGGCAGTCATGATAGGTCCCTTTTTGGGAGCACTCCATAGCCTCAGTAATAGTGTCAGGCCTTGGGGTCTCCCCTTGAGCTGGATCCCACTTTGGGCCTGCTGCTGGACCTCCTTTTCCTCAGGCTTTTCTCCATTTTTGTCCCTGGAGTTCTTTCAGACAGGACAAATAATGGGTCAGAGTTTTTGACTGTGAGATAGCAACCCCATCCTTCACTTGATGCCCTGTCTTTCTGCTGAAGGTGGGCTCTACAAGTTCCCTCTCTCCATTGTAGAGCATTCCATCTAAGGTCCCTCCCTTTGAATCCTGAGAGTCTCTCACCTCCCAAGTCTCTGGTACATTCTGGAGGGTCCCCCAACCTCCTATCTCTGGAGGCTGCCTGTTTCCATTCTTTCTGAGGGCCCTCAGGGCTTCAATCCTTTTCCCCCACCCAATACCTGATACCTGATCACATTCCCCTCTTTCCTTCCCTGTCCCCTTTCCCACCCAGATCTCTCCCTCCCTCCCTCCCCTGTGATTGCTTTCTTCTCCCTTTCAAGTGGGAGTGAGGTGTCTTGGGCCCTTCAGCTTGTTAACCTTTTTGAGTTCTGTAGACTGTATCCATGGTATTCTATACTCTTTTTTTGGCTAATAGCCACTTATTAGTGAGTACATACTAGTTTGTCCTTTCAGGTCTGGGTTACCTCACTCAGAATGATATTTTCTAGTTGCATCCATTTGCCTGCAAAACTCAGGATGTCCTTGTTCTAAATAACTGAGTAGTATTTCATTGTGTAAATGAACCACATTTTCTGTGTCCATTCTTCTGTTGTGGGACATCTGGGTTGTTTCCAGCTTCTGGCTATCACAAATAAGGCTGCTATGAACAGAGTGGAACATGTGCCCCTGTGGTATGGTGAGGCGACATTGGACTTTCTATCATCCATGCTGGATAGTTTTATGCCAAGTTGATACAATCTAGAGTCATTTTGGAAGAGGAGACCTCCATTGAGAAAATGTCTCCAGCCAGCTGACCTGTGGGCAACCTGTGGTACATTTTCTCAATGGATGACTGATATGGAGGGGGGGCAGTTCACTGTGGGTGGTACTACCCCTGGTCTGGTGCTGCTGAGTGCTATGAGAAAGCAGGCTGAGAAATCCACATGGAGCAAGTCAGTAAGCAGTACTCCTCCATGGCCTCTGCATCAGTTCCTGCCTACAAGCTCCTGCCCTGCTTGAGTTCCTGACCTGACTTCCTTTGATAATGTACTGTGCTGTGAACTATACACTGAAATAAAGCCTTTCCACCCCAAATTGGCTTTGGCTGTGGTGTTTTACCAAAGCAGTAGAAACCAGAACTATAACACAGACTATGGTAAATAACAGTTTCCAGTATTCCATAACAGTGTCCCAAACTAAGGGTCACCTAATAAAAACACAAACTCTCATTTAACTCAAATGATAGTAAATGATACTGTCAGAAATTTTTAAGGAGAATCAGGCTAAGCAATATTGAATTGAGGAAATTTTCTATTAGAAAGATCACTTAAAACAGAAAAGGTGGCACATGCCAGCAATTCCAGCACTCAGGAAACCAAGAAAAGAAGGTCACAGGTTCAAGGTCAGCCTGGGCTACATATCAAGTTTATGATCAATTTGGAGCTAATTAGTGAGTTTCCCTGCTTCATAAAACCAGAGCTAGCAATGTAATTCAGTGGCAAAGCACTTGCCTAGCACGTGTAATGCCTTGTGTTCCATCTCCAGTATAAAGGTATCTCTTATTCACCTGATTTAATTGTTGTCTCCAAGACTTACCGCCTACATCTGCTAACCTAAGCCTAGTCCTGGAAACTTCTAGCTTCCATACAATCTAATCTAAGCCTAGAATGTTTTCAGCCTCTGAAAGTTGCTGCTGAGTACACTCACCCTTTCTAGTGTTTTCTGAACTCTGGCTAGCCAGTTCAACCTAGCTGTCCTGTCTCAAACTCCTCTCCAAGCTGACTGATTCAATCTGGCTTCTCAGTTTCTTACTGAATTGCTCTGCTTGGCCTCAAACAAACTCTGGCAATCTGTTCTAATCTTCTGCCTCCTCATTTTCTGGATCATTTTGTCTTCACCTGCGTCTAGCTTGTTCTCCCTTCAACCTGTCTCTGTAAAACTCTCCCAGTAAAACTGGGAGTTCCTTTTCTCTGTCCACATTGCTCTCTTAATTGGCTACCCTTTCTTCTCCTCATAAGAGTCAGGCATATTCTACTCTGTCAGATTTCTCTCTGATTCTGTCTGCCAGTTAATTAAACATCCCTTTCAAATATGAAGACTTCCTTCTACAAACTAACTTTACCTTCACTGTTTGGAACTCAAGGTGTGTGCTAAGGCCTGGCCACACCATAACTAGAAAGAGGGGTTTTTTTTTCCCAGTAAATAACACAATCTTGAGGTTCACAGTGTGATCAAATATTTTGCAATATCCAGCCCTGAATATAAGTAAATAAGTAATATAAAGTACAATTGTGATGTTGTTTTAAGGTAACTGTCATGATTGTGAGGTTCCAAAATACTTGGCCAAGTCTTGGACTCAATATTTAAAGGCCAACTCTTTAGCTCAAATTCTAGGTAACCTCAGAAAAATAAATTTTAAAAAGTTCAAACTGTGTACTGTCAATTAAGAGCTGTCTTGTTCAAGTCAACCCAGTGTCTGTAGCCTTTTAATCACTCTGAGGCCAAAGTGAAAGTAATGACCATTATTCCTTTCTTGAGAGGAAGTTCACACGTAAACTAAAGGCCTGCAGTCCTTCCAGATCTAAGCTGCTGTGCCCAAGTCAGCTTGGCTTTATTCAGATCAATGCCTTATCTCAATTCTGCACAAAATACCCCCTGTGGTAACTCAAGGTCACCAGAGATTTCCTGTTTGGAGATAAAAATGAAGTGGCCTTTAACTCTATATTCATAATTCCATTTCTTGATCACTAATTACATCACTAGCAACACACGCACAAACATGCACATACATGCATGCACACACACACACACACACACACACACTTTCCCTCATGTTGAGAGTTCTCCAAAATAAACATTAATATATGTTCACAACCTACTATTAGCTACTGACACTGTTTGAAATCTTGCTGGATTTGTTCCTATCTGACCCTGATTTCCCCAGAGTCAATACTTGCCCAGAAAATTACTTGAGATAAGCTTTTCATTCTCATTGTCAAACCAGCATGAGAATGCCAATCGCTTGCTTCAACCTGGCTGCTTTGAAGAATCAGAGGCACTGGGCTCTGAACAGAGATGAAAAGAAGAGCTCGAATCCTGATCCTTTTACTTCTTCATTCAGTCATTCAGTCATTCTCTCAACACTAATTGAGCACCTGTACTGGAGCTGAGTGGTGAAAAGTAGGATTTCAGGACCACTGAGGTAGCATCTATCTTTAATCTCATTAATCTGGAAGCAGAGGTAGGTGAGTCTGTGAGTTAGAGGCCAGCCTGGTATACATAGCAAGTTCCAGGACAGCCAGGGCTATAGAGAGAGACCCTGTCTCAAAAACAGTAGGGTTCATCATTATTACTCCTAGGTCCAAATGATACCTGGTCTCTGCCACCTTTCTCAGGTCACTTACTATGGTGGTTTAAATGAAAATGGCCTCATAGGTTCACAGAGACTGGCACTATCAGATGGTATGCTCTTGTTGGAATGGGTATGGCCTTTCTGAAGGAAGTGGGGGGCTTTGAGGTTTCAGAATATGGGTTTCAAATCCAGCGTCTCACTCTGTCTTCCTGCTGCCTAACCATCTGGATGTAGAACCCTCAGCTACCTCTCCAGCACCATGTCTGTCTGCGTGCTTCCATGCTTCCCGCCGTGAAGACAATGGACTAGACCTCTAAACTATAAGCCAGTCCCAATTAAATGCTTTCCTTTTATAATAGCTGCCATGGTCACGGTGTCTCTTCATAGCAAAAGAAACCCCAAGACACTTACTGACTTTGAGCAACAGGTTACTACTCTGTAAAGCCACATGATAAGCCTACCTGGTGAAAATGCCATCAGACTCATATGAGATTAGATAGCAGAATACAGCAGCTTTTGCCCTTAAATAGCCCCTCACTATAGCTCATCTCTGGGGATGAAGCTAATGCACATGCTGCCCTGTGCCCTGAACCACCCCAGCAAGGGCGCTCAAATTACAGCCAGAGCAACCACAGTTCTATGACGTTAAAAATCAGTCTGAGCAAGTGACTTTCTACGCTAAACCACTTCACCTACTAATCTCGGACAGAATGTCTTGTCCTATTTGGTTTTTTGCATGGGCCTCTTCTCTTTGCCTCTCTTTGCACGTTCTTTCCCCATATTTTCAAATTGTTTGAATAAATATGCTTCTTTACTACTCTTACAGGCAAAGTATACTTTGCGTGTTTCTGCATTCATCTCATTGCTTCCACTCTGCCACAAACATTTCTCATCTGAACTACTTCAAAAGCTTTCTAAATAACCTTCCCATTTCCCTGTCTGCACACATATATGTGTGCATGCATTCCCTAATTCTCCCTCGGGAATAGTGGAGCCTTCTGTTTAACATAATCTAACAGCTCACCGTTATAAAAACTCAAGACTGTTGATATAAAGTAAGAAAGACAATTAAATCACTGTTTATTTAAATCCTTTCTTCCAGTCCAGAGTAACAGGTCTATACCAAGCTACCGATTCAGCCCTCCCTTAAAGCTTCATGTGGTCAGTGTTTACTTATCTATTGTTGAATAACAAATCTTACTAAAAATGTTTTAATAATTAATTCTTATTTGTGAAGTTTAGTATATGGTTATTATTAATTTATTATCGTTGAACTGCTCCTATAACACACACGCACACACACACACATGCATGCATGTGCACATACACACGCTAAATTAAATAAATAAATGTTTTAATCGTTGCTGACTTTGTGAGTCTAGAGAGAGATCTCAGTCAGTAAAGTCCTGAGCTTGGCCCCCAAGAACCACCTATAAGGATAGACATTGATTATAATTTGAGCACTGGAGTGGGGGTAGAGACAAGCAGGTCTTTGGGGCTAACTGCTCAGAGAGTTTAACCTACTTGGTGTTCCAAGCCCAAGACCCTGAGTCAGAAGACAAGGCATATGGCACCTGGAGAATGACACCCACAATGTCCTCTGACCTCCACACAAGCACACACACACACCCACACCCACACTCCCCCATCTCTGCTTGCAGCCAAACATACCTTTCTAGAAGGCCCATGTCTCTGCATAATCTGACACCTCAGTCCATGCTTGAGTCGCTGGTGTGCATTTTAATCTCTTGCAGACAGTTCCTGACTGGCTGTGTCATCTACCTTCCGAGCTCTTGTGCCATGCATTTGATCCACCTGGAATGCCCAGCCACTGCTCTCCCTAAGAGAATCCCTTCAAAGTATCCTTCAAGGGTCACCTTCATGAGTGTCTAAACTTGACATTGCAACTCAACTTATTATCTACAAAGTTCATACCCATGAACCATACAATCAAGTTAAACACACACATACAGACACACACACACACACAGTATTACTTATGGTTTTATTGCTGTGAAGTGACACCATGACCAAAGCAACTCTATCATTTGTGTGTGTGTGTGTGTGTGTGCGCGCGTGTGTGTAAGTGGGATACTTTCAATATTTTCCTTTAAAAAACTCACCTCATGTATTTTTAATAAGTAAAGACTTTTGGACACTGGAAAAGAACCACATCAAATATTAACTCTTTCTACATATTTATGTATTATTCTTATCAGTCTCACCTTGAAAACATTTACTATCTAAACCAGTGTAAGACATCTCTAAAATATGGATTTACATCTATTTTATAACCATTTCCACATAATACCAAGCAAGATTAAAAGACAGTGAGTCACTGTGTCTGGCTTGAGCTTCTGAGACCTCAAAAGCTATCCTCAGTGACACACTTCCTCCAACAAGTCCACACCTCTTAACAGTGCCACTTCTTGTAAGGAGTATATCTTATGTCTGTGCGTATGTGGCACCTGTCAATAATAAATCTGATAGCCTATGGCTTAGGCAGGAAATAGGAGGTGGGACATCCAGGAGGCAGAAAGAATTCTGAGATAAAGCCAGGCAGGATACCCTCTTGGGAAAAATGTGAGGAGACAGATTCACGGTACCTGAGCACAGGTAACCAGCCACGTGGCAAGATGTAGATTAAAATAAATGAGTTATCTTAAGTTATGATCTAGTTAGAGAAGAGCCTAGCTATATGGTCAAGGTATTAGTAAATATATTTTGAGTCTGAGTCTTACTTTTGGGAGCATGGGGCTGGAAGAAGGAACCATGACTAACTTCTACAACTTCGTACGGTACCTATGGGGTCATTTTATTCAAGTGGTCACACACACACACACATACACACACACACACACACACATACACACACATGTACACACACAGCACCGCATAATGAGTTTCTGATTTTATGAGCTATCCTTGGCTGTACATGATTCACGTGCCACTGGTGGGACACAGTTTGGTCAGTCTTCTCTACCTGCCCCCACTCCCTTTCACTTTTGTGGAAACTCATATTTTAAATTTATCCCAGTGAGGAATAGCTTTGGTTTATGAATCTTTATTTCCCCCACAATCTCTCAAGCTCTTTTTAAACACGGGTAATGGGAAATTCAGGTTTTCTCATTGTCAAACAGCTAAAGCTGCTATGTTGGTAGAAAAAGAATTATCTGGACAGGTAATTCACAAGCACAGGAACCTGAGCTGGATTCCCAGAGCCCACATAAGACAGCCAGGCGTGCTGGCACAGGGATACAGTCCCAATGCTGGGGCATGGAGAGTGGAGACCAGCAGATTCTGGGGCTTTAGGCCAACTGCGGGGAGGGATTATCTCAGAGTACATGGCGGATGGCTTCTGAGAAATAAACGAAGGTTGACTTCTGATCACCACAAATAAATAAATAAATGTAAAAAGCAATTTAAAAAAATATTTTATTCCTCCAGAAAAAATTATATAATTTTAGGAGGGAGTGGAATGCTCTCTGGAGGTTAGAAGATTTCCTTGAGGATCTGCATTTTTTTTTTTTGTTTACAAAGGCACTGCAGCCTGCAGAACACAGTGAAATACCTTTTAGTGAAAGAAGCCTTAATTTTGTGCATTCTATGACAGAAAAGAGCCACTAGGGGGTGCTTTTGTTACATACATTTCTTTGTAGATGGTCAGTGATTTTTTTTTTAGGGTGAAATTAATTTTGAAAACAAGAAGAAACTAAGGTTAAGCCAGTCTGGCTTTTCAAAACAAAATATAAAATAAAGTTGCTATTCTTTATTTTCACCTTCATGGCACTGACAGTGTCAGATTCTCATACCTCTGACATTCCGGAAGAAACTGAATTCCTCATCCTTCCCACCTCATTCCAGTGAATTTGTTGTTTATCAAACATTATCTTCAAGTCTGAGTGTAAGCAGTTTGATAGAAAACATGGAAGACAGAATTTCCAACCGTGTATGTAGTGGCATATTCCAGAGATAGTAGAATAGAGTGAAGCTCTACAATCCTCTGTTCATGCTGAAATAGAAAAAAGAGAAGTCCCTTTGTGCATCTCACAGAGGTGAGCAATGCACTTCAAAACCACCCATACCCTTGTTCTTCTGTTATGGAGACAGCAGCAAAAGATTAAAGGAAACAACTGGGTGGAATCCTTGCAAGTTGGCCATGTCTGAAGATGGAGACAGACCTGTAGAAAGGCTAAATACAGAGAGATTTAATGACAGCACAAATAACAGCTCTTAAAGGCTTATCTGTTCCACAACAGTCTGTCCTCAGTAAAAATAAACTCCCTGAATTAAAGGTATGCTGGAGGGAACCTCCATTTCTTCCTGCTAAAAGTTTTAAAATAAACTTTTCACAGGATGAGTGACAAATTAGGAGAGGTTGAGTTGAGGCAGAGGTTGGGGCTGAGGCAGAGGCTGGGGCTGGGGCTGAGGCAGAGGCTGAGGCAGAGGCTAGAGCTGAGGCTGGGGCTAAGATATGCCACATAGTAACTCAAATTTTGGGGATATCCAGGCTAAGACATACCACAAATATAACATCATGCATATGTGTAGGTGAAGCCTGAAATGACACATCAAACTGATTCCAAGTTCAATCAAGCTCAGGAAAGACAATTTTTATTCTTCATCACAAAATACAAGACAAATAACGTATCCCTGTCATTATACAGCTCTGTAGCTCCAGGGGATTTGGGAACAAGGCTCTGTCAACTTGAGCCTGTGTGTCCCAAACACTGGTCTAGTAACCACTGATTTCCACCCAATACAAACACGTTGTCTTCTAAAGAAAGAGTACAAGCATTATGTGTATCATTTTGAGAAGGAACTAGCTCAACTTCTGACAGCCTGGAAGAGCAACAAGTCAAAATGGAGGAGGCTCGAATGAAAAACTAGGTTTTTCCATCCCGTCATGTTGTCTCCTGGAGATCTTCATAAGTTGGCAAGTGTCTGTGAAATCAACAAATGGCAGAATCAGTCATGACCGACCTCCAGAGCTAGAGCACAAAAGGCAGCTAGCTTCCTTTTTGGTCTGTTAGACAATGTGTCCTTGGGAAGACCGTCATATGTTATGAGGTTATTCACATAAATCATTAGAACTATGTATGTGGATGTAGCTCATGCCTAGCATGTGCACAGGCCTGGGTTCGATACCCAACAGAAGAAGAAAAAGAAGGAAGGAAAAGAATATATAAGCAGCACTAGACACTAAAGTATAAAGAAAAAAATAAAGACTAGAGTGGCTAATAAAATACAGAATAGACAGAGCACAGTGTGGAGGCCCAGGAAAATGGAGACAGGATAAAGAGTTCTAGGTCATCCTTGACTGAGGCTAACTCAGGCTGCTTGAGACCCTATCTCAAAAAGTAAAATGCAAAAGCAGCCACAAGAAGCTACAGGAAAATACTATAAACAATGTGTAGTGACAAATTACACCAATAAAATAGGCAAATTCGTAGAAATGCACAATTATACTGAACAAAGAAGAAAAAAAAATTTGAGAAACAGTAGAGATTTAATAAATAAAAAATGTAAACAACTACCCCCTCCCTGAATAAAATACCAGGTCTAGATAGCAACACTGGAAATTTCAAATATTCGAATAAAAATTAATACCAAGCTGGATTAGATGACACAAGCTTGTAACTCTGGCTGTTCAGAAGTCTGAGGCCGAGCGGGTCACAAATCCAAGACCCGTTTGAGCTGTAGAGTGAGTTATAAAATGATACCAAAATAGACTTAAATAATATTCAAAAGTGTGTAGGCAAAGACAATGGAGGAGAGCAGCTGTTTAAAAATCAAACAACCTAACACGAGATACTTTGTTTCTCAGCTCTAGAAGCCTAGCCATGCTATTAGCAGAGGGTTGGGGAAAATAAATTGACCTAAATACTTTTAAAACAATCTTTATTGTTACACTGTAAACCACCCCCAATTGTAACTGGAGGATGCGTTTTTTACAAGGCTACTCTTAATGGTTACTATTCTAAAAGTGCTTTCAAAGTATTTACTAGGAGTGAACAATTTAGTAAATAAAGTGTGCATGATGAGACTCAGAATCACTGTCAAAAAAAGAAATTACAAATAAGCATAGAAGAGATGCATTGGAGTCAGGTGTATCAGAGAGACCTCAAGTTTATTCATGTTCGTGTGTGTGTGTGTGTGCGCGTGTGTGTGTGTGTGTGTGTATTAGAATCTATAAACTTATCCTTATCTATAGGTACCTTTGTATTTATCTGTATACAGATATATAAATTAACAAATAAAATACAGGTACTCACAGTGCATGTGTGTGTATGTGTGTGTATATATGTGTGTGTATGCGTGTATGTATGTATCTGTATATGTGTGTATGTGCATGAATGTGTGTGTATCTTTGTATGTATGTGTGTATATGTGTGTGTTTGTGTATGTGTATATGTTTATGTATGTGTGTATGTTTGTGTATGTGTGTATGTTTGTGTATGTGTGTATGTTTACATGTATGTGTGTGTTTGTATGTATGTGTGTGTATGTTTACATATGTGCGTCAATGTTTGTATGTGTGTGTGTTCTTCTGTTGCTGAGAGAGCCTACATGTAGTGACACTTGAGTTACAACAAACTCATTTATTTGATGGCCACATTTTGAGTTCTAAATTCCACTGGCCCATATGAGGAACTTGGATTCTTTATGGGACTGATCCATTCTAGGCCTTAGATGATGGGTATGTAATTTATGCAATTTATCCTAGAAAATACTATGACATTCAAAAGTAAGAAGGTGACAAGGGAAAAAAATAGGCACCTGCCAAAGGGGCTCATAGTAAAGGCAGGAAGAATCATGTGACCCAATGAATAGTGCTACTCCCTTCCCCCCAAAAAATATATGAACAGCCAGGACTCAAGTCAGATAAACAATTTCATGAATAATTTGGAGGAAATATAAAATGCTTTCTTGCAGAACTCTAATTAATAAATGAAAAATGGAGAAAACAAAAGTTTTCATTAGAATACTCATCATTTTGGAAGTCAATTGACAAACACTAGAGTTGACCAATATTAGAATCATTGGGCTTGCTGGCACAGCCTCATGTTATTTTACTGACCACATAACCTATTTAATGTGTCTAAAACTCTTTAATATTTCTCCATCCAGAGGCAAAATTTCATTGTCCTTACCTTGAGTGTGATCTAGAGTTGCTACAAAGACAAAATTTGAAGATAGAAAATCTTTTCCAAAAAAAAAATCTATCAGGAATCACATAAACTAGTGGCCCAAATTTGTCTGTGTCGTAAACACATGGAAATTCCTCATCCTGGACATCGTGTCTCAGTGCCACTGTGACGTTCTCCACCAGCCAGTGACCTCAATCCCAACAAGAGAATGCCCCCATTAAAACATAAAGCTAATAAAGTCATGTAAGAATTTCTACATGACAGTTTGCATTTTTCTGTAAGTCTAAGTTGTTTCAAAATAAAATGTTGGAAATGCATATTATGTATACTTATAATTCAATAAATTATGCTAAGATAGGAGACGACAATAGTGAAAGACTGACAGATGCAAAAACATGCATGGTTTTTGGAAACATGCTAAGCATGGGGAGCCTGACAGGAAAGAGGGCATAGCGTATGGGTTCTAGTTATTCAAACTGCTAGATGGGCAAAACCAGGATTGGAACAATTTACTTGTGGTGTCCCCAAACAGGGAGGGACTTAGAGCAAAAGGCAGGGGGAGGAGGGTGTCCTGGAATAATGGAATATTCCATGTCTCAATGGCAGTGATGGCTACATGGGTGTTTACATTCATGGACTCTCATAAAGTCTCTGCTTTTAAGGTGAATTCATCATATGTGAATTCCACCTCAAAAAAAATAAAAAGCTTCTTTTAAAAGACAGATTATGAAGTGAAGAAATGGACGTAGAGAGGACTATTTATAAAACTTACAGGGCACAAATAAAACAGCACTACCTTGATCAGGAAAGGATGCAAGAACAGGCAACCATCTGTTAAAGCTTTGAAAATAAGCAAAACACCCCAATTAACCCCAATGCTCTGAGCACCAAAACTGGGAAATGTTCTAAATTTCCAGTAAAACAAGGGTGAGAGAAGCCATTCCTACACCTCTGGCTAGTCCTGGCCCCCATGTGTATTTGAGATTAATTTGCAGTAGTAAAGCACTAATAAATGATCAGAACTCATGGTGCCCTTCAAGGGCTTGCTCTCAAATTCAAGCCACTTCCCTCTGCTAGGAACCACCGGAAGACAAAGATGGCTGTGTTCTCCAAAGAAATCCTAAGCTGATCCCCAAATGAGCCTGTGCAAGGTCCTCTAAAGGGTTCATTAAAGGGCAACCTGGTACCACCCAAGCCACACATTCAGACCTAAACAAGGCTTGTGGATTCTCGGGAGGTCAGGATTCTCGGGAGATGAGATAGACAAATGTGTGGTTGGTTTTTTGTTTGTTTGTTTGTCTGTTTTGTTTCTTAAGTACTTTTCTAGCTGGGAGATATGATGGACACCTGTAATCTCAGCATTTGGACTTGGCAGGAGGATTGAAAGGACAGCCTGGTTATACAACGAATTGAAGGTTTATCTGAGTTATATCATAAGATCATGGTTCATAAAACCGTAAATTGGAAATGGGACTTTGCAGTAGAGCATTTGTCTAGTATGTGCAAGGGAATAGTATCAATACTCAGTGCCATTAAACACACACACACACACACATACACTCCACACGCACACTCCACACGCACACTCCACACACACACTCCACACACACACACACACTCCACACACACACACACACACACTACACACACACACACACACACACACACACACAGACAACACACCATACACATTTCTGTTTTTCCATTGAGAAGTCATTTGTTATTCTCATGGATTGTCCTTTATCTGTGACTTGTGGTTTGTCTTTTTCCATTTTCTTGGGGTTGGGGAGAAAAGTCAGGAAAGGGTTTCTCTGTGGAACCCTGGCTATCCTGGAACTTGTTCTGTAGACCAGGCTGGCCTCAGACTCACAGAGATCCACCAACCTCTGCCTCCTGCGTGTTGGGATCAAAGGCATGTGCCACCACCCCCTGGCTGTCTTTCAGTTTCCAATGCGCTTTCTATGTTCTACGATTTTATTGTTTTAACCACAATACACGGGGAAGTGTTGAAGAGGGAGGACGGTGTTCTCTTTTTTTTTTTTTTTTGATATTTTATTTACATTTCAAATGTTTTCCCCTTTCCAGATCTCCCCTTTGGAACCTCCCTATTCCCTCACCCCTCCCCCTGCCTCTATGGGGGTATTCCCCCATCCACCCACCCACCCACTCTCCTCTTCCCTCCTTGGCATTTCCCTATACTGGGGCACTAACACCCTCAGGCCCAAGGGCCTCTCCTCCCACTTATGGCTAAAAAGACCCTCCTCTGCCGAATATGTGGCCAGCACCATGGGTCCCTCCATGTGTATTCTTTGTTTGGTGATTCAGTCTCCAGGAGCATTGGGAGGTCAGGCCAGTGGACACCTCCCTCCATGGGGCTGCCAACTCCCTCAGCTCCTTCAGTCCCTTCTCCAACTCCTCCATCTGGGACCTCACGCTCAGTCCAATGGTTGCTGTGAAGTGACTCTTGGGTATTCCGAACTTTTGGGCTAATAACCACTTATCAGTGAGTACATACCATGTTCATTCTTTTGTGACTGAGTTACCTCGCTCAGGATGATATTTTCAAGTTCCATCCATTTGCCTGCAAATTTCATGAAGTCATTGTTTTTAATAGCTGAGTACTATTCCATTGTGTAAATGTACCACATTTTCTGTATGCATTCCTCTGTGGAGGGACATCTGGGTTGTTTCCAGCTTCTGGCTATTATAAATATGGCTGCTATGAACAGAGTGGAGCAGGTGTCTTTCTTACATGTTGGAGCATCTTCTGGGTATATGCCCAGGAGTGAAATAGCTGGGTCCTCAGGTAGTATTATGTTCATTTTTCTGAGGGTTCGCCAAACTGATTTCCAGAGAGGTTGTATCAGCTCGCAATCCCACCAGCAATGGAGGAGTGTTCCTCTTTCTGCACATCCTCGCCAACAACTGCTGTCACCTGAGTTTTTGATCTTAGCCACTCTGACTGGTGTGAGGTGGAATCTCAGGGTTCTTTTGATTTGCATTTCCCTGATGACTAACGATATTGAACATTTCTTTAGGTGCTTCTCAGCCATTGGAGTTTCCTCAGTTGAGAATTCTCTGTTTAGCTCTGTTCCCCACTTTTTGATAGGGTTATTTAGATCTCTGGAGTCTAACTTCTTGGGTTCTTTGTATATATTGGATATTAGCCTTCTCTCAGATGTAGGATTGGTAAAGATCTTTTCCCAATCTGTAGGTTGCCATTTTGTCCTATTGACAGTGTCCTTTGCCTTACAGAAGCTTTGTAATTTCATGAGGTACCATTTGTTGATTCTTGATCTTAGAGCATAAGCCATTGGTGTTCTGTTCAGGAACTTTTCCCCTGTGCCCATGTGTTCGAGACTTTTCCCCACTTTCTCTTCTATTAGATTCAGTGTATCTGGTTTTATGTGGAGGTCCTTGATTCACTTGGACTTGCGCTTTGTACAGGGAGATAGGAATGGATCAATTTGCATTCTTCTACATGTAGACCACCAGTAGAACACAGCACCATTTGTTGAAAATGCTGTCTTTTTTCCACTGGATGGCTTTAACTCCTTTGTCAAAGATCAAGTGACCATAAGTGTATGGGTTCATTTCTGGGTCTTCAGTTCTATTCCATTGATCTACCTGCCTGTCACTGTACCAATACCATGCAGTTTTTATCACTACTGCTCTGGAGTACAGCTTGAGATCAGGGATACTTATTCCCCAAGAAGTTGCCTGCTACAGTAAAAAGACTTTTAACAGCTCAGTTGAAGTTAGAAGGTAAGCATGATGCCTCAGCCTCATGCTGAGTGTGAAATCCTAGTAGCAGAGCGTTCACCTACAGAACTCCCATGCAGTCATCAAAAGCAGGATGCAGACAGTACAATGATCATCAAATTTCAGCTAACTTTTGCCCTTGTTTAACAATAGTCTTGACACCAAAAGGAATCATCTTTTGTGTTTAGTAATGAAGGTTCTTGAGATTCACTTAGGTTGAAATCATTTCTCTCCTTCTTTTCCCCTGGACTTTTATGATCTCAATTCTTCTGAGCCTGACATTCCATGGTTTCTTACCTCACTGAAGCAGACAGCATCCTTACTCTGATTTTGTCCTGGGTTATTCCACTTCCTTCTTCACTTTCCCCATGTGTGTGCAACTTTAACACACACAGACTCCAGTATGTCATCCTTGCAAGGATGATCCCTTCACCAACCTTTGGGTGCCACACCTTTTATAAAAAGCTTCATGAAGATCCCACATTGAACCTCAATTAGGTTAGAGGACAGGATGTATAATTGAAGTTGAGTGTTTTAATGGTCTTAAAATCTGTTAGCATAAAGTCAGCCTGAACAAGGCTGCTGAACTATGTGAAGACCAGACATCAAAAAAGAAGCTGTGATGGCAACAGTTGAATCAGCCCTTGACCAAGTCATCAGGCTCCTTGTTCTCCTCTTCCTTTACAGAACGACTAGTGGCTGCCAAGAAGCACATTTGTTGTTACCACTGTTACCTCTGTGAGTTCTAAGTGGTCTCAGATCAATCCTGCCATCATGTTTAGTGACTTTATCACTCTGAGAAAAATACTCATCTCTAAGTATTCTTTTATTACAAAAGGCAGAAATCAACTTGCCATAGACCCTAGTGGCCTGATTGTAAATAGCAGCCCTTTCTGTGGATGTATAAGTGCTGTCTGCATGCCCCTGACCCTGTGAGGTTCCTAAGAACCACCACAGTTAGACATATTTGCTAATGATGCTTTCCAAACGTCATGAGCAAAGAAGGCAATCAGCAGGAGCTGAGGGACAAGCACAAAGTGGTACTGGGAGTAGAAATAGTTAATAAATACAGAAGGACTCCATGCCTAGGCCATCTTGCCACTCACACTATAGGTCAGTCTGTGTCACCTGTAGCCCTACCATCTCAGAACTCCTTCGTCTCTCCCACCAGCACACAGCATTTCTAAGTTTCTTCCACCTGTAAAAATTCCTTCTTTATTACATATGACTCTCTCCTACTGACTTTAAGCTTACTTCCTTGATGCCAAAACTGCTCTTTTAAAGTACCTGATGCTGACCATTTCTCACCCCCATTCATTTTTCTAAGTTTCAAGCCAGATTCCCTATTACCATCCTTAAAGACAGCCATGAGCAAGATCAACTAACACTATCCTGTTGTTAAATCCAACAGGCAAATATCTGTCAGTCTCTATTGTATCAGTCTTTCCAAATGTGTTTGGCTCTTAGACCGTCTCCTCCAAGTTGAGTTGCCCTGCCCTTGAATCGAGAGACATCCCTACCTCCTGGTTTCCCCACTGAGCTCTCTGACTGCTCTGTATTTATCACCTCTGCTTTGACTTCCCCCATCCAGCCCATGGTTACACCAGAGCTTAGTTCTCATTCTGTGGTGATCACATGTGATCATGCCCCAGCCTTTAACAGCCAATGAGCCTCAATCCAGATCTCCTGCCTAGAGCTTTCTAACACCCAGAAAAGCACTGTGTTGCTCACTCTTAAACATCCATTACTAAATCTCAACTTAAACCTCTCTCCACCTTTGGAGCACAGACAACACTGTCCATCAGAAAGCTAGGAGTCTTTCTGGCTTTTCCACCTCTCCTAGCAAGTCTCACTGAGGCCAAGCATCACTTGAGTCTATATCTCCATTTCTACCATAGTTGTTGTAATAGAATACTGTCTATCTCTCAAACTACCTAGAAGCCTCCCACCAGCATGGTACTTGCTCTGCATCTGTCTTTTTTCCACCAGAAAGGTCTGTCTAAGTTCCATTTTGATCATGCTGAAAATGAAAATTCTGCTTAAATTCACTTTACAAATCTTACTGCCTTCAGAGTACACTGTGAAATCTTTATGAAATATTAAAGCATCCTTAAGGTCTAGTACCAGTCCAACTTGTAAGTTTATCCTACAAAATTTCAGGTTACCTTGTGTACTGACTGTGTGTGTGTGTGTGTGTGTGTGTGTGTGTGTGTGTGTCCACTGGACACAGCTAGAGTCATCACAGAGAAAGGAACCTCAGTTGAGAAAATGCTTCCATGAAGTCCAACTGTAAGGCATTTTCTTAATTAATGATCATTTGGGCACCATTGTGAGTGGTGCCATTCCTGGGCTGGTAGTCCTGGGTTTTATAAAAAGGCAACTGAACAAGCCAAGGGAAGCAAGCCAGTAAGCAGCATCCCTCCATGGCCTCTGCATCAGCTCCTGCCTCCAGGTTCCAGCCCTGTTTGTGTTCCTGTCCTAACTTCCTCCAGTGATGGATTATGATCTGGAAATGTGAGGCAAATAAACCCTTTCCTCCTCAACTTTTTGGTCATGTATTTTGTCACAGCAATAAAACCCTGACTAAGACACCCTGAAAACCATGATTTCCCAATCTCAGTCTTTGGGGCTTACCTCACTACACTGCCTTCTACCGATTTAGCGCTGATCAAGTTGCAGGCCACTTTGTTTAGTAAGCATATTCCAGCCTTGCCACTAGGCTTAAAAAGCACACAGTCCTCTACTGTCAAGACACTCACCAAACTGCTTTGTGTCTGCTGTTCTCATCTCTCTGTCTTTGGAATTTACAAAGTGGTTTCCTATACAATGTGTGCAGTCTAATGTATATATGTCTTTTATTTACAGAAAAACAATTAAAATTCATACTTTAAATCAGTTGCCAACATGAAAACTCTGGAGATTTTCTTTGATTACAACAACAACAACAAAAATGATCTAGATTTCTATTATTTCTGGGACACAGGCCCAAGCTTCATCCTCCTGAACTGCACCAACTTTTCTGAAGTCAAGCCATGGATGCCCTTCTTTACAAAGAGGAATTGCTCCTGAAAACACAGTCCCTATATAACCTCATGCCCTGTCCCCATATACTTTGCACTCTAGCTCATAGACCATGTGCTCCCTTCAAACATGAATGCCATCTTACGATTTTACGCCTAATGACGCTTAATAATTTCATGTCGTTCTCTCTCCCTGGCCACAGATTAACCCATCAGAGTGTTCTGCAGTCAACAGCGACTGACCAGGCAATTAGACACAAGCTGTTGATCCCTTTAACCATGATTGCATGAAACCAACCAGGATGACTGTGCCTACGGCTCTGTAAACACAGGCCAAGTGGGAAAGGGTGGAGCTGGAGACACTGAGGAAACTGTGGAAAAGAAAATTAGCCAGCTATTGAATTCCAGCTACTGTGACCCTGGCTTCTGATTTGGTAACATTGGGTGTTTGGTGAATGAAGTCTTGATCCAAAATAAAATATACCTACTTTTCCCCACTCTGGAGAGATGACTCTTTTTTTTTTTTTCCCCCTTTTCTTTGAAAATGAGACCACATGTAAAGAGATCAGTTTCCTCAAGCAGCTGTGAGAGGGTTTTTTCTAAGCTGTTTCATATTGAATCTGTAACAGCAGTCTGTCTAATTCATTGCCAAATGAGTTTTAGGCATTATTCAAGAGTAATACTTAGAGCTGTGGTTTTCTGGAGGAGAAGTAAAAAGCACTTCTAAGAATAACAAATTAACATTTGAAAAGAACAAATGTTGATCCAATAGCCTTCCACCTCACCAACTATAGACTCCTGCTATGCACTTGGCTGATCACACCAGCCCTAGCATGATCCAGCCAGACTCTCCCTTTTTTTTTTTTTTTTTTTTTTTGGCAGAGTGGAAGAGACTCCCTATATCTAGAAAGACAACATCTCTGAGGCCTTCATTCCCAGATAAAGAAGATTCTTTGCCCATCTATCCTTATCCAGCTGGTCCAGGCATAACTCATCTTTTTAAAAAAATTACCATACCCATCACACACAGATACAACATCATCACCATATCACATCAAACACAAACACACATTGTCTCTAATTCCACACAGCACTCATCCATTCACACACATGCCCCTCTCACTGGTTGAGGACATCCACATTACAGAATCACTTTTAATTCATTGTTTCTGTAGTTCAGAGATAAGGATTTCAGACAGCAAAACATAGTGATTTCTACTTCTAGACAGTACTCCATTAATGCTGTGAGCCATGAAGTCAAAGAGAACTGTGTTCATATTTTGGTGCTCATAATGTGGTACCAACACTTCCTGGCTGACCTAAATCAAGTCACTTAACTGCATCAGAAATGAATCATGATGAATTGGTTTGGGAAGACAATGGCTATAGGAATAAACACGAGAACAAGTAAATATCCAAACATAAAAAGTATTTCATTATGATTAAAAATAACATTAGTAAAGTGTTTTTAGTATGTAACATCTCTTTGTACGTGTTATCAAAATCATACAACTCTTCCTCATGACCTCTGCAGGGTGATGTCATCCCCATAAGTCTACCTTCACAGGTTGGGAATCACAGATGGCCAAGAGCAATTCACTAATGGTTATACACTAAACAAACAAGAGTTTGGACTTCAACTGCTTAGCCTATATGATGCTTTTTGTTGGTTTGTCTCACAAACCACACAAACACTGATTTCAGTCACTCAGGGATAGTTTATTCAGTATATGCTCCAGGGTCAGTCACCAAGGCCATGGTTCAGATTCAGGAACTGAACCATGACCCTGACTTATGATCCTATGGGTGTTTTAAGACCCAACTCCACAAACATCTGTGCCAAATTATTTTGCCAATCAGGATTTAGGGATAGGGGGTTCCTTAGGAACATGTCTTTGTTGTACATTATCCTGTTCCCGTTGGTTGAGGTATTTAACTGTTGTAGGGGACTTGCCTTGTCTAATATGTATGCCCTAACTTGTCTTTGAGGATGGGACTTGTCTAACATTCATGTCTTAACTTGCCAACCAGGATGTCAGTTTCCAGGGAGGTCTTGGGAACTTAAACTTTACTGGACCACTACTCAAAATAGAAGTCTTATTCCAAATAATTTCTTATATTAGTGCAGGTGTCTCCTATGTTGGGATCTATACCTTATACCTTAAAAGCTTATCCACAGGTTCAGTGTATGTTGGATAATTGAGTCAGGACCAAGCTTATTGTAGGTAACTATACAAAACAGCTCTACTGACTTCTATCATAGCCGGTTTCCAGGGGTACTGAGTATAATAAAATATGTAATCAATTTTAGTATTAGAAAGTTTCCTAGTAACAGCAGAAACATGAGAAAGTTTCCTTATAAAGGCAGGCTAACCAAGGAACTGTTACCTAGGCCTTAACCTTTTACCTAGGTCTTAACAATCCATCTAGGCTTTAACAATCTAGCTAGGCCTTAACAATCTATCTAGGCTTTAACAATCCATCTAGGCTTTAACATTCCACCTAGGCCTTAATATTTTACCTAGGCCTTAAAACTTTTCAATGTCAAAAAGATCAAAAATGTTTAAAGGCTTAAAATTACACCAAGCCCTGTACTGTCAAAAATGATGAATGATTCCTTTGACCCCTTGCTTCCATCCATTAGCCAGCATTCTTCCCCACACTCCCGCTTACACACTCTTTCTGCCTCCTCTTCCACAATGTTTCCTAAGCCTTGTAAGGGTTGATGTAGAATACTCCCTTCAGGGATGAGCATTCAGTAGTTACTTATTCTTACCATTTTAACCACTTATGGAACTATTCACTAACAACTACAGGAAGAAGCTTCTTTACCTAAGGTAAAACAAACAAAAAACCACATGTATATAAAAATAAATGTTTAGAAAGTAGTTTGACAAGATGACTATTTAGCAAAACAATAGTAGGCTCTTACTTAGAACCACCCTCTCCAGCTATGTTTTTTAACCAGGGTTATAGTATGAGCCATGAGTTTCCTCCTACGGAGCAGATCTTAAGTCCAATTGGAAAATGATAGGTTACCCCCATAACAGCTATGCCATTACTGTATCATCTGGCTGGTTGGATTTGTAACATAGAGGATCCATGCAGGGTAAGGCCATTGGTTTATTTTCTCCATCAGTGTCCCATCCAGCAACTTCTGGCACTATGAAAGCTACCTTGCAGAATAGTTTTACTAATTCCAATTTGACTTTTCTATGTCTTGCAACCAAAGTGTCTTCAGCAGTAGGGTCTTCCCAGACAGCTTTCAAACTCCTTTTTTTTTTCCAATTATAGTTTTCAAGTATCTTATAAAAGAGTGGATTTATCTGTGGTGGGAGACTTCTGCCTGGGCCACCGGGGCTCCATAGCCAAATAGCACTGGGAGAAAGCTAGCCTCCCAGGAGTGTGGAAAAGTCCATGAGAGGGGGTAAGAGGAGTAACACAGCTCAGCGGGACTTGTCTGGAATCCTTGGGACACAGGGACTGAGGAACAGCCAGGAGGAAGGAGCCTTCTGGTTTCCATCTGGGCCACCAGGGCTCCATAGCCAAACAGCTCTGGGAGAAAGATAGCCTCCCAGAAGTGTGGGCAAGCTTGTCTGCTCAGAGGGAACCCACCTGGAATACCCAGGACACAGGGACTGAGGAGTGGGCTTCTGGTTTCTTTCAGTGGCCAGAGAGCGGATCCTGTGACACAGGGCTCCATACTCAAATGGTGCCAGGAAAGAGTTGGTATCCAAGAAGTGCCGACATACCTTCAAGCACAAGCAAGACCATCACTTCTTTTCAAATTCACTGGACCAAGAGGGACTCTTGCAGAGCCATCAGGACATAGGAAACAAGGGACTGCTGGGGACTAGATCCTTCTGGTTTCTGTCTGCACCCCAGAGCTGACCCTGTACCACAGCTCTCCAAACCCAAATTCCTCTCAGAGAGAACTGGTCTTCAAGGAGTATTGACACCTAAGCTTGCAGAAAAGACAAGCCACTGTCAGAGAGAGTAAGACCAGCTAACACCAGAGATAGCCAGATTTTGAAAGGTAAGGGCAAGAACATAAGGAACAGACACCAAGACTACTTGGCATCATCAGAACCCAGCTCTCCCACCACAGCCAGCCCTGGATACCCCAACACACCAGAAAAAGAAGACTTAGACTTAAAATCACATCTCATGATGATGATAGAAGATTTTAAGAAGGAAATAAATAACTCCCTTACAGAAATGCAAGAGAACACAGGTAAACAACTAGAAGCCCTTAAAGAGGAAACAAAAATCCCTTAAAGAATTACAGGAAAACACAATCAAACAGAGGAAAGAAATGAACATATCCATCCAGGAACTAAAAATAGAAATTGAAACAATAAGGAAATCACAAAGGGAGACAAATTTGGAGTTAGAAAACCTGGGAAAGAAATCAGGAGTCATAGATGCAAGCATCACCAACAGAATACAAAAGAGAGAAGAGAGAATCTCAGGTGCAGAAGATACCATAGAAAACAATAACACAACAGTCAAAGAAAATGCAAAATGCAAAAAGCTCCTAACCCAAAACATCCAGGATATCCAGCATACAATGAGAAGACAGAACCTGAGGATAATAGGTATAGAAGAGAGTGAAGATTCCCAACTTAAAGGACCAGTAAATATCTTCAACAAAATTATAGAAGAAAACTTCCCTAACCTCAAAAGATATAAGAAGATTGAAATAATCGCATGCTTCCTATCATATCACTACAGAATAAGGCTGGTCTTCAATGGCAACAGAAAGCCCACATACACATGGAAGCTGAACAATGCTCTACTCAATGATAACTTGGTCAAGGAAGAAAGAAAGAAAGAAAGAAAGAAAGAAAGAAAGAAAGAAAGAAAGAAAGAAATTAAAGACTTCCTAGAATTTAATGAAAATGAAAGTACAACATACCCAAACCTATAGGACATAATGAAAGCAGTGTTAAGAGGAAAACTCATAGCTCTGAATGCCTCCAAAAAGAAACTGGAGAGAACATATACCAGCAGCTTAACAGCAAGCCTGAAAGCTCTAGAACAAAAGTAAGCTAATACACCCAAGGGGAGTAGAAGGCAGGAAACAATCAAATTAAGCACTGAAACCAACCAAATAGAAACTAAAATAACTATACAAAGAATCAACAAAACCAGGAGCTGGTTCTTTGAGAAAATCAACAAGATAGATAAACCCTTAGCCAGATTAACCAGGGGACACAGAGACAGTATCCAAATTAACAAAATTAGAAATGAAAAGGGAAATAACAACAGATTCTGAGGAAATTCAAAAATCATCAGATCCTACTACAAAAGCCTATACTCAACAAAATTGGAAAATCTGGATGAAATGGACAAGTTTCTAGACAGATACCAAATACCAAAGTTAAGTCAGGATCAGATAAACCATCTGAACAGTCCCATAACCCCTAAAGAAATAGAAGCAGTCATTAACAGTCTCCCAACTAAAAAAAGCCCAGGGCCAGATGGGTTCAGTGCAGAATTCTATCAGACCTTCAAAGAAGACATAATACCAATACTCTTCAATCTATTCCACAAAATAGAAACAGAAGGAACATTACCCAATTTATTCAATGAGGCCACAGTTACACTGACACCAAAACCTCACAAAGACCCAACAATAAAAGAAAACTTCAGACCAATTTCCTTTATGAGTATTGATGCAAAAATACTCAATAAAATTCTCCCAAACCTAATCCAAGAACACATCAAAACGATCATTCACCATGATCAAGTAGGCTTCATCCCAGGGATGCAGGAATGGTTCAATACCCAGAAATCCATCAGTGTAATCCACTACATAAACAAACTCAAAAAAAAAAACACATGATCATTTCATTAGATGCTGAAAAAGCATTTGACAAAATTCAACATCCCTTCATGATAAAAGTCTTGGAAAGATCAGGAATTCAAGGAGCATACCTAAACACAGTAAAAGCAATATACAGCAAACCAGTGGCCAACATCAAACTAAATGGAGAGAAACTTGAAGCAATCCCACTAAAATCAGGGACTAGACAAGGCTGCCCTCTCTCTCCCTATCTATTCAATATAGTACTTGAAGTTCTAGCTAGAGCAATTAGACAACAAGAGGAGGTCAAAGTGATACAAATTGGAAAGGAAGAAATCAAAATATCACTATTTGCAGATGATATGATGGTATACTTAAGTGACCCCAAAAACTTCCACCAGAGATCTGCTACAGCTGATAAACACCTTCAGCAAAGTGGTTGGATACAAAATTAACTCAAGCAAATCAGTAGCCTTCCTATACTTGAAGGATAAACAGGCTGAGAAAGAAATTAAAGAAATAACACCCTTCACAATTGCCACAAACAATATAAAGTATCTTGGTATGACTCTAGCCAAACAAGTGAAAAATCTGTATAACGAGAACTTCAAGTCTCTGAAGAAATCGAAGAAGACCT
Source organism: Rhynchomys soricoides (assembly GCA_019843965.1). Classification (NCBI taxonomy): domain Eukaryota; kingdom Metazoa; phylum Chordata; class Mammalia; order Rodentia; family Muridae; genus Rhynchomys; species Rhynchomys soricoides. Next base: position 6,059,693 of record JADRCH010000007.1, on the reverse strand, counting down.
CAGAGGATGGAAAGATCTCCCAGGCTCATGGATTGGCAGGATTAATATAGTTAAAATGGCCATCTTGCTGAAAGCAACCTACAGATTCAATGCAATCCCCATCAAAATCCCAACTCAATTCTTCATAGACTGAGAAAGAGCAATTCTCAAAATCATATGGAATAACAAAAAACCCAGGATAGCAAAAACTATTCTCAACAAAAAAAGGACTTCTGGGGGAATCAGGATCCCTGACCTCAAGCTGTACTATAGAGCAGTAGTGATAAAACCTGGTACAGCGACAGGCAGGTAGATAAATGGAATAGAACTGAAGACTCAGAAATGAACCCACACACTTATGGTCACTTGATCTTTGACAAAGGAGCTAAAACCATCCAGTGGAAAAAAAGACATCATTTTCAACGTTCAACTGGCGGTCTACATGTAGAAGAATGCAAATTCATTCATTGTTATCTCCCTGTACAAAGCTTAAAGTCTAAGTGGCTCAAGGACCTCCACATAAAACCAGATACACTGAATCTAATAGAAGAGAAAGTGGGGAAAAGTCTCGAACACATGGGCACACAGGAAAAGTTCCTGAACGGAACACCAATGGCTTATGCTCTATGATCAAGAATCGACAAATGGTACCTCATGAAATTACAAAGCTTCTGTAAGGCAAAGGACACTGTCAATAGGACAAAATGGCAACCTACAGATTGGGAAAAGATCTTTACTAATCCTACATCTGAGAGAGGGCTAATGTCCAATATATACAAAGAACTCAAGAAGTTAAACTCCAGAGATCTAAATAACCCTATCAAAAAGTGGGGAACAGAGCTAAACAGAGAATTCTCAACTGAGGAAACTCCAATGGCTGAGAAGCACCTAAAGAAATGTTCAACATCCTTAGTCATCAGGGAAATGCAAATCAAAAGAATCCTGAGATTTCACCTCACACCAGTCAGAGTGGCTAAGATCAAAAACTCAGGTGACAGCAGATGTTGGTGAGGATGTGGAGAAAGAGGAACACTCCTCCATTGCTGGTGGGATTGCAAGCTGATACAACCTCTCTGGAAATCAGTTTGGCGAACCCTCAGAAAAATTAACATAGTACTACCTGAGGACCCAGCTATTCCACTCCTGGGCATATACCCAGAAGATGCTCCAACATGTAAGAAAGACACATGTTCCACTATGTTCATAGCAGCCATATTTATAATAGCCAGAAGCTGGAAACAACCCAGATGTCCCTCCACAGAGGAATGCATACAGAAAATGTGGTACATTTACACAATGGAATAGTACTCAGCTATTAAAAACAATGACTTCATGAAATTTGCAGGCAAATGGATGGAACTTGAAAATATCATCCTGAGCGAGGTAACTCAGTCACAAAAGAATGAACATGGTATGTACTCACTGATAAGTGGTTATTAGCCCAAAAGTTCGGAATACCCAAGAGTCACTTCACAGCAACCATTGGACTGAGCGTGAGGTCCCATATGGAGGAGTTGGAGAAGGGACTGAAGGAGCTGAGGGAGTTGGCAGCCCCAGGGAGGGAGCAACAGTGTCCACTGGCCTGACCTCCCAGTGCTCCTGGAGACTGGATCACGAACCAAAGAATACACCTGGAGGGACCCATGGTGCTGGCCACATATTCGGCAGAGGAGGATCTTGTTAGCCATCAGGGGGAGGAGAGGCCCTTGTACCTGAGGGTGTTATATGCCCCAGTATAGGAGAATGCCAATGAGAGAAGAGGAGAGTGGGTGAGTGGGTGAGTGGGAGAATACCCCCATAAAGCAGGGGAGGGGGAGGGAATAGGGAGGTTCCAAAGGGGAGATCTGGAAAGGGGGAAACATTTGAAATGTAAATAAAGTACCAAAAAGCAAAAAAACAGTGGATTTATATGAGGCTTTTTTTACAGTCCTTTGTCTTGGTTAACCCACCACTTCACCCTCTTCTCCCTAGCCAATGGTCTACATCCTCATTCAAACCTTTAACCTCTGTGTGTCCTGTGTCCAAACTTTCAATAGTACTTTTATTTATCACACAGCTCTACCAAGAGTTCTCTCTCTATCTCTCTCTCCACATATGTTCTCCTTCTCTCTCTTTCCATATGTTCTGCTCGCTCTCTCTCTCTCTCTCGCTCTCTCTCTCTCTCTCTCTCTCCATATGTTCTCATACCTCTGTCAGCTCTTTATAGTTCTTTAATATATAGTGTAGGGACGTGGTTCCTCTAGCCATTCCTTTTGTTTTAACTCTGTTACCCTTCGCCCACATTCTTCACAGAGAAGGAAGGACTAAATATGATGCTACTTAATTCTTCCACACTCAGTTTTTTCCATTTTTCTAATTATATTAACAACTTTTTTTCTAGCTATACTTTTAAATACAAGAAACAAAACTTATCAACCTACTGATAAGAACAGAAATCCTGAGCTAGGGAAGGGATGAAATTGCTGAGCACACACAGCATTCTCTCTCAGTTGGAGAAGTGAAAGTTTTTGAACCACTACATGTGACAAACACAAGAACTGTCTAAACTTGAATTATGTGCAGTCTGCGAAGCGACTGTGTCCCTAAATTCTCATCTTTGCAGCTCTCTATTTTCTGCTCAGTGTAACCCTTGTCCCCTCAGTCTCTTCCTGTTTTCCTCATATTTTAATTTCTCCTGGCTTTGCTCGGCTCCTAACCTCACTGCTCCCTTGCAGTCTAAGAACCCCTATTTGTTCTGAGTTCGCTTCTCTCTGTTGCGAAGGCTAACAGTGAAGTGGCTCCAGATTGCAATAGTTTTTAAACTGTGGTTAAAAACATGTAACATCTAATATCTCTTTTAAAAATTATAAATGTACAGTATAACGTAGTTAGCTAGGAGCACAATACTATGTGGCAGTTCTCTGGAGCTTTTTCACCATGCATTACTGCAGTTAGCAGTTCTCTTGCCTCCCCTCAGTCTCTGGCACCCAACTTTCTATTTTCTGTTTTGACAAGTATCTAATTATATGTACTTCATATGAGTAGAGACAAACTAAACGTCTACTAATGAATAAATATATAAATAAAATGTGATGCATTTTATTTATGTGCATACAGCAGGATGTTATTCAGGCATAAACAGAAGTCCACCACATTCCACAAGATGAATGTTGAGGTCTATAATCTGACCATGTCCCTCAAAGTTCATAAGCTGATGCTCAGTAGCTCAGAGTGATAGCACTCTGGGTGAATTTTTAAGACAATTAAGTCCAAAGGCCAAGAGCTCACAGATTCAGAAATGAGGTTTCAACAAAAGGATCTGAAGGATAAGGTCAGTCTCTTCTATTTGTCTGACATATTAGATCACACTGTCTTCTTTCTTGCTCTCACCACATGCGGATAGAGCAAGAGTTGCCAACCTGTAGGTAGAACGCAGCTCTTCCACTATGAATCTACAACAACTTTTAATTTTGATTTCCTAGCCTCCAAACTATGAAAGAAATCATTTTTGTTTTTTATATTTTATCCAGCCTAGGTTATTTTATTAGAGCAACACAGAATAAGATGTTCCACTAAGTCAAAGAGTTAGGTTTCGTTCATAGAACAGTCTAGCTTCCTTGAGTGTGAAAGTGTCCATGGAAAGTCCTATTCATCTCTGTGTACTTGGGATATGGAAGATACTTGGCACTGTTGAACACATACATGACAGGATGAAATTGGCCCTTCTGAAATGCCTACCACCAGACTTCATATGTATATGTGTGTGTATGTGTGTGTGCGTGTTGAACTTCCCTCCCGCTACTGTGAAAAAAACACTCAATAAAAGCAAATTAAGGGCGAAAGTGTTTATCTTAGCTCAAGGAACAGACAACACAGTAGAGAAGTCAAGGCAGCACAGCTTGAAGAAGCTGGTCATACCACATCTGCTGTAAGAAGGCAGAAAGGGATAAATACATGTATGTATTTCTGATATTCAGCTCAATGTCCCATTTCATACATTAAAAATTTCCCTCCCAGGAAATGGTCCTGAGCACAATTAAAATGAATCCTCCCCTATCAATTAACACAATCAAATAATCCCTTGCAGACATTCTGGAAGGCTAACTTTGATCTAGGCAACCCCTCACAGGTGTGCCTTGAGACCCATCTCACCGGGAAGTCTAGATGCTTTCCAGTTAATGATTAATGCCAACCATCACACCATCCATAAGGGATTCCTTACTAACTATCCACAACAACTGCTCTAAATCTTTCCCACATGCCATGCTCCTGTGACCACTTCCTCTACCATCTGCCTGCTGCTTTTAGTCATCTTGTTCTCTCCTTTGAAGCTATCTGTTGAGAACAACCTTGCATGTCATTATTCAAGATTACGCCTCCCAGTCCCCAGCTACTCTCCAGAGTTTTGTGCTGACAAAAAAAAAAAAAAAAAAAAAAAAAATCTTTTCCAATCACACTGTCATGATTAAGTGCGCACTTTCCTACTAAATGTTTCAAGCATATTCAAACCACATGGAACGGTTTTGAAACCCAGTGTTTTATCACAGAAGTCTTTATTTCCCTCTGAGTTTACCAGCCTTCAAAAGGTGCTTTATAGGAAACTGGAAAATCAAAAGAAAGAAAGATCAATGGAAAAAAATACATATACATATACACATACACATACACATATACATATTGTAGATATTTGCTTCTGAAAGCCTATCAATTTCAAAACCAGGTCACTCTACAGGATGACTAAATTCAGTCGTCTTTTAAAAAATTATTTAATTTAATTAATTTTAAGCTTTTGTGCAAATATGTATAATATACAGTTTATTCTCTCTCAGACCTCCTGTCCTTTCGTTTCTCTCCCTCCTCCTTTCCAACGGTTGCCTCTGCTCCCCCACGCAGCTCCCTATTTGATCCATATATGCATACACTATTTCATTCATCTGCATAAAACTCTAGCAACCACGAATGAGGGAAAAAACCATACTATGCTTGTCTTTCTGAGGCTGGCCTAATTCACTTGATATGATGACATCCAGTTACAGCCATTATTCCCGAAGTGGCATGATGTCATTCTTATTCCTTTTGACAGAGGAAGCTTCCCTGAGTTTCAGAAGTGGCCTCACGAAGTGCTAAGCATCACACAGATGAGTAGCAGCCAGAATCCCGAGGCAAGCTGTGAGTCTCCAACATTGGAAGGTCGGTTTATTTCTTGAACCCAGCCCCCAGAGTCTTCACTTTCTTATTGGTGCTTCCACAGGGGGGAGAAGGGGGGAGAGATGAAGATCAATTTAAGAAACACATGTGCAAGTGTTTGGTGACTTAACTTAATCCAAGGGGAAATGTACTCTATTTGTGCTAGAATCTTTGTGATCATTATACATAACATCTTGAAAGAAATAAAAACTGACCTATAAAGGCTATATTGTTTTATCGGATTATTCCTGTTATGGTTAATAAATATTCTAAACAAATAATTTTCTTTCTAGATGCCATTCTTTAAAAGAGGTCACCATGCTAAAATATTGACCTTGGTATATCATTCTACAACATAGCCTTTTCTGTAAAGCTAAGTAACCTACCCCATCCAGTCCGTGATCCCTGCCTGGGTGATGGGTTCTCTTTCCTTCCAGATACTCTTAGTAAATGAGAAACAAGAGCAGGAAGTTAACAGACAGGAAGAGAAGTTGCGTTTGAATCCCAAGACTTTCTCATAAGCTGTAGAGCAGTAGGAGTTGCTGGACTCTCTCAGATCCACCCTCAGGCGGAGAGAGGAATCTTCTCCAGTTTAGCTGATCCTCTTTCTTCTGATGTGGCTCCTTCTCTCCCACTTCTAGTTTGAGCCCAGGTTAACAGGGTCTTCTACCACCTTCATGACGTCTGATTGTCTGATCGGCTTTCTCTAAATTCTTCCTTAATTCAATCTCGATTTGAGTCTATTTCCTCCCAAAACCTAACTCAAAGGATTGTAAGAATTTGAAGTCAGCTAATCTTTAGGAAAATAAATACAACTGAAAATTGTTGTTGAAAAGAAGACATTCAAAAGGGCAAATATTGCATGTTTTCTCACATATGCTAAATTTATAATAAAATTATATGTGTGCATACACATAATTGAATATGCTTATGTGTGTGTCATAATAGAAATGGGGTCTCGAAGTAAGGGAATAGATCACAAGGGAAAGGAGAGGGAGAAGATAAGAGAATACAGGTGGGGTAGGGCAGACCTGAGGGATGGGAACCAGTCAGAGGAAAAGAGAGACTCTTTGGAAGACAGAGGGAAAGAGGCATGAATGAGAGCCAAGGACTTTTTGTTCTGTCTTTGTTCCTTTGTTTGTTTGGTTTTGACTTTTTATTCTTTTTGTGTGTGTGAATTTCACATCATGGAGCCCAATTCCACTTATCATCCCAGCCTCCATCCTTGCAATTCCCTAAAAGAAAAAGAAAATCTCATTGGAAAAGCTGTAGTGTATAGTACATCTTTGTGTCCATACATCCTTTCTTCCAAATGTTCATTGCCATAAGTCATTGGTCCGGTTCAAGGCCTCTGGGTTCTGCTCCACTATCAATACTGGATCCTCCCTGGGACTCCTCTCAGATATTCTGTTGTTGCCCTGTATCATGGAGATCCTGCAGCTTTGGCTTTGTAGGACCGGCCCCTTCATGGACTCTGGAAGTTCATAGATGGGGTAGATGTTGGAGTGGGCTAACTCTAAGCCCTGGTTCTGGGCTTGGGTGGTAGTTGAGCTAGTAAGCTTGCCAGCTCTCCCACACCCACACCACCAGGGCCAGCTCTCCAGCACTGCCCCAGCTAGCTCAGCCAATGCTGCAGCCAGCAAGGGGCAGAGCCAACTCCCCTGTTCTCATGCCTTTGGGTCAGCTCTCCTGAGCCCATGCCAGGAAAGCTAGCTCTATTGCAATGCCCAGGAGAGGTACAGGGCCCACTCTACTGATTACTTGAGCTGGTTAGGGACAGGGCCATCTCTAATGGCAGTGGGGCCAGCTCTTCCCTTACCATAGGTGGGGTAAAGGGCAGGCATCTCTAATTTGCTCTCACCATCAAACAGCATACAAGTGGCAGAGCCAGCTCTCCTGCACTCAAGCCCTTGGGCTGGCTCACCCGCAGCCCTCACAACCAGAACCAGCTCTACTGTGCTTCTTTTGAGAGGTGCAGGGGCCGTCTCTCAAGCACTGTAGCTGTTGAGGGTCAAGGCCAGCTCTCCTATTCTCATGACCTCAGGGCTAGCTTTCCCATGGTGGCCAAGCCAGGGATGTACACCAGCTGTGCACAGCACTCAGACCTCAGCATTGCCTCAGGCAGCAGCACAGACCAGAAACATCTAGGTAGCCTTTGGAGGTTACATACCCCCTCTGCTGGAAGGCCACAAACACATGGTCTTTGGTGGCTGCAGGGACAAGGCTTTAGGTGACATCACTGGCTACTTACATCAGGCTGTTCCTCACTACCCTGGAGTCTCCAGTTCTGCTTCTCTTCTTTGTGCACACATCCTTCTATCTCTTTCTCTTCTATCTCACCACCACTCTCTTGCTCCTCTTAGCGTCACCCTGGGTGTCTGCGGTCATCTCAGGAGTGCTTTGCCCTGCCCTGCCATGTGGCATTGGGCAGAGTCGCCTCCAGGGTGGTCTGCCTGCCCTGGCCCTGCCTGTGGCACTAGGTGGAGTTGATCTTGGGGTTGTTCTCACCTCCTTGGGCCTCATGGCCCCAGGCTGGGGTCATCTTGGGAGTGGTCTGCCAGTCTGGGCCCCACGGTTGAGAACCAAGTTTAATGACACATATGTACAAAAAATGCCATAATAAAACTGTCATTTTATATATTGACATAAAAATTAATTTTAAAAAATAAATATCTTAAAACAGCCTGTAAAAATAAAAAAAGGGAGCCATCAAGTTAGTTCAACAGGTAAAGGCACTGGCTGCCAAGTCCAGTGACATAAGTTCAACCACATGATAGGAAAGAACCAGAACCCATATGATGCAAAGAGAGAAGGATTTCTGTAAGTAGTCTAGTGATCTCCACTACACACACACACCCCAAACAAGAAGGAGGAGAAGGAGAAGAGGAGGAGGAGGAGGAGGAGGAGGAGGAGGAGGAGGAGGAGGAGAAGAGAGAGAGAGAGAGAGAGAGAGAGAGAGAGAGTTTAAAGTTAAGTCTGACATATGCTTTATGTCTATAATCTCAGCATTCCAGAGGCTGAGGCAAGGGGATTATGAATGAGTTTGAAGCCAGTTGAGGATACATCAATCCTTCATCAAAAGAGAAAGGAAGGAAGGAAGGAAGGAAGGAAGGAAGGAAGGAAGGAAGGGAAGAAAGTTGAGCATGGTGACACACAACTCTAATTCCGTCACTCAAGAGGCAGAAGTGAGCAGATCTCTGTGAGCTGGAGCCCAGCCTGATCTCCACATAGTGACTTCCAAGCCAGCCAAAGCTGCTTAGTGAGACCATATCAAAGATAAATAAATAAAAAGTCCCTTCATGAATTGCTCAATACTTTGCTCAGAGTAGTCAAGGTTACAAAAGGAGAGTAACTGAACAAATGTTTATTTAACTGCCCCTAGGTAACAAATATAAAATAACTGATGAAGAAAACATCATCCACAATTCAGAACAATAGAGGGGTACTTTGGGTTATATAAGACTAGATAGCACTGTTTACAATACTAGAGCACGGACAATGACTTCAATGTTGAGCATCTATGGAATGGCTGGATACATTTCACAGTGTATACACACTGTTGGTCTATTAAGTAAGTTATGTCTGCAGCTATGGACAGGAAAGTAGATCAATGGTGCATTAATAAAAAGATATTTCTGATTAGTACGATTGATTTAATGTCATTTTATAAATAAAAATGAAATAGCAAAAATCTGTTTATACATGCACATGTGTGTTTTGGTATAAATGTGAAAAGGTATTAAAAATAGATATTATTTTCAACAAGTACCACTTGGTCACCAAGGGAAGAAAAATTTTATTAGTATTCACATATCTCTACAATAGGGCAATGGAATGTGACATGATGTGTGTGTGTGTGTGTGTGTGTGTGTGTGTGTGTGTGTGTGTGAATATATATATATCATAGAGAAATTCTGTGAGGAAAATGTAAAGAAAAAAGCCACAAGATATACCCCCAAGTCAGCAGTGCTCCTCACATCTTTTGACCAGAAATTGTGACTCAAACAGTTTATGTAAATTGTCTCCATGCTGCATGGAACATAAAGAGATTTTAATTTAGTTTAACAAATAGCACAGACAGCATGCAAACAAAATTCTAAAGTTTTAAAGTATTATACCTAATTTTACTTTTTTTAATTTATTCTCTTTACATCCTGATCAAAGCCTCCCTCCTCCCAGTCCCCCCTCACATGGCCCCTTCCCCGTCCCTCCCTCCCCTAAATCTCTGACAGGGTAAGGTTCCATCTGGGAACCAACCCATCCTGACACCTCAAGTTGCTTCAGAACTAGGTATGTCTTCTCTGACTGAGGCCAGCCAAGACAGCCCAGTTTGGAGGACAGGATCTACAGACAGGGAAAGGAGTCAAGATAAGCCCCTGATCCAGTTTTTTGAGACCCACATGAAGACCAAGCTCCACATCTGCTGCATATGGGCATAGGACCTATCCAACCCTTGTGTGTTCTTTTGTTGGTAGTTCAGGCTCTAGAATTCCCCAAAGGTCCAGGTTAGTTGACTTTTGGCTTTCTTATGGAGTCCCTGTCTCTTCTGGGTTCCTCAATCCTTCCCCCAACTCTTCCATGAGACTTCCAAAGCTCCATCTAATGTTTGGCTATGGGTCTCTATATCTGTTTTAGTCAGCTGTGTGTGGAGCCTCTCAGAGAACAGTTACACTAGGCTCCTGTCTGCAAGCATAATAGATTATCATTAAGAGTGTCAGGGACTGACTCTTGCCTATGGGATGGATCTCAAGTTGGTCCAGTAATTTAGGGGCCATTCCTCCAGTCTCTACATTTTTGTCCTTCACTTCTTATAGGCAGGATAAACTTTCGGTTGAAGGTTCTGTGGGTGGGTTGGTGTCCTTATCCCTCCACTGGGAGTCTTGCCTGGCTACAGGAGGTGGACACTTCAGGCACATATCCCCCACTGCTAAGGGCCTCAGCTAGAGTCATCCTCATAAGCTCCCAGGAGCCTCCCCCATCCCAGGTCTTCGGCATGTCCTGGAGATGCCAGCTCCCCCACTGATTTCTGCTCTCTCTCTGCCCTCTCTCCCTACATCTGACCCTCTCCCTTCCACTCCCCACCCCTTTTCCCACCCAGTCCTCCCTCCATCCAACTCTGATGACAATTTTATTTCCCGTTCTAGTTTGAAGAACTAGAGATTAAAGGCATTAGGAGGATGTCAATCACAAGGTCCAAAATCCTATAAAAGAGGGAAAAAGGAAGTTCAAAAACAAAACTATTGTGCAATTGATATTTAATAGCCCTGGCTGGCCTGCGACTCCATATGGTAACCAGGGTGGCTTAAAAACTTAGAGATCCACCTGCCACTGCCACCAGATTAAAGGCATTTGCCACCACATACTCTTAGGAATTACAAAACAGTGGACCTTTATTACTCACATTACAAAACTTAGTATATGAGACATTACATGTTAGCTTTAGTCGTGTGTGTGTGTGTGTGTGTGTGTGTGTGTGTGTGTAAGAATTTTATTGTATACCAACAGTATATGTACTTTTTATATGGAAATTAAAATAGTATTTGAATCAGGATCTTAATTTTGTATCCCAAGCTGTCCTTGAATTTGATATATATAAAAGTTGGTCTTGAATTCCCAAACTTCCTGCCTCAGCCTCTTGCCTGCTTAGATTATACCTATGCATCACCAAAAGGCTTTAAAAATTATTTCTAAAAGTAGTATACATATTAAATAAAATTTAAAAGGCCAGTAGAAGATATTTAGACTACCTAGAATGAGCTCAATATTGAATTTTACATTTTATTGACTCATATTCTGCTCCTTGGCACATGTTTCTCTCAGTAATAAGAAGAAATGCAGCCACGGGTTTTTTTTTTTGCTTTGTTTTGCTTTGCTTTGTTTGCATTTCATAAAACCCTTTTCAGCGCAGTACATCCTTGTCTCCACTGCTAACAAATAAGATGGCGGTCAGAACTGTTGGGAAGTAGGGAATGTATGTTCAGGAAACTCTTCACTGTTTTCTCTGTCTCACACCAGATTTTGTCTAAAAGCACCTGGGTGTTAGGCAAGTGCTCCCAGAAGGGATGGGAACCATAGCTGGCTAGCTGGAACCTGCAGACAGCTTGGAACATTCTCTTCAGCAAGCAGACACCAACAACTTCAAGGTAAGAGACATTTAGTTAATTGAGTGTTAAGTGCTGACTCTGGAATCAATGAATTAGTTCTTCTTAAGTCCAGAACAATGGACACCTGTTCATTCTTTAGCACCATTGTCTTTAAAATGGAGATGACAATTAATACCCACTTTAGCATTCTAGCACTTTGGCTAAATGAGGTCCAGAAATCATTTAAGCAGTGCCATACATGGGTAGTGGGCACTTGGGAGCCATTACCTATAAAGATGTGAGGAAAAACTGGTTAAAAACATGAGTGACTGACAAGGAAGTGGGCAGCACAGATGTTGGAGAACCAGATTCAGTCCACATAAGGGGTCCATGCTACTGCATTGTCTAATACTTTGCCAATTTTTCCACATTATCAATAATGAGTTTGCCCATCACATATGGAAACAATCAGACCAAGGGCAAAACTTTCCAGCCAAAGACGCAGGCACTTTCCTGCTCCCACCATGAATCAATTGAAATCGCTTTTCCAGCCTCCAAATGCCATAAACATACACACACACACACACACACACACACACACACACACACACACACAAACACCCCAGCATACTAAGATAACTTTTGTGCACAGCCCTGGGCAAAAAGAGAAAAGAAAGTATTCCCAAGACCAAACATTGTTTTCAAGTCTAGGTTAGGATTCCTGGAAAATCCATCCCCAGTGTTTTTCAGGCAGGTTAAAATTTCTAAGCTGTGATCAAATAGTAAGCCAAGAACGTGGCCAGACATACAGGCTTGGAAAACTGGAGAGAAAGGCTTATTTCCAAATGAAAAGCAGAGGAAAGTCATGCAGGCAACTCAGCCTGAAGGCTTCAATGTTAGGACTGCTTTGTGGATGTTTCTAACTTGCAGATAAATCACTAGCTGGAAGCAACATCAATCTTTTGTTTTGTTTTGTTTTGTTTTGTTTATGGTCCTCCATAATCTGGGCTGGTCTTAAACCTGCCATATAGCTGACGCTAGCCTTGAATTTTTAAGCTTTCTGCCTCTACCCCTGGAGTGCTGAGATTACAGGAAAAGACCACCATGCCTAGCTTGGGGTGCTGAGGATCAACTAATACATACGATTATGCATACCAGACGAGCAATCAACCAACTAACTAAACCTCATCCCAGCAAAAAGTCCACACTAAAGTCAGTAGAGGTGGTACACTTTGGTACTGTTACTTAGTTTTCTTGTTCCTACCTTAGTAGTTCACTTGATCCCATAATGAGATTGTTCTTAATGTGGAAGCAGTCCCCTGATGCAGGCATGCTTCAGGCTTACAGAGTCTGACTGGAGTCTTTCTCTTCTTTAAGCCATGTGAATTACAACTTAGTCCTTCCTGAAGGCCAAGGCCACAACGAACATTCAACAACTAATCCAGTAGCTGGTGTAGCATGTTGGAGCTGAGTGGCACAGCTTCAGGCAGGATCTATTGAGTCAGGTTCTTTAGATGCAAGAAAACTCCCTCATGCAAGTATAGGATTTATGAGAAAGAAAACGAATATACTCCCTCTGAAAAGTGATAGACAGGCCCAAGAAACAAGCTCAAAACTGGACAGGGAGAGCAAAGACAGATGATGTCTAGACTCTCAGCTAAAATCTAGAGTTAAGATTGGTCTAGGTGTCTTTTTGTTTTTGTTGTTTTGTTGTTTTTTGTTTGTTTTGATCTGGAAACACTAGGTGCTTCAGGAATGAATACGGAACCACTCCCTGCGACTGTGTAGTACTGTGTCTCCAGTCAGGCCATAATCTGATGCCAAGGCTTGCAAGCCTGCCAAGCCTGCCAAAGCTGAGGAGAGGAAAGCATTTGATGGCAGGCTTCCTCATCAGGAGGTTAAGGTCCTGACACTCATGGAATCATGCAAAAGAGAGTTTTCAGACAAGAGTTTAGACACTGGGCTGTGTGTGTGTGTGTGTGTGTGTGTGTGTGTGTGTGTGTGTGTGTGTTTAGGTTGACACGATGATACAGACATAAACATAGTTGCTATATTTCTATAGACTTCAAATGTCAACATCTACTTGAACGTGGCTCATCATTTATGCTGTATCATGTATGCTGTGTCACATACATATGCAAATACCCATGTGAACTGATTAAAAAGGGTTAAGTGGGAGAAGGATTTATCTGGTCACGTGGTTGTAGAGATTTTGGTCCATATTTGAGTAGCTCTATTTTTTCTAGGACTGAACATCATGATAGGAGAGTATAGGAGAACCAAGCAGTTTATCTCATAGTAGACCAGAAGCTAAGGAGGGAGGGACAGGAAAACTTCTGGACAAGGTATATGTTTCCAGGCTGTATGACTCCTCAACCACCTTCTTTAACAAGGCCCTACCTTCTGGTTTTCATCATGTTCTAACATGCTGTCTTGTGATTCATCAAAAGATTCACTCATCATGAATATCATAGCTCTCATGATCAAATTACGTGGTGATGCCTGGATCCACGAGCTAAGGTCCACACTTTCAGTGCAGCCTTTTAAAGAACATTTGATATCAACACCATAAGTAACGCATACTCGTGGATGTGATTAGTCAGAACTGTACAGATGTCAAGGCCTTCTGAAACAAGGACATTTAGGCAGTAGGTTAAAATAATGGAAATGGAGAATAATCTCTAAAGACCAGGCTACCACTTGGGTTCTGCCTCCATAAAAAGGGGTTCATGAAAATTAGCCAGGTACAGTATTGACAGGAGATTCCGGACTCTACAAAGAAATTGAAATTCACTCAGGAAACCAAGGGGGAGTCCCAGTCAGAAGCTGGAAATGAGAGAGTAACAAATGTCCATGGGCCATTCCCAGCACAATATTGTCTCCAATACTGCCCAAGAGGCCTTATGACTTAGCCAGAACCAGTATGGGCACTCAGTGGAGATTGACTCTTGAAGTTGAAATTTCTCCTGTTCCAGCAAACAAGCGTGGTTAAGAAGGCAAAGCCAGGAAGATAAATGACACAGAATGAAGCACTAATGACTTTCTGTTCTTCTCTTTCACCTCCAGAACCATGCTCCAAATAAAGAAAAGGACAGGAAACATTTCTTCGGTGCCAATGTGCTAAACACTGAACTACTTGAAAACCTCAAAAAGAGATCTGTTATCCTCGTTTTCCCACCGCAGAAGCTGAATACCCAAGATCTTAAGGAATTTGTGTTGAGTCCTACTGATTTTAGACTCAGATTCATATGCGTGTGTGCTACCTATGATCAGTCTTGCCCCTCATTTCCTTCTAGATCCTTCACCTGAATCTTACTCTGAGAGCTACTTCTTACTTTTTAGAATGGTTTACTTCTGGCTAGGACACACATTCTCAGGATAATATGTCAGGTAGTATAGGAGGTGACAGGATTAAAACAAGGTACATTATACAGTGGCAATTTTATGTGAAGGTTTTTAAGGACTGGGATTACAGGTTAAGGGGAGAGAGAGATAGAGAGAGCGTGCGCTAATTTAATTGTTCAAAGAATGCAAATCTTTTGTACTAAAGGAATCAGATCCAGGGAAGTTATGGTTATGGGTAGTACAACATGTATGTTGCCAAATAAGTCGAGAGTCATTTTGGCCTTCCTCATGAATCCTTGAGATAGGTAGATAGATCCTTCTCTATCATTAGACTATATTTATCCCAACCTTGTGTGTGTGTGTGTGTGTGTGTGTGTGTGTGTCTGTCTGTCTGTCTGCCTGTCTCTGTGTGTGTGTGTGGGTCCACGCGCGTGCGTGTGTGTCCGCGTGCGTGCGTACGTGCGTGCAGAATCATGGCATTGATTTTCAATGTCTTCCTGGCCACTACCTACTGAATTTACTTAGGCACAGTCTCTTACTGAGCCTGAAACTTGCTTCTTCCAGCTAATTGAGCTAGCCAGTTTGTCCTAGAGATTCTCCATCTCTTCCTCTCAAGATCTAGAATGACAAGTAGCTACAGTGCCTGCTGAGTTTTTGGATGTATGTTCAGTATGTACAGAAGGCTAGTAAAAGGCTCTGAATAAAAGGTGAGTGCCTGGGGAATGACCTGAAATTAACTTCCCACTTCTACATGTGTGTTCATACACCCCCACACACATACGCACACATCTGTACACACAGGAAAACACATGCATACAAGAAATTGTAATTATGAAAGGAGAGCCATAAAGAAAACTCAGCTAGGCTCATTTGGAGCTCTAGACTGTGGGCTTCACTCTTCAGGTCCCCAACACAGAAGCAGATAAAGATGTAATGACCATTTAGGACAGCACGGATGGACGCTAGGGAAATTCCAATGGAAAAAGTCCCTAAAACTTCCAGAGTTTTTAAAAGAATGGAAACTTCTAAAGCCAGAATGAGTCAGAGACCCAAGAGTATAAAGGAGGAAAAATAAGATAAAACGGGACAAAGGAAAACTTCAGCTCAAGTCAGGAAAATCCCAAGCTTGGGAGAACTAGTAGGTGACAGGCTGGCAGCGAGGAGGCCCTGACACTTGGCTCATCCCACTGGGTGTTCTCCATGTCGAGGAGTGTTTGTACAACTCCTGAGGGAAGAATCACCATGCAGGCCACTTTCAGCTTTACTTTCAACCTCGCTATAGAACATGGGTGATTCAGCCTGCATGCCCTTAAAATACTCATTTCCATGGCTTGGATTATTTTAAGGTGCCATGTGACGGGGGCCCTTGTGACAAAACAAAGCTCTCACAAAGTTTGTTTCTAACCCACTTTCTTATCTTCTCTCTACTCTGCATGTCAGGCCATGTACTTTCTCTTAGAATTCCAGCCAGCATAAACTGGATTAATGGAGTGTTGTTTTGTAAACTGGGAGACCAAAGAACAGAAGGCTAGGAAAGAGTCACAGTGGGCCAGACCAAATTGCAGGGCAGCCCAAGGTTCTGCATCTGACTTTGGTAACCAGGGACATGTGGTAAAGAAACACATTGGTTGTTGTTAACCTCAAAAGGACAAGGACCAGCCCTGAGCAGAAAAAAAATGCATTTATCTTGTGCACAGCTCTTGGATGGATGTCCTACTCTATCTCTAGAATGCAGCTGCAAAAAAGGGTGGGCTACAGAACCAAAGACGGGTGCTGAGTTCCCATGGAATATGCTGAAAAGACGACTTCATCTCTGAAATGAATACCATGAATACACTATGGAGTGGCTAAGAAGGATGAAGAAAACAAATGTGCAGAAAAGACAAGAACATGGAAGAGGGACTAATTGAGAAAGGAGATGTGCAGGATGGGGAGGGGACAGGAGCATAATGGGAGGACACAGAGATGACAAAATGCACTACAGCCATGTATGAAAATGTCATAGTGGAACCCATGGTTACATACAACTAATAGGAAACTTAAAATTATCACATGTAATTATGAGACTAGTATCTGACACAAGACTACTAGAAAAAATAAAAGAACAGAAAACATGCATGCAGTACAAAGCACAGTGGCTGGTACACAGAAGGTACTGCATAAATTATAATAGTAATGGAATGAAGGTTTGTTCAAAAGTATTAACTGGTGCCTGCTCAGGTGTGTGTGAAACCCAAAGGCACTGTTCAGAGTGTGTCCCTTTAATGAGTAATTTCCCACCTAACTGAGAGAGGCCCTAGCTGGAAGAGGAGGTTAGTATTTAACTAACATTACCTCAACCCAAGATTGCAAGGAAAGACCCCACTCTATTCTTTCTTGCTCCCTGGGACACACTTGACCTCTGACTTCTTTTCTCAACTCTTTCCTGGCTCCTCAGCAATTAGCCTATTCCTTGCCTTCCAGATGCTACACATTAACCTTCCTCTTCGATGGGTTTATGTAAACAAATATAACACTCACTAACATCTGACAGCGAGAGATTTATTACTCTCTTGTTGCAATGAGAATGTTAGGAGAGTCAACAAGGAACAAGCAACAGCTTGTAGTGGCCGTGGCAGTGGAGTGCGGCTTGCCAGGCAACCTTTTTGCCTTCCACGCTAAGGTATTTGTAGATCTCTCATGGAGTTTAGAGAGTGCATCCAAACGAACATGTCAGGGAACTGCACTGACAGAGGCCTTCGCTCTACAGTACTTGCTTCTTTTGATAATAATTCTGTCACAGAATTATAAATAGGGCTTCTTAGATTGGTCTGGACCACATTAATCATCTGTCTATATGCTGTCTATGTTCCTGTGAGTCCTTGACATATTGGGAATTACCAATAAAATTAGAGTTTTACTCAGTGAGAAGGATTTTTATAGAGTGAGAAATATCCAGGTTGGACTCATGATAAAATAGATCAAATCTCCCGGTATCACAGATGGGAATGGAAACTAGAGACTCCAAGGAACACAGTGGGGAACTCTGAGAACAATAAATGCTACTTGTTCATATTTGCTGAGCAATCACAGTGTCCTTGCCCTTCCTACAAAGACCCAAGCTTTGTAGAGAAAAGAACAAGAACGTTGTTTTCTATGGAAGTCTCCGTAGCAAAGAAGCACTGTTCCTTTCGGTTTCTATCTACTGTGCACTGAATTGCCCTTGAGATTAATTGCCAGCCTCATTAGGTATATGTAGAGCTAAGACATGAACATCTCAGAAGATCTATAAACTAGAGTTTGGTAGAAAATTCCATACATAGACACTACACTACTGAAGCAGAAGAGAGACTGACTGCACAGATGCCCGATATCTTAATGGCCTGGCAAAAAAAAATGTGACAAGCAGGCTCGGCAGAGACCAAGGGAAACATAGCCAAGGACTTTCTAGAAATGGTCTGCCTAGAATGCCAACAGTGTTCTTCAACAAGCAGACCACAACAACACTTGCCTTGTGACTTTGCTTTAGCCTCCAGATATTGAATGCGTGTGTGTATGTCTGTGTGTGTGCATGAGTGTAACTATATGTTTGTGTCTGTATGCATTCATGTAGAGGCCCACAAACATGTATATGCATGCATATGGAGGTTAGAATTCATCATCATGTGTCTTCTTTAGTCTTTTCAACCTTATATTTTGAGATGAGATCTTTCATTGTGCCCAAAGCTCACTAGTTTAGCTATGCTGGCTGGCCAGTAAGCTCCAGGAACCTGCCTGACTCTGTCTCCCATATGCAGAAATTATAAACATGTGATACAACACTTAGCTTCCTACAGGGATTCTGGGTGGTCAAGCTCAGTTCCTCACATTTGCATAACAAGCATTGTACTAAATGAACCATCTCTGAAGCCCCCAGAAATACCTTTTGACTGTCTGACTCATCTTCCTCAGCAGTCAGTCTGACACAGGTAATCTGATTGGCTACATGTGGAAGATGATGATGCTCTACAAACTGGATGGCTGAGCAAGGCTGAGCATGGCCCATTCCTGCAGCTTCCGTGCATAAAATATCCTTCCAAGTGTCTTAGAATTTTCTCCATAATATCAAAGAAATTTTTATTTTTCTGAGCAGTCCGAGTGACTAATGCTGATCACCATTGACCACATTAGCCAATCTCCTGCCAAATCTTCCATCTTTCCTTAACATTGCCAAAAACATCTCTCCTGTTTGACATGATGACACTCCGTACCTCCCCTGAACAGAAGGCAAGCAAGGCCTCACCTGCCACTCTTGCCAGCTCAGAGTGTGATGGCCATTCTCTTTCCTGAAACCCTATCACTTGAAAGAAATGAAATATCGGCAACAAACAACACACGACGCATCCCTACATGTAAACACATGGTAGAGAAGGGCAAGGAGAGTGACCACCTCCACTAAGGAAATAAGTGTGATTCAAGCCTGGACTCCTCATTTCTGTCTGTTCCTGAAGCGAAGCTGCAGATTGAACTAGAGCCCTGGGTACTTCAGAGTGTAGGTCCTGAGATGGACGAGAGCTTGACCAACACCTTCTTAAAGGAAGGCTCTTGGAATCAATATCTTAGAGGGGTAAAGAAGGAACTAGAAAGAAAAACAAAAAGATTATTCAAGTTACACTGTTGGCCCAGCAGCCAGTCAGTCCCCAAGGGCACCTTAAGGGCTATCATGACTTTTTTGGAGTTCTTCCAAGTTGAGCTAACATGACCAAGCTTTTAAACCTCGCACTGATTAATTACTGCATGTGTGCCAACCTAAAGAAATGGAAAGAACTTGTGTGAGGTGGCTGTCCATAGGTGAATCAACCTGTGTAAGGACCAGGAACTGCAGGGCATCTGCCATCTCTCATCAGCTAGGCAATAATTTATTTTTTAATGAAGGGTAACCTGGATGCTGGATCTCACTGTGCAGCATAGCTAGTATTTTTATCTTTTGTTCCCTCTTCTGTTACTTTTACCTTCAATGAGCACGTCAATTAGCTGAAATTATTTATCCCTCAAAATGTTAAATTTAAAGTTTCACTATTTTTTTTCCTTGCAACTACAGCTGGGACCTCATAGAATGGTGTATAAAAGTATTTATTTGAGGTGGTAAGGAGCTGTGTCCTATAAAATTCCTTGAGTATCCATCCCCTAACATCTTTACACTGAAGTGCATTGCTGGTTAGGGACCACAAGACAGTAGGATACATTCATAGGTTTATAAATACTTTTTATCCAGTCCAAGGAAAACAATGTCTTCTCTATGAAGAGAGTTCAAGTTAGTCAGCATCCATTAGGGCTCAGGGATAGTCCCTGATACCAATGAATCTGATCATTGGTAGTAGTCACCAGCTTACTCATGGTGTACTGGCAGGTCATGTTGTCCAGCTTATATATAGGATACACCCCTAACCCTAGTTCTACACCCTAAGAGGCATCATAGCCTCCTATTCATGTGTCAGTACACAAGCATGAAGATGTATTGAAAAAGAGACTCTGGAATCTTAGATTTCTGAATTAAACATTTTCTCAACAGAGGAAGTCTAGTCCCTTGCTCTAGCATTTTCATATCAGTCACAGACCAATCCTGAAATTACAGCAGCAGGCAGTTCAGGCTCTTTGTCCTTCTTTGGACTCAGAAGTCCAATGTTTTTTCCTGGTCCCTCATTCTTTCCATTGCCTTCCCTCTAAAGCATTCATTTGTAAGATCAGTCATACTGTTCCTTGTCTCTGACAGCGGGGCATAATGCAGCTTTGGTAGGATTTAAAAGCCAGACATGTATACAGGAATAAATTCATTCTTCCTTCATAATTTGTTAGACTTCTTTCTTAGTCCATTCATAATGGCAAATGCCAAGATAAAGAAATTATCCAAACATTTATGGCACATTAAGTCTTTCCATTTCTTTTCTTTTTTTTCTCAATAGTCTGGGACATAGGCATGTCTAGGTGCATGAAGAGGCAAAACATTAATTCATCCTTAGTTTTGCTATGAAAGAGGTATGAAGGACATGTAATCATTCTTGATTTCCCAGTTCCTGGAAGAATAACTTACCTTTCTTGGACATATAAAGGCAAAGCAAGTGGACATGCACTGTAATGGCTTGAGGACACTTGCTGAAACTTGCTGCTCATGAGAGTTTCTGTTATACCAAAGACTAGATAAATACAGTGACTAGCTGGAAAAGTTTATGTAGAGGATAAGAAGCTTTGAGAAATATAAATGGTAGTGACTCCAAGGTTTCCATTTTGATATTCAGAATTAGCGATAGTTAATAGATAGAGGTGATCTTACATACGTCATCACCATTGCCCTTCAAAAGGGGCTGGTAATGAATAAAGGTAGAAGAACATAGACAGATGACAAATGCAAAGATCTTCTATCTTGTGGAGAGGGCTAGATTCCAACTGGGCATGGAGTTAAGCTCTTCCTGACTCAGTGATCACTATGGACACTTGAGAATAATGTCTGTTAGAGGAGTAAGTTAAGGAGATATAACTATAAAAGATTGCCCATGAAGCTCTTTGGACTTCAGAAAACAATGAAGACATTAGTTCTCTACCTTGAATTGTGTGGCAAGCTCAGCAGTCTGACCCAGCCATTCTATCAAAGCACCTTGGCATGCAATCAACTTGAGTATCATGAAAACTGAAGATGGAGCCTTTATGTGTGTCATTAACTTGTAAGACAAATCAACTTAGATAAACAGAGAACATAACTCTAAAATATCTGTATTATACAGACTTCTAATTATGTTTTTAATAAAAATAAGTTTTTTCATACAATATATTCTGGTCACAGAATCCCTTCCCCCAAGTCCAGAAATGTCCCCCCAGTTTCCCACACATCAAGTTCCTCTCTCCTTCTCTCTCTCTCTCTCTCTCTCTCTCTCTCTCTCTCTCTCTCTCAAATAAATAAATTGGAATAAAACAACAATAAAAAACAAAGAAAAAGCAAGTAAAACACTTACACAGAGACACACATAAATCCATAGAAACACAAAATCAAAAACCATAATATACAAGCAAAAGACTAGTAAGATTTTAAAAATGCCAAGCAAAGCAATATGAGACAAAACAAACAAACAAACAGCAACCACAAAAACCACTCCAAGCACACCATAGCATTGGTTTTGTGTTGTCATTGTACTACTGGATGTTGGATCAGTCCTTCAGTGTGGTATATATCCAGTGAGACTCCATCGGAGAAAACTAAGTTTTTCTTTGCAAATGGTTGTCACTTGGAGGTGGCTTCTTGGTTGGTTAGAAGTGGTGGATTATGTCCACTTCCCTCTCTCAGTGCTGGGACTCAGCTTGGATTAGACCTGTAAAGATCCTGTGTACCCTGCCACAGCCTCTGTGAGTTCATATGTGTATCAGTCCTGTTGTGTCTGGAAGACACTGTTTCCGTGGTGCCATCTGTCCTTTCTGGCTCTTAGGATCTTTTTACTTCTTCTTGTACTTAGTCTCCTGAGCCCAGAGAGGAGGGCCTTGATGAAGACATCCCATTTAGGACTAAGTGTTAAACATCTCTCTGCCCATTGTCCAGTTGTTGGTCTCTGTGTTAGCTCCCATCTAAAGGAGGGATCTTTTTTTATTATGGCTCTTTGCATACATAATAGGAAAAGGATCCATTCTTAGATTATTATTAGGAGATGTCCAACATTGGAGTTGTTAGGTCCATAAACCAACCATCATGCTAACAGAAAAATGTTCCAAAGTTCAACTCTTAAAAGCAAAGCTATTGATTTTGCACCTCTTCTATAGTCATTTTGCCAGTCAGCCTAAATATATGGGGTGAACATTGTCTATTGCAAAGACTGAAATGCCATTTATTCAAAAAGTATATTTAAAAGTTTTACCAGTAAGACCTCATGATTAAGTTCAAGAACTAAACTGGGAATGGGTGGACCAACTTGATTCCCAGACCTCATAAAACATTTAATTATCTGTGTAATTATGGACAAACAAGTTACTTTCTTTAAACTTAGCTCATCTATAAAATTCATAAAGTGGATAAAGCAAACGAAAGCTATCTTGATAGCCTGAGGTTACTATGAAGTCCAAGAGAGAATAATGCATGGACTATTGCATTGCAAATTGGATTAAGCAATGTACAAATGTGAGAGATGATGTAATTCATCTTAAAATTTTAACTGGTGAATTTGGACTTGGCACGAACTCATTTGAAATAACATTTCTCTGTGGAGTTCAGGACCTCTCCATCATCAGTGCCCCAAAGGTTTTTAAAGAGAATCACAAGGCTAAAACTCCACTGCCACATTCAGAGTATGAAAAGCCCATTTAGCTGTCATCCCTAGCTCTTGGCTGACTCTCAGGGAATGCCAGCAAAATATATAAAATTGGAACGGCAACCCACCAAGTACATCCAAATCTTTCATCAAACTGTGCCTAGTTTAGAAGTAATATTATGTTAGCATTACCCCCACTGTGGATGATTTCTAATGAAACCAGTCTGCCAAGGTGAAATGAGAACATGTGTCACAGAGAAGCATAATTGAGTTGACCTGAGAACTAAGCCGAAAAGCAAATATCCTGTCAACTAAAGATGAGCAAAAAGGTTCCAGAAAAGAGCAAATCTCCCAAAGCTTGTCCATCACTTCCTGTCCCCAGACCAAAATCTAATCGTATCTTTAAATTTTCTGAATGCACTTAAACGATAATCTGTAAATCTGTTTATTGAGTTCAATTCTCTTGAAATATAAACTCCCCTAATTGTTGGCTAGTAAAATTCAAATGCAAAAAATAATTTTGGGGGGCTAGCAGGACAGCATGCAGGATGTGGAGGATGCTGTAGTCTTTAAGTTCAGTCCTGCATTGACATCATATCACCGTCAGATTATTTCTTCCTCCCTTTCTGGTTACCTCATGCTAGGCCACAGGTTTTGTCCTTCTCCTGTTCTCTGGATTCTGGAAATGTAAAGATAAGTAAAAGGTTGGATTCTCTGTTTTGATCCCGAACCATCTGTATTCTTTCTTCCAGTCTGGAATCACACAATTTCTCTGTCATGCTTACCTACAGCTACTGAACAAAGCTAAAAGGTGTTGTCTTTACACTGTAACTTCCCTTGGAACACACACCCATTTGAATACTTATGCTGTCATATATTATAATTACTGTTTGAAGTTGGTGATCTAGTCTTTTCACCTTTTTTTTATTAAAAAAGATTTATTTTTATTTATATGAGTACACTATCGCTGTCTTCAGACACACCAGAAGAGGGCATAGGATCCCATTACAGATGGTTGTGAGTCACCATGTGGTTGCTGGGAATCGAACTCAGGACCTCTGGAAGAGCAGTCAGTGCCCTTAACCATTGTGCCATCTCTTCAGCCCTTCTTTTCACCTTTCTATTTTAATAATCTCTAATAATAATGCTCAAAGTGAGTGTTAAAATACTTGTTGACTAAATGACTCCCCAATTCAGTCCTTCCTTGGGCACCAAACATCTTCATTTCTACCACTTTTGTGTTTCTCTCCTCCAAATCCCTTTCCTTCAAAATGGACACGGCTCAGGTGTAGTTCTCCTCACTTCTTACTATGTCTGTTTTAAGTATATTTCTTATTTAAAGGTTTCTGTGTTTTTATTTTGTGTGTATGAGTGGATGCTGGGAACTGAACTCAGGTCCTCTGCAAGAGCAGCAAGTGTCTTTGCCTCTGAACCATCTCTTTAGCACCTCAATTGAGATTCTTATATTCTATTTTTATAAATCTCTGATGTATTTCCTGATCCTACCAGACTTATCTAGCATGTGTCAGACAATATCGTTCTCTTCTTCAAAAGTTAGAGCTGCTCTAATTTGTCTTCTTAAAGTCCCAGACAGATTCCCCATACTATTAAATAGTTTATGTACTTTTGATGCCTACATTCATACATACACAAATTCTCTCTCTATGTATTTAGATAGATAGATACATAGATACATACATACATACATATATACATACATACACACATAGATAGATACATAGATACAGATACATAGCTAGATCTAAATCTAGATAGATAGATACATAGATAGACACATAGATACATAGATAGATCTAAATATAGACAGATACATAGATAGACATGAATATGTATGTGTGTTTGTCTGTGTCCTAGCCATTCAGTTCCAGGGGATTCTATGCCCTCTTATTGATCTCTGTGGGCACCAGCACTCAATGTACTCAATATGCATGCAGGCAAAACACTCCTATACATGAATAAAATAAATAAGTACTTTTAAGAAAAGAAAATGAAAAAGAGCCACATGATGCGTACAAATGAATAGCAAAGGGTGATGGCATCAACCGAGGAGAGGCCTTGAATAATATCCTCCCCAACACATGAAGACATGCTAGTTGGAGCCTAAGAAAGCTGCACTCTGAAGCACTGATCGTCCCTGATAATAAGAGGGTAGTCAGGGACTCAGAGTAAAGAGGACATGAATAATGACTAGATGCTGACACTAGGTGAGTGTGGTCACTATTGAAAATGTCCGTAGGTACTGATGGATCAGATGCAAAGTGTGACCCTGAAGTCATTGCGATGCTACTATGTCTTATTGTAAGGTTCTCTCTAGCATAACCATACAGTTGAGATACAGGTCTACCAAAATGCAAATAAAGTTCATGTTGTGTCAATCCCCCAAGTTTTACAAACAAAGCTTCAAATTGAGAAGAGCAGATCTGAGTCTTTCCGCTAAGGTTCTCTTATTGCCCATTTGTGTGGTGGGATTCTCTTTTCTCTCGCAGCTTCAAGTTGCAACTAAGACCAAAAGCCACGAACCAAGTTGCCAGGTACAAGTCACATTCTACAGGAACCTTCCAACAGTGGCTGCCTCAAACTAGAGCCAGGCCCCTGCCTCTCTCACAACACTGGGTTTCACCAAGAACATATGGAACCAACCCTACAAGTACAGGATTTCATTCATACCCCTCCTGTTGCCACCAACCAATCCTATCTAGCATCTATACATAACTTGGAATAATACATGGGACTGAAAAATGCACACTTTCTGGAGGATGCAGAAACAAACAAATGTATGTGCTGGGAAAGCATGGTGTGTGGAAAAGATAACAGTAGAAGATAACTTTTGAGGGACAGCAAGGATGGACCACAGATGATGGACACCTGATCCTCTGCCTGGGAATCACCAAGGAGGTGTTGGGAACTGAGACAGGGTCTTCTGCAAATGCAGTAAGAGGATACAAAACTATATGGGGTTTTTTTTCAGTTTCCAGAAGTATATAAATGCATAAAAGACCATTTTATAGTGGATATGTAAGTTCCAATATGAAGCTCTACAGTTGCAGAAGGGTTAATAACAGCATAGATGTTCATGGTTCAGGACTGCATAGCTTAGAGGTGTGTCCTTTTTTATTTGCAACTTCTTTATAAATTAAAAAAAGAAGAAGAAATGGTCAGAAAGTTACAAGCCTTTGCCCCAGATTCCCGTAAGGAATGAACAAAGAAAATGGTCATAGTCTACATGAGAAGTTAGACATGCCATCTCTTGCTTCACATAGTAGTTACGGTAACCGCAAATGTCGCCCGAAACATGACTTCATCTGATGTAAGTGCTACATAAGGAACTTTGCTCTTGGCCAAGTAGCCCTGTCCTATTGTTTCTCCCCCCTCTTCTGCTGCTAACTCAACAGTTGTACTTTTTCCGTCTCTGAAGCCAGATAGTGGTACAGAGATAAGAGCCTGGGGTGGCAAGGTCTGCAAGATTCTCTGTTGCAACTGTATTTCTCTCATGGTTTGTCTTTGCCCAGAGTAACCAAGCAACAGATCCTCTTCCAAATTCACTTTTCCCAGTGTTGTAGGACAGAGGCAAGGGTTGTCTCCTCCATGCCCTAAGGGAATTGAGGCTTCACAGTCCTGGGTCGATGGCATCTCTCCCAGGCTTGGAAAAGAGCAGGGGATCATAGCCAACTTTTCAGACCCTCTGCTGAGATGAGATCTTACCTTAGTGCAAATCTATCACTGGGCTCCAAAGCAGTGACTTCCTCTCCCTTTTCCAAAAGCAACACTCCACTATTTGATGAGTCATTGGTTCCCTAACATTTGTAGAACACACTTGAAATGATCCCAGAGGGAAGAAAATTATACTGTAATCAAACCGCACACACTCTCCACCGGCCCTCCCCTTTCTCCAGCTCTTGCTAGTGAGGACCCTACAAGCTTAACCACAAGAGCCTCTGCAGCTATGGCTCTTTCTCATATAGCTCCACTCTATGAAATGGCTATTCAGGTGTCAAAAAAAAAAAAAAGTGAAACAGCTCTCCCCTCAAAGCTTCAATACCCATATTTTTCTTTGGAACTGAGAAAGCTTGGGAGAAATGACATGACCAGGGTCTTGTCATGGTATAGATTCAAGCTGGTTAGGAAAAATCAGAGACTTGATTTGTCTGATCAATTGAATAACTGAGTTTGAGAATATAAACAGGTCTCTAGAATGAGAGCTCAGAGACGAGGAGGGAGGAATATTGGTAAGCGGAAGAGAAAAAGTTATTCTTCTGAGAAACCAGAAGTCATGAGCTCAACAGAGGCCTCCAATGAGACCTCTTCACTTCTGCTAAGGACTTTTATCTATAATGATATTGACTGTCGTAGAAGGTAAGAAGTGAGGCTATTCCACACTTACTGTCCTTCAGTAGAAACCAAATCTGGGCTAGATTTTGCTAGTTCGAATGCACTAGTACTTACTACAAGGGGCTGGAGAAGTGGCTCAGTGGTTAAGAGCATTCCCATGGGTGCATGCATTTGAACACTTGGTTCTCAGTTCATGGAACTGTTTGGGGAGGTTGTGGGCCCTATGCAAGAGGAAACCTAGCTGAAGGAAATTAGGTCAGGGGGCGGGGAGGTGCTCTATGGAACTACAGTCAAGTTCCCAGTCAACTTCTCTGCTTTGCTGTCCACTGACATGTGAACAAGCGGTCTCATACTTCTGTCTCTGTGCCTTTTCAGCCAAAATGCATTATACCCTCTCATAAGGCAAACCAAAGCAGCTCCTCTCTTCCCTGACTTCCTTCTCATCAGGCATTTGATAAGAAAAAGGGGCCATCACACAGGCATTGTGCAAAGTTTTATGATGAGGGATGGAAAAGAAAAAATTTACCACTTTAGAGATGGCGGAAATGAATATATTGAAGTTAGTAGTACTTACTACAGGGAGCTGGAGAAGTGGCTCAGCGGTTCCAGAGGTCCCGAGTTCAATTCCCAGCAACCACATGGTGGCTCAGTAGTAATTACTACAGTGATTAAACCACAAAGGGAAAAGGGGTGCAGTAAATAAAACTGATAGTGAAAGTGTAAAATCTAACATGAAGGCCCTCTGCTTCAGAATGGCTGTTCAAACTGTACAGAAGTTCATTGAGAATCATAGACTTTGGGTCTTGTTCATTTGGGTGCGTGATGTTTCTTCGCAAGATTTTTTTTTTAATAATGAAGTTTACCTAAAATTTTGTAGAGACCCAAACTGTTTTTTAAATTAATTAATTAACATGATAATGTATTTTTCTGGCAAAGCACTTACAAAAATGGGAATTAGTACAGCATACCACTTCATACTGGTTTGTCCAATATTTCTACACATTGTTGGTATTGTTTAAGACAAGGTCTTACTGTATAGCCTTGGCTAGACTGGAACTCACCATGGAGACTAAGCTGTTCTCAAACTCAGAGAGATCCGACTGCCTCTACCTCTCAAGTACATTCAAACTAGCAAAGATCTGCTTTTCTGCCTTTGAATGTTGAAAATCTTCCACTCCAGGCAGTCAGAGATGCCTGGGCACCCATTATGAGAATCAAAATCAAATGCCTAGAGAAAACTAAAGTAAAATTAATAAAGCCAGGGAAAGTATTCAACAAATAAACATAATTTAAAACACAATGAAAAGTAGCAACTTTATCCTCCACTCGAAGGGAGCAACTTGAATCAGTTATATGAATTAAAAAAAGAAAAAGTGTAAAAGATAGGGAAACCTCAGGCAGTGAGCAGGTTCAAAGACCCACATTCACAACCAGATGGCCAGCTGTTTCTGTCTGTGGCACATGTGAAGAAGAGTCGTTACTTTTTTAATATTTGAAAACCTTAAGAATAGCAAACGCTTTACCATCTATCTACACAAGAACAGCCTGGTTTGGGTGGATGGAAACTTGGATTTACCTGACCCGCCTTCTCAGTAGGCTCTGTTCAGAAAGGCAGGATGAAGACAGTGAGCTCCCTAAGAAGACAGACATAAAAACCCAGCTGCCTGGTTCTTGGGGCTGCCTAGGTGGCATGGAGTGCTGAGGGATGGGTGGTAGCCCTTGGGAAAAGTGTGAAGGATGAGAATGACAAAGGGACCTAACAGAGGAAGAGGCTCTGCTGTAAGACAAATGACAGCCTCATACAGGAGTGGCACCATTCAGAAAAACACAAGTGTAAATGGTTCTCATGAAGAAACCAACAAAGGTCATTTTGTTTGTTGTTTGTGATACTGACGACTGCTAGGGCAAGCACTCCACCCCTAAGCTAGATCCTCAGCCTCTGTGTTTGTTTAAGGCAGAGTCTCTCTGTCTTGTCCAGGCTGACGCTGAACTTGTTCTCTACCTCAGGAAGGCCTTGAACTTACTTCTTTATTCCCTTTCCTTTTAAACAAATCCTCTACTTTTTCTTACTTTTTTTCTGGTGGAGTGGAGTCGGGAGGGGGGCTGGGAACATCCTCCTGGAGACAGGAAGGAGGAGGAATGGGATGAGGAACTGTCAGAGGGCAAAAGGGAGGGGGGGATAACAGCTGGACTGTAAAAAAAAAAAATAAAGATAAATATTTTTTAAAATCTCATATTAAAAAAAATTTTATTAAAAAAAAATAGGTTTCATTACTACACCTTTACTGCCAATATCTTTGTACTTTGTTCATATATACTCCATCCTATTAGTTACACACCTCCTTCCAATCATGTTGTTCCCTCCCTCTTCCTCATTTCCCCCACACACATTTATGTGTGTGTGTGTGTATATATATATATTACATGAATATATATTTTAGATCTGGATTCTGCATATGAAAGGAAACATACAGTAATTTTTTATCCTTTTTTTGTTAGAACCGGTCCCCCTCCTCCATAATCACCCTTCTTTGCCTTTGACCTCTTGCATATATGTAAGCATATATATTATGTATGTCCATGTATAGATATATATGTGTATTATATGTATCTTGAGTATCCACCTAGAAGTTGAGGAGCTAGGTCGTACAGTAGCACTGGTTTAGTTTTACAAGGGACATCCCCACTGGTTTCTATAGTGACAGCACCACCCCCACAAGCATGCGTAAGCACTGCTTTGCCCACACTGCCTGCGTGTATTGTTTGGTGTTATCTATGATAGCCAAAAATAGCACTATTTTATGACTTTTAAATATGTACGAAAGTCAAGTCTGTCCAGATAAAGTTTATTGGGACACAGAAAAATGCATTTACGTATTGTTTACAGTTGCTTCTAAATGTTAACACAATAGCTAGAGACTATGGCAAAGCCTGAAGAATTTACTATCCAGCTTTTTAGAGGAAACAATTTCCAACCCTGATATAAAAAGCAGCAGCTAAGGCTCCCACTGTTTGTAAGCCTACCAAGCAATGGCTGACATTTTCAATCATCGGCATTTTAAGGAAGACAAAATGTGGGTTTTCATTAGAGATTTGTTGATATTTTAAAGTATTAATATGCAGCCTACTTTTTTTAATATATGGGCTCAACCAACCAATTCATCACTTATGTCTGGTCTATAGGAAACCATTTGAGAATGTCTGGTGTGATCATGTGTACTTTAATAATTTTAACTAATGAGGTACATATACTAGAAGCAATTAATTACAGCTGAGTCTTCATTCATCTGCTGCTTTCAATTTCAAATTTGTTTATAATTCAGCTTCCTAAGATGTTAGTTCCTTTCCTATCAATAGCCTATAAAGCTTTTCCCATCCTAAAGAAGACAAATCCTCCTTAGTGTTTATCTCCGCCTCAGTCTCTCCTGTGTCTTCCACTTCCTGCACAAGTTTCTCCGCAGGGCATCTCTACACACTGTCTTGTAGTCTTCATTTTCTTTTCATCACAGCCCACTGTGACCATTTTCCAGACCAATCCATTGAATTTACTTCCAAACAGTCCAGGAGATATCTCAAATTCCTGTCTAATTTGCCTTCTCTCTAGAATTGAATTTCACTGACAAACTCCAATATTGTAAAAGTTTTTCAGAGTTAGAAAGATGAGTTGAGGACCTAAGCTCTGATTCCTGGAAGGTCTGCCATGGTAGCTTGCAGCTGTAATTCTAGCATTCTCATGGTGAAATAGGAGGTAGGGACAAGAGAATCTCTAGAAATCCACAGGCCATACACAGCAGTCCACAAGAGACCCTGTCTAAAATGAGGGCAGTGCCATCCATGTCTATGACATTAACTGACACCTACATGCCTGGTGCACCTCCCCACAGTTTGGATGCCCTCTTCGCTGACCTCTTCATAGTCTTCACCAGCTCAACTTACTAACACCCCAAGTTCAGCCTTTCAAAACTGACTTACTCACTTTTTGGTGTCTTCCAACTCTGCCTCTCTAGAAGTCTTAGAGACTCCATTCCCTCACCAACTACAGAATGTAAAAAGCCTCTGACTTATCCCTATTCCTTTATTCATTCTGCCATTGAATCTCTTTTTGATTGCCAGAGTTTTCCATCCTCAAGGCCAATGACACTGGCTGGGTCTTCATTCTTCATCCAGTGACAGCAAGAGCCTTTACTGCCTGCCTACTCAACTGAAATCAGACAATGCTTTCCAACATAGTTCATGTCAGTGTCCAGCATCCAGATGCTTAAGAGCAATGCAGATTGGACAGACTAAAGTTTAAGTTCTTTCCACAAGTCCTTTTGTTTCTTGAATTCAGCCAGCCCATTCTATCTGGTCTGCACTTCCCACTTCCAAACCCAGCATGAGCATGCTGCAGGAAACTAAATTTAACTCCCTTCGTGTGCTGCAATTGCAGAATTCCAACATTTGCAAGCCTTAACTCTACTGGCTTGCTTCTTCATGTTTCTCCAGGAAGGACATCTCCTAAGCCTCTACTTACCTTATTAGGATTCACTTCTCATGCTTCCTCACCCATAGCTCCTTCTCTGAAAGACAGACTACCTTATCTTCACTTATCTACATGACCTTGGACAAGAGATTTTGCCCAAATAATCTCCCCCTCTGTCTCTGTCTCTGTCTCTCTCTCTCCTCTCTCTGTGTCCCCTTTGATCCAGAGTTATGAGCCACACCTGACATAAGTGCAGGACACCGAACTCAGGTCCTCTGCAAGAACAGTATGTTCTCTTAAGCACTGAGTCATCTCTCCAGCCCTGACTTTTCTTACTTGTAAAATGAGTTTAATATGAAACTCAGAATTGTTGTAAGTAATGAACAAGTTTACATATCTATATACCCACTGGATCATATTAGGGTCACCTTTAACGTCCTCGTGAAAGTGTGGTAGCTCTGTTACCATGAAATGTATTTTAACACATATTCATGACCCAATGTGATGTGTGAGTCCTGAAATTAAAAGCTATTTTCATATTTGCAATACATAACTAAATCTGAGCATTTAGTAAATGTTTGACTAAGTTTACTATTAAATAAATTTGATTGGGGGGGGGAATCTGTATCCATCATTGTGATGGCTAGCCCTGGTTATCAAGTTGACTACATCTGGGGTTATCTAAAACTTAAGCAGCTAGGCACACCTGTGAGGAATTTTTCTTGACGGGGCTGTTTTAAGTAGAAAGACCCACCTACGATCTAGATCATATTTGATTAGAAGACCCAGTCTAAAACTGGGCCATACCTATTGGTGAACAAAGCACAGAATGAACCCTTCAGAATGCTGCAGAGAGCCCCTCTCAGATGTTCAGGTGAATTTTTATTACTCTGGTTCTCTGTAAGGGAAATACTTAGAGTTTGGAAGATAAACCTAAAATAACTACAGGGACAGTGCACAGTGAGTTGAAGTTACTTCTCCATCAGTATGAGGGCCAGAAGTTTAGCACAACTGAGTCCAAATAAAGGCTGGGTGGGCATGGCAGCCCAAATACCCTTAGTCCAGTGCATTGTAGGTGGACAGGGACTGGGTTCCCCAGGACAAGATGGCTAGTCAGACCAGCCCTAAAGGCAAGTTCCAGGATCAGCTGAGAAACTTGGCCATAGTATGTAAGGTGTATATAGTGCATATCACTGAAGAAAGACAGCTAACATCAACCTCCAGCCTCCACTTGTACCTGTACATACCTGTATACATGCCCACACCCATGTGAACATGCATACATATATGCATGAATACCACACATGAATTCACACCCAAAAACTTTACAGATGCTAAGAACAAAAAAACGCTAAATGGTTTTAAAAGCCTTTTAAGATTCAAGTTGGCTTTAAAAGCAGGATGGGTAGGAAATGGTGAGCTGGAAGACAGCAAAGTAAACTGAGATGAAACAGACATAATTCTGAAAAAAGATGTCCGATAGCAGATGCTCAACAAACCAGATACCTGTACAAAGTAAGTCCCTGAAATAGCCCAGAACATCTGAAGGAAGAACAGCCTTTTATGTTCTAAAAAGGATGAAAACTGTAAACTCACAGATCCCTAAGCAAAATAAATAAAAATAAATAAATAAATAAGGGAAGGCCCATCAAAATTAAGTTAAAAACTGACCAAAAAAAAATTGTTTTTTAGAAGCAGCTGGAGGAAAGAGAGATCAAAACCCAGAATGACAGCATTCCCATCAGAAATAATGCATGCCAGAGGACATTGAGGCAATATGTCTAGGGCACTGAAAGAAAAAATTGTCAACCTAGAATTCTTCACCCACTGAAAATATCTTTAAAAGTCAAAAAGTGAAATAAAGACCTTTCAGTCAGACAAAAAGCCAACCATCAGTGGAGAAATACATTTGATTCATAGGTCAGGGTGCTCCAGATAACTTAGGAGGTTAACACTAAATAATGTGATGGGTAGAGCCAACAAAAATCCCAGGAGATTTTTTTTTTCTAAAAATTGATAAGCTGGTTTTAAAGTTTTCATGGATGCACAGAGAACTCAAGCTGACTGGATTACAACTGGCTGGATTACAGCTGACTGGATGACATCTGACTGGATGACAGTGGATTGGATGACATCTGACTGGATGACAGCAGATTGAATGACAGCTGACTGGATGACAGCTGACTGGATGACAGCTGATTGAATGACAGCTGACTGGATGACATCTGACTGGATGACAGCTGATTGAATGACATCTGACTGGATGACAGCTGACTGGATGACAGCTGACTGGATGACAGCTGATTGAATGACAGCTGACTGGATGACAGCTGACTGGATGACAGCTGACTGGATGACAGCTGACTGGATGACAGCTGACAGGATATATAGGAAAGAAGAGAGCCAGAAGGCTGACAATGCTTCCATTTAAAATTATTATGAAATCATAGTAATTCAAATAGAATGTGCCAAAGTAAACAGAAGGCAGACAGATCAATGGGAGAGAGTGAGCGAGGAAGTAGAGCAGCATTTACATACATGACTGGTTTGTGACC
This sequence comes from Rhynchomys soricoides, assembly GCA_019843965.1. Classification (NCBI taxonomy): domain Eukaryota; kingdom Metazoa; phylum Chordata; class Mammalia; order Rodentia; family Muridae; genus Rhynchomys; species Rhynchomys soricoides. The sequence goes on along the minus strand of JADRCH010000007.1, from coordinate 6,025,507 downwards.
AAAGTGGAAAATGAAGATGAGAACAACAAATTGCTTTTGGGCAGGTGTAGCACCCTTCCAAGGCTTGGGGAACATCCTACAGGAGGAAGCAAAGAGAATGTATCAGCCAGGGGATGAAGGCATTGCAGCAAAGAGACATCTTCTGGACATAGCTGTTGTCCTCACAAACTCTCTGTAGATCTGAATGAGGGGAAACGTTTGGCCATGTTGGGTTAGGCAAATATCTCTTAGATACTAAACCAAATTAGAGTGTAATAAAAATCAAAATAATAAACAGGACTTCATCATATGTTTTATTAAAAAAATAAATAAATAACTTAAATCTGAGGCTGGAGAGATGGCTCAGTGGTTAAGAGCACTGACTGCTCTCAGAGATCCTGAATTCAATTCCCAGCAATCACATGGTGGCTCACAACCATCTGTTAATGGAATTGGATGCCCTCTTCTGGTGTGTCTGAAGACAGCTACAGTGTACTCGTACACATAAAATAAATAAATAATTCTTAAAAAAAAAAAAACTTTTCATCTTCACAATGTAATATAAAAAGTAAAAAGTCTCAGAGTGGAAAAATAATTCTTACAAAATATATGCAAGAGACCTAAATTTAGGTTAAAGACCTCTTTAAAAGTAGCTCAAGTTTTCACATGACCACAGTCCTCTAACAGAAATCTCCTGAGTGAAATGTGTGCATGGTAAATGATCACGTGACACGATGCTCACCACTGCTAGTCCTGAGGAAGAGCATAACGGCTGGGCTTGGTGGAACATACCTGTGATCCCAGCACATGGGGTAGCAGCAGGAGAATCATTTCAAGTTCAAGAGCAGCCTGAGCTATCCAGCAAGTTCTGGGACAGCCAGCCTATACAGTAAGGCTCTATCTCAAAAGAAACAGTCAGGGAAATACTGCTATTAACCTATCAGAATTTCTAAAAATACACTACCCATACCAAGAACTGGAGACATGAGACCATGAAGCTCTCAAACATGGCTCATGGGAATATCAAATTCAACCACTTTGGCAATGAATTTGACACTTACACACAAAAAAAATTAAGTTGTATCCATTTACCATAGGTTCAAGCCACTCCACACCTAAGTTTTTACTGAAGAGAAATGAAAACAAATCCCATATGCAAAAAGTTATACACATGTTCTTAACAATGTAGCTATTTTGCAATAGCTGAAACTTGAAAATAATCCAAGTGTCCAGCAACCGATGATTAAGCCAATGGGTTGCATCTACAGAACAGAATGCTTCACAATTAAAAAAGAATGGATTATAGCTTGTACAGTAATCTAAATGAGTCTTGGAATAACAATACTGAAACAAGCCAGGCACTAAGCTGTGACCACTTAAGTATTCCATTAGTAAAAACAGCTACAGTGTCAACTATTCTGTGGTAACGGTAATGTAGCTGTAGGTCAAGGTCTAGGGATTATGAGTAGAGATGGCACCGTCTGAGATTATGAAAGGTTGCTGTGCAACACAAGGAAGCATCTGGGTGTTGCTCTAGCTTGCTTTCTACTTTTGGTGATAAAACACGAACCAAAATCAGCTCGGAGATGGAAAGGGCTTATTTCAGCTCACAGGTTACAGTTCATCCTCGAGGGAAGCCACCACAGTGCAATTCTTACTAGCTTGCTTTTTGTGTACAACTCAGGGCCATTTTCCCAGGAGTGCTATTTCACTACTCCTAGCAAGCTGAGCCATTCCACATCAATCATCAAGAAAATGACCCAGAGGCTTGTCAACAACAAGCCAATAGGATGCAGGCAATTCTTCAATTGAAGTTCCCTCTTCCCAGGTGATTCCAGCTTCTGTCAGGTTGACTGACTGAATAAATAAATAAATAACCAAGCAGCACAGGTATGGTGGATATGTTTACTAACTTGATGTCAAGGATTGTATCGCAGATGTACATATGTGTAAAAGTTTATCAGAATGTATTCTTTACATGTGCCCTGTTTATTTGTGTCAGTTTTGCCTCAGTAGGGTTGGAATTGGCAATGAAGAAGAATGGGAAGAAGAGGAAACAAAAGAAGAGGAAGGGAAGAGGAGAAAGAATGCAAAAGGAAGAGGAAGAAACAGTGAGACAGGAGAAGCAAGGAGAAAGAAGAAAGAGAAGAAGAAAACGTCTGTCAGAACTCACTTTTTCCACATTTCACTCCAAATAGCTCTGGTTGCCAAGAGAGGTCAAGGACGCGGGCTTCCTAGAAACACAGCCCAAACAGGAACCACTACCACCCTAGGTTGGACCTCCAGCAAAGCTCTCTACCCCAGCTCATAAACTTGAACATCTGAATTGTGTTTGTCACTGCCTCAAACAATCGCTGGCTTCGAAGCCACAGGAGATTACCCATTGCCATCCCTACCTCCCACTCACAGGGCAGCCCAATCCTAATTCAGCAGGGAAACAGAACAACAGAGTTGCAGTGAGAGAAGTGTAAACAGGAGAGGTCATCTGGGTCTCCCTCAACCACCCTCTCCCCAAACACCACAAGGAACAATGGTACAGGAAGCTGGGGGTTGCAGCTCTCAGGCAGTTACGCAAGCCAAGTTGGCACCCAGCAAGGCTTTTGTTCTGAGGTTTTTTGTTTTGGGGTTTTTTGTTGTTGTTGTTTTTTAAGAGTGAACCCTCTTAAAAACAATTCAGAGTGTTTTATCCCTTGGGAACACATGTGGCTGCTTTCCTGGTTTACCCTGTTTTCAGTGAGATCATTCTAGAGAGGCAGATTCTGAGCCCATCCGCTGGGCTGGGACCACCATGCTAGTGAGTGGCTAGCAACTTGCTCAATGGGAGCATGAATGGACTAAGGCCTCCATACCTTTTTTTCTTAAATCCCACCTTAAAATAGTCTTCTAGACCTCATTTTTAATAGAGTCCCTGTCCATTCAGAGACTTTCATAAATAACTCCACAATTAATGGCATGTATTTATCTGCAAAGCCACTTACTTGAAATATACAGGGGTTGAGTTCTCTCTGGGCATTAAGTTTGTTTATGAGAGAAAAAAAAGCTTTGATCCAAGAATAAAAATAGCGCAGCGGGATTCAAGTAAATTTACCCTGCTCTCTCCAAGAGCCTCAGGTTTAACCCATCTTGGGAAGAGTTCAATCTCAGGTGATGTAGAAATCTATCTTCACAAGCCGCTCATAACTTCAGTGACACTCTGGGAAGAGAAGCAAAGCTCTTAGAAGTGGACCCTTTCATTGGGTTTATTCTTGTGTGGGTTACTCTCCAGAACACAGGGTGTAATTACTACCTACTCAGGTCAATATGCAGAAATCTTAAGTCACGTCTCATCATATCCTGCGTGAGACTTGTCAGTTATTCACCAATGCACAGTGCACTGGATCAAGACACCCTGTATCAGAACTCCCTTGGAACTTGACTCGTTCCCTGCCTACTTACATGCCACTATGTGCATTCAGAGACACCATTTTCAGATTGAAACTTCAGCTCTGAGACCGTCCCTACCATCAGTATTTCTTCCTTATTTCTTGTTTTCCTCGAGTCCACCTCTTCGAATCCCCCTAATCTAAACTAGAATGTTCTGCACAAGGTCATTTCCTTTCCACACCCTTGACACGCAGTCCCCTTGCATGTATGTCGCTAAACTTTAACACTGTAAATAGCATCTCCCACTTACTTAAAAATAAGTCTTACAGGGTCAGGAACCATGTAGGTTTTTATTCACTGTTTTATCCCTGCTGGCTTATTTCATAATCACTGAATACAGAATGGATGAAGAACCGAGTTCTCACTGGCTCGTTTCTACCCTACTTGTCCTCTATTCCAAGCCCCAAGCCCACTTACCACTCACATTCCCAGTTCAGAAAAATCTTCCCTAGGCTTCCTGTTTATCGAGGAAGGCATACAACACAAGGCATACAAAGTAGCAGAGACATGCCTGTAACAGTTAGTACCCAATAAACGGAGAGCTAAATTTGGTAAGCACACAGTCACTTCTTCCAAAGTAGACTTGGAGCCCTGTTTCTCAGATGTCACTGTTCCTCTATCATCTTGGGATGTTCACACATTCCTGGCACCACCTTTTGATGTAATGTTGTTTCTCTTCATTGGACACTGGTTCCTTCTTTCTTCTCTTTCTTAAATTAATGCATTTTAAGGGAATATTTATAAAAATTTAAAAATTCATTTCATCTATTGAAGGTCCAATTGTGATTATCACGTTGGTGGAAATAGATTAAAAAGCATCATTTGTGATCACTACCACAGTGGAAATAAAGCCATATGCTTCTATTTAATTAAAAACAAAAACAAAAACAAGACCAGCAGTTGTTGGCAATGTGACAGTATTATTGTTGATGTTAACAAGACAATTTCAACTTTCTCCATATGATTAGCAATATTTTATGACCTCTTGATTTTGTCTATCAACTATGTGCTGTACATAGTTGATGGACATCTATGTGGTTGTACAGTACCATAACTATGTGCTTTTAAATCACCCACATCCCATTCATGTTCTTCTGACATTGTACTGTGACTAGTACTTGCCTTTGGAATTTCTTCTCTACCTTGATTGGTTGATTACATACATGTTTATGTCTAGAGCTCAACTTACTCTCTTCTCTTTACATTCTCTAGAGTTGCTAGGTGAAATTTTTTTAAAAAATATTTATTTATTTATTTATTTATTTCATATGATTGTTCTGTTTTTGCACACACCAGAAAAGAGACTCACATCCCATTACAGATGGCTGTGAGCCACCATATGGGTGCTGAGAATTGAACTCAGTACCTCTGGAAGAGCAGTCAGTGCTCTTAACCGAGAGTCATCTCTCTAGCCCCTAGTTGGATGTTTTGTATAGAATATATAGTTAATAAACTTTTTATTTTTGTAGATCTGAGAATTGAAGAGTGTCTTGCACATGTTCAACCAACTAATGATATATCCTTAGCTCCGGAAAACAATCTACTATTGAGAATTTTGAACTGAATCAATCAAGAGACCATTTTTTCAATGTTGAAATAACCTAAAAACCAATTATGTTTTCCCCTGCTCTAGTTTGTTTTAACTCTGCCCTTCTGATTTTCCGTACATATGTACCTATACCATCATCTAGTTAAATATCAAGGAAGCAGCTAGAAAGAGTACTCAAGACAAGAAACATGTCCCTTGTACACAAACATACACCTGAGGGAAAGCCCCAGATTTGCAAAAGAAACAAAGGCCAGACAGAACCAGGGAAAATCTGAATGTGTGATTTATTATGTTTAAGATTGGTCTATAAGGCTTAAATATGTCTGTCAAAGTTAACAGCAGATGAATACACCTTTACAAAATCAATCTTTCAGTACAGAACAGGACTACATGTGGTGACTGAGCACTGGAAAACTAGTATTTCCTCAATGAAAATATTCAACCTGCAGCACCATGTAGAAGCTTCTACTTGGATCACGAGCTTCAGTGTTCACTATAAACTCTGCTCAAAACACAACTCTGTCTAAATCAAGAATTAGAGGAAAAATAGCACAGTCATTCAGGCTTAATACGTCAGATTTGGTACAGGATTAAAATGCTAAGTGGTTTTGTTTGTTTCTTTGTTTGTTTATGTCCTGGCTTCAAATTAATAAATACAAACACAATATAAAAATATACACCAGTTGCTAAGACTACATTACCCAGGCCCAGAAAGTTAAATCTCGCTTTCATACGTATGCAGGTATGTCTTGAGGGTCAGAATTTCTGAATAGCTACGGCTAGTCTTCCTGTAGAAATCCAGACCAGTGAGATGCTCAATGTCCCGCACCCGAGCTGTGTGCATCTTCATGAGTTCCTCTACCCACTTCGACTCATCCTCGGAGCTCTGTAAGAGAAGGGAAGCAATCAGATTTTTCTAGACAAGATCATTTTCCACACACAGACCCAAGCATATTATTTCCACCTGACCCTCCTACCTATACTGAATTCTGTCAGAAATGCACCACAAATACCCCTCCTTGCCTGTAGACATTCTCACAGTGATAAGGTGTACCAAACAAATGAGAAACGTTGTGTGAAAAGGTGATGTTCTCATTAGGTTCTCAGAACACAAATCAAAATGAGGAAAAGCATCACCATGCAGAAATTATTTTGCTTTCTTCTTCTCTTTTCTTATCCAAATGTCGGGTTGGATTCAGCACACACTTAACCTGGAATGCTCTTACCTCACAAAATAAGCAGAGAGCTAGTGCCTAACATAGGTAACATGTGTATTCCTACTCAGGAGAGTCATCACAGCCATCAGTTATCTAGGAGGTAACAGTTACTATCTGATAATGAGTTCAGTTTGAAACAGGTCAGGTTGGCACTCTAGGGCCCCAAAAGTCTGAGTTAGGACACACTACCATTTCCTTGTTTCCATGACTCAGTGAAGCTCCTGGCTCCACTAAGCTTTGCTGATTGGCAAGGATACTAATGCTTACATCAACAGCATGCTGGGAGGTAGGAAAAAAATGTAAAAGGAGAGGAAGAAAGAATGGGAAATTTAGACAATAGTAAACCACCAAAGAAAGGAAGGGGATCTCCTCCTGTCTTAGCTGCTCACATAAAATGGCTTGTTGGGGAAAAAATAAAACTCCAGGCTAAAACCATACAGAACAACAGACCAATGTATTTCATGTCTCATTTGAAACTAAAGGATAATTCAGATGAAGAAACCCTCATGTCTGAGAAATATTTCAATTTGGAGGAAACATTGGGGAGAAATAATAAGATCCAAGTGTCCTATGAAGTAAGCAAAAGTGCCCTTCATTAATAGCCAGGGACAGGAATGCCTTCACAAATAACACCACTACCTAATGCCTCTGAACTTAAGCATCCAGCAAGAGTCGTTAGAGAAATTTACAGGGTGCTACAGAGCCCAGGACCAAGAATGTTCAGATGCCCTTGCCTACCTCTTGACCACTAGTGATCTCAGTGAACCAACCATTGAGGCCCATGAACCTGCAAAGGTTTTCTCAGAAAGCTCCAACCCACACCGACCTGAACCAAGAATGACAGTAGCTCATGCCAAGTCTAAATATGTATCATGAGCTTGTTGGTTCAGGAAACCAATGCCTGGCCATTCCAGGCAAAGTGTAGAAATGGCTTTGCAGGCAGAAGAGAGGATTCAGGCCTTTCATAACCTCCTGCCTAACCTAACCAATATTTCTGCAACTCCCAGTATAGTCGAACCTAAATTTAGCTCTACCCACAATGCTACTGACCAGTCCTCAGCATGACCATGTAATTAACAAAGTAGGAGGTCCCCTGATAGGTCAAGACCCCTCAGGGTAAGCATGAGGTTATATTTTGAGAGAATTTTCATATTTTGCTCCTTTGTTAGATTTTTTTGATGGTCAGTGAGTCCAATGTTCCCTTTGTAAATGCAGTATGTGACTGTGTAGACCTGGTTGGAAAAGGGTTTTCTAATTCAAAACCATGACAAGTCAGAACGATAAGAATTCAAGGGTGAAAATTGGTCCTTTCTATTTCTTTTCTTGAGACATAAGTTGCCAGGAATATTCTCTTCTGCTTTCCACATGCTAAAGCCTTGTCTCTAATTTGTCATAAGGCAATTTACTATACACTACATGTAAAGAAAATATAATTTGCCTTTACACTACATGTAAAGAAAATATATTTGCTGACAATCTGGGGAAGTTTGCTGACGGAGCTAGTAGTACAAGATATGAAACTAATAAAATTCACATATAGTTCATATGGGCTAAGAGAGGAAAAAAGCTTTAAAAATAAATAATAGAATATTAATACAACCAAAACCACAATCCACGAGTATTTTTATGCTATAGGTATGTATTCCTTTTAAAGTTCACTTTGGTTTTTTTTTTTTTTTTTTTTAATGAGTGTTTTGTCTGCTTGTTTTAGCACCACCTGTGTGTGGTGTCCACGGAAGCCAGAAGAAGCATCCAATGCCCTGGAACTAGAATTTCAGGTGGCTGTTAGCTACCACATAGATGTTGGGAATTGAACCCCAGTACTCTGGAAGAGCAACCAGTGCTCTTAACCTCTGTTTCCATAACTCTAGGTTATTTATTTTCCTCCTGTCTTTTTTCTCCCAAAGAAGGTCCATAGATTCAAGTCACAGTAGTTTTAAAAGTAAACTTAAAAATAGGAGAAATTGCTATTGGACTTAAGATTCTTAATTAAGAAGCAGTCTGGCCATGAACTCTCTTGAAGAACTTCCAAACTTTCTGTAGGTTCAGGAACCAGTGATCAGAGGAAGACTACTGGAGACAGTAGTACAGATTTCATTTTCTGGGCCAAACTTTTTGTTACCTAGAACTTTCTTGGCATTAAATTTGGAACAAGCCTTTCAAACTCACCACTGCACATTCCTGCAGGGACTAGAGGATTCCCAAGTACTGAGGTATACTTTAAATAGCCTACCTTATGTATAACTGTCTATAGAACCTATACTTTATCTTCAAAATTCAGAGCAATTTTGAGTTTCACTTCACATGTGTGTAGTCTACCTCTCAACTGGCTTTTAGTAGGATGGAGGTTTTCTCAAGGGAGTTACAGCTATGTTGCAAGGGGTATTACATTCCCCTATGAACAAGCATGACTGAAACACCATGCCAGCAAGCTCATGGCAGCTTATTTCTTCTCATTTTGAGTTTTCCCCCTTCCTCCTCCTTTCCAACCACATGCAGGGCCCCAAAAACCCTCTGGCCACAGCACTTCTGCCTTCCAGACTCCTTTTTAAGTGTCTAAGATGACACCTCAGCTCAATTTCTGTGACCTCATTCCTGTAAATCTTGCTAATACTTTTTGAACAGCATGCTCAACCTCCTCCAACGTAATTTATCTCCTTAAAGCAAAACCTAAAATGTTTCTCTTTTGATGAAACATTTTGTTCTTGGTTATCTAATGGCACAATAAGAAAAGCTGCCCCCCCCCCCAAAAAAAAGAAAAGATAGAAAGAAAGGAAAAGAAACACTGCCAAAGTTCTCTATCGATATCTGCTAATTATCTGTGGAATTTAAAATTCCCTATCCTATCAACTAACCATCATCTTTTATTAAATATAAGTTTCACAGAAGTTAACACAAATGCAGGAAAAATAAAGAAAAAGAAACTTTACAGGGCAATTAGATGACAGGAACCATATATGTTGAGGACCTATATAATATGTGGATCATAACATGTACTCAGTACATGGTAACAAATACTTCTGCAGATATTACATCTAGTATTACTATGACTACCACATTAACTTAAATATTTTTGATTATACACAAGTTTTAAAACATCACTCATCACTTTGTAGCCTTTTGGCAAAAATCAAGTATAAAACATCCCCCCCATCAAACCTGAATGTTTTAGATAAATATAACTTGTTTCCTATACCATAGTTCACAGTTCTAGTATCTCCTGAAGTCTTTATTTTGCTTTGACCACTCATGGCCTAAATTCTTCATTGATCATTGAAGCCATTGTTCAAGAGTCACATGCCCATGAAGATGATGATCTTGACTGGACCAATTGTTGTGGCTTTTTGCTTCTTGTTATGACTATTTTCATTCATGTTTTATTTGAAGCCTCATATGGTAGGCTGCCTAGGAGTTTATGGCTTTTGTCTAACACAGTGTCTTCTCTTCCAGAACACTTTAATACAATTTAGGAATTTGAGTGAAATTTATTGACTACAATCCTATTCTATAGATTCCATGCCTATTCCTTTTAGTAAGTAAAATAAATGTATATCTATCAGCTGTTAGTTCTAGACCCAAGCTTGAAGCAGAGATACAGGTAAAGGTACATGTAGATAAAGGTACATGTAGAGATTATATGATTTATCCCTGAGTTTTAACTCTGTACACATATCACGGCTCCTGTCTTATTGTTGAGGACTTTCCTATTTAAATTTAATATATTTTATTTATTTTATAAGTGTGGGTAGTTCATTTGCATTGACATCTGTGCGCCATGTGCATGCCTAGTATCCACAGAGACCAGAAGAGGGCATTGGAATCACTGGGATTAGAATTCCAAATGGTTTTGAGCCATTATACTGGTTCTGGGAATTGAACTCTGGTCCTCTGGAAGAACAACCAATGCTTATAACCACAGAGCTATCTCTCTTGTCCCTGTTAAGGACCGTTTCATTATAGCATTCTGTCTCCCACCTCTATCCACATGACAGTAAATGATATAGGAGTCTTCTGTGCTATGGAATGGCTATCATAGTTCCCATATCCAGTAGCAAAAGATAACCTGACTAACAAGTGTTACATGTACGTGTACCTGTGTTTTATAAGCTTCATTGTATTTTCAAGCATCCAAAAAAGAAGAAATTAATACAGTAAATTCCTTTGAACTCTTATTTTTCCCTATTATCAAAATTTTGCGATTTTCCTTTTTGGTGCAATGTCCTTTTGAGAAGCGGAAAACATTCAGGCCCTTCATCATTTGTCAAAATTGCACATATAAATAGAACTACATGCACATGCACTAACTATGCATACACACACAGAGAGAGAGAGAGAGAGAGAGAGAGAGAGAGAGAGACAGAAACAGAGAGAGAGAAATAAAGAATTATTATTATAGGATATCAGGTCCCTATATATTCAATAAAGTTCTGCTTGGGTCATTTCTCTTTTCCATTCGGTTGGGTGCTCCCAGTGTTTATAATTCATCTGGTTCAATGCTAGGAATATAAGTTAAGAAGCTAAGCATGAAAACACATCCTGGAGGACTCTATCTCTGAACTCACATTACAGCTCTCATCGTTGTCGGGTCGGTGAGGAAGGATGAAAGAAGACACAGAGAGAGGACCATCACACTTGTCTGCAGGCTGAGTGAAGTCCAGGCAGCTGGTAATGATGCTGTAGTAGTGGGTGGGAACAGGTATAGAGCTGCCTTCCACATACCTGAGCCAGGAAAGGAAATAAAGTTACAAGGCACATCAAAACTTTCTCTTAAAAATGCTTGCCCATCACTGGTGTCTAAGACACTCTGCTAGCCTCCTGATATATCTTGAAACATACCTGATGTTCTCCTTGCCTGGAATTGTCTACCTGCCTCAGCCTGGTGAGAAGAGAGAGATATCCCAAGAAAATCAAGTGGCTGAATTGAAGAATTGGAGGCAGTCAATGGTGACTGGGATAATAATAACTAGCAAAGAGCTGGAAGAGCCAATAAAAGACAAATTGTGATGGTTTGTGGGTGCCAGGATATGGAATTTAGGAGTTAGTCATTGGAAGATATGGGGTATATTAGATTTGTGTTTCAGAAAGACCACTGTCATAGATTAAGAAAATGGTCTAGGAGCACAAGACACTGGATATAGAGGAAAAGTGCACTTTGGTCTCCACTGAGATCTTGAATTTGGTATAAAGGAAGCACTAGTAGTCACGAGTGGGAGATGAGCCAAGGGCTATTAAATGAGCTTTCTCCAGTAGAGCAAAGTTCACACATTTAAATTCCTCAGGAGACTTGGTGTTGTTATTATTTTAATCATTTTACAAATCTTAAAATTATGAATGAACTTAATTTTGTCTAGAAAGTACCAAAATGACCAACAATATGTATATAATTAAGATGAGATTTCTTTTGAATGACTGAAAATACTATTAATTATCTGTATTTCAAAATAGCATTTTATTCTCAAAGTATCTTTATTATTTGAACACTGTGCTGATTTCTGTTTATTTGTGTACGGATAAATACACTAGACTACATACATAAGCACAGTGTTTGCCTTATCTTTTTATATCCCAAATAGCACCAAGGGGAGAGAGATAATTGGAGTCAACCAAAATCTATATGCAACTTTCTAATAAGACATACTGGCTCAGAAAGTAGAAAAGATTCCAAAAGTCTCTAAAAATAATGAAAATGAATTAAAATCACAATTTCACTACTGAAGAGCTGTTGAAGAATAAATGGTCATTTAAAAAATATTATTGATACATTTTATCATAAAATGGAAATATGTGTCTATCATAAACATCAAATTTTCATTCTAACTACTAAACTATATTCAAAGATGGAAAATTCAAGATTTTAAGATGAAATTCAAAGAAAAAATATTTAAAAGTATGAGCTCCTCTTAAGCATATAAATATCATTGATTGGTGTCTTAGAATTGAGGCATCTCACACAGAACAGAAAAAAAAAAGGCTCACTGTTTAATTTCATCTTCGGTGTCACGTAAGCCGTCATAGTTGTAGTCAAAAATCGGCCCACTTATTACATTGACTCCATTCCTTTCTGAAGCGTATTTCTTCACCAAAACCCTTTGGAAATAAGCCCAAACACCTGTGCAAAGACACAAATCAGTTCTTCATGCCCAAATACACTCGGTACAGACAAACTATCTGCAAGCGCCTTCTTCAAGTACAATGTCAGAAGCCAAGAGCCACTGTGACTCATCAGAACCTGCTCTCAAGTGTTCTCTGTGTGGTGCCCTATGAACTGCAAAAGGAAAGATAAAAGAGAGGGGGCAATGCTAGGGAGGCAGGAAACATGACCCAGTAAGTCAGGGAAGGTTCCCAGTGGAGGTTAAAGAGCCAAGATGAGAAAGTAGAATGAATCGACATGTCCCAGGCAGAGAAGTGGGGTGAAGCATGCCAGATAGATAGCTACAGTGTGAGCAGAAGAGGAGAATCTTAGCCATTAGGCAAAATTAAAACTAACAAAACCTTTAGAGGTCAAATAGTAAACTTTCGGAAGTTTGAAGGCTAGGGAATGTAGCCCAGTAGGCACAGTGTTTTTCTATCAAACACAAAGTTGGAGCTTCACCACAACACTGCATCAACCACACATGGTAGCAAATGACTGTACCCAGCAGCCAGGAGATAAAGACCATAACATCTTAAGATGATTCTCAGCTTTATAGAAAGCTCATTGGCTGAGTGGAATACCATCTCGGAAGGGGTGAAGAGCTGAGGATATAACTAAGTCATAGAGGGTATTTATGTCTGATGTGTCTGAGGATCTGACTTCCATGTATAGTACTGGGGAAAAATAGCAGTTTTTTTATTGCATAGTCAATAGTCTAGTCAGGGACTAGAACTTGGTTGTGAGGGCCAGCATTTATAGTGCTTATTCATTTCACAGAATCACTATCAACCAAGAATATTTATCTTGTAAACAAATAAATTATATGTTCAAAGAAGTTAAAATAATAATTTGCATGACCCTAAAATCATCTGAATCAATATTCTCATAAAGAAGAATATTCATAATCTTCTTCTGGGTCTTAGGTTCAATATTCAGAAAACATAAGCACCCTAAAGGAGAAGGGTGCTCATGACCTTTGAAGACATGTTCAATAAATAAATATAGATGCTGTGAAGTGGCAAATGACCTGTAGAATTCAGTAAGACTCCATCATAAAAATAATAAGCATTAAAATAGAAAGAACTGCAGGGTAGAAAAATGCAACTGTGGTTTAGTTTGGCTCTACCACTTCATGACCTGGGTCATGTCTTATGAGGGCAATTTCCTAATTATAAGCAAGGGTTAGATGACTCACCTGCTTCCTGCTCAGGTAGGTCATCTACAGAGAATTTATATGAAATATCTTCACAATTTATAAGCTGAACAGTTGCAAAGGATTATTAAAATCAGCATGGAGGTGGACAAGATAAGAGGCAAATTTAAAATATTTATCTTCTAAGTAACAGTTTATTGGGTAAATATTGTACTTACGTTTGAAGGCGGGGTACATTGGAACCATGTTGGTTACAAGGAATGCATCATATTTAGCTTCTGGGGAAGAGCTCAGATCTAAACAGCAGGTGGGAGAGCAAACAGAGTCCATTGCTTACCAATCTTGACATCAACAGAAAACTCAGTAGGCCAACTCGAAGAGTTTGAAGCCAGCAGATCTCTTCTTTCATTTCCCCTTATCAGCTCATCAAACAGTCCCACTCAGTTGCTCTGCATCCCTCGACAGCTCTCAGGAAGTATTTCCAGCCAGTTTCTCCCTAACTAGTTCAGTCTGGAGTTCTTTGATTTCGGTATTATAACCTAGACTCTTAAAAAATGTCATTAAGATAATGAGCCTTAATTGTCTTCAGGAAATCACTTCTGCAGGACTGTGCCACTTAAAGGCCTCCCTCCCACGCTCAGGCAAATGACTCTTTTTAAACTCAATGGGCCACACACAAAACAACATGGAAATCAGAGCAGAAGGTGGTGAGAAGGGTCTCAGCAGGGGACAAGGTGAAAGAGGACAGTGGGGGATAAAAATGACAAACACTACCATATAACCATATGGAACAGATATGAAACACCTGTCTTAAGAAAGAATTAATCTCCCAACAATTTAATGTGGAGGAAAGAAAGTTTCCCCTGGACTTTTCCAGAAAAGCAGGATATTTGAAATCTGGTCATTTTCAGGCTTATTTGGGGAAAATCTGACAATCTCACTAGTGTTTCCCCATGAAGAAACCCCAAAACACTGAAATCCCAACCAACAAGTTTCAAACCCCAGAATATCCCTCCCAACCTGACAAAGGGATGCTTGCGCTCAGGCGCGTGCTCGCTCGCGCGCATGTATACACACACACACACACACACACACACACACACACACACACAGAGTGGCCAGAGCCCAACATGCTGCAACTTACAGGGAGGAAAAAGGAATCCATAGGACATCTGTTTATCATTTTTATAGGCTAAACAGTTCTGACTGAATCCTGGAGACACGCGGACATCAGGGCGAACACAGTTGGTCAGATGCTCCGCGATGCTGGAGACCTCAGCCTGCGTGGGGAGTAGAGACACTCAGTGATGCTATTCCAGAGATGAGACCAAATGACTTCAGCAAAGCTAGAGCCGCTATTATGAACAGCTCAAACCCAAACTCACTAGCTTACCATTGTCCATGCTCTGATATTCTAACTTCTTCTTTAAAGCCCTTTGTTTTAAATACAATAAGCCAATAATTTTCAAACTCTTAGTTTTCTGCAGCAGAATCTTGTTTAGCAACGTCTGAAGTTAAACAATACATAAAGTGGAAATCCTACTGCTAAATTGCTGAGGAAGCATAGATAGGCTGGTCTCAGCTGTGGGCCATCCACCCAGCCTAGCCTACCTGGCAAACTTCAAGCTAGTGCAAAAACCTGGCTCAAAAAAAAAAAGTGCATGGCATTCCTGAGGAACCAGATACATACACAAATACAAACACATGTACACACACACACACACACACACACTCACACACATTCAAATCCCTTTTTAACATACATACCTCTGTGTGTGTGTGTGTGTGTGTGTGTGTGTGTGCACTTGCAGGTATGAACACAGAAGTAAACAAGGTTGTTGAGGAAGCAGAATTCTTGTCATGTACCTTTACAAATTGAAAATATATCTCTAAGCATATATATCTGATATATATGGTATATAGTAAAACTACAAAATAAGTTATTCTAATTTCTGACCTATAGCTTTGTATCTCACCCTTATGAAGCTGACACTCCAGTTAAAACCGATTTTATTAAAACAGAAGGCTAGAGAGACGGCTCAGCAGTTTAGAGCACCTGCTGCTCTTACAGAGGACCTGGGTTCAGTTCCCAGAACCCACTTGGTGATTCACAACCATGCATAAATCCAGTTCCAGGGGATTCTATGTCCTTTTATTTCTAAAGCATGTGAAGCATATACATACATACATGCAGGCAAAGCACTCACACATAAAGTAAATAAATCTAATAATTATTTTTAATTCTCAACAACTCTTGAAAAGTTAAATAAAATACAAAGAAGATGCTAGCTCAGGCTTAGCAAGGTTGTATCTGGGGACTCTCTCATTTCACTAAATCCAAATTGTTCTAAAAATTAATATCCATTAAAACACACAAACAAACAAACAAACCTTGGTGGTCTCTGTAAACTATTGGGGAAAATGTAAACAAAGTAAGAAAAAAGAAAAGCATTAGCATGCTCCCTTCAACACTTGATGTATTATAGTAGGACAGTCAGAAAACTGAAGGTAGTTTAAAATATCTTGCAATGAAACAGGAAGAAGTACTTCCTCCAAGACTGGCACTTGAGTTCAATCCCTGGACCTACAGAGTGGATAAAAAGAACCAACTCCATAAACTGCCCTTTGAGCTCTAAAGGCATGCCATGGTGCACGTGTACACACATGCATACACACACACACACACACACACACACACACACACACACACAATTTTACAATAGATGCAACAGGTTTCTTCAATCGTGAAAAATTAATGTAAAATTCTACTATTAATCAAAACACTCATTGTATCAAATAAAGAGTATAATCCCCAATTTTTTCAATAACCTGCTTAGAAATGGTATATGACGTCCAGAGAGGCATTAAGAATATTTCACTGTAACCACTTTCAAAGTCTGTATGGTATAAGATGTCATAGTTAGTCCGATAAAGCACTGCAGGTCGTCCATACAGGAGATGTCTCTCTAGGAAAGAAAGAAAAAAAAAATCTATATTCAGTGCATAGTCAACCTTACATCAAATGTAAAATATTGGAAGAGGAGTCAAGTTACCTACAGTTTGCTAGCTTTCTTATTAATTAGACAGTGACTTCTCCTTAATTTGATCAAGTTAGTTTTCCTCACACTTCTGTGGTTTATCTGACCACCTTACCAAGGGTCAAAGCCATAATGCTTTTGGAAATTGTCAGATTTAAAGGTTGTATAGAAAAGAACCATCCAGTAAATCTAAGGTGAGTCAGCTAAATGGAAAGCCAATAGGTTGGATTTTACATAATTAAATGATTTGACCTCTGAAGATGTATATCAGGTTAGTCAAGGGTTCAGTTAAGAAGATTCTTAAGTTAAGAAGATTCTTAAGATTCTCTTACTGTCACTTGCAAACTGCAACTGAAATATGCATTATTTCAGCATAAAGAAAGAGTAGTTAGTAGCTGTATCTTTAGGCATGGACTTAAAGAAACATGTATAGATAACATTAGCAAGGTATTTAAGAGGGCCCCTCAAATACTGTTGAAAAGCTCATTTATTACCAATGAACTTATGCAAGACCCCAGAATGCAGACTTGGGCTTTTTGCAGAAGACAGTCACTGACACCTTGCTTACTCTTTGAGGTGAAAAATCAGAGTTCAGTACTGAAACCTTTATTTCAAACCACAAAAAGCCTGGAGCTTGGCTCACCCACTTGAATAGGCTGAACTATCATAAATTTATGGAAACTAGCGTCCATCCACACCCACATATTTAGAGATTGAAGCTTAGCAAATTCACAATTCCCTAAATGATTTAGAATAAAAGCTGCTTTTACTATATTTTTTATTAGAGAAACTCTGGCAGGCACTTATTAAATTATATATACATGTTGCTTTAATTAAAGTACAACCCTCTATGCAAGTAGTGGAGAAAAAAATGTTAAAATGTTCACACAGTATTCCATAGGACTCTCCCAAGCAGAAGTGCTGATTTGCGGCAGAGTGGCCCACACTATCCCAACTCAAGCAACTTCTGGGAAGTCTGGATTTCTGAGCGTTGCAGTAGATGTGGAAGCCCCCAAGCTGCCAAACTTGGGGGCACACCCCTAAGAATCAGAATGTGCTATAATGTTATTAAATAAATAAAATCTAATAAACAAATTAAAAGCCAGCAAATCCCAGCAATAGTACTTGGGGGCCAGAGACCGACCCAGATTTTCCTTCCAAACTCAGACCAAACCTTTTCTAGGTTCAACATTTCCATTAAGGTTTTTCTTGTTTTCGTGTTTGCTGCCTCTGAATTTCCAGGTTTCAGCTGGAAGCAGAAGTATCAAAATCCTTTGAGAAGCTATTCTCTTTTTATCAGTTAAGCCTTAAAGCATACCCAGTGGTGGTTTGACTATGAATGCCCCTCAGAAACTCCTATATATGAATGCTTAGTCACCAGGGAGCGGCAGTATCTGAGAGGATTAGAAGGATCAGGGGTTCCGGGCTTGTTGGAGGAAGTATGTCACTGAGAATGGGGCTTTGAGCTTTCAGAAAACCCATGCTAGGCTCACTTCACTCATTCTCAACATTCTCTCTCTCTCTCTCTCTCTCTCTCTCTCTCTCTCTCTCTCTC
>JADRCH010000007.1:5861395-6007450 GCA_019843965.1 Rhynchomys soricoides | reverse complement strand
TCTCTCTCTCTCTCTCTCTCTCTCTCTCTCTCTCTCTCTCTCTCATCTAGAGATCAGGATTTAGCTCTCAACAACTTCTCCAGCACCATGCCTGCTGTCACGTTGCCCACCACGTTAATAATGGACTAAGCCTCTGAAACTGAAAGTCAGCCCCAATTAAATGTTTCTTTTATAAGAGTTGCCTTGGTCACGGTGTCTCTTCACAGCAATGGGAACATGACTAGGATAGCAGTGTATTTCTCCAGACTCATACTGAAGCCTGCCCCTTCCTTCGTTACATTAGGAGGCTAGCAATGAGCACCCATTTTTCACATGTGGCCCTCCCTCCCCTTCAAACAGCTATCAAACAATGGTACAGATGATCTACATCTCCGGCTCTTCCTTCTTTCAGACCTCACAAATTTCTTACCATTTTTCGCCATGATTCTCCTTTCTCCAGGGGCTGGTTTGCTTGCAGAATACTGCTCATGAATGTTGTAACAACTCTATATGACGCATGTGATATCTTTCCTCTCTGCCAGTGATAATTTATATTCTTTTCCAACACCCTTGTTATTTAGAGTATGTGTTCATGGTGTATGTGGCACGGGGGGGGGGGTGTGTGCATACATGTGCCCTGTCATATCCAGAAGTCAATACCAAATGTCTCTGTCTCTTTCCACCTTATTTTTTTAATACAGGGTCTCTTCTTGTTAAACCTGGAACTCACTGACTTGGCTAAAATGTCAAACCAGTGAGCCCTAAAGGTCAGCCTGTTTCTACCTCCCCAGTTCTGGGATTACATGCAGGCACTGCCATGCCCATTTTTTACCTAGATGTTGGGGATGCAAACTCAGGCCCTCACACTTTTATAGCAGCAACTTTGCTAATTGAGCTACCTCCCCAGGCCCAATCTGGGCACTTATCTCTTGAATATCCCTCCATTGAAAGTTTAAGATCCTTCTTTGTGCCCGGCTTTGGGCTAGAGAATGGAGATACTGGGCAACAACAGCATAGGGCTCTTGTCCTCAAAGAGCTTATAGTCCAACAACAATCCTGCCATCTATAACCAACATGCAGCCCAGGCTATACTGTCTCTGGTATCCACACACAACAATGGTAACACAGATGAGAAACGTTGCAAACAGGCATAAGCTGGCATGAAACAAAAAGACCTTTCTGGGGCAAATAATATTAAACCACTGTAATCTGCACACCAGTTTACATCTGTCGCCCTTGGATAGTTGTTAACAACCAACAAAAGTGCCAGACAAACAACACAGTCACAGAGTTCAAACAAGTTGAACGGGACATGAGGAAAAGGGCAGATGAGACACAAGATTGATAGGAGAGCCTGAGGAGTCTCCCCGGGAGGCTTCCTGGTCTCTGTCTGCTCTTCACCTAAGCATACAAAGATTAGGTTGGCTTCAGAAAACAACTCCACAGCTTCAAGCTATTGACACAACTGCAGCTTCTAGAACCCAGCCAGAGCACAAACATACCACTAACTCATTTGCTTTCCCCCCCCCACCCCCATTGTTATTGAGCTTAAGGAACAAAGGTATAATGATGTCAACAATCTTCCCAAACTAGCCTAAATCCCCACATGGCTCTCCAGAAATTTGCCTAGCTCTCTTTATAGCTTCATAATTCATGCAAGAAAGAAGAGAAATCATCTTTGCAGTAGGAAAAATAACTTGAAATTCAGAATCAAGATCTTGGTTTTGCTTTATCATTGTGTCTGTGAATCACAGGTCCAGTCATGGCCCAGCTCTGTTAGTCTTGGACATCTTGGGGAAACCACATGTTATTGCATTTCTCTTTAACAAAATGCTCCTAGTCAGACCACAAAATGGACTTGACTTTCAGTTTTCACACATGCTGAGATATTTGCCTCAAAGACAGCCCCAAAGCTCTGTTTCCGCAACTTATTCTTCTGGTTTCATTTTTAATTTTCCTTATTGATTTACAATCTATGTAAAGTATTGATGTTTTAAAATACCTAATTTTAAAAATTTTGTTTAGAAAATTTTCATGGGCACAATTGTTGAATGTATTTATGTGGCCCAATTCCAGTATAAAATTTATAATGGTTAGATCATTCTAATAGGGATAGTAATCAGCTTAAATATGAGTGATTTGTGTGTGTGTGTGTGTGTGTGTGTTGAGACACTCTAGATTTTCTCTATTAGTAGTACTGAAATATACAATTAAGTTTACCCACTTGTAGTTACCCTATTATGTCATAAAACTTTCAAAGTACTTCCACCTGTCCAAAAGCACTTTAGCACCCCCTTAAACATCTTCTCTCACATGATTTATACCGTGTGTGTGTGTGTGTGTGTGTGTGTGTGTGTGTAAAACTTAAGTACGTACCTGTTCATGCTTGTGTGTTCATGCATATATGGAAGCCAAAGGTTGGTATCAGGTTGGTTTTTTGAGCTAGGTTCTCTCACAGAATCTGGAGTGCACTGATTAACTGGCTGTCAGTAAGGTCTAGAGATGAACCTATCTCCTCCCCTAGAGTGCACAGGGGTTGGGGGTGGGGATAGGGTTTACAAAAGCATGCCAGGCCTGGTTTTTTAACATGGATGCTAGGTATCCAAACTCAGGTCCTCATGGTTGTGTGACAGATACCTTACAAGTGAGGCATCTCCCTAGATCCTCTTCTGACTTCCTGTGATCTAGTGTATTCCATGTCTTCCCAGGCTGAGCTCCTACTACACAGAGTTCCAGACACAGCCTTCCTTCCACACCCAAGCTCCATGTTTACAGTAGAGTCTCTGGCATTTTAGCTTATGCCAGAGTTCCCCTCCAGATACCACATTTGGCAAACGACCGTGAGACGAATCTTTTTAAGTGGTGTGGACTTCCCCAGAATTCACTCTTTTTGTCTTCCAGAGTTTAGTCATGCAGACTGGAGTTTGTGTTTCTTCTCCCCCTTCTGCTTCCTGATTCATACTCTAGCAGATGGACTTGGAGCCACATGAAAATCCTTCTCCCTTTTTGTTTGCTTAAACATTCACTCCCACAATAACATATTCTTAAACTTTACCACAGAATCTCTACAAAAAAAAAAAAAGTCGATGCCTTTCCCTTTCCCTTTCCTGTGTCCTTACAAGCACCTATTGTCATTCACTGCTGTTTCAGCTTCCACCTTGTGCTTTTCAATTCCACCATAAAAACATTCTGTTGGAGTTTATCTGCTTGCTAACCCTTACAACAGAAAAACAATTCTATAAAGACAGGAGCTTAATCTGTGTTAGATAGTCTGTCTCTAATGATACCAATCACTTGTCTACTTGGTAATCAGTTAACAAACGAATTTAAGAAAAAAAAAATCTGGAATTCTACATGTGGCCTGCCTAATAAAATTTGAGACAGACTGGATTCATCAGGATCACCTCTATTTTACTGAAGAAATAAAGTTGCATGTACGGCCTACCCTAAATCTAGGCCCCAACTTCTAGTTCGTTTTTCTCCTCCCTAGTCTTTTGGGTAATCTCCAGTCAGAGGCTGACTGCTGTAATATTCTACTGAAGGTTGTATTGGAACAAAGGGTTATCTCTTCCTGAGCATAAGCTCTGCCCGAGTAGTGCCAAGGTAATATTGAGAATCTCCAGTGAAGACAAGAGTTTGCACCAAAACATCTATCAGCACTTCAGAAACAGCTGCAGCCTGATACAGTCTCTCCTAACACCCCCTCCCCCCCAGGGGCGTTCTTAGACAAAAACAAAAAACAAAAAACCTACCAGCTAGAGTCAACTCTCAGTTCAGCTCTGCCTAGCTCTGTAACTCTTAACACCTAACCTTCCAACATCTTCTATCTTTCAGAAATGTTACATCATTGAGAAGCAAAGACCATAAACTCCAACTTCGATCTCCACCCAAAACAGCCATGGTTACTGTTATAGCTGGACAGTTGAATGTCCACGCTCAACTTCAAAATCAGCAAAGAACTCCGATAGGTAAAAGTGAGTGTTGATCATCAATATCTTCAAATCTACTATAAATCACAAGCAATTTTGGTGCTAGTTACTTTCCAAATGCTTGCCATAGCACATGCACAGACACACCTATACTGAGAACAGCAAGTATGCCACAGTCCTTCTTTAACACCCTCAAAAGCTAAAAGAGATGGGAAACATTTCAGGATCCCCAAAGGAAAGCCTCAGAGACCTCCGAACAATAGTCAGGATTCCTCTACCCAGTTAGCAAAAATTTCTAAGTCATTTTTTATATAAAATAACTTCATATGGTCTGTCAAGTGCCAAACATACATAATTTGAGTTCCTTTTTGTACAAAGGTGACCACAAGTATTTGCTTAAGAAAATGCAAAGTATTTTGTAGCAATGGAGAAAAGACTAAGATGAAAGTAACGAGTACAGTTCTTTCCCTTCTGGCTATAACGCCAGAACTGCCTGTGGAGAAAGTCTCCATTTTCCATGTTGTTCATTCCTTTATCCACAGATTCAGTGTCACAAGGAAATGAGTTTGCATTGCATAGCAAGTCCGCCACTGTACCAGCTATTTGTGACCGAAAAACAACAGTCATTATGCAACACAGACCTAGAATTTGCCACCTACCTAGAAGTAGTATGACTTCAGCAAACCATTTTTGAAGATCATGGTTTTCCTCCTGTTTATTTTACACAGGCCTTGATTGTATAACAATGTAAATATTGGTAGCAAAACATCACATAAGACTAATTTAATACTTTTTTAACCTCAAATAGACTCCAGGCTGTTTCATGACTGGAATATGCAGCTTTCACATGTGCTTTGCATAAACATCTAGCTTATTTCATAGTGTAGGACAATAAAACAGTGACATAGAAATGCTGCAATATTACATGTGACTCAGTGTATAAAATATCAGTGACCTGCATCTCTACTTTAAACTAATAACCAAAACCAGAAATACCTTACATCTGCATATAGAATATTAGCTTTATGAACTGCTCTATAAGCGTCAATACATATGTAAAGTCAGAAAGTCAAAGTAGTTACTCCGAATCTAATGAATGTACACACACATGCACACATACACACATGCACACACAATTTGTATTCACAAGGTTCTACTCTAACAGACACTGGATATTTTGAATAGGGGCCTGAATGTATAATATACAAGGTACTCAGACCCAGACCACTGGGCCTTGCTGTTGTGGAAATGAATGAAATAGAATAAAGTAATAGAGATGAGGTTCAAGAGACATAGAAGAAGGAACACTGATATTTACACAAATTCCAGAATCTAACCAAGGAAATGGTTTCCACATAACACAACATTATTTCAGGTCTCTCATGTCCTTAAAGGTTGGTCCCATAGGCCATGAACAGACCCAAGACATGTGCTACTGCCTTGAATTGAGTCTGAAAATGTTCCCCACAGGCTGGCATTTGAATGCATTCCCTAGCTGTTGGTGCTGTATTTGGAGGTTAAGGAACTTGGAGGAGTTGGGAATCTGGCTGGCAGAAGTTACTAGGGGCAAGCCTTTGAAGGCAATAGCCAGGACCCTGGCTCCAGTGTCACTCAAACCTACCTCTCTGCCACATGATCCAGTCACTACCACGAACTACCATGTCTCCCTCCTCCCCCTCAGGATGGATTGAAACCATGAGCCACAATAAATCTTGCTGAGGGAAATTGGATCTGACAGGCATTCTTCACTTGACGTAAAAGTAACTAATGCAGCTGCCGCGATGATCCTCTAATATTTTCTGCTGTCCTTTGAAGCCACGGGTTAAAAACCATCAGTGGTGGTGCTGCTTCAGACACACAAGAGTCAGTCCTAGCTAAGGACCAGCAAACAGTAAATAAGGACATATGGTTTCCCTCCACAAAAAAGTCCACATGAAGACCCTTCCATGATACAGGTATGACACTTATGGACAACCCTGAGCAAAGCTGCAGAGAAGTAATGTCGTTAACTACAGTTCCTTCTAGCCCTGGCAGCCACAAATTCACCAGGACAAGACCTCTTTCTCTTATGCTTAGAGGTCTGTGCTAGGTTACAGGAGTGACTTTCTCACATGAGCACAATGCCTACTCACCATCAGACTAAATGCAGAAATTGCGAGGCAGGTGGAAATGTTTTAGGACCATGAACAGCCAGAATTTAAAACAGAAAATGTACAAGAGTCCATGGAGAGCAGTCAGAACTAACGAACTAGCAGTCATTTTAGGAGCATATTGGTGCTCTTCCTGTGAGACACCCTACCCCCCCCCCCCCGGGAACTCGCATTTTCGCTGTAGCTCTTATTCATTTATAATGATGCTACAGTACGCTAAAAGTTAGGTGCCAAACTTTTAAGTGGCTTGTAGAGTTTGTGGGAGATATGTAAAACTTCCACCAACAAAATCCCGTCTTTAATATTGTGCTCTCCAATTACATGCCAGGAGGTCTGTGTGTTCTGTGATCAAAGGGAATAGGGGGAGGCTGGCGACACAGAAAAGGAAGAAAGATGAAACTCTTTTATAGAAAAGGAAGCAAGGCAAGTAAATAAAACCTGCTGCCGTCCTTCCTCAGCCTCTGCTGAGTCAGATGGGAAACACACATCTGATAAACAGGACCACATGGAAGCTGATGGCTCCAGTGATAGCCGTAGGGGATATGTACGCCTCTTTAGCACATGGGGAGGGGCTTCTGTGCTGTTCTATCTGCTTCTTCAATTCACCCCCTTTTGTTTCAGAAGGTCACCTCATCTACTGTAGGAAACCTTCAGAGCAGCTTCCTACTTTCTCTACTTCTAAGGTTCCAGAACATCAAAATCAAAGGAAGAGCTAGGCATGGTGGCTCATGCCTTTAATCTCTGCACTCCAGAGACAGAAGAGAGTGAATCTTTACAAGTTCGAAGTCAGCCTGGTCTACACAGGCAGTGCCAGAACAGCTGAAGCTACATAGTGATATGCTATCTCCAAAAAAGAGAAAAGAATAGAATAGAAAAAAAGGATAAAATTAATTAATCAAAGGAGTTTGCCTGATAGATTGTCTTATTGTTCCTAATTATTTTAAGTCTTAACCTGCAGCCATAGAGTCCCAGCAGAAAGAATATACTCTACATCACTGGTATCATGAGTACAAATGACATCACTTGAGTCGAGTACATAGTTCTTTGTGCTGCCATGAGCATGGTATGTCCCATAAGGGGCAACTCTTCAGTTGCCACAATAATCATAGGAGACTGAACTAAGCCTACATCCCACATGTTAAAATGTGAATAAGACATGTATCTTTCTTCTGTGGTAGATATCATTGGGATTCTTGGTTGGTTTGTCTTCTGTTTGGTTTTTGTCATATCACAAGCTTCCACAAGTTTACTATCACATGCTTGCTTTTGTCAGATATAAAAAAAGAGGAGACTGGGTCAGAGTAGAGATAACTCTGAGTGTGACGGAGGAAATCTGATTTCCTCTAGGCACCGTTCTCCCTCACAACTTACCCACCCATTCTCAGGCAGATCAGCTTTGGGATAAGCACCAGGAACTAATATTTTATCACTATGATAACCATTCCCTTCATAGAAGACCTCGTTAGCACCATCACTTGTGACCTATCAGATACCCAGTAGATTTGTTTCCTCTTTCTTAGAGCTTTAATGCTATTAAAGGAAATCAAACACTTATAGAATTTCCCCCATTAGATAGCCAGCACATTGTGATCATAGATGTAAAAAACAATTTGCAATCCATATAGAAATTTTTAAAAAAATATTGTGCTCATCATATAAGAAATAGGAAAGTCTTTGATTTTTGTTTGTTTTGTTTTATGTGTATTGGTGTTTGGCCTGCATGTATGCCTTCCAACCACGTGCGTGCTTGGTGAGCACAGAGACCAGAAGAAGGCCTCAGATCGCCTAGAACTGGAGCTGGTTGTGTGTTGCCATGTGGGTGCTTGGGATAGAGCCCAGACCCAGATCTTCTAGAAGAACAGCAAGTCATATCACCAGCTCTAGTCTATGATCAATTTTCAAAAACTAGAAGTCAAATCTTATTTTGTTGGTTTTTGAACACTCCCTTACCTTCTGTAGATTCTTTGGTATGAAGGCGTTTATTGAGTTCTTCCAATTTATTCTTCACATGCAAAAACCAGAAAAGGAAAGAAAGCAAATCAGAGATACTCTTTTTTTTTTCTTCTTTCCCCTTCTTTCTGCTTAGCATCTTGCTAAATCCCAATGGATGTGTGGATTCCTGGGAATACCCAATGGATGGTAAGCATTCCTGGGTACCTGCTGTTTTACTTCACATTTGCATTCTAAACTTGACCTATGTGTCTATGAGCATCTTCATTAATCTCCCACTCACCCAGTTCCCTTCCCTTAAGACGGCAATCTCCATAGCATCCCAGGCTGGTTACGGGTGGTTATTTTGGCACATACATATAAGGGAGTAACAGTAGTGCCCCTTATCTCAGATTAATACTTGTGTACACTAAAATGATCCACCAAATAGATGTATAAAATTGCTTTTATCAAATCCAAATAGATATGACTCAATACTTCCAAAGAGTAATGACTGAGCAACTCTGAAAGTCACTGCTCAGTGTCTGCACCTATCACCTATCATTGAGACTCTCAAGCATTAATGATAAACATTTACAATAATCTCCACGGAATTACTTTAAAGCTAATATTTGAAAGTTACCAAATGTTCTTAGACAGTAATATGAATAAAAGCAGTATGATCTATCTACATATCAAAGGTAACTAATTACCATGAAATATGTGAGCTATAAGTTCATATAGTAATACACAAAAATGTTATCTTATCTCAGAAATAATGATGAATCAAACAATCATAGAATCCAGAGCCTACTAAAATTTCCCATATGCAAAATTATACCATAGGTTACTTTGAGATGCATTAAGATACACATGTACTATTATATACTTTTTCATATATATATATATATATATATATATATATACATATATACATATATGGTAAAAATAGAGAATCAGGCATGAGAATTACATACAACTTTCAGAATCCCATTAATGCTATGTTGTAGAAGAAGCTAAAAAAGAAAGATGGGGGAGGAAAGCTAGATATTTTGAGAAATCCTTTAATGCCAAATTTATGTAATATACTTGGTCAATATATTCCAAATACATCTATACCGGAGGTCATAGAGAGAGCAAATGCAACTATACCGTTCTCTAAGCTTATTTATGATCTTTTTGGTAAGTTGGGTTTTATTAGTTTGGGCAGCCTCACACCCCTAGCTTCTGAGAGTTGTCTCCACTTCCCTCTTTAGCCTCTCGGATTCTTATCAAGAGCAAAGGTAGGAAGGACGTGAATGCAGGAATGGAGAGGAAGGGGAAAAATGTATTCCTCTCACTCAAGACCCTACCAGACTGTGGCTCCTATGCCCCTAGGAATCCTATTGAGGAGAGAGAGAGAGAGAGAGAGAGAGAGAGAGAGAGAGAGAGAGAGAGATATTGTGCAATAAGGAGAATTATTATCCACTCTTCTGAGATTAAGAAAAAACTCATCCTTTTACAGCACATAAAAATGAACCAACACCTTTGATTTGTACAGGCATCTTTTTAGGTCTATGGAAGCATTGGTTCATTTCTGTTAATAGGAGCACTGGTTGGTAGATGTAAAAATCTTAACCTAAAAAAAAACCAATAAGCAAATTATTGCTTAATGCTTTGGTATTTTGTTTTGTTGTTTTGTTCTGGTTTTGTTGTTGATGTTGTTTTGTATCTAAAAAGACCAGTGATATGTTTCCAACAACACCTTATCCTGTACCTTCCTTACCCTGCTCACCTAGAAAGGTGAGTTTTAGGGACTGCAGTAAAGAATAACTTTGTCTTTTGGCTTCCAGTCAGGCTCTACCATGGAAAACAGCTGGGGCCAAGCAGAGACAATAGAGCCTAGGGTGTTATACTTCCAGATCACAGCCCATAGTGTTTAGGCTTCAGCTTCTAACAAACACGATTCTCTCTTTCCTTTTCCCTTCCTCCTTCCCTCTCTCCCACCAATTTCTCTAGTAATTCTCTATCTGCTCTCACCTTTCAGGCCTTGGAAGGAATTCTGCCAGCTCCAGAACAATTCCCATTTCCAGGTGATTTCCATCTACCCTGCTCAGGTTCTCCTGAATCCCTTAAAATTTCAAGTGTCTTTCAAAACCACTTTGACATAGCTACCTATGAATGAATCACTGATTCATAGGTATTCATGGCTCACCATGAATCACGGGATATCCACAATTGTGTAAAAGACCCGGCTTCTGACTGTATATTGTGAATTCAGAAAATAACATTTTTGACCCTTCATTCTCCAGACCCGTACTGTCTACAATGATAGCCACAGACCATATTCAGCATACTAAACTTAAATTTAAAACAATAAAGTAAAAATTTTCACCCTCATTCATAAACAGTCACTGGCTCCATTTTAGATAGTGGAGTCAGAAATCAACTATATTATCACAGTTCTACTGAACAATGCTTTGTACACCAAACAAACATCTCCATGATAAAGCATAAAGATTATCTCTACCTTTGGCTCTACCTTATCATCACAGGTGCAGCCCAGGTCAAAATCAGACTGAAGGTACATAATCCCTGGGTAATTGGGTCTGCTGACTTCCTCTGGTATGGTTGGCCTAAAGGTATTTGTGCGTAGTAGGTGATTCATACTTCCATGTGTCCCATTATTGGGAGCTGGCTTCAAGCCTAGGAGATCTGATGGAAAGAAAAGGATGCAGTGTTTCTTATTTGTTCTCCAATGAGATATGGTAAGAATCAAAACTTTTCACCTTCCAGGAGTGTATAAATATTGAACACAAATCACACGTGAACAAACCAAACTACCCTGTGAGCCATTCCTTCCACATCTTATTAACTACTCTGACCTCACGATACCTGGTTAACACTTCTTGAAACAACACTTCTCTTCATTGCTAGAGCATATATAAGTCATCCTCAAAAACCTGGAATGGAGGCAAGGTTCACTCAGCCATTGTCCGTGTGTGTGACAATGTTGGTACCATTGACCTTCTGGACTTCTTCATGACTTTTTAAAACCAAATTTTGAAATAAGACATAATCCATAAGTACCCACAGCCTGCCCTTTAATGCACTCCACAAAAGTGTGGGGACAAGAAAAGGCTTTGGCAGGGTGCCTTGATGGGCCACGAAGGGATAAACGGGCTGATTTCACAGCAGCTGAATGGTTGCCAAGTGGGCACACAGTGACTTGCCTAAGCTGAGAGAGACAGGACAGTGAGGAGCTAGCAGCCAACCTGGGAAAAAGAACCCAGGAGACCCGACTTTCAGACTCCCCCTCTAACCGCCAGACTGGCACTCCCTTACTAAATAGGAAAAGCTGTCCTCATTCAGCAATGAGAAGCTCAAGGAAGAAAAATAATTAGGAGCACATAAATAGCTGGCTGGGCGCAAGCTGGCAAATTTTTCACTGGGCTGCAATGTAAGAGAGGAGGTGGGAGAACACGCTGTCTGCGTGGAACTCTTGCTTCATCGTGTCTCTGACCAACGGTGTCAAACTGTAATGCTATGTTAGATCAGCCAAAGGCTGCCAACACCAACACTATGAAAACTCCCCATTAGTCAACTGTTGAAGGAACACAAAGAAGCCTTAGAAGGGGGTGACATTCTGTCCTTTGAACCAATGGGCAAGTTACTTTTTTTTTTGCAAGGGGAGGTCTTAGAAAATAGACACCTCATTTCTTTCTCTAGCAGTAAGGAAATTCACTGACCAAAAGTTTCACCAGGTTTGACTGAACAAGTGACTTACCACACATAACATTATAAAGTTCAATGTTTTCAAATGGAGGCACTTTAGTCCTGTACTTAAAAGTTGGGCCATAACCTACAAAAACAGTCTTGCAAAAGAAAAAGAAAAGAAACACAGTTAGCCATTGCTGCTTCCATGAACAGCATCTCTTCTATGTCTGAATTCCCTGCAGCTTCATAAACCCCATGATTCCCATCCCACCCCCGAGAATTATGAAACTCATTTTCAGTTCAGTTTTGTAGTCATACCTGCATGCTGTTGACCTTGTTATCAAAGCCATGGTCACCCTGGAAAAAACATTTTCCTGATGGCTTCTTATAAACGTCCAAAGGTTTCCTACATTAAAACAATTTTATGATCAGTTAGGATTCTACCCTAAAGCATGCTGATGGAAAGCAAATCTGGAGGTACATAGGATCCCTGAAAAGATCTGAAGCCAAGTGTCTCTGTTTTGATTACATCATTCTCATGGTGATGACAAGGGACTTCTGTTCATTTCTCTAGTACCATGACTTTGCTTATTACCCCAGGTTAAAGGGGAAGTTTTGAAAAGAAGTCAAAGTCCTCTCTATGCCTCATGCTTGGACTGAACAGAATATCTCTTCCTGCTATGTGCTCACCAGCCTCAGTCCCAAAACACAGGAGGCATTTTAAAATATGCAATGTTGAATCAGTTCGTGGAGATCTGCATTCTATAAAAATATTTGTATGTAAACTTACCTGGTAAGATAAAAACCAGAGTCCATGAAGTGGTCAATTTAACACTAACCATAGCATAGTTAACAAAAGCCTGGCCTCACCTAGAAAATCTATTTAGAAGTACGGAAGGGATGAAAATACTGCTTGCAAGACACCACGATCTTTTACTCTTACCTTTGTGACAGAAAGACCCCTTTACAGAAGTGTTTTATGGCTCCTCTACCATCAAAAATGTTGATGTTTATTAATATGAGTATTGCTTAAGTACAGGCAGGGCACATATCACTGAAGAATAGCACTTGGGGAAAATAAAGAAATCTAACAAATTGGTTTCCACCCAAGAGTTACTTGGACTTAGGATAGTAATATGTATGTATAATAATTCGACAATGCAAGACAGAACTTCAAAGGATTTAGTACCTGCCTTGGCTCTTCATGAAACTGCTCAACTAGTATCATCTCTCTCCTAACTTCTGCTCCAAAATACGCTTTTTCATATAAACTAGACAATTCATCATGTTTGCTTTCTTTCTCTCTAGGTGCCCCCAACATTAAAGGTCTGGAAGAGGACATAGCCAGGCTATTTAGGGCATGTCTCTTAGGAAACATATCCATAGGAATTCCTGTCTATTCTACGTGGTTCCAATAATTTCTGATTTTTATCACTCTTTGGTTCTTTTACAGTTACAGTAAGAGATTACATGCTGTATGTGCGTCTGTTTTATATTAACACATTTCTAGGAGACCAGCGTTTTCATTATCTTCTCATGCTTAGTGATTAACTATTATAAACTATTGGCCAGCTTAAGTATATATCATAAGTATTCAATTAGTACTACAAGCATATTCATCATACTTGCCTCGTAATCAAAGTTAGAACAAGAATGAGTGAGAAAACACTACTTCCAGGTCTACATAAAAATGATAAATTTGTGGCGGTTGACTCTATAGAAGTGACAGAGCCCCCCCAGACATGTTCTACAGCAGATTCCAAAGGAAAGGGTGGTCTCCTATTCTGAGAGAGACTTTCGATGGAGGCAAACACCAGTCGTGTTTTGAGGAACGTAGAGCATGTCCACGCAATAGAGCTTTCAAGATGACATTTCCAGGGACCTTCCACAAACACTGCTATATGCAATCACATCAACCAGGACCCTATCAACAATCACATCAACCAGGACCCTATCAACAATCACATCAACCAGGACCCTATCAACAGCACCCTTCCTGTATTTCAAGTTGTTCAAGGGCTAAAAGATAGAGACTAGAATTTCTCCATAAAATGTCTGCACAGTGATGCATGAGAAACAAAAAAAAAAAAAAAATAGATACAGGAACTAGAGATGTGGTTCTTTCTATTCCCATCAGTTATCTAAAGCACACACAGACACACACACTCACACCATTTAAACAATAAGATTTCCAGCCCAGATTTCTCTTAATGAAGACCAAGAATCTGAAAGGATTTCCAGGTGCCAAACAGGTGCTTGCAAAGACAGAGACAGGCTCCTCTTGTTACCTTGCAACGTGCCATCTGCGATCGACCAATAAATGGATATCCTCGATTCTCCTGTTGTTGGCGTAGTGCAAACGTTTGGGAAGGTGCTGTTTCATATAAGGCTTAAAGTGCTGATCTGGTTTTTTACACTGAAACATAAGTGAATATTGGTCTTATGGAGGGAGGTTTTCTACTCAAAAAAAAAAAAAAGAAAAACTCCTAGTCTGTCTCTTGAAAACCATGCTACCTCAACATGAGGATGGTGACTGAACAAATGGAGCTTGTGACCCCTTATTCAATAATGTAATACTAAAAGCAAATAGGTTCCAAGGAAGTTAGACAACTTTAGAAATAAGTCATAGGCTATCAGAGGGGTGAGGAATTCTTAAGAGAAATTCCTGACTCTTGAGCCCATGACTGAGGGCAGTTTAAAACTCAAGGTCTTTCCCAACTGCTTCAAATCAAGGAGTGGGAGGCACGAAGGAAGCAGAGGGGTAGACATGTGCAGGCCTATCTGATGATAAGCTCAAGGGCTTTGAAGTCTCTATCTAGGACCGGGAAGTAGAAGATGGGGGCAGATCTGTTTGAGAGTAAGGAAAGATTTGATTAATCTTGAGCAAATACTGCCCAGCTTAATAAGAAGAACAAAGCCTCAGTTTGGATCATCACCAAGACCATTGGAGAGTCTACAGTTGACCTCGGTCCAGAAGTTTTGAAAGCTTAGGAGAAACAAATACACAGGACTGCAAGTCAATGAGGAAAATCTTCCTAACCACCCACTGGGAAGGCAAACATGGGAAGGTGAGCTTGTTGAAGCTGCTCCAAGGGCAGAGGGCTTGCAACACTTACCGTGAGGTTAGCAATAATGGCTTTAGGGTCATCTGTGCAGAGAAAGGGAAAAAGATTTCAAAACACAATCACAGAGAAAAGAGGTTTTTTTTGTTTGTTTGTTTGTTTTTTACAGAGACTCAATACTTCCATCCCTTTGAGTATCATTTTGAACAAATGTGTAACTGGGTATAGGTGTTTCATATTTCAATAACAGAGAGGTAGCTAAACCAGTGGCACAAAGCCCGCAGCTATCTGCAATACCTGATGCAGGGCTCCTTGTCTAGAAAGGAAGTCTTCCTTCCAAAGCTCAAGAGTACTGCTAGGTAACTTGCTTTAAATTTTCCCAAACAGATCCCACTGGAGCCCTCACATGAATTTATTGGCAGTTTCATGCCAGGGACTGAACTGGTCATTTTTAGGGGTCTTTCATCATCTCTTCCTGTTTCTCTGTAATACTTTGAAACAATCCACAAATCACTGTGAGATGAGATTCTAGTGCAGCAAATAAGCAGTTTCTGTGGTGATATCATAGGTCTAATTACATAGGTAAGCACTCCTTTGCAGTTGTAGGTTCACATGTGTGTACCCCCGTGTGTGTGTGTGTGTGTGTGTGTGTGTGTGTGTGTGTGTGTGTGTACTGCCAGGAGACAAAGACTCTTTGTCTTTCAAAGCCTACACTTGAAACTAGCCTAAAGTATGGTGAATGATGGCTGTGTGCATCCTGCATCTTATTGTCAAGGTGCCCCTCTGTAGGAATTGTATGGAAAAAGAGATGGTAGGTTGTTTGCAAAATAAAAGGGCACTTCAGTATGTCATTATAGAATCAGGAGAAAGGGAAGAGCAGTATTCAGAGGAGAACCAGCTCTCCCAGTGTAGCCTTCCCTGACACAGAAACATTAGTGGAGGGGTGTGTGTGTGTGTGTGTGTGTGTCGTTCACTGCTCTGGTCCCCGGGGCTTGGTGCTTAGTAAGTAATACATAAACATCTGCTCATAAACAATAATAAGCATTTGTTAATATTTGTGGGAAATGTGGGTTCCCCTAAAGTATAAACATGTACACACTAAGTACCATCTTTAGAAACTTAGTCCTAAAGCTCTGAGGCCCAAAGGTAAAATGTAAACTCCATTCTACTTAAATTTTGATAGCTGCATTTAATGGGAAACAAGCAAGTGATCATGGCAGTGATACCTGGGTCCATGCTGTGCATCCATTTCTTTCTAAGAGCTTTGGAGGCACTTCTATGATTGTTCGTTCATAATGATACCAGGATACAGGATGATCAGAATCTTCAATCAGCCAATTAGGTTTAGAAGGTAAGGAGGCTTGCACGCTGGAGCAAGGCACACAGTCTCACTTATCCCGTCATGCTCTGAACCTCTTTGGCCTTGTGAAACATAGTCTTCACAAGGACTAAACAGAGTAAATGCATGTCTTTTGATAGTTTAGAGCAGTGGTTCTCAACCTTCCTAATGCTGCGGCCTTTTAATACAGTTCCTCATGTCATGACCCCCAGCCATAAAATTATTTTCATTGCTACTTCACAACTGTAATTGCCATTGTTGTGAATCTTAATGTAAATATTTTTGGAGATAGAGGCTTGCCAATGGAGTAGCAACCCACAGGTTGAGATCTCCTGGTATAGAGAAATCAAAAGCACAGGGCAACTTCATCCTCAGACACTCCCCAGAGAATTCTTAAGAAAAGCCAAAGGCATTTGTTTGAGACACAGTCCTTCAAGTCTAAACTCACCATCATTTCCTGCAAGCCAGGCCATTGTGAATGAGGAAAGGAAGGTGATTAAGAATCAGCTAATTGGGGCTGGCCAGTTGCTTCTGCCAGTAAAGTACTTGCCACCATGCTTGCCAACCTGAATTTCATTCCCAGGACCAACATAGTAGCAGGAAGAAACTAACTCCCATAAGTTTTCCTTGCACCTCTACACATGTTACAGCACATGGCACTACTGTGGGTCTGTACATACACACATACCTATAAACACAGTAAGTAAATGCAACTTAATTTTTTTTTTTAAAGAATCAGCAAATCAGGGTTTGAATCATAGCTCTGCCACCTACTGTTGCCCTCTAAGCTAGCTCCTTCAATTCTCTCTCTGCCTTTAACTTCTACTGTCTTTAAAGAAATGAAAATACATATTGTTGGCATCAGGACCTCCAAACCAGTGACGTCACATCTAGGTGACAGCGCAACCCGCCCATCTCTTGTCAAGGTAACAGCCCCCATATTCCCAGAATCCACTTGACTCACCTCCCACCTTTACCTGTGGCTCTGTCACTCTCCATATATAAAAAGAAAACCCCTCTGATCTCTCTCTTCTTTTCCCCTTCTCTTCCCGCTGCTACCTTTCCCCCCCTTTCCAGCCCCCCCCCCCAACATGGAACTGTTTGGTCTGGTGTTGTTTCTGAAGCTGAGACCATCCTGCAGATCATAATGCCGCCCATATCATATCACATCACATATCCCATAAGGATACTAGAGGGGTTAAGTAAGATTGTGTTTATATTCAGCTAAAACAATAATAAGACCAAGACCTCATCTTTGTACTCAACATATAGCATTGACTACAGATTAAATACAATGTGATTATATTTACACAATCTTGTATTTAATCATCCCACTAATCCTTAGTCTACTGAGGCACAGTGTGTTAACATGCTTCTCCAGTGTCTCAATGGGAGCCTGGAAGAGCTGTAGTGTAAACAACAGTATATGGTCACTGTTGTACTTCTCATTGAGTAGCTCACTGTCTCTCCCAAAATGAATGGAGAGCATAAATATTTCACTCTAGGTAGTAGGATTCCAAAGGCCCCCAACAAAGTTTCTCATCTATTCAAGCTCCCCAGTAAATCTACTCAATTTACTGATGTCAGAAACTCTTTTTCAAATAGATTTGCAAATTTGCACATACACCTTAAAATGCAGGTGCTAAAAATAAAAGAGACCTGCCCTCCAGTTCAAGGGAGCAAAGGTACTGAGGACACAAAGGACAGAAAAGCACATGGAAAAAAGGGAAGAAACACCAATATTTTGCTGATTTCACAACGTTGACCCTGGAATGTGTCCCATTTGTGTCGACTTAGGAACATAACTTTGTCAACTTAAGAGCATAACTTAGGAAAACTTAAGTTTCCAAAGCTTGAAACTTGATGTCAATGGTTTATTATTCTGAGATTCTGTTTTAATATAGCATGTCTCAAGTAAAACTATATATACACTTATAAACATAAAATATATATGCATATATGAAAATGCCCTTATATAGCATACCAGGTATAATTAATATATATAATGAAAAAAGACTTTACAAGAATTAAAAAAGAGCTATGTAGTTTTCACAATCAGGATAGCAGCAAGACAAACCAGAAGTTCGTGTTAGTGGCATACCATATCTTAAACATGCTAAACAAGTTCAAGCAAACAATCACAATTTTTCTAGTTCTTTTTTTCAATTTCTAACTTTTCAGAGCAGTTAACAATCTAGAAGAATATAGTATTTTTCCTCTCCTCCATTAAGTAGATCCCTCTGACAAATAGAAAGAGCCCAGCTTCTAGGAGGCTACTAGGCTTCTAGGGGACGGCTACTGGTTCTGTCAATCCAAAGACTTACCTTCAAAGTGACCAGCCTTCCCTTGAAACCAGAAAACTCTCCCATACAGATAGATGCTTATATTGTAAACATGCTTAAAATTAAGTACAATTCCCACATGACGATAAAACCAAATGCAAATGTTCAGAAGATGCTACTCTGCCCAGAACCACTGTAAACAATCCATGTTGGTGTGTACAAGAGTGTTCCAGGGACAGATCAGAAAGTTGAAACTCATCTCTTGAGCAAGCATTCTAGCTGCAGAAAAGAAGTCTTTACCAATTCCATTATTAGCTGAACTTCTCAATATTTTCAGAACCAACTTACATTTAGGATTATTGATAATCTTGGATCGAATTCTTCCTAGAGTCCCAGGCACTAAAGTAATATCATCCACGTTAGTCAGATAGTTGCTCAAGAACTCGGTTCTGTCACATGTCACGTCTTCCATTCCTATGGGGATGGAAAAACATACACACACACACACACAAGTACTGTCAGGCAATATTAAAATTAAAATCCTTAAAAAAAATGTACAGTCACTAAAGAAAGCATTGTAATTAATTAAATCTCTAGATCCCAGCAACCTAGAGAACACATCACCACTGAGATTGTTCTGATGTGACATTTTAAAGTTGGATCTATATAATCTTTCTCCAGAGCATTCATTTAACCATATCATCTCACATGCAATAGAGGTTGAAAATGTGTCACCTCAGTTACTACTTTGAGTTATTGAGAAAAAAAATGTTTAAGGTCCAGTGAGATGGCTTAGTGGGTAAGGGTGCTTGTCCAACTAAGCCTGACCACCTGAGTTTGATCCTTGAACCCCATTATGGTGCTGAGAAACAAATGACTCCTAAAAATTCTATTCTGACTTCTACATGAGTGTTATTCTCTCTCTATCTCTCTCTCAATAAACAAGATAATGTTTGAAAAACACAAACTATTGACAGTCATAATGAAAAAGATTATTCTTTAATTGCTTGAATCAGGGTAAGGGATAGGGTAGCACAAATGACTGGAACATGCACTTCTACTTTTCTTTTACAAAATGTCATTTCTGGGGCTGGAAAGATGGCTCAGTGGTCAAAAGCACATACTGTTCTTGGAGGGGGATCAGAGTTCACTTCCTAGAACCCATGTCAGACCAATTTCAAGTGCCCGTGACTCCAGCTCCAGGGGGATCTGACACCTCTGAACACACACACACACACACACACACACACACACACACACACACACACATATATTTAAACAATGCTATTTTGTGCTCTCTTTCTTTCTAGTATGTCTCCTGCCTTAAGGATATAATCACAACACCATCTTCACTGGTGGCCTTGGGTGTTACTGACAAAACAATACTGGCAAGAAGAAATGGGAGAAAGAAAACTAAAGTCATTCCAAATGACCACCCAAAGTGAAAAACAAAACACTGCGTAAAAACAAGTTTTAAACAACATAATTGGAACCGGAAGGGTAGGCATCTATCACACAGAAAAGGTCTAATGAGAAAAAATAATTGTAATCAATCAATATTCATTCTTACCCCCAAATTTGTTTTCTGCTTTCTAGAGCAAGGGGAATTTGCAATATTTTGAAAACTAATTTAAATCCTAAATGATAGATTCTAGTAGCTCTGCGGATCTAAATCCCATAGAGATCTTTATTGACATTTTTAGATTTTACAAGTTGACCCAGAACAATGAGCATTTACAGTGCAGAGGTCTCCCTACAACTGGTGACACCCCACTCCTATGACCTTACTCTCTGAAGCTCTAGTTTTCAAGTAAACAATTCAAAACAAAGTAATGGAAAATTTCAAAAACAAATAATTTACAAATTTTAAATTTCCATTCTAAATAAGATAATGAAATGGATTGCTACCCTGTTCCATTTTCCTCAAGATGTAAGTCATCCATTTAGCCAATGTAACCACACAATAGCTAAAGACAATCATAGTTATGACTCTTAATACAGCATACTCTAATTTATTTTTATCAATAAAAAATATTTTTTATCACTAGGGATTGTTGTTAATTTCTTACTATGTCAGACTTATAAATGATATTTTATCACAATTACACGTGTATCAGAAAAGACAGATACAGTGTTTAGTACTATCTGCAGTCTCAGGCATCTACTAAGAGTCTTAGAACATATTATTCTTGAATCACGAGAGACCACTTAATTGCCTTGTACAATCTAGTGTGTTAATATTCTCTCAGAGGGAAAATAAATGATTTTGTAAAAGGTCTTAAGGTTTTAGAGTAAAGAAATGTAATCCAGAGTGGTCAAGATCTGGTAAACTCAAATTATTCACTTCTGGTGATCCCAGACCAATCTCTTTTTTTCTTTCTAAAATTGTAATTACTATTGTTGTGTACATTCATAATAAAGGGTGACACAGTATACATGGAGAGATCAGAGGACAACTCAATGAAACCTGTTCTCTCTATATATCATTTCAACAATTCCGGGGATTAAACTCTGGTCACCAGGCTCACATGGCAAGCAAGCATCTTTAATCACTGAGCCATCTCAGTGGTCCTCATTTTCTATTTCTTACTATCAATTAGCATGAAGAAAGAGCAAAACATGTTTTAACATAACATAGTCATGTGTGTTTTCTTTTAACACAGAAACTTTCCAGATGAAAAAGTTAAAACAATAAACAGTATTGTGTTCTAGTAAAATATTACCCCAGAAAGGGAAAAAAACTCCAAAAACAGATGAATGGAAGATGGAAAGAATCTTCTATTTGTGACATTTCAACACTGTCGCTTCTGCAGTTCCAATATTGAGCAATTGCCCTGGCTTCCAGAGACCATCAGGCAAATGTGCCTAGGGTTTCTCCAGGATCTCCTCCCTTCCCCTCCAGGCTGACTTCACCTGTGTGGAGCCAGTGTTTTCAGTCTGCAGATGAGGGACTGAGATTTGCTGAGGCAAATTACACACAATATCCAAGGTTCTTAAGAGTCATGGTATGATCTGAGGTTCATTGAAATTCATTCTGTCAAAGACCTGGGCCTGAAATAGTAGGCAAGCTACCTTTCAGAAAAAGAGGTGCCTCGGCTTTCCAAAACTAATGGATCCATTCATTTTAGCAATCTGCATATTGAGAATGGGTTTTAGTCTGCATGTGACCTTTATGGTACTTGACATGTGACTCACTGGGACCTTAGATGTCTGCCACTAGCATGTGAGCTAATGCTCTCCACACTTCTGGGCAACTTAAATTGAATTAGTGTGTCATATGCTCGCCATTTCCACCAGTCTACAACTTTCCACTAAGCCAAACTAGTAGAGAATGATGATCTTGCAGAAGGTATCATTTAATCTACTCAGGGAAGCAAGTTAGCACCCACAAAACCCACCCTTTACCCCAGTTTATCAGATCTTCTAGAATGCTCTGAAAATAAAATCTCAGGAGACAAAATAGAGCTAGGGATATTCACTATTATTAACAGAACTGCCAAGAAGTCAATCAATTTTTTTTTTTACACTCTACTAAAAGGAAAAGGCCCAAATTCCAAGGACATTGTTATAATTTACAGTTTGATCATTTCAGAACATAGGTGGCACTCTCTAGAACTGAGTCTGCTTGTCTGTGAATAAAAACGCTCTCTGAAAACTCAGTTGTTACTGAATATGAAGCTCCCTCTCTGAAAGCTAGATTTCAGAGTATCAGAAGGTGCTATGTAGGCTACTAGGATTTAAAAAAAAACCAAAAAAACAGTCTTACTCAGCTGTGAACCCTGACAACTACAAAGACCGGTGTGGCAAGATAGCCCCTGGATGTAATAGTGGCATGTGCGTTATGAGGGTAATCAATCACTCTCTACTTGGATTTCAGGCCTGTTCCATAGGAGGAAACACATTTGGTAAAATGAATCTGGCCAAGAGAACATGATTGATGAGCTTACAAGACCCAGGGGTAAACTGACTGTTATTATTTAGTTAAGAGAACATAGTGTCCATCTGCCTTCTATACTTGTATTTCTCTATCCACAGATTAGTGCAACTCTTAGACCTCATCAGGGTTTGTTTGTTTGCTTGCTTGTTTGCTTGTTTGTTGTGCAGTGGACAACAGTTAATGCATAAACTCACAACTTGACAAAATTCAGAAAATACGTTTCTGGAGTGCTCAGTCACAAGGGGAACAAGCAACATAACAGCTAGAGATGGAGTCAAGGCAAAAGAGAAAAGAAACAGTGTCTTCTGGGTCTGACAGAACCATTGTACTTAAAAAAAAAAAAAAAATCACAGCACCTGTGGTTGCCTGCACAAGATCAAGACAGTCAGCCTTCCATTATGAGTGGGGAAAGAAACATGAGCCCCCATTCTAACTTAAGAGCTATTGACTGTTGGTGAGTTCTAGGGGAAGGGGAATCCATTTTCTTTAAGACTGTAACCCCTGGTAAGTCTACCATGCTCCAATAGATGGCCCTACAGTCTTGGATATATGAGTAGCACAAATTGGACTTAGTGAATTATTTAAGAAAAAAAAAAAAAAAGACACAAGGATGGGAGGAAGTGGGAGAGGTGTGGAGGCTGGTTAGATCTGGGAGGGGTTGGGGAGAAGGTTGAATAAAAATATATATTTCAAGTGTTCCCTGAGGCCCTTAGCTCTATAATCATATGATATTTATGGTCTCTCAATTGCCCTAAAAAAAATGGTCATGAGAAAAAAGAAAAAGAATGTTTTTCTAATTTAAGAAGTATTTTAGAAAAACCATTCCTTCGATGGCATGGTGGTGTGCACCTACAGTCCTAGGAGCTGGAAGACTGGGTCAGTAGGATAAGTAAGTTTGATATATCTTGGGCTACATAATGGGAGAAAGGAAGGAAGGAAGGAAGGAAGGAAGGAAGGAAGGAAGGAAGGGGGAGAGAGAAGGAGGGACAAAGAAAGGGAGAAGGAAGACAGGGAGAACAGGCTACTTACTACACCGATCCTTTCTCTTAATAAGTTTCTTGTGTTGAGTCCTTGATTTCAGCCTTGGAGTCCCTCTGAGAGCACCTAGGAAGCCATATTTCTAAAATGCCATATTTTTGACAAGACCCCTATGTCTCTAGCTCCTTTACATATTTAGAATTATTATTTTAGCCACACAACTTTGTGAACTCCTTCTGGAGATATGGTCCACAGAGACAGGAGTCTGTCACCTGCCACGTTGAATTCACAGAGGAAGTCATTCCTAAGGCATGTAAACTGTCTGCAAGACTTTAATAGGAGACAGATTTTTTTCAGCAAGGCCTCTCCTGCAAAGAACACGAGGATGAAGAAATCGCTGGGTCTCTCTAACTTTTGTATCATGACCTAATTTCTTTCCCTGTCCTGAAGCAAAGAAAAAAAAAGGAAGTTAAGAATAGATTTTTGGACTCATAGAGCAGGGATTCCTTTGCTCAACTCGCTGGGAAAATTCTATCTTTTTACTTAGCTGGTTGGTTAGTTGGTTGGTTAGTTTTTGGGTTTTGAAAAAGGGTCTCACTGTGTAGCTCTAGTTGTCCTGGAACTCACTCTATACACTAGGCTGAGACTAAAGGGCATGTACCACCATCAACACTCTGTGAAGCTTCTATCTTAATAGCAAATAAAATGAAGCCTTACCATGGTCTCCAACAAAGATAACATTCACACAACGGTGCAGCTTGAGTTGTTTCAGTCCATCCATTAACTGCCCCACGGTCTTATCAATCTCCCTCAGAGGATTTGTCATCTGTAAAAGGCAAGTCAGTCCTTACATATTTATTTATGTATTTTTACCTTTCAATTTTCCTAGTTCTTCTACCCTTAGAACATTCTGGAAAGAAAACTTCTGGTCCAGAGGCAGAGTTTTGTCAAGGAAATATTTTCCTCTTTTTTTTTTTTTTTTAATGGTAATAAGCTGTAAGTACCTTGTAGTCTCTTGCGAGAATAAAAAGCTCTCCTTATCCCATCCCTTTTGAAATATTTTGATATGAAAATATCACAGATTACTGAAGTAAATCCTTTTTGAGGTGCAAAATGGCTTTTCCATAATGTAATCATATTCTGTAAATCCAAGAGTTTTAAGAGTGAGTAGAAAGTCAGATGGAGAGTGTAAATCCCTTTTTCTCTGTGTAAAAATCACCAGACTTTGAATGATGAGAGAAAGAGAGAGAGAGAGAAGCTGAGGGAATCAGAAGCATAAAGATTGGAGGATAAAAACATCACCTCCTGGGAAATGAATTAGAACACCGTTAAGAAAACAAGACTTGTGTCCCTTGTTCCAAAGACCATAACTGCTGACCTCAGAGAGCAACCGATTGTGGAGCGTCCTCAGAACAAGCTGTGGCTTTCTCAACTTCATTGTTTTCAAAGAGATTAAATAGGAATCAACAAGAATCCTAACAAACAAAAATGAACCTCAGGATTCCTTCTTGTTAGACTAATGAAATGCAAACTCCCAATTCTTCTCTGAACAGCATTTCCAAAGCCCAAGAAACTCAATTCACCAACTCTCATGGTAGCTCCAACAGCAGTCATGGGAACTCACATGAACACAGGATTGCCTTCGCGGTCTCATCTCTGACCATGAAATGGAACGTTTTAAGAAACCTTCCACCAGACAAACACAGTATACTAGTTTAGATGGCTTTTACAGCTCAGTTAACCACCACAGACATGCATCCAAGATAACCAAGACGAGGCATTAGCATCAGTTCCAATCAACGCATCATGGCATCTGCCATGAGAATCTTCTCAGATGCGCCATGACCTTTCCTTGTACCATTTCATCCAGGAGACAAAGTAGAGAGGCCTCTTTTCTTCACAGGAGTCGGCATTTCAAATCACAACTGAAAGTTGCAGAATGAGATGTGCCACAGAACCTGAAGGGACTAACAGATGTGCGCCTAAGTGGTATTTGTCTGGGAAACACACTGTCCTCCAAGATCCATGTCTAGACATAGAAACACGAAATGCATAACACATGTCTGTCCTTGGCACTGAGTTATTTTCCTTCATTCAATAGGACAATTCAGGTAAAATCCAGGACTTAACTTCTTAGCAATCAGGTTCACAATAAAGAGTCTGCCTCACAGGAATTTGAAGGTTTTGAGAGAATGAATAAGCAAAGATACTTTTGAATGTAAATGTTAAAAGTAAATTCTGTTACTACCATTGTGGGGAAAAATAAGCAGCTCTGTCTGCCCATAGTTTTCTTTCGTCCACACAAGACCTCTACTGAGCTCAGAAAGTATACACCACTAATATAAATGGCATTTTTATTGAGTTCTAATCTGCATTCTTTCAAAAGACTTGCCCTACCAGCTTCTGAGATTCTTCCCAATAGGTAGCACCAGAAATCACAGTGACTTCCCCCCCCCCCCCCCCAGGCAGAATCAATAGCTCTCTAAGCTGTCACTACAGCCTAAACGGCAACATCCGTTCAGGGTCAACTAACTTTAAGAAGATCAAAGACCCCTTTTTTCTGTGGTACTGAAAGTGCAAGATGTCTTCACATCACTGTTAACCTCTAAAGTACCAGATGGTCCTAGACTCAGAGCCAAGGAGAACACAACAGTTCTCTTAAACCTTACCCAGACGATTTTCAAACCAAGGCACCAAAGGCAGCCTTCAAGCCAGACCTGCCCGCCACAGAGGTTTGGAACAGTTGATAAACTTACTTTGTCCTGACGAGTTTCCGCTGCATAATGATCCATCCTATGTAATTTTCTTCTTCTTTTCTTTGGAGGAGCAACTGGTCTTTCCTGTCTCCTCTTAGGGGCAACTTTCCTCTTAGGTCTTTTAGCCGGAGTAAGAGGTGAGCCATAACTACTCTCCTGTACTGGCGGATAAAGATGTCTGTACTCAGAAGTCGCCTGTCCCTCTAGGACAGAGAGTAAAGCTCATACTTTCCCATCTGGGGTCAGCAGAGTCTGAGTTGGCAAAACTA
This sequence comes from Rhynchomys soricoides, assembly GCA_019843965.1. Lineage (NCBI taxonomy): Eukaryota > Metazoa > Chordata > Mammalia > Rodentia > Muridae > Rhynchomys > Rhynchomys soricoides. The sequence continues at coordinate 5,981,144 of JADRCH010000007.1, read as the reverse complement.
AGTTCTCCTTAAGGGAGAACACATTGGGATGAGAGGTGACTCACGGCCCTTTATAGAGAGGCCTCTCACCTGGGTCTCAATGTGGTCACAGCTTCATTGCTGATACCAGGATATGATGTAAGAGGATCTAGTCATGTGGACTGCCCTTGGCTAAGAAGCCAGACTATGGGTACATCTGAAAGTGACATTAGGCAAGCTCTGTGATTCCTGCACTAGGGGCAGACTGCTTCTTGGTTATAAAAAACTCTCTGTGGATCAAGTACTAGCTTGTAACCAAACAGAGTCAAGGTCACTTGGTCACTTCAAGGTGAGAATGAGGTTCTCGTGTAGGTGGTTCCAACTCAGTAACAGATCACACCTATGTGATCACACCACCAAATGTATCAGAGGGATCTCGGCTTGCATGTTCAACCAAGGACAAATTGAAACAAGAATGATAAGCAGTCCCCAACTGGTCCTGAATAAATCCATACACATCAGGACTTTCAGCAGGAAAGAGTAACACACGAAGGACTATGTGTTTTAAAATCCTCTTTGAAAGACTTCACTCAGACTCTTGCTATGGGAAGCTGGCTCCCTATCTGAGGCAACAACGGTTCTATAAGTATTGTTTGGAAATCAGAGAGCAGTAACATCTAATCATCAAGTGAAGAAGAGACTCCAGTGCTGGGGAAAACCAGCCCCTGATTTGCTGATGGTGCAAAGGTGAATTAAAGCAGCAGGCCTTGCTGTCTACCTAGCTACCTGATCTCTTGGCAGGACTGTCCCAAGAGCCATTGGGATGCAGGCAGGGGCAGAAAGATGAACAGTGTTAGTGTAACCAAGGGGGATATCTGCCATGCGGTTGTTCTGTTCGCAGGGCAAGCAGCTGCATGAGCATTTCTGTTTCTATCTCATCCTCTCTCTCCGGCAGAGTGATCAGAAATCATAGCCCTGTAGACTTTGGTTTGGTTTGGTTTGGTTTTAATGCTTCTAGTTTAGGCAAATCTCCGTGAGAAGAGCAGGAAAAAGGAAGAGGGTTTTCCCATGTCATGGTCACTGAGTACATTCTGCGAGAGCTCAAATCTGCCCATCAAACTCTAAGCCATTTGCAAGAAACTCCAACATTCCAAAGACACCCCAAGAGAACCGTTCCAATTGCAGCAGGTTAGAAGAGCAGAAGAAATGGAGTGTAAGCAGACGGAGTTTTTATCCAGTCATTACAAAGGCATGTATCTCCTTCTTCGGATGTTAGAGGTAGACAGAAAGCTAAGTTTTCACTGTCCAGCCATACTTCAGCCTGAATTTAGAAGTTTTAGCCTGAGGTTATTCAGAGAATGGGAGAGGGGCGGGGTGCAAACTTCCCTGCCTTTCAGAAGGATTCTTTACCATCTGAAGGTAGGGACCAGCCAGCCAAAGCTCTGCCTCTAGGCCCAGAAGAGCAGCCGAACAAGAGGTCACAGAGAAAGCATAGATCAAAGAGAAAAACAAAGGATTGTGCCAATAATCCAAAGCAAGCATATTTTGAACATTCACCATTACACTATGAAAGCAGGAGCAGTACACCATTTCTCCAAACTGTTAGCCTCGTGTTTGGCCATCTCAGTTAATAGCTTTTGAGACTCACCCTGAAAAACAAGTGTACTCAAATATTAAGCAAATAAAGCACAAAATTCAGTTGAATTCATCTTTACTGTCCCATAGAGCTCTTTGCTACTTAAGACTCATTACAGTTCAATCTCTAAAGCAAGGCTTTTTTCCTTGTTCTTTGTCAAAAGTTACATGTTTTAGTAATCTTTCATCTAGCACGTACAGAGCTCTCATGCACACTTAAGCTCTCTGATGATACATAGATGTTTATACATGCACATAGGTGTTTATGATAAATAGGTATGCAAGCCAGTCAAGCTTATCACACATGAAAGGTTTTTCTGGCTTGCTTTGGCTCTAGTTTAGCAGAACAAAACTATTTTTGTCGTGGTTTCATGGAAGTTTCTTAGAACCACGAGAAAGAGTTGAAATCTGAAAATGTTCTTTCCTTTTTGAGAACATGGTCAGGCTATGAGATTCTCTAGGGCATATAATCAATATAATCAATAATGGTTACCCAGCAGCTAGGGAAGAAACTCCAGCTGCAAGAAGTATTAATACTGGAAAAGAACACAATGAGAATACTTACAGTTCTTAATTCAAAAATACTATGGGGAAAGGCTTGTATGTTTCTAAGCAATTATGGACATAGAAACCATCATTGTACCAAATTAAAGCATTCTACACCTTGCATCAATTAGTCATTGCTCAGCATTTCAAGATAACTTGGTTGTTCTTAATCAAAATGCATCTGCTTTCACAAGGTAGCTATAATGAAACCACACATATCACAAAGCCAGAGATGTCCCTGAAAGAGAACATTTACTGCTAAGCCATGGGATTTAGGGTATCAAATGTGTTTTAAGTACTGTGTTTTGTTAACAGCCAGCTCTTGCCACATAGGTGATGTTTCCTATAATTTGAACATAGCTATTGATAGGTGGCTTTTCTGATTCCCCTGTTCTGTGGGAAAGTTAGCTGGCTCTGTAGGAAGGTTCATGGTCTGAGAGTCTAACACAAATCCTCTGCTTACCAAGAAACTTAAACAGCCATAAACCTCTTCAAGTACCAGCCTCGACTTTCAAAAGAATGGCTATATCAATACCAATTCTTGGGGTTTTTTTTTCTTTCTTTTAAAGGATATTATTCCAACAAAATTGGACTTTTTAATAGAGCACATGGAACTAGTTAGGTGTTTAGTGGGGTGTATTTTTTTAACATTTAAAAAAGGAATCTGGCTCCTTCAGTTTATCTTAAATTAATCTCAAAGAAAGTCTTCCCAAAGATAAAACAGCCATTCTTGCTTTTTGTGTTTCATGTATGCAGATGTTTATCTTACTTTATCATTTGTGTTTCATAATCATGCAGTTATGCTTAAGCATCAAAAGGATAAAAGAGCCTTGGATTTATACAACTTCCGTGGTTCAAGACAAACTAGGAACAGTTTCATAGTTCTTAGTTTCTACTACTTAAAAAAAATATGCCAGCCACTGAATTGATGTTGGCGCATTCAGAAATCCTTATGTTTTCTTAGTATTCACTGCCTTTGTTTAGACATGGAGCAATTTGTTTAGAACTGCTCCAATCAGATCTATTTATCTGCATCTTTAACATATCCCTATGCTGAACGCAGTGAATTTAGGTAGAGCAACCGTGCCATTGTAGGCTTCCAGAGAATTGGAGATAGTAGCCATCAACAAAGACTCTTTAAAATAATTTCCTCAGCTCACATCAGTATTACATTGTTGCAATGACCTCTGTGTCCCACAACGAAAATGAAAAGCATTTAGAAGATTTTAAAAGTTTGACTTGCAGACTTCATCATATTGAACAGATCTACATTGAAATGTTAGGAAGAATGCATCCTAAATCAATGAAAATCAATAATATGCCACCATTTCCTGGACATGACGTTCTAGTGAATTGTACCTCACAAGCACTGTCTTCCATTGGGATGGCTGAGGGTAACCAGAATGTCACTAGCATCATTAGCCACATGGCTCTAGTGGAGTATCTCTCTCACTTAAGAATGTGCTTTATCATCTGCATCTCTGGAGGGCCCATGGCTTGCTTCGCAGTATGAACATCTATGTCCAAATACCCCATAAAATGTATCTCTCCTATGCCATATGTCAGATGAATCATGATGAGGCTACCAGGGCTGATGAATAACTTCCCCTCTGTGTAAGCATTTTAGTGAAGTTAAAATTCAGTTATGGTGTCTTGTCTATCAGGGGTTTCACAGATTCCTTCTGTCCTGGCCAACGGTAGCCAAATCTTCACCTGTTCTACCAACGCCTTCCTTCAAGGCTACAATTTCCCCTAGACCCCACAGCACCATGTTTAGAATATGTTTCTATATTAAAGCAATCTGAAATAAAGTTCCTGTAAGAGAAATAAGTGAATTTAAGGGTTTGGGTTTTTTTTAAGTTTTAATCTAAGTTTTAGAATTTATTTGACAATGTTTATACCGTTTAGATTGGAAAATTCTCAGATTTTATACGAATCCTAACATAAGGTTTTGGAAGTTAGGTGGCCTGGGAACACAGGTCCTCCTCAGGTAGATGGTAAACTACTAACCTCAGGGCCAAAAGGACCGTACTTGTGTCCAGAGAAGTCAGGCTGCTCTGAGTAGAAGGCATATACTGAAGGCCTGTGGGAAAATCAGAACCAGCGTCAACCCCAGGCTACTCAGAGCAATCCATATCACACATCAAACAAACAAACAAGCCCATCAAGGGGGTTAGGGAGCACACAGGAAGGCAATAACAAGGAAATAAGAGAAAGCAAAGCATAGTAACACACTACATGCCAATGCCACAATGAAATCCATCATTGAATGTTAACCTAAAAAAATTTAAAAACAAAATCCTTCCAATTGAATGAGTCTCCCACCCATGGTTAGTAGTACAATGGAAAATCTTTACTTCCTATTACTTCTTCACCCACTGAGCTAACACTTCCACACCACTTCTCACTGTGGTAACTGGCAAGTGCCACTTCAAAGTGTTAAAAGTCACAAGGAAAATATTCAAACATCACTGGGGACTCTGATCCTTACATAACAGAACACGGTGGTCACCATCCAAAAGAACTGACTATAGGCAAGGGGACAGTGCTCAGGCTTAATGCCTTTCATTCCTTGAGATGCTGAAGATTGATTCCATTATCAAAGCCAACAACTTGTTTCAGGTCCACTGAAGTCACCAGGATTAACAGCTGGAATAATCCATGTAATTAAATGGTCCCCTGGTAACTGAAACCATCTTAAGGAAATAATGCTTAAGGTTAATAAGCACAAAACTTCTAATAACAGCAATCCTTGGCTGTGCTTCTATGTCATAGTCTATCGATCTAGTGCTTCATCTGGCACTAGCCCAAGATGGAAAGGTCTTGAAGAAGGAAGAGAAAAGGAGAGGAGAACAAATACCTCTCGTTGTCTGGCAGGGAAAGCCACTGAAGAATGGTTAGGATTCTCCGCTCATGAGGGATGCTCCTGAAGGGTCATAAAAACAAAGCAAATCTATCAAGAGCAGGCATACATACTTACAAGACTAACAAAAGGGGTATAATCTTCATCCACAATGGCTTCTGTGTTTAAAGTACCATTCCTCTGTTGAACATAATGACCCTAGGTCTGGTAATAGCATTAGGAGTTCTTGGCTAATACAGAACAGGATGCTAGCAAGCTAAGCACTATCTTGACTTGAGAAAGAATCACTCCCCATGCCCCCCTACCAAGGAACACAAAATGTTCTTCTGCTCTAAGATCAGACCATAGAGGCTAATTTATGATGAATCCAAACTTGCAATAGTTTTATTGTGGTGAGGAAAATTATTGGGTAGACCATTTAAACCTTTAGTCTCAGGGAACATCAACAAGATGGCTGGGAAAAGAGATCCTCACAAACATGGCAAGTGACTGAGGCTAAGAACCCTCTTTCTATGCCTGCCATCGACACCCAGGCCCCCAGCTCCATTTATTTCTACTCTCAGGATTTGATACCACCCCAGAATCCTCCCTGTCTAGAGATGACCTCCAAGGCCACAAAATCATGCTTACTATAAAATAAATCCTGTTGTAAACATATTGCACTGGCATTGAACAAATGTGGCCCTGCTTATTATGTCCTATAAATGAAATAAAAACACACTAAGCAAAGCCAGGTTAATCACTTCAGGAATTTAATCCTTTAGCCTTAGAAATCCGTTGTATCAGAACAAAATAAATTTAATTGCATATTTTGAATTCTTTCCTCACTTACAAAGAAAAAAGCCAATGCTCCAGTCTATTCATGTTACTTTATTTCTCTATCCACCTGAAAGCTGCTTTATTTTGTGTGTGTGATGTCACACCACAAATACGGACTCCTGGCACCAGTGGAGAAATACATGTCAGGCTCAGAATGCTCACCCTTTGACAAGGTACCCATCTTTTGCAAAATGCTAGTATCAGCACCTATTCAATGTTCTAGCATGGAGGGGGTGGGGCTTGCCAGCCTCCACTCCTTAGGGAGGAGCTACTGATAGTTGATGGCTTGTAAAGGAGAGTCGGTTCTCTTTGAGGCTCTGAGCCATACTAGTTCAACAATGCTGGAATGGATGGCCTCACAGCTGTGTGTATATTGGCAGCATCAATAGCATCAAGTGGGCTTGGTGGGTAGGATTTTTAAAACATAAAAGTAAAATAGTTGTGAAGTTGGGCAAGTGGAAAGATGGGGTATATCTGGGGGTAAGTATGGGAAGGGGTGGAAAGTAGATATCATCAAAACATAGTATAAGAAATTATCAAAGAGTTAACAGAAATGTTTTTAAAAGAAAAATTCTAGTTTATATTATTATGTGTTGGAGTCCTAGTTCTATAGAAATAATACATTTATTCATGAACTGTATATAAAAGGTACACTATGATTAAGACCTGTATATGAACACAGATACAAGATTCTTCTGCCAAAAAGATTATGGGAGGAGTCATCATTCTCTATTTGAAATGAAAAAGCAGAGGATTATTTTATCACGTCTTGAGTAAAAGCTCCACCACCAAGTCCCCACCCACCCTCTTGTTATCTGTGCATCAATGAAGACTCTGACATGCATCCTGAGTGTGAGCTTGAATACACATTTAACAACCTAAGTTTTAATGCTCTGATATCAAAAACAAGGAGTTGGACAAGGTTGTCCCTCAAGTTTTCAACGTGATTTGGAAATAACCTCACAGATAAAAAAGATATGGTCCTTAGGCATGACTGTCTCAAACACAAGGCGGAGAATTGCAAATAACCTGACAAAGAGCCAGCAAGTGTCTAAGGAAAATAGAAGGTATCATTGACTGACACCATTGACTGACAAAGAATTAATCTTGAGACCAAGCACATAGGACACTAACACACACACACACACACACACACACACCACAATCCTGAAAATATGAAGATAACTAAAAACTAGAAAATGAAGGACTAACTAAATGAAGCACATAGTGACCAGGGGCTACATTGTCTAGTCAGTGCTTAAATAGATAATGAGAATTAAAAATAAATACTAGTTATTGGCTGTTCTCTCTGTACCAAGGAACCTAATAAAGCACTCTGAAGAAGTTAGCTCTGAGTCCACAGCACCCTTATTATAATTCCTACTTAAAGATGAGACTATTGATTTGTTGAGATAGTCAATCACACACCCAACATAGTCACCTTACAAGTAGCAGAACTAGGATTCTATTCGAACTAAACACTTCTATCTAATGGGGATTGTTGCCTCTGAGAATGAATTGAAACAAAGGAATAAGAGGCAGCGTCAGCTGGGGCTGATTTTGAAATGAAACACTATCATTTAAGAGCAAGAATAAAATTCTAGACTGCAATAAGAAACTGTGCTAAAAAGATGGTCTTTAAACTCTAAACCTATGGTTTGAATCTGGTTTTATTTAAATTTAAAAATTTTCAAAATGAACTATATGTAGATTCCCTTGTATATATATTCCCTGTAAAAGTGAGAAGCCTGATCATATTTTATAAAGTTATAAAAAGCTTCAAAGGGGTCAGAGTTGGAAGTAAATGAGCCTGCTCACTTCCAGGACATGGAGATAAAAGAATAGCTGGAGAAGCAAAGACATCTTGGGAGCACACAAAAGCCACCTTCTTCTAAGTGGTTTCAAATGGGTGGAGAAAATTGTCATTCAAAGACAGAACACTGGGCCTTTTCAAAGAGGCTTTGCAGCAGTTCCAGGGGGTTAAGGGTGAGGACTAAGTATTAATTATGTTGTTGGCTCTTCTCCATTCTGCAGAACAGAATCCTCAGATGCATTTGTGAGAGCCAAGGGTTAAAATCTGAGAAATCTGTGGGAGGTTAGCTTGGTAGACAACAGACCACTTACATTAAGCAGAATGAATTCTAACCTAGCCACTCTTACTTCTCAAATCAGGGACCCCTTTAAAGGGGAAAAGAACAACTACTTCAAAAGGATCACCTGTCTCACCTTCAGATCACTCAAAACTACTTCAGCTGAACTCCTTCAAGTCCGAAGAGGCTACCCTCCGTTCCTGAATTTGAGACTAGAGAAAGCATCATTCTAGATTAATCTGAACCCATGTTGGATCTATGTGTGTGTGTCTTTTGTCCGAGGATTCAAGGGAAGCAAGGTAGGGGCTAGCAGCGCTGTCACCCAGAATAAGGGCAAGTGAAGCATAAAACTACATGCAACAGATCCCAACACACTGCCGATAATAGGCCAGTCAGGTTTTTTTGTTAAAGCATAGAAAGCAAACATGGAAAAACTGCTTTAGGTGGTTGGAAAAAACAAAAGCAAAAGATGGAAACATCACACTGGGAATAAAATCCCCATGAAAGTTGAAACAGATCCCCTCCTATTTAAAAGGCCTTAAACGTAATCGACATGTTGATCATTTTATCAGGCAAATTTCATTTGAAAGCCCGAAAATGTCAATTATTAGTCCCCAGTTACTTCTGAAGGAATGAATAGTCCCATATTCTCTCTGGGAAAATTTGAGAAGTTTGGTAGGAAATGGGCTAAAATGAACATTTCCCCAACCCCGATCTACTGTGTCAAACTTCCAGACTCTAGACCATACCATCAACCTCCCAGCTGCCCAAGACTACACTCTGTGTCTAAAGTTGGGAATCAAAATAAATAAATACAAAATAAACACAGTTGGTTGTAACATATTTATAAAGAATAACAAAAACTGCAGTAATTGTCTAAAAGAATTACACACTCCTGGATGAAAAGTTGCCTAAATAAAAGTTAACAAGATAAAGATTTAAAGGTAGGTCAGGGAGAAAAGTGTCCTTAACTAAAGGCTGGGACAAGAGGGGGGGGAGCGTGGGGGGGAAGGGTGAGAGAAATGAAGTAAAATGCGACATAGAAAGAAACTTGGAGGGGAAAACCAATGCCTGGAAAGTTATTTTTGGATCAATAAATTCTCAAAAATTTTATGTGTTTACATTTAGCTGAAATGAAGTTGACTTAAATTGATGTTTCATCAATTGAACAATAAACGGTAATTTTATAAACATTGACAAAATGAAGATAACTTACACAGACCAAAAGAATGTTCCAGCTCTCACCCCTTGCTTGGTGGCTGTAATCCATAGCTAATGAGGAAAATATAAGAGGCTTTTAATACATTCCGAGTTCTGGTCAAAGAAGAAAAAGGCTAAAATACATTAGATCTGATATGTTATACTCTGTTCATGCCCACCATAAAATTCACAGTATTTCCAACCACTTTTCTTTCACATCTGGAAGTCAGACTCATTATTTCCGTAAGTGTTATTTAATACATATTCTGAAAAGGTTCTCAAAAGCTGCTGCGATGTCACTGGTTTTTGAAAACTATATTTCGTCCCCAAAGTCTCTATTTTCTATACCTGTCTTTTCTGATCATTGTTTTAAGCATTACTTATGTAGCAGAATTCTGCTCATCAAAGGATGCAGGGATAGACCATATGTTTCTTTTACGACTGTCAGCCTTCTGGAATAGAGTCCCAATTTGGTACCCAGATGTCAGAATCCTTAAAACTAGCTTGTCATGTTTGACTTTAAACTAGATGAATGAGGACAGAAAAAAAAAAAGAACTAAAAAGACTACTTTCCAATTTATAGTTTCTTCTATATTGTTCATCTAGGCTTGTTTTTTCTTTTTAGTGAATGGGCTCTAAGGGAAAGTTCCTAGGATAGGCTAGGTGAATGAAGCATTTCATGAAGAATATTTTTAAATACTCTCTATGAACCAGCCATTGATGCATGCCTGTAATTGCAATACAGGGAGTCTGAGGCAAGAGGACAAGTCTAGGACACACAGTGAGGTAGGGGCTATGTTTGGTTTTTGGTTGGTTGGTTGGTTGGTTGGTTTTTGGTTTTGGTTTGTTTTGTTTTGTTTTTTGATTCTTTCTAGCTCATACTCATGAGAAGTAAAAGATGAAGGTGTTCCAAAGCTAAGCTTCCCACCTTTGCATCCTGGACCCTAACCCTTGCTTCTGTCACCTTACCATTGCATGGGCCTCCAGAAACTTACTTCATTATTTCATGCTTTGGTTTCCTTCCCAATGCAGATGGACTTTCTAGCATGTGGGATAATGCTCTACTTTAATGAGTTAATTCACTTAAAGTCCTTGAACCAGTGTTTTAGCACTGGGTAAACAGTTCATTTCAGTCTTTTATTATTACACAATAGTGAAAATCAATGGAATCCATTTACTTCAAGCATTAAAAACAGCTTACGGTGGCAAGTGTCCCACTAGAAGTCTGTGGGAAGAAACCCTCTCAAAGGAAGAGAAGAGGCAATACATGAGGGGAACTGTAGTCCAAGACCAAAGCAAACAGGATCCCTTTCATGTTCCATTGCATCCAGACTTTAGGAGTATTTTATGACTCTGATAGAAATCTTTATTTTATTACTTATTTGTTTATTGTAGAAATATGTAATTGGGAAGCATAGGGATCAAGGAGTTTGGTTAACCATTTCAAAGATGCCTAGCTTGGAAACTTCTGAAAGGATCCTAGAGCCCCTTTGAACATCTAGAAATCTACTTCCTAAAGAGTCACAGCTATTGCAGCTAATAAGTGAGCCCTAACGTAGGAGAATATTGACACCTGTGGGTTTCTGAGTGAGCAGAAGGGAGGGACTCGCCTCTGACTCATGGCTTCCTCTGATCTAGGACATCTGGTTCTCTGGGATGGCTCAAAGACTTAGGGATCTCAAATTGCTCTAAGTATCCTCCTTAGTCTGGTCCAGCACTGGGAAACAACCTTCCACCTTATAGATAACCTCTGGCATGCTCCATCCAGGTTTCATAATGCATCCTAGATTTTAAATTATCCTCAGCAATCCTAACAACAAGAGATGACTCAAATTAAGCTATCTTGTGTCAGCTTATAAACTGTGCCAGATCCTAAAGAGGCCTGTTCCTTGTAATATAGGACCAATGTTTGTACTTAACTTTATTTCCAGTGACACAAGCTCACTGCACTCATATCCAAATGATTTCCTGGAAAAGCAACTGCCTTGCTGTTTCCAAGGAAACTGTATTAAATACTAGATACTGTTTCATATATAAGAAATATAAGGTCAACCGGGAGCTTGCTAGGGAAAGAAAATCATCACGTGAACTTCTCAAATAATGACTTGCATTTTCCAAAATTATAGTGTAGCATTCATGCTGATGTATGGCATTATTTGGACAAGGGGAAGTCCTACTTATAACTTCTAGCTAACCAGAAGAAGGATTTGCGGTGATAGAAGGTTACAAAGACAGTGTGAAGATGTCAAGGACCGATGGTAACGTTATTCTGTTGGCCGTCATGGAAACCAAGAGTGAGGATACGGGAGGAATGACTGGAACCCCTGGGTGGGCTGCTCAAAGGAGCCGCTCAAGGGCTGGCCTGGCCTAGCTTCATCCTGCTAAGGATGAGCAAGATACCATTTGAAACATGTTATCATGTGAGAATGTATTCAAGAAAGCTTGTTCAAATATGGAATAATTTCTCAATAAAATGTTCATATGCACACTCAACGATAAAGAAAAGTTATACATTTGGTATATATAAAGGAAGACACCAGAAGGCTGTCTTCAGATGATACACTTTCAGGACATTCCTAGCCCCCATCCCAACCTATGGCCTCCTCAGTGGACCAGCAAGCCCTTTAATGTATGATATTAAAGAGTTTTCAATAAATCACTTATACTGGTGACAAAAATCAGAATCTATCTTTTTACATAGAGTCTTTTATAGACCAGACTAGTCTTAAATTCATCACACAACTAAAGATCCTGATCCTGGTAGCCTCTACTTTCCAAGAACATGTGCATGCCATTAGACTCAGTTTTCTGTGGATTTTCTGTGTTTTCCAGAAATTATCTGTTGGAATCATAATTTATATTTGAAAAATCCAAAAATATACACAATTAGGACGATTTGAATATCAAGAAGTGTGTTTCTAGCCAGGCTTGGTATTGCCCATCTGTAACCCCGGCAGTAGGAGGCTGACACAGGAGAATTACAAATTTGAGGTCAAGCCGGGCAGTGGTGGCGCACGCCTTTAATCCCAGCACTCGGGAGGCAGCGGATTTCTGAGTTCAAGGCCAGCCTGGTCTACAGAGTGAGTTCCAGGACAGCCAGGGCTACACAGAGAAACCCTGTCTTGAAAAACAAAACAAACAAACAAATAAAAAACAAATTTGAGGTCAAATAGAAAAACAAAAAAAGTGCCTTTCTGAAGGAAAAAAAAAGCAAGAAAATGGTCCCTCCTTGGTAGCTACTACACTGACTATATTTCTAAAGGGAAATGATCAGAAGAGAACAAAAAAGTAAATATCAAAGAAAATATGAAATTAAATGTATTCCTGTAAGCAATACTCATTAATTATAGTGGAATACATACACATACAAAAAAGAAAACCAAGAAAGAAAAGAGGAGGAGATAAGGTTGGAAAGTTAAAAAATAAGTTTAATTAATGGGCAAAGAATAACAAGGGAGACACAGGTGAAATTCATGGCTGAAATACTCTATCAAAGATGATGTATAAAATTATCCATACTAATGTATCATTTTTCTTCTATTACTTAGCGTGCATACTTTATTGAGAAAGAATTCTGTATTTAAACAAGCATTCTTGAAAATATTCTCACATGATAACTTGTTTCAAAAAAATTTTGGTTTAGATCTTGTAAAATTTAGGGGCTACAAACAATCTCATAGCATGGTCAATGTTTAGCAAATTCTGGGAGACTGAAGCCTGGAAGGATTTCTTACGTCAAATCCTAAGCCTCTAGAAGAGCGACTGCAGAGGGCATATGTATATCGTATATTTCAGGGGTCAGAAGTGTGGAACTATCAAAATTGAAGGCGCCAAAATGCTGGCCCAAAAGAAGAAAAACGAAAACAATCCTCTATTATTTTTTTTTAAGTAGAAAGAAAAGTTCCCTAGTTCCTCGTTAATTTCAGAGAAATGTAAGTTACGATTTTTCTGAACTTGAAGCAAACATACATTTCCTTAGAGGTTGTTGAATTTTTAAACAAATAAACCAAGAAAATACTAAGTGTGGACTGCCCACTGTTAATCCTCACAACTGCTGCTTTTTCTCTAGAAGCCCAATGCTCGCCATTGGTGCCCGAGAAACTGTAGTTTGGAAACCAGGCAAATGCAAATATGATAGTAAGGCCTTGCTGTGTTGCCAGGAATGCTAAGAATCAACAAAGCTTCCCCACCAGAAGCAGGGTGATAGACGTGAAACTCAACACATTCTGTAATTAACTATAATATATAGGTATGGGAACAGGCAAGTTTTTAAAAAGAAAAATAAGCTGGAAATATTTTTCAAAAATATAAGTAAACAACTGTAATCCTTTTAGCATTTCTTTGCAAAGAAATTGTCCTCTACAGTCCAAGTCACAGAGCTGGGTAGGTAAGAGTTTTGAGTGACCAGAGGGGCAGGGAGGACTGCCAATTCCATACACGAATACATTGTAGATTTTTGTTAACAATTTCACACACATATGTGGTATATTTTGATCAGAGTCCGGCTCCCCACCCCCATTACTCGCTTGGCTTCTACCAGTACCTTCAGCAGAAGGAGCTCCAGAACCAGGAGGTAGAGAGAACCTGAAGGAAAGGGTGCAAGAGAGCAGACCATGGACCGTGTGCTGCTCTCCAGGTAATTACAGCCAATGCGCAAGAACAGGGCTGCAGATACGCAGACCTGGGGCTGCCAATACTAAGATGGAGCCCTACTAGCTTGTTTGCTTGCTTGTTTGTTTGTTCTTTATTACTCTTATTTTGTGAGATTTGTTTGTTTTCCACGCCTTTTCTTTTCCATGCTGGAGATATAAGCCAGGGAAGTGTTCTACCACAGAGCAACATCCCAACCCTCTTTTTACTTTTTTAGATTGAGACAGGGTCTCACTAAGTTGTTCACACTGACCTTGAACTTGTGATCCTTTTAACCTCAGTCTTCCAAGTAGCTAGGACTACAAATCCATATCTAGAGTCTTAGCCTCTCACACAACCACCTAGCCCCCAGGATCTGAGGGCTGAACCCAGGACCTTATACTTGCTAGGAAAGTACCTTATTGCTGAGTTAAATTCCCCAAGCCTGGGAGTTCTGGCCTTCAGGACAAACTTCCTAGAAAAACTTGTCTCAAACTGCCTAGGTAAAACCTTGTCTCAAATGAAGAGCAGTGCAGATCAACCCTAAGTACAGTCCATGGGGCACCAAGTGAACCAGGCTTTTGATTCAGTCTTTAGACTAGAAATGGATAAGCCAGTCTCTTTCCCACAACCCACAGACCAAAGCGAATCAGCAAATGACAATTTCAAAAGAAAAGAAAGAAAGCTAGAGCTGACTCACTTAAGCAGGCCTCCTGGGCATAGATCCTATCCTGGCTACTCTTATGTCAACTTGACACAAGTTAGAGTCATCAGAGAAGAGGAAGCCCCAAATGAGAAACCGCCTCCATAAGATCAGATATAGGTAAGCCTATGGAGTATTTTCTTAATTAGTGATTGATGTAGGTAGGTTCAGCCCATTGTGGGTGGGGCCACACGTAGGTAGATGGTCCTGGCAAGCCATAGGAAGCAAGGCAGTAGGCAGCACTCTCTATGGCCTCTGCATCAACTCTGCCTCCAGATTTCTTCCCTGTTTGAGCTGGCATCCTAACATTCTTCAATGATGAACAACAATATGGAAGTGTAAGCCAAATACACTCTTCCTTCCCAACTTGCCTTTTTGGCCGTGTTGTTACATCGAAGCAATAGAAACTCTACGACAAATAGTTCAACTGAAGTTTGGAATGGAATTAAGAGACCAGTGCCTGGTTCACAAAGGAACACTTCCTGGCTAAGTACCTCATGGTGAGCAGGGGAGCAAAACTTATCCTGACTAAAGTAACCTAAGACAGTGGTTCTCAGCCTTCCTAATGCTGTGGTTCTTTAATATAGTTCCTCATGTTGTGGTCACCCCCAACCATAAAATTATTTTCTTGCTACATCACAACTGTAATTTGGCTACTCTTTTGAATCGTAATGTAAATATCTGATAAGCAGGACCTATGTGGCCTCTGTAGGGTCATGACCCACAGGTTGAGAACCACTGCCTTAAGAGCTAGGACAAAGAACTGCTGGGAGTATGCCCAGTAGATCACACACTTCGTATGCACAGGGCCCTTGGTTCAATATTCACAATAAGAACAAAAATAAACACAAGTAGTGGGGAGGGGGATCTTGTAGACCTGTAACAGCGTATGGGAAAGAGGCAGAAGGAAAAGACAAAAGAAAAGCAGTCAATAACTTGTACTTCCCAGCAGGCCCACCCCTCTGGCCTGGAAATTCACTTAAACACTGTTGTGTGGCCTTTTGCCATCTCTTTTTGGAGCATGCTTACCTCACTATAGACTGCAATTCATTCATGAGGACAGGCACGGCCCTACCAATAGGGGTGGGAAGAAATTCAAGGCCAGGCAGCTTGAGAAGAGCAGGAACGCATTGACTCCCCTTAAAAACACCCAGGAAGTTTGAGTTGAACAGACTTGAGTCAGGAAGTGGGCTTGACTTGTTTCTCCAATGTGCAGATTGAGTCAATGCCATGAAGTTACCTACACATGTGTCTGAGAATCCTGATATAACCTGAACACAGGAGTACTCCACTGACCTCTTCATGAGAAGTTGCAGGACTATATCAAAGCATTGTGAGAGAGAGAGAGAGAGAGAAAGAGAGAGAGAGAGAGAACCCTAAGGGACTCAATTAAAACACAGCTGAGATGCATAGTGTCATGGGCAAGTGCATGGCAACTTCTGATAGTACATCCCAGATGTGAGCATGTTGAATGAGACTCCGGAGTGAGAGTGATCATTAAAGGTGAAATTAAGTGGTAGAAGTGATATTTTGAAAACTTACTATGGGGCTTCAAAATTTCACATGAGCACTTCCTAAATCTTCATTCTATCTGCTAGGTTTTAAACAGGAACAAAAAGTGGCCCTTAGTCAGCATTGCATCTGACCTTGGTGTTATTTAGCCAAATGTCCTACATAGGTTCATCATTCAGGGACAAAAATGAGTAAAATTAAATTGAATTACCAGTCTAATATTTTTATAAATAATTTTTCTACTCAAATTAACTCAAGTTATATTTTCAACGGGAACCTTATAAAATATACAAGTAAAAGAAGTTTATATACATGCTTCTAGAACATAGACATATCCTTCCTTATAGTGCTTAATGCCTATATGCTTCTAGAGTATATGCAAATCATTTCTTATAGTGCTTCATGTTCTATATGCTGGTATACTTAGCAAATAGTTACCCATAGTTTTTGCCTGTATGGTCTTCAGATAGGTCAGATTTCAATACAATGAGTTTTTAAAATATACTTAAGATGGTCCTTAGTATTCTCATGGTGCCTATCTTGATCAAGATGATAGACAGAAAAACAAATCAGTTTTACCACAAATCTTGGGAAGCATTAGGAGACTTGGTCAAATGTGTCAACTCAGAGAAGGAGCGAGGAAGCAGGCCAACAAAGTAGAACAGAGAATTTACTTCATGGGACAGGTTAACAGATTCTCTCTGCTGGGTGTCTGCAGAAGGTAATGAATGTGTGGACTTTTCTGCTGCTGAGTCATGCTAACCCAGAGGAAGTTAATGTCAACACCAAGTGTAAGGTGATCCAATTACATCAGATTACCATTTATCTCCATATGCCCATGTGGTTCCTCAGGAGACTTGGTTTCCATAATCAGATTATTACCAAAAACCAACTAGCAATAGTCAGATAGCGCTCCCATTTCTACCATTTTATTTGCTCATAAAATATTCCTCTATCATAAACTTGTGAAATCTACCCTGTCAACAAATTTCACTGGGATCACAAACTAAGTCATCATAGACTTCTGGGAATCCAGCCGGAATAAAAACAGCAAAGTCAGAACATCTATTATAAAGAGCCTTTTCTACAGGCATACAGGAAGTCGGTCAGTGTTTATTTAAAAAGAAAAAAAAGAAGAAGAAACCCCCATTTATCCTTGCATAGTGATTTACCTATTAAGCGAGATGAATATTTTGACAACAGATGACCTTCTCTCAGAAAGTGATACCTTATAACACATGTCTAACTTGTACTCCTTACTCTGCTCATCTGTGGTAATGAATGCTCAGATTCAAGCCATCTCAGCATGTTGTCTATGTGGGGTAAGGGAGGACACTGCCTTCCTCTCTCACGCTTAGACAGACTGTGCAAAGGTCTAACGAGCCACCTCCCTGAGTTGCTGCGGAGACCTGAGATGCAACCAGTTTCCCATTCTCCCTCTGAACATCTGATTGACTGTGCCCTGGTCTATGTTCCTGTGGTGATTCTGAGCCTTCTGACCTGCAGCTTGTACGCTTAAGCCCAATTCTAGACAGTCAACAACCACGGCTTTATGTCAGTGCTTTTCTCATGTCTGACCCCAAAGCAGGTTGCCTAACCATACAGTCACAGGAAAAACACTGGGGGAAACTGCCTGGAGTCTTTTGATTTTCTGCCCAAGTGTCTGAGGTACGCAACAGGATCTTCTTCAAAGTTTTAGTCTCTGTCTCAGTACTAAGGTAAGACCCCAATTATATACCTACCTTGTATGGTTGAAATGGATTTAATAAAATAACCTATAAATTTACTGTGAGTTTTAATCCAATTTTTTTTCTCCAGAAACCATTGTTCTTTCTGCTTTTGACCTCACTGGGGGTCAAATATTTGGGAACACATGTTCTTTTTCTTTTGCATTGTATCCCCAAATTTAATAAATCAATAATATTTGATTGTTCATTCATCTAGCAGCTCTGACATTCAACCACAATACATTTTTACCACTATCATCCTGTAGAAGAAATTTGACATTTCACACTTTTATCAGCATAACTTATAGTCACACGTGTACACATGTAGATGCATATATATATACACATATATATGTGTGTGTACATATGTATATATTATATACCCACATGTATATAGATAGAGACATACAATACAAATATTTCATATACACACACACGTAGAAAATGTACACATACATGAACATACACATGAAATACCAAAAGATGAAAACACCTCCATTTCACATCAAATATTTCAAGGTCCACAAGTACCCAGACACAAAGAACTCAATCAAGACTTACCGGTTGGCCTCCCCACCATCTGTGATTAAACTTCTCTCGCCCTCGAAGATGAAAAGTAGCATCAAAGACAGGATCATACATTGAATTGCCAACGATTCCATGGGATTCTGGATACAAACCCTTTGTGTAAGAGCAATTTCGTCGTTAAAATAGCATTGTAATAATCCACATACATTAGTTCTATTATCACTTTTCTTAACATAAAAGGTTTTATGACAATATTGAATGAGCCAAATCAAGTAGGATATGCATAGCCTTTATTTTGAGTCCATTTTTCGCACACATGAGTCACAACTAATTTTAAGTCATTTTAGAAATTAGGATGGTGGCAAGAAATATATCTGTCTTCTTGACAGCTGAAACATAACAAAATGGACATTTGTATTATTTCACTTGAAATGTATATGTGTCTCCAAAGGTGATTCCATTTGTCATTCTATTTTTTCTTAAAATCAATAAAGAATAGAAAATTATATTTGAAATGGCAAGCTATGGCAGAGTTTGGAATGTCTGAAAATAACGCAGAGGCCCTGAATCCAACGTTCTCACTTGGGAGTTCAGAGGACAGAGGGCAGACTTCTCTGAAGCTGGTAGTTTAACGGTTAGCCCAGTAGAAGGGTACTTGAAAAGGCTGTAATTTGAATTTGGCAATTCAGTTCAGTCCTTCACAAAGCCTTGGGTGGCTCTTGCTGTGAATAACACAGGCAAATGGGGGAAAACCGATTTTCTTTGAATCCTGAACAATACGCTCTTAAACTCCTCGTCAGGCCATCCACTTACATCAGCTAGTAAAAGTCTTCACCTCCAGGCCTAAAAGTCTGAGGTTCATTCCACAAGGCATATGGAGAAAGGATAAAACTGACTCCCCAAAGTCGTTCCCTGACTTACACATGCTCATGCATGCACACACACTCCAAACAAACAGCTTTGACCAACACAAGTCAAACTCTATATTTTTAAGTGACTTTTTCTTTTGTTTCCATTTTTGTTTTGTTTTCTTTAAGAGAGAGAAAGAATATTTAGTTAGAGGAGTAGGGAATGGGGAATGGTCTGGGAAGAATCGGCAGACAAGAAAGGATACAAGAAAATATGCTGTGTGAAATTCCCAAATATATTAAAATAATTTTTTTTTCTTTTTTTTTTTTTTTGGTTTTTCAAGACAGGGTTTCTCTGTATAGCCCTGGCTGTCCTGGAACTCACTCTGTAGACCAAGCTGGCCTTGAACTCAGAAATCAAAATAATATTTTAATTAATGCATGTTCTATATTTTAAAAAAATTAACCCCTGCCTTCAAGTCATTCCAGGGTTAAGTTAGACCTTTGGATATACATTACTCAAAAACAAATACTTACTGTGGCCAGCGTATATAGGTTAGGGAAGGTTTTTGTGGGGTACACAGGCCTCATGTAGGGAGCATGGGTGCCACAGGACCCTGGAAGTAGAAAATGAGTTATCAGGACAAGAAACCATCTGTACTCACTTCATGTATAAAATTCATTTTCTCAACTATGAAAAACACACTACTTTCTTTTTTATTTCCAATAATGAAATGAAATTTATTAAGAAGAGGAGAAAAAGGAGGAGGAGGAAGAGGAAAAAGAAGGAGGAGGAGGAAGAGGAGGAGGAGGAGGAAGAGGAGGAGGACGAGGAGGAGGAAGAAAAAGGAGGAGGCGGGAACAAAGGAACAAAGGAAGGAAGGAAGGCAGAGGAAAGGAAGGAACAGACAGACAGACAGACAGCCAGTGTCTCTATGCCTCTATGCTCTGGAAGCTTATAGCAGAGCAATGACTACCCTGGATGAGAACATGAAGTAAGGGAATGACTTACGTAGTTTCTCAATGTTGGGCATAACCTTGCTGCCTTTCTTCATGTATGATGCACGGAACCCATCCACAGAGAAGATGATTAATGGAGGGCGGACAAACCTTAAACAGTAACAGGGTGAGTCTCAGAGAAACTATTGCCATAGGCATTCCACAGTATCTAGTCATACTCAATGACTAGGACCAATCAATACTAGAAAGACACAGGAAGGGAGGACAAGCCTGGGCTCCCAATCACATAGCGTTTGAGGCAACTGACGCCAGAGTTAAATGGGCAAACTCACCAAGGCCAAGAGAAAGTAGTTGATGCTGTTGTTGTTTCCTACCTTACAAGCAAGAGCCTTCAGCAATAGTTTAAAAAAAAACAAGCTGAGGTATTCTGCCAAAAGTACATATTTTATCCAGTTTATAACCTGGAAAGTTCTTATCTATTTTTTTTTAAAACTCAGCTCAAAGTTTCATTTTCTATGATGTTAGTCGCCAATGCTTCTGAATTCCACCATGATGTTGAGACACACCTACTCCCTTTGTATTCATATACATTACTGTATATCCTGTTTTTAGTTACCTGTTTTTAGTTATCTAGGAACGTGCTATACAGAGTAGACTGCCTTCAATTTCATAACCCTCTTGTCCCAGCCTCAGTGTTGGGATTATAGGCATGTGCCACCATGCCCAATTTTAATGAATACTTATCAGATGTATAAGTAAATGATGGAATACATGAGTGAGGCAAGATTAACAATAGTAACACTCTTTCCACTTAAGCTCCATGAAAGCCTTCCTTCAAGTTTATTACAAAGCTGTTTCAAAGGTGATTTAAATTATTAGGAATTGTTAAGTCTATCAGAAAAGAACTCACTAATTCAGGACAAAAATGGATGAAATAAAACGTTATCATTCTAAGGGTGCAGTTGGTCAGTCATAAGAGAATAGTGAACTATGGACAGAGTTCTTCCTAAGAACTTGAAGCTAAGTGAACAACTCTTAGCATGTGTCTATTAGAAGTCATGTTACAAGTAAAATGTATTTAAGGGGGTCTACATAAACAGTCAGAAATTGTTTCATCCTATTCCATACACCCAAAGTGTGGAGATGTCCTTACTTCTCCTTCCTTTTGTGCCTAATTAAGATTCTTAAGAGGAGGGAAAAATAAAGATATCTAAACACTTAAATTCTACATCCCAGACTGCAATACATGCACACATAAATATTTAAAGACTAAACACTTTATGAAAACATATTTGTTGAGAATGTATTTTCTGCCAAGCATTGTAAAGGCCCATAGAGTCTCAGTTTCCTGGAAGGCATAAAACGTCCAATTTGTCACTCTTGAGCTGTTAGGTGTAACTCAATGTGACTGTCCCCCTGTAAGTCAGCCTTTTAGCAGAGAAATGGGTTTTTGCTGAGTCTGGTGGGAGGTACCTTCTTGGATAACAACCTTAGAAGATCTAGCATCTCCTTCTTCCTCACACACTAAGAAAGACAAGAACAGAACTCCAGGGAAACTACTGTGGGGGAGACACAGTGGTAGGGCAGAGAATGGCAGCAGGGAATGCATCCTCTGGAGATCAGCAGATGTACTTTGGTGGACCACAGCAGACACTGAGACTCAAGCATGCACAGCAGTGATGGGAAAAAGTTGATGGGAAAAAGAACACCAAAGCTTCAAGATAGGACTGGCAGCATGGCTCAGCAACTGACTTGCTTGCCTGCAAGCCTGCTGATCTGAGTTGGATCCCTGGAAGCCACATAAAGGCTGAAAAAGGGAATCACCTCCACAAAGTTGTTCTCGGACCTCCTCATATGTGGTATATGCTATAGCGTGAGTGGTGGCACGTACACCCTACACACACACACACACACACACACACACACACACACACAATATCACATAATCGAGTTTTATTTTTTAAAACCCTCAAGATAGCTTGGCTGGCAACGTATTTGTAAGAACTCACACAAGGTTATGTGGAGAAGAAGATTGGCATCTTTAAAATGTTTGTGGTCATTTACCCTTTGTGATGGTTTATCAATGTGGAATACTTCGTATATCCGTGAGACAAAATACACTCACCCTGCAGGGCATTCAGGAATTTTTATTTCTTCACAGTCATCATCTACCCAATGTGATTCTCCTACAGGAAAAAAACGGGGACATTTATTGTGAGTCTATTTATAAGAGCCGCCCAGAAAGTAAGAGTGCAACACTAGAATCTGTGTCCTCTTTGGTACTTGTTTATGGGTCACCATCTAAAAAGAAATTCTGAAATAAAGTCTAGTGTCTGCTCTGGCTTTTAAAGTACACCCATACAT
Organism: Rhynchomys soricoides; assembly: GCA_019843965.1. NCBI lineage: Eukaryota > Metazoa > Chordata > Mammalia > Rodentia > Muridae > Rhynchomys > Rhynchomys soricoides. The sequence goes on along the minus strand of JADRCH010000007.1, from coordinate 5,958,762 downwards.
GGTGGGAAAGCTAAGATTTAATAACCTCAAATGGTGTTTATTTCAGCTTTCAGCTCCTAAACGGTTTGTACATTTAAAAAAAAAAAAAAAAACAACAAAAAAAAAAAACTGTGGTGTCAGTGGACAAGATTTCATGTTTGTTTCCTTCCAAAAATAAACTGTTTGGTCATTAGATGGAACATTCTCTCCCCTGCCACTAAAGATCTCAAAGCCATAGAAAGCATGACACAACTTCCCTTCGGGTAGAGAAAAGGCTGATGTTGTTATAATAACATCCAAGGCTAACAGATAAAATATTACCAGAGGGACTTGTCTGATGAGCATGTGTACAGTCTTGAATTTACAAATCAAAATCCAAGCTGTCTTTCCCTCTTACCTTGCATCAAGGTCTGAGGACCTAAGTCCTTCATGTGTGAAGATCTATGTCAGGTGTCTTTCTCTGTCACTTATCTGTGATGGTTCGAATAGGTTTGGCCCCCACAGACTCATGTGCTTGAATGCTTAGCCCATAGGGAGTGGCAATATTAGGAGGTTTGATTTTGTTGGAGAAAGTGTGTCACTACTGGGGCAGGTTTTGAGGTCTCCCATGCTCAAGCTATGTCTTGTGTGGCACACAATCTCCTCCTGGCTGCGCAAAGATCAAGATGTAGAGAACTCTTGGCTTTTCCAGTGCCATGTCTGCCTGCAGGCTGCCATGCTTCCCACCATGTTGAGAATGGACTAAACCTCTGAAACTATAAGCTAGCTACAATTAAATGTTTTTCTTTATAAGAATTGCCTTGGTCATGGTGTCTCTTTACAGCAATAAAACCTTAACTAAGACACTATTCATCTGATTTTCTGAGACAAGGTGTTCCAATGAACCTGAAGTTCATGGATTGGCTAGACTGGTTGACCAATGAGACCCCAGGATCTGATTGCCTTCATCTATGACCTTGCCTAGCTTCTTACATGGATTCTAGGGGACCTGAATTCGGGTCCTCATGCTTTCATTGAACCATTATTTCCTCAGCCCAGTGTTGTTATTTAATTAGGGTTCTGCTGTGGTTTACACCCAGAAATCCAGGAACTACAGTATCCATCTCTAATGTGGCAGTGCTTGAAGTGGCAGAATCTTTAAGAGACGGAGCCTAGCGGGGAAAAATACAGGGTTGTGGGAGCACCATTCTCACAAGGAATTACTGCATATTTCTTGGGACTTCATTGGTTCCCACAAGAATGAAATGTCTTCCTTCCTTGTGATAGAATCTGCCTTGTTACAATGTAGCCCAATAGTCATCGTTAGAGGTCAAACAGAAGAGGTCTTCCAGTTGGGGACCTTTAGCCTCTACACTGTGAGTGATCTTATCCATAAAAAGGTCCAGACTATGCTATTTTAATATAGTAACAAAAGATATGAGGATGCCGTTCTTTGGCAAAAAAATTATCAATAAGAATTTACCTTAAGTTTCTCTAAGACAGACAAAAATTACATATTAAATAGATACAAAAATTGTGTCCAATATCCCACAGAAACATCTTCTATATAAAGAACACTGGAAGTCTTCCACAGACCAGAACCATTTAGCTATTGGATGACCAGGCCGGCTAGAAAATAAACTGAATTAGTTTTACAAAGCACGAATAACCCAGGGAAGCCACATGAGGCTCACTAAAGTATTGAAATCAGAATTCAAACCACCAAAAATGGCCCTAACCTGTCACCATTCGGTGACGAATGATGTCCAGGGCTTTTCTCCTTGTAGCCTTTGTGCTTTCCTGTTATTTTTACTACATAAAGATTAAAAGAAAAAGAGAAATAAATTCTTGATGAATGTTACACTTCAAAATAAAAGTATAACTCTTAGAGTAGAGGAAACTTCTCAGTGCAATAGCAGGAAAGGAAGGCTTCCAGATCTATTTATATCTTACAAAACCAACTTCCAAGTCTTTTCTTTCTTTCTTTCCTTCCTTTCTTCCTTCCTTCTTTCTATTTCTTTCTTTTAAAAATAATTTCTTTATTTTGAATTTCATGTACATGAGTGTTTTGCCTGCATGAATGTCTGTGTGAGGGTGCTGGAACTAGAACTCCCTGGAGCTGGAGCTACAAAGAGGTGTGAACCACCATACGGATGCTGGGAATTGAACCCAGGTCCTCTGGAAGAACAGCCAGTACTCTTAACCACTGAGCCATCTCTCCAGCTTCCCCCCACCCCCTTCCACACACACTTTATTTCTTAACTAGGGGTTTAATCCAGAGTCCTGCACATGCTATCTCCCCATGGTCATTACCTGAAGTCGTTTAACAGAAATGCTTTATAAACATTCTATGCCAGGAAAAAGACTAAATTGAGGACATAAGAGATAATGCAACCTATAGATTAAAAGCCATGATTTTTTTTTTTTTTTTGCTTAAACACCTCTAAGTGGCTAGTGTGGTTCCTGAAATGCCTTTGTATCAGGAGCTATATCTTTTATGTTTTTTGGATACCACAGACCATTAATATCATAAAAGCAATGTATTCTACCATCAACACACATGCACATACATACTATACAAGTAAAGGTTTGAGTGTAACTGGATCTGTTGATGCTTCAGTGTCTTCACCAGCAAGCACACCGAGTCCTGGGCTGCTACTGGGGCCTTGGCAAACAACTTATATGCACTGGGAACAAAAGTCATGCTCCAGTGCTTCGAATGACTCTGTGATTTACTCTTTGCCACAGAGTCTCTTTCCATGCTGTATGATAAAATAGTCTGAAAATAACATTTCCAAGGAGAAAGGGTTTATTTCAGCTCATGGATCAAGGTACAGTCTACCATGAAAGGAAAGGAAGGCAGCAGGGGTTTGGAGTGGCCTGTCTCACCTTGTTCACAATTAGAAAGCACAGAGCCAAATACTGCATGCTAGTACTCAGCTCCACTGTATACAGTCCAGGAACCCCTGCCCAGGAAATGTATCAACCCATAGTAAAGATATGTCTTCCTGGTTAAATGCTCCTACTACCCTGTCTCGATCTCAAGGAACATTGTGGAAGAAGGTGTGGTAAGAACATAAGAGTGTACAAGCTAGGGAGAAGAGCTGTAAAATATGATCCTCTGACCATGGCAGAGCCAGTACAGTCATAGGCCCCATAAGGTTGCAGTTGCCTGCAATAGACCTGCATAAGACCAAGGTTGGCAACAGATAAGCATCAGCCTGAGAGGGAACCAAAGGGACCTACTGGCTGCTGCTGAATTCTAGTGGAGGGGCAGGTAAACCTGTCACAGAGTTGGTTATGGTTTTATTTTGGTGGGACTCAAAACAAAACGTATTGATGTAAATGTGGGAAATGTCCTTATAGGGAGGGGGAAGTAGGAGTGGAAGAGAATGTGAAAATGGATGGCAGACGGCAGAAAACAGTACTGCATACGGTGTGGGGAACCATCAAAGAACAAATTCTATACGCATTCTTTTAAGAATATGTGTCTTGGGAACTGGAGAGATTACTCAGTGGTTAGGAGCATATACTATTCTTGCAGAGGACCAGGGTTCAGTTTCTAGCACCTACATGGTAACTTACAACCATCCATAACTCCAATCCCAGGGGATCTGACATCCTCTGCTGACTTCCAGGGTAATCAGGCATGCGTGTGGCTCACATACATCAATTAACGCAATCGAGGAATCAAATTAATTCCCCATACAAGCATTTAAAGAGACCCATCTCCCAGGTAATTCTAAACTGTGTCAGATTAGCCATCACACAAGTCAAGACAAGACTCACCTATGACAGCTTGCACTGCCAAGCCCAATCCCAATTCCCTGACCTTCACACATGGTTTTCCTATAGAGCATTTTCTCAATAAACTTCATGGACCAAATTCCAGGCTCTGATGCTAAGAAACCTGATATTAACCAAGACAGAAAGTTTAGAGACATCTTTATTATTATCTAATTTTGAGATGTTGACTTACTTTTTGTTACTTCAAATCAATGAAATTCAGAAGATGACAACTGAGAAAAAATATTAAAAAATTAAAAAGTATAATTCAGAGGCTGGAGAAATGGCTCAGTGGTTAAGAACACTTGTTGCTTTTTCAGAGGCCTCAAGTTTAGTTCCAGCACCTACATGGTGGCTTATAAACATCCGTGAATCTCATGACACCCTCTTCTGACACCCACAGGCAATGCACACACATGATGTATATATATTCATGCAGGTGAAACACTCACACATAAAAGAAGTAGATCAAAAAAACTACAATTCTTTCTGATCTCAAAATTTCAACACCCAAGGTGTTAGAGCCACGCCACTCAAGATGCCTTGGCTCATGCCCAGTGTTTAATGTCTCAAGGCAGTCTAAAAGCAGATACCTTTGCAGACCACTTGGTAGTTGGTACAGCAGTCTCCCCGGGACAAACAGTCTTCTGAGCAGTGACAGGCATTTTCCTCATTTCGTACTTCTCCACATCTGTCTTTGGTGCACTCCCAGCCTCGAGCTGAAATCAACACAAGGAAACACTCTCATTGCCACACACAAACCAAATGAAAGAAGCCACAGTTGCTTACAAGGACTTCCAACAAAAAAGTGCCAGAAGCCCACATCGTTGAATCTGTTTGTGAAACTTGAGCCAGCCAGAGGCCAAGAAGGCATTTGAAGAACTTACAGATAGGATGAATTTCTAATTTTTCAAAGTAGAGCAGAAACTCACAACACAACTGAGTTCTCATACAAAAGCAAAACCCAGAAAGTCAAACAAAAGACTCCCACCTTTCCAGAATGGCCCTGACTACCACAAAGAGAAAGAATATAGAAAAATATTAATTCTCTCAAAATCCTGACTGACCAAAATGGCCATCTACATAAGGCCTCCTAAGGAGGGAAACGGAGATTAAAAAGGAAATGTCACTCCTGACTGAGTGAGATAGGTCATGGTTCAGTTTTTCAAAGAAACATTCAAAAAAAGAACCTTTTCACTTTTATCAGAGTGCTAGGGTCATATTTTTAATTGATTTTTTAAAACAATATAAGTCTTAAAGAAATTTAAGAAAGATGTTATCAGTCACTATTCTATTTTATTTCAGACATAAGACTGTGAGATTAACCACCACATTCTAGCTAATCAATGACTATTTATTAAATGTCTTTAGAACAGTGGTAGAAATGAACTATGATTCTTGAAATCGAGGACTGTGACGTAAAGAGTTTTCATGGATAATCTACATAGTTCATTTTCCCGATTCCTATATTCAGTCTGTCTCATTGTTTAGCATCCTCTGAGTGCTAAGGGTATAGAGAAGTGACAAAGACAAGAGCTCCATCTTCCTGGAGCTCATATCTAAGACAGAAAGACAGATCGCATGCATGTAACCAACAGACATCATCATTCATCCACGGGAAGGGAAGCAAAGGCATAGATGGAGCAGTAGAAGGTTATTGACAAATAGCATCAAGGAGAGCATCTCTGAACTGAAGTACACTCGGACACTTCAAGCCTTCATCCTTTAAGATGTGTACTCAGTAGAACACTGACATTCTTCTAAAACAAGACTGCTCCTTTCTGACATTCTGCCAAGAGGAAGCCTTGCTAGGTGATCGAATAGACAGAGGCGGAACAGTTGGTGAATTCCCATTCCAGTTGTCTCATGGAATGCTATGCTGCCATTTGAAAGTATAGTGTTTCAAAAGATACTGCCTCCCACATGATTGTGTACATGAATACACATACAATATCCAAGACACCTAAACAAAGGGGGAGAGTTTATACTGGAATCTTAGGTTCGCTTCCTGTATTGGCATAGCAGGACCTTAAGAACGTTTCTTTTCCCCTTTCAACTTTTTATTGTTATTTGACATTTGATTCTTCCACATTCGATACATCTTGGCTTTAGACATCAGAGAATAATGTGCTTTACAGAATGTTGTTATAGTCTATATTAAACTAGGAAGAATGGAGTGAGCTAAATTCAAAGAGAACTAAGCTAGAATCACAGATGCATTAAGTTTTGCAAAGAGTTTTCAGAGCAGAATGTTGGAAGGTTGGCATAACTTACTGGGGACAAGATGCTCAAGGTAAGGCAGAAACATAAAATGTTCTAAAATCCTCAGTGCACAGCAGACACAGATTGAAGGTTTGCACTTATGTCTTATGGTCAAAGAGCTCTGAGGGGTGTCTATTCCACCCATACACTCACTGTACAAGAGCCTCAGCTCTAAGCTTGCAGAACCACAGCTAAAGAACCTAGTAGAAGCTCCACAAGAAATCCATAACAAAAATATATCTGCATGCTTTGAAAATGCATTATGCAAAAAAGTAACCTAATGAAGCCCTAATATTTTGCAGGCTGTGGGGCAAAGAGGTCCCAGTTAGTAAGGGAGTTTATGTTGATTTTCAAATAAATCAGAAACTAAGGTAAAGGCAATAATGTCTCATTTAAATGATCAGGCAAATAGCAATGGTTAAGTTTGACTTTCCAAAATACCACCCATGCACAGAAGTAATAATTTGTCAAGGGAGCTAAGAAATAAGTTTCTGTGTTCAAAGTAGGGATTCTTGCCATTCTTCTTAGGTAGATTGCATGAGGTTTTGCCCAGGGACAGAGACATGGTAGTGAATACGGAAGACACTCCAAAAAGTCCTATATAAAACTGTTTGGCTTTGAAAAACAGAGCAAGTATGGTAAGAAAAATCCAAACCTTACGTTTCCCTTGACAGGTGAGCATTCATTCAATAGTTCATATGCTCTAATGACCATTCCAGCACAGGATAAGTAAAATCAGGAAAATTTTTAGATTTCAGAGCCACCCAGAACACAAGACCCCAGATTGATTCCATAAATGTCTTCCACTTGCACAGAATATAGAGAATTGGTAAACCTAGTACTTTCAGTCTGTGGTACCTGTAATTGGAAAGTGCTGCCTTTGACTGGGCCCAGAATGGTTGAGCCAAGTTATTCATTTTAAGTATGTTCTTCATACAACCATCAGTGATTCAAGAAATGAACTAAAACCCCCTATGTGAATAGGCCAAAGCAGAGGTGCATAACAGCTAGGCATCAGTGAGCCTTTTGCTAGAGGTGAGATGCATCCAGAAGTCACATACCTGTTTTCAAACAGAGCTCATCAAAATCATGGCAGCAGCTGCTGTAGCTCTTACATAGGTTGTCACATCGACAGTCAGGAGGTCCAACCTCTTGAAGCTCAAAGCATCGACCTTTGCAGGATCCAGATGTGTTGGTCCATGGAGAGTCAGATAACACTGCCATTCAAAGAAGAGACGAAAGACAGCAGCTTAGGGACTAGCCACGTCACCAATGCAAGAGTGGCACTTACAAGCAATTGGGGTGGCAATGCAGTCAAGCTCTGGATGAGAACCCTGGCTCCAGTGCCTGCTCCCTGGGTACATCAAGCATTTTGCCCAACTTACATAAACCACAGTTTCCTTATCTGTAAAATGGGAGATTCATAAAACCAGTTCCAGATTGAAATGAGAATTAAATGAAATAACCTGTGTGAAATATATGTCAGGATAGCAAGCATATACAGAATAACAAACGTTGGCTCTACTCATGATTACAATTACTATTACTACACATATGTAATGGTGAGTATCCCTACTGAAATTAGATTTTATTTTCTATTTTAAACTCCGTACTGCTAGCTGAGCTTGGGTATGGTATGCCTATGATCAAGCACTAAGAAGAAACAAGAGGATTCAAGGCCAGCCTGGGCTACATAGCAAGACATTGAATGAAAAGCTGTCACCACCACCAAACATATAAGGAAATGTGAACATAAGTGTTCAAAACCAGTCTGAACACGAATGATCAGAACAGATACTTGCCCAATCTTTTCTAACCATAAAATCCACATCTATCTGGTATTACTGGAACACAACTGCCACTTTGCAAAAACAAACCCCATATTACTGTTTGCATATGATATAATCTAAAAATCTCAAAAGCCATTCAAAGTTTAGTAAATGAAAGAATGTGGTAATGATGAAAATCCATCCAATTTATCATGTGTGGGCACTATATGATTGAGACTTAACTGGAAGGTCTACTCATCATAGCATCTAACTTAAAAAAATCAAGATATGAATTTGATAACATATGCAGAACCTACCATCAAGAGTATTATAGGAGCTGAGGTTGACTCCTCCTCAAAAAAAAAAAAAAAGATAAAGATAGGTGCTTAAGAGATGGTTTGGCGATTAACAGCACATACCGCTCTTACAGAGGACTTAAGCTCGGTTTGGAACACCCATGTTAGGTAACTCATAACTGACAATAACTCCAACCCCAGGAGATCTGACTCTCTCTCTGGCCTCTATGAGCACTGCATTTACATGTGCATATGTGCACACACGCACACACACAGAGACACATGCTGCATTCAAATGCATACACACACACACACACACACACACACACACAACTAAAAATGCAATTGTCTTAAAGAAGAATATACTAAAGCTTTATGAAAACACAATTTTAGACAAGTCTAGGTGAGTCATTGGGCACTCAACTTTAAAGACAAAAATATCAATACCAGAAAAGAAAAATATTAATTCATCCTAAACCTAAATATTCAATATACTCACAGAGAAAAAATACCAATAATTCTACAAAGTTGGGAGGACAGAAAATCTTAACTGAGAAATAAACATCCAAAAATAGAAAGGTGTTCAAAGGAAAAAGTAACTTGGTGACAGGACAGAAAAGTATATGCCGAAGATAAATTATTGCGGTTGGTATCAGGGAATAAAGTTCATCAATGTTGTGGATGAGGCTCAAAAACAAAGCCAAATATGTAAGAGTTTGATTTATTTCAAAATTGCATTTTGAAAAACATCTTCTAGTTTCAAATACGCAATATTTTATAAACTCGGATAATTGTCTGGCCTTTTAGTTCATTGTCTTCTATTCTCCATGTATAGAAGTGGATGAAATACATATATATGTCTTAGCATATATTTATAACATTACTATTTTTGCAATGCATATATATCGTGTTTGAAATCAAGAAAAAGCAAGAGAACAGATATTAAATGACAGTTTTAGATGCACCATGGCATTTATTTGAATATGTAGTTCATCCCTCAGTCAACTGTCCCGTTTGTAATCAGAGTCATCCAGTCCTAGACTTCGTGGCATCAGATTAGATGACATTAAGCAGACAGATTCACTAGACCATGAGATGCGAAATGCTTTCTCACAGTTGTTTCAGGGATGTTGAAATAAATGCAAACCACATCAATTCAGTTTTTTAAAATTATGTCTATTTGCAAGGCAGTGTCTTACCTCTGCTCCACAAACCACATTCTTCTGTTGATTTTGGCCAACCTATCAACTGTACACACTGAGCACGCTGAGCCATAAGAAACCATGGCAGACAAGAAGGAAAAATAGAAGAAAAAAAATCTCAGAGCAAAAGGAAAAATAATGAAAATCTTGTAATTGAATGAATGCGCTTTGTTTGAGGGTAGTGCTTAGGTATCATCATGCCAACTGGTGTCTAATAAAATTCAAGCAGTGCTCACTCCCATTGAGCTGTTTCTTGTAAAAGTGTCCAGCAATTCTAACAGCTAAGACAACGAACATAAGCCTTTGCTGATACGTCTTGTCTTCTTCGTGGGCTCCCAGACAGTACTTGAAACCTTCTTATTGTCTATGACCCATGTTTGTGGTCCTCACCAAAATCTCTTCCCTGGATCTTTCTTTACCTCTAAAATACCTGCATGCATCCTAAGCTGGGCTGTGATCATTCTTTGCCCATCCTAACAAGGCAATCTTGTAAATGTTTTCTTACAATAACAGTTATTCTCTCAATGTGCCCCTTGCTGTCTTTGGAAAGCACTGAATCCCACTCAACAGCTTGCCTTATCAGGTATGGTCCTTCTGGCCAAGATTTCCACTGAAGGCAGCTGTCAGAGCTGCACCTGTACTATAGAGAAACATCTCAGTAAGCATCTGCTATCGTCTGTTCTGCAGACATATAAAAACCTCAGAGTACTGACAATTTAATTGTACTATTGGGAAAAGCCTAACTGACGACAAGGGCTATCATCAAAGCCAACTCTGTCCTTTACTCTCAGTCATATTTCCTCCACATCTTCTTGGTAAGTGGAAAGTTCAAATCTGGAAAATGGCCAGTAAGGGTGGTGATATTTAAATATTCAAGTGTTTCAGCCTAGCCTAAAGCTAGACAAAGTTTCTTCTACCAGGTTGCTCCCACTGGCAGAGTTACACACTGGTCCCCATCAATCTGTTCTTGGTGCTCAGCCCAGGTGTCTGCTGAAAACAAAGCCCTGAAATGGTTTGTGGGCTGTTCTTATGCTGTCTGGTCTCAAGTGTGACCTGCAAGCAAAGACTTGGGGCATGTGGACAGCATTCAGAATGCCACTCCGCCACTCGCCACTCGGAAGCTGGAATGCTGCCACCTCCCTCTTCCAGAGTACCTCACTCATTCAGTCTCATCATCCTTTCTTGACTGAGCTGTCCCTCACCCTTTTTCCAGGGGCTTTCACCTCATCCCTTAGCAAGCACCAGTTTATACACAGACCTCTGTGTCAGCTTTCACTGCTTCTTACGTATAAAACTTTCTAGTCTCCCCTCTTCAGAGCAGCTGAGCCAGATCTCCGGGTCAGAGAAGATGTGATATAGAGGTAGGGGAGAGAGACAGAGACAGAGCTGGAAATGGATAAACAGGTCCACCTGGCAAGTTCTCAAACATCTGTCCTCTGAAAACACTGTGTCAAGAAACACAATATATTCATATGTAGAAAGACTTCACAAACTACAAGAAAACAGAATTCTGTCATTTAAATGAAAACTTAAAATGTTTCAGTTAATCTCCAGATCTTTTAAATAGCACTCAATGTAGTTAATTACATAAATCTGAATAATTTGCAAACCTGCCAGCAAACAAGAACCTAATCACTTCCGATCAGGTGCTGTTGACTCTATCCACTACAGTAGACTCCAGCCTCATCCCAAACAGAACACAAAAGCTTTGTCATACACCTTCTCTGACATACATTTACACTCATCAGTCTTAAGGTATTTTGCTATAAAAATTTATCTTCTAATTGAAGAATCAAACTAGTGACTTGCATATCAGTCAGCTGTTGCTCAGCAAAGATTTTAGATCATTACAGCACAGCCACAGTGTTTATCTGACTAACAAAAGAAGGTTATTTGTTGGACTGGATTGGTTGACACAGGGTCTCTCAGTGTAGTCCAGAAGAGCCTCAAACTTGTGACCTTCCTGTCTCAGGCGCCCTACTCTTGGAATCATAGCCGTTAACTAAGCTAATTACAGCCATTAACTAAGTACTACATTCATTAGTAAAGCACTAATTTAACTAATTAAAGAGTTTTCTAATTTTATAGAGGTTGCAAATATTGATGTCTTCCAATGACAATTTTGAAAGACTGGTTGATTTTTATCAATTTAAAAATCTTGTGATTTTTATTGGATTCATGTGTGTGTGTGTGTGTGTGTGCATGTGTGTGTGTGTGTGTGTGTGCGTGAGCGCATCTTTATGTTTCATGTGCTTTTTCTTTGGCTCTTTTTCTTCATTTTTTTTGTTTTGTCCTATGCTTGTTTGTTTGCTTGTTTTATCTTACTTTATTATTACTATTTAGATGCCTCTTTGTTTTCTAAGGAAAAACAGAAATACTGCGGGTTTAGAAGGGAGAGGAGGTGAGGAGGATTTAGAAGGAGCTGAGGGAGGGAAACCGTAATTGGAATATGCTGTATAGAAAAAAGTCTATTTTCAATGAAAGAAAAATCAAGGAAAAGAAAAAGAAAAAATTATGTTGAACAAAGCACACTGAGATTTCAGATATAGAATCATTCCAGAGAATTCTCAGTTGTATAAAAGTAAATGGAGAAGTCACCACCCTGAGCTCCGCTCCACAGACAACTATAAACTCTATGGAGTCCCTGAATCCTAACTCATTCCGTTGACACAAACTCCCCAAATTCTATGTTCAGTCTAACATAAAGTCACATCGTGTGTTATACCCCATCTGATTACTGTCCTCACAGAGGGATGGCCGATCTAGAACTCTCTGCATTCTGCTGGAATGTTATTTAAATTGCTAACCATACACTGAGATATCTAAAATTATCAAAGAATGAGAGCCTTCTCATCCCTAGCAACACTTTGTATTTTCTAATAAAGCACAATAATAATTGTGCTTTTTGTTTCATATTTACCCACAAACCCATCACTCGTGCTTTTCAACTTTCCTTTCAAGCCAATGAAAATGACGATACATTAGACCAAGTTATCAAATTTTTATTAGCCAAGTATTCACAAGCTCACAAATCCCATTTTGTCAGTCAAGTGTCACATTGCTTCTAGGTCAAAGAGTACCCATGGCTACCTGGTGACTGAAAGAGTGTTAAAAGAAGTACAGCTTCTATAACGCAGGCTCCTGCACAACTCCAGACATGCCACACCTACATGCAGGCCTGTGTACAGACAACTGCACACACACACATTTTCTTTCCATTTTATAGATAAATAGAATGACCGAGTGAGATGTTTAAACAAAGATATCCAACTCGACTGCACTTATTGTTCCTTTAAAATTCTATTTCTGCCACCCTAGTGACCTTAGTGTCCCTGAGCTTTATAACTCATTCTGGTCATTTCACACTTCCTACACATCCCGGGATCTGGGAGAACTCTCATTCCTCCCTGCTTCTAATAGATCACCAGGTCCTAATAAGAAATCCAGCTAACAAGTGTACTAGTCAATTAATTATAAGTTTCTTTGCATGGTCACAGCCTTGGAGCAGACACCTCAGGTCACAGTGCAGCAGTGAGAGTGTTCATGCATGCAAAATGTTCTCAGCTGTTACCCAGGAGCCCTGAGGAGCTACCAGGACTAAATAAAAAGTTACATGCTTTTGAATGGTGGTTCTTGCTCTGGCCACATATAAATGAACAGTCTTTGTGTTTCTTGTTTGTGAAACACCTGATGGCACTGAATTTGCAGGATTTCTTCAGAGCTGGAGAGTGTTGTTTTTTTTTAAAAAAAAAAAAATCAGTGCTTTCTCTGTTGATTTTTAGTTTTTAAAGTGTAGAAAAAAATCACCCAATGTTCTCAGATGCAAAAGTTCTGCTAATAATCAGAACCACCTATCACTAGTATTATTTAGGAGATTCCCCCTTCCAAGTGTAGTGAGCAGTTAAGGAGATATCAAAACTGTCTACACTCTGCCTTTTCCGGTTTTTAAAAGAAACCTTTTGTTTTCTCTATTTAAGCAGAAATGAACCCTAGTGTGTAGACAGCAGGTAAGCTGCATCAAAAGAAAGCTTAAGAATAAAAGCCACATAAGTATATTGAAATCCTGAAACTTGGATATAAACTGGGTAGTGCCCTAAAACTAAGCTTCACAGAGGTGAAATGAACTATCCCTATACACCCTAAAGGTTTAAGATACTGATTCTATTAAACAACTCAAGAAACAGTATTCTGTAGTATGTTTGATGCTATCTAATTGATAAGTAGTACTGTAGACTAGCTTTCCAGACGTAATATTGATATTACTTGTATTGTATCTGTTCCCTACAACATATGGAAGCAATTTACTATCTGAGCAATGTTTTCAGGGGCTAATACATTTAATCCATACTTTTCAAGTTTTCTGGTGAAGATCACACACATTTAATAGGAGATGAAACAGGGTGGAGGGAACGGTTCTCTCTTTTCTTCTTTGTTTAGAAAATAAAGTCTTCTAAACTGATCCTCATTGCTGAGGGCAAGACATTACAAGTGACTTGCCTGTGACAGTAGCGCTTATTAATATGGACCCGGGGTCCCAGGCTGGGACTTTCATGATCCATTTCTCCAAAAAAGGTCAAGTTTGAAAATAATGTGATCATTAAAGAAACAGGATCGATCCCTGCCACTGTCATCTAAAGAAAGCAGAAAAAATGGCTCCTTTTAGGAACAGTGGAAAGACCCAGCAGTGGGCTGTCAGAGCAGGGTGCTCAGGCCAAGGGCCTGGTCCCCTGTCACAATCAGCCTTAGCAAAGAAGGCTTTGAAGACAGCCTTTGCCTCCAATAAAAACAGCATTCTCTTCTGGTCCAGTAACCCCTCTCTCCCCAGTGAAACACAATGCAGTTTTGTCCCTTGGGCTCCCTGGGGCCACAATTTTTAAAGATCTGTGTTCTCATTTTTTCCCCAAAGCACACCTCGCTACAGCTTCCTCACCCACATCTCCTATGATACCTTCCACCTTCTTCTCAAGCCTAACTCAGATAACTTGCTTGCTGTTATTATACCTTGTTTAATAACGCACATTTATGGTGGTATAAAGACAGGTGGTGTTTCATAGCGCGCCAATCAAGAAATGCAGAGAAACACCAAATTCCCGGGGAGACAGAAAACATACTGTGATGTCAGAGAAAGGGAAGAAAATATTGCCCCCTAGAGTACCTGTCATTTCAAATGCAATTTTTAATTCTGAAACCATCAGCAGCTCCAATTTCCAGGAAATTAACCAAGCCATTGCTTAAGACCAGGTCAACTAGGCCCCTCAGCCTGCACAAACGTTCCTTTATGAAGCCCCCCTCTGCTCGGTACAGCCCACTGCAAAGGAGCCCCATTCACTCCAGCTGTGTTAGTTAAGTCAGCTATGAAAACTCACCTTACCTTCTTCCAGAAGGAAACACAGAGAGTGCAGATCTACTCTCAAAACTCTTTAAAGAGCTCACCTTGAGGATTCCCCTAGTCTCAGGAAATCCTAGTCCCATAGTTCTAAATTTCTAGTTTCATTTTTTTAAAAAAAGTTTGTCTTTTGTTAACTTCCTTTTTTTCTCACTCCCAGGATAGAACTCTCTGGTAGTAAATAACGTCCTTAATACCATGTGACAACACATCAGGCTCAGCCCTCTGTACCATATGGAACCTGACGGCCTCATCCTTCTCCAACACGAAAGCCATACCTGTTCTCACTAAAGTTAGCTTGGCTTTGTTTATGAACAAATGTTCTCGTTTTATTTCAATATTTGCAAACTTCAGAATACAAATATGTAAGCAGCCTGTTGTTGAGAACCGACAATAAAGGTCTCTGATTAGAATGACATTCTTTACACCTAAATTATAGACAGAATTGGTTTTATGACACCTTGGACTAAATGAATCGCCCGGCAAGTCATCTTTAAGATGAATGCACGAGGTTGCCGACGAGGATTGCTAAATTCACAAAATTAAAGAAACAAAATTGCTAATAACTGCTACTCTTACCTGTGGGAGGTCCTTCATCCCATTCTGCCCTCTTAATTCGACTTGCTGTGAATCCTAAGCAGATATTGACACCGATGGCCAAAGTGAACAAGGATATTACCTAAGGGAACAAGGAGATGAAGTTGTCAAATACAGCTAGATTAGATGGATTCAAAGTGCATGAAAGCAGTTCAGATGACCCTAAAAACCCCCGAATCCTGCCAGTTCCGAAAGGCATTCTCAGATGATGTCTGAATTTAAACAAGGAGAGGGGAGCAGAATCGAATTCAAATGGCAGTAATCCGGGAGATTCAGCACCTCGCTAGTCACTGTATCATCCTCCTACCTGGTATAACCCGAAACAGCCTTGTCTTGCCATGCCGAGGGATTCTTGGAAAGCCTCTGCAGGGTGTTCTCTGCTTGCCCTGAATGCTCTGCTTTCGGGGCTCTGAGTTCAGGCTGTTAACTCAAAGCAATCCCACCTGGGAAGTTGACAGGCGCATCTGATTCGTGCAGAGCTCGATTTCATCACAGTTGGTTCACAAATTGCAACTCCGAGCATAAGAGGCTTAAGGCAACATCCTTCTTGGCTCCACCCCCCGGTCGGCCCCTCCCCTCGCACAGACACTTTCATGTGGTATCCTTTGGCAACCGGAGGACTTCTTGTGTAGCTGTGGCCAATAACAGTGCATGTTCAGTTTTTCTTCCCTCGCAAATACATGGTTTGTCAAAAGAGAAACCAAATGTATTTTATCCGATAAAAACGAATCAAAGCTGCCCAGAACTTCCCATCTCGAAGCGTTTGCTGTGTAGTTATTTGATGCCCTCAATCCCCCAACTTCAAGGTTTTGTTGCTTTTTTAAACAAGAAAAAAAAAAGTACAATTTATAAACCAAACAAATCTCTCTGTCTTTACCATTTGTTTATTTTTCTGGCAGTTGGAATGACCCTGTTTCTATATAACTACATTCTCAGCTACTTCTGATTCCTGGGGAGTTTCACACAATGGAATCTTCCAAAATTGCAACTCATACAAGAGATAGCATTATTTTCCCTCCATGTTGTTAAGTTTTACACTAGTAACTTTTATCAACACACTGGGACTGCCAGCTAAGCTGCATAAAGTCCTTCTGAGTACGAAAAAAGACAATATCATTCCGGTCTCTACCCATTCCTGACAAAAGTCAGCTTGTTTGTGGGGTGGGGGTGGGGTAGGAAGCAGGCATAAAGGACAGTAGGGGAGGGAGCTTCATTAGCCTTGAATTTAGCTTGAAAGTGGCAATGGCTGCAAGAATTCCTGTCAAATGCTCATCTGCTTTGAGAGTCTGTGTCCTGTGAAGCTCTTGTGTGTTTTAAAGCTTCTATCCTAAGCAATTTTGCAACTTGGCAACCACACCAAATTTAGAAGTCTCTAAATCGCAAAGTCGTTTACATATTATATGCCTTTAGGATTCAAATGAGGGAAAGCTTGTTTTTGGCTTTTCCCTGCCAGGCCCCTGGACTATCATTCTTGCAGAGCACATATGTGCATACGTAAACAAACAGGAACCTTCCAGGCAGCAACTGCTAAAGGAAGCCCCATGGCTCTGCTCGAATAAAACCTGATAGCACAAAAGCCAAGGGCTTGTTTACGTGGATTGCAGAGTAAGCCTGGGTTTCATTATAAACTCTAGAATTTAGTAAACAGCTCATTGAAAAGAAGAAGAGACACTGCCAGACGCTCAGTTGCTCTTTGCGGATCCTCTCTGCTTTGGACTCTCACAGAGGGGGCAGGCTATGAATTTATCTACAAGCCTCTTGCTTTAGTCTGTATGCCAAGCTAAACTGATCTGGAGTTGATTATTTTGCAAGGCTTCTAAAAGATGTTAACCCCATGTAAGGTTTTTCTACTATATATTCAGTCTCAAGATGCAAACCTGCTGTTTCCAGGGAAATCTGTAAAGCAAAAGGAAATCATCAGGTTTGCAATGTTATTTCTGTGTACAGTGTATGCTGCGTGTTACAGAGGATCTGAAAATAAGCGGCCTCCTTTTCTCTTCAGCCTCCCCAGGCCTATAGGTCCCGGCAACGCGAGACTTTCTCTGACATAGAAACCCATCTCCAAGAAAACCTAGGCTATCCTTGGGGGGGAAATAATAAAACTCAGAAACTGAAAATCTTTTTGTATTTTATTGGTTTTATTTCATGGCATGCAAACTAGCTGTGTGAGAGAAAGGGGTCACAAAGCGTGATAGCAAGTTGGAACACATACCTCATAATCTGTACAGCACTGGATTACATGTTTATCCAAAAGAATCAAGATCAGCCACTGTTTCTGTTAACCATTCTTCCAAAGAATTGTATTTCCACCAGGTCATTATGCATCAGGAACTTGTCAATACACACACACACACACACACACACACACGCACGCACACACACACACACACACACGCACACGTGTGCATACACACACACCTACATACACACGCATATACACATACACACACATGTATACATACACACATACAAACACATACATGTGTACACACAAACATGCACATACACATTCATACACATATAAGAACATACACACATGTATAAATACATACACACCATCTAGCTATAGTTAAGCAAGTTGTGTGCGTTTTATATGTACATATGTATATGAAGATATATGTGCTTTCCATGTGTACATGTGTTCAAGCCAGAGAAGGGCTTTGAGTATTACTCTGTCCCTTATTCCGTTGAGACAGGCAGTCTCATTGAAGCCAGAGTCAGACTAGGAGCCAGAAATCCTCAGCAATCCTCATGTCTCCACCCCCAATAGGATTCACCGGGCAAGACAGAAGGCAAGTAGATTTTTACTACAAGGTATTCATTACAGATTAGGCAGTCAGGGGGATAGCCCTATCTTGGCATCAAATCAACTGTAAAAGACAATTAACTCTCATTATCTCAAATAAAGAAAATTCTGAGCCTGATAGTGTAGACAATAGGTCAAAAACATTCACCCAAAATGACTGGACTGCAAAACCTTTCATAAGAAATAAAGTTTCACCTGCTATTGTCTTTAAGGTTTTGGTAGAAAGACATGCATCACTGGTTGGCTCAATACAGCAGAAAGAGTACTGGGGGGCGGAGGGAGCTGTAAACGTCCAGTGTGGTTTATTAGCCCAGCCATATTTCAGAGAACACTGCCCTCTGGCAGAGAAAAACCTAACCCTGTAAACATCTTGTAAGCAACTCAAAACTCACTCTAGTCTCCAACTTTATGGCCCATAAGGATCCCCTGAGGGACAGGTATTAAAATGTGATATTTATGCCTTATTCCGAGAGATTCTGCTCCACTAGATCTAAGGGGTAAAAGAAGAAAGGAGAATTTAGGGAGCAAAGGAGGACGGCACAATGGTTCATTCTGAAACAAGCCATGCAAAGACCACATTTAGGAAAACACTAGAATACAGGACAGTGACTTAATTTACCAGTGCCCTACGTGTCAAACGGCTGGACCTAATTCATAACATAATTTTAGTCTATTCGTAATAGTGTTCGATGTTTATTGGACTTAAGTTTCCATCTCTCAATGACAAGCTGGGGCATTCCAGCAGGGGGGGGCATCTGGATGCTGAGAACTTCAGAGCAGTGACTTATTTACTTTGCTGTTTATACAAAGCAGCAGTGTGTTGCTTGATTGCAATACAGCAGTTGCATTTACAGAAATGCACAGTCCGTCTTTTCATGAAAGGGTTCTATGGATCCTTTTTCTCAAGGCCTGGCCAAGATAAGAAGGTTTGGGGTGACCCGTGAGGTTTGAAAGCTGTGTGATTGACACTTGTCACTCTCACTGCCAATGCTGAAACTGTCTGGAACTCACTAAAACGTTGTCCACATCCTGTTTCTCATTATGCTGAACTGCCTTGAGTTGGCTTAGTATTGCTCCAACTGTCACTGCAACAAGACACCGCGAACATTAGAAAATGGTACTCCTGGGTATTTCCCCCTAACCTAGTTGAAAAGTCGTTATGTCTTGTCTTTTAAATTCTGTTTTGGCTAAAGACTACTAGAAAATTCAGAATTCACAAAATGAACAACAGTCTTTGTTTCCCAACCTAATGGGCAGAATGCTTTGACAGCTAAAAGAATAAAAAGCTGGCTCATTGCTTCCACAGTTCTGGACTGCAGATGGGACTTAAGATGCTGAGTTGAAAGAGCAAGGTTTTAGGAGTAATGTATGTTCCAGAGGTTAGCCAGCAGAGAAATGGCAAGCTTCAGTATAAATGCCAAGAGGGCTTGTTCTCTTAATTATCACACAACTGAAAGCTGAAATCAATACTGCCATGTCTCTCGGGGGATTGAATTGATGTTGTAACTGCCTATGTGTTACACAGTCTATGTGTTATACATCTAACAAGAATTGCACACAAATTAATCTGTGAATAAACCGTCCATCATTCAATATTCACTAGCTCCTATGTGTACTAAGCATTGTTCTCAGTACCTAGGAAGCTGACCCAGACATCATCTGTGTCCTCTGCATTCAACTAGACACAAAGGTGAGTGAAGACATGTGGAAGTCAGTGGTCTCTTGAGAAGACAGAATTTAGGCTTGATCTAGTTAGGAGGGCTCACAAAAGACTTTGTTGAGTCAGTTGAGCTGTGATTTGAAGGGTAGGGACAAATGATCAGATTCAGAGAGAAGGAAGGGTTCTAGGCAGAGAGAACACAATGTGCAAAAATTTTGTGTAGGATGAAAATAAAATCCATGAAGACTAAACTTAGCCGTCTTGAATGAGGTTTGGAGAGCCAGAGTGGGCAGGAGTGAAGACAGAGTGCAGAGGTTAAGGGAGGCCAGTCATGTGGCTTTTCAAAGGTAGCCTTAATGGCATTATCTTTATCCTTAAAGCAACGGAAAGCCCTTGGAAGGCTTAAGAAGGTAGAGGTTTAATCAGATTTTAAGATAATCTCTTTCTAGTGTGACTACAATTTGCAAGGAGTCAAGAATGGATACAATCACTGGGCTTAAAAGAATGACATTTAGCCAACACCAGGGAGGCCCTCGTTGGCATGGACAGGAAGAAAGGCTAAGAGTAAGGAGAAATATCTATAAATAAACAAGATGGGAGACTTGAAGGGCTAGTGGATTTTAAGGATGGTTAATGAATACTTATCAATTACCATGACCACATATCATCTCAGGAAAGTCACTTACTGTATTTGCATGGGAATATATAAATATGTCTAAATGGGACAGGGACACACACACACACACACGGAGCTAGGGTGAAGACTCAGTAGGAAATCATATGCCTCATGGGTGTGAGGAATTGCATTTGGAGCCCTAGTACCCATGTAAAAGGCTAGTGTTAGCGATGTGTCTGTGACTCCAGTGTCCCCCTAGGATAGTAGTAAAGAAAGGAGAATCCCCAGGAACCCATGGGCTACCCTTGTGTACACAGCATGGGACAAAAATAAGAGACCCTGCTTCAACACCCAAAGTTGTCCTCTGAGCTCCACACATGCTTTTTGACAGATGTATACCCATAATCACACCCATGAACACACACACACATACACACACACACGGGGGGGGGGAGGCTATCTGTTAATGCCTTAGGATTGGTAAAAATAAAAAATACACACAGCTGGTAGTTTTAAAACATTTGTCAAGAATTTTCAAAACCGTCTGAGGCAGTTGATGGGGAATAATGTGACCTGAAGCCTTGAACATAATAAACTCATAACAAAAGAGGCTTGAAAGAATTAGCCTCAGGAAATAAGTCAGCTTTGTTCCTAACTCTAGTTTATCATAAAACATTTTAAAAGTGAAAAACACTATTTAACTGTTTAGTTTCACCTGCATGTTTAAGAGTCCAGCAAACAGAAAGACTATGCCCATTCGGAGACCCACAGGAAACCTTTCGTCTTGGAAGTGACTTTGACATTGTGTACCATACCATTCATGGATGGGTAGGGAGATGACTAGATGACTACTGAGTATTGTTTCTGCTTTTCTGTTTTCTTTGAACAGGTTTTTCCACACTCTCTCTTTTTAAATTATATATATTTTAATGTTAGTACTCCTCTCCCCCACCCCCATCTGTAGCTCTGGCTGTCCTAGAACTCACTGTATAAAATAGGCTGGTCTCAAACTCACAGAGATCTTCCTGCCTCTGCCTCTTGAGTGCTTGGATTAAAGGTGTGCATCACCATGTCCAGCTCTATTTTTTGTGTGGTGTGTTCGGAGTGGTGCTGGGGTGTGTGTGTGTGTGTGTGTGTGTGTGTGTGTGTGTGTATGCCACAGCACAAGTGTGAAGGTTACAGAACAACTTGAAGGAGTCAGTTCTTGCCTTCTAACCTGTGGGTCCCAGGGACTCAAGTCAGATTAGCAAGCTTAGCAACAAATTCCATTACTCACTGAGCCATCTTGTTAGCCCAAGGTAACTGGTTTTTCAACAGTTTCAACATGGGATTGACAATTTTCTTCTAGTATCTTTAAGCAGAAAAAGGTACTATCATCTTCTCTTCCTGGTGACAAAAAATGAGGAACAAAGAGTATGTGACATCTATGAAATGAAGAGTAAGTGACTAAGCCAGGGCTAAACACCAGGTCTTCTAAAACCAGCATCGGCCCCCCCCTACTAGAGCCTGACATCTCTCCGTTACACCACACGAGGGCCTCAACTCAACACATCCAAAACCCAGCTACCTAAAGAACCAGCTTTCCCTGACAGCTTCCTTTCCTTTCGTGGAAACACTGGAACCATTTGTTCTACTGCAGTACTTGTTTGCCTTGTTCCTGATCAGGTATCACGTCTAGACACTCAAATTATTGAGTACAACTATGTCCATTGTCTCTTGGAGCTTGCTGAGCACTATCAGCGATCGAGTTTCCTTCTTCAGGGGCAACATTTCTTTGCAGCCCTCATCTTCCTTGAGACATACCTTAGGAGGTCCTATCATCATTTATTTTGCTGTTTTCCATCTCCTCTACGAACCATTTCATTGATCAAATCTGTGACTCAACCCTACAAATTACCCAGAGAGCCCTAGATATGATGACATAGCTGACAACCTTCCTCTGAAACTTAAAGCCTTCCCACTGCCTCTCTTCATAGTAGGTCTTGAAGTGTGATTCCTGGACCAACTGAATAGGATTGTCCTGGAAGCTTACGAGCAATACCCATCCTTGGAGCCTACCTCAGATCAACTGACTCAGGAAACTTAGGGCAGCAAGTACATCTGGCTACTCTGGTGGAAGTGTGAGATCTGCCAAAACCCAACTGCTCACCAGGCACATAGTACCCTGATGCCCGCCCGTCAAGACTGCAGTCTCTGGATTCAGTTTGAAGCTCTTGCCCTCTTTAACTGTGAGGCCTTATGTGACCTCTGTACTTCTCTATCCTGAGACTCAGTTTTCCCATGGGTAACCATCTCAGGATTCCTCAGAGTATTACTGCAAGTAATCCACACAAATCACCAAACACAATGCCTGGCACAGAATAAGACTTAATAAATGGTAGTTTTCTTTATAAGAAAAATGCACGCTGTTTCTTGATTAAGTTGTGTTCTTGCACACCTCTGTTTCTTAATACAGGTTGCTGCTTTGCCCTAGAATGGCCGCCTCACTTAATCTCCCTGGCAAATCCTAATATATTTGTGAAAACTTGAGTCATATGACAGTATGACCTCCCTTGACCTACTCATCCAATGGAGAGCACTGGACTCCCCTTGCTCTGTTCTCAGATTTTCTTGAACTTCTCACGCAGCTCTAGCTCTTGTATTACTTCAGATGCAGAGACCTGGTATCCACACACCTCCCCTAGCTCTGCAGCCTACCTGGGATGTAACAGGCAAATGATAAAGCATTGCTGAATGAACCCTGGGCACCAAGAACCTTGAATTATAGTTCTCACTCTGTTACTGTAAGTTCTATTTTATTGATCTGTAAAACACTTTTGTTGGAATATCACGATAGATTAAAAATTAGATTTTTTTATTAAGATGAAATGTTAAAACAAATAGTGGAGACTAAATTTGGAGCTGCCTGATTTGAGATAGGGATGGGGAGCCAGGATCTCATCTTACCAGCCAGCTCTCTCACCCTGTTATACCTCCTCAGAGTCTTGAATGAGTAAGGGGTGTAAGTTGAAAAAGCAAAAAAAGGAAATTATATATTAACTCCGTTATTCAACTGTTGCAAACAATCTCTTATTTGAGGTATTCTGATTCCCAAACCCAAGCCCAAATCTCATGCTCCACGTCAGACCTCTCATTGATGACCAACAGAAACACCTTGGACAACAGCTTCTAGAAGGAATCCAAGTTTGTGTCTGCTTACATGTTTTGCAGCCCAAGGTCTTCTTCTCATCATGTTTATCCAACTCCTAACCCTTAACTATCTCCCAGCCTTAGCCACTGCAGGAAAATACACCTAATAGCTAAAGCACCCACTGTGCAACTTTCAAGAACCCAGAGAACCTTCCCAGGATAGCTGTCTCCTGATTCTCAGTGCTTTCCCTCTGTTTGATTGCTTGTTTTAGTATCTCTTCTCTCATTGATAACATTATAATTCCTCAAAGAACAGGAGAAGCAAACAATAGAGTAAACATGCTAAGAATTTGAGTTCTAGATTCCAACAGAATCCCTACTCTCAAGATGAGGCTCAGCTTCTCTAGACAACTCATTTCTGTAAAAAGAAATCGTTCTTATCACATAAGATTAATGTGAAGACCAAATTATATAATAGATTAAGCAAGTAACCGAGTGCTTTGAAACATAAAACATGCACGCACTCACACGCGCATGCGCACTATCAATTACTCAGTTCAGGAGAATAAGGTCTCCATCACCTCCCCTGACATTAAGATGGGTGCTTAGCAGTAATATAGGTTCTAGGAAACATTAGATCAACTTATAACGTTGCAAACCTCCCATTTCACTTTCTCTCAGACCCCAAGAGATAATGTGCAGCCCATTTGGCAAAGCCAAGCTGTTTCTAGACACAGCTTTGAAGACATGAGATCAACCCCAATAGTCAATACTCATGTAGAAAGTGCAGCTTTGAGTTTCTTCTAGTTCCAATCTAGAAGGAAGTTTCTTGGAATGCCAAGGCAAGTGTTCCCAACACAATGGCCTTTCTGGAGAGGAAGCTCAGCTGTTCCTCCTGTGCTTCCCCTTCTAGCAAGCAAGACTTTGTGAGACTCAGCAAAGTCAGAGCAGAGGGGAACTTCCCTTCCCTAATGAAGGGGAGGGCCACACAGCTAACATCACCATAACTATTGGTGAAACACTGGGTGACTGCTTGCCCCCAGGATGAGGAGCAAAGGAAGAATGTGCTCTTTTGCCACCTCTATTCTATTACCATTTTGCTGCCAAAACACCAAGCAAGCACATACCAGTGTGGATGCTTCTGGAAAAAGTCACACCAAGTGAAGAAAGCTTTTTACAAAGCCACCTATCATAT
Organism: Rhynchomys soricoides; assembly: GCA_019843965.1. NCBI lineage: Eukaryota > Metazoa > Chordata > Mammalia > Rodentia > Muridae > Rhynchomys > Rhynchomys soricoides. The sequence continues at coordinate 5,934,100 of JADRCH010000007.1, read as the reverse complement.
TGTCTCATTGAGAAAAAAAATCCCCAGTAGGAAATACCTTAGAGAATGAGGGTTCAGGGCTGTGAGACAGTATAAGAGGAGTTGCTCTCTAATAGGAGCTTGGAGTCACATATAATGAAATACACCAGAATTGTGTAATGGGGATATTTGAACATTTCACATTAGAAAGGATACATTGTCATCTGTATATGTTTATAGATGGTATCTTTACATGGGTCTCCTCACCCTCTTGGATTGTCGGTCTCATGGTCCACGTGGGCAGTGGAAGCAGAGACATTGACTGGAGAGTTTGGAAGCCCTGTGAGTATGTATGGTGAATGATCACACGGGGACCAACTATCAGGAGGCAGATAAACTCTATTTAGGGTGATTCAAGGCTTATAAAGTTTTGGGGGACTGAGGGTAGGAACATCCAGGAAGGGCAAAGATCATTTGCTGGGAGGTTTAGGGTACCTGAAATGCCTCATTAGCAAGAGGAAGCATTTCAGGAATTTCAGGTGCTAGCTGAACAGGTTTTATCAGGAGAAAGAAAATTGAGGCTGCATAATATTCCTCGGTAGAAGCATTTGTGGGGGTTTAGAATTCCCTAGACCAGGTCTGAGAAGGAAAAGTCCTGTCAATCAGGGAGTCTCCCATATTGTGCTGAGCCCAGAGGCTATCTGGTCATGGTAGACTTCCACCTTAATTAGCAGAGTTTTCCCATGTCTTTAAAACACACACACACACACACACACACACACACACATACACACAGAGGCAAACACACATACAAGCCAGTGGGGAGAATTTTTAAAGCATTCTATCTACAGAGAAACATCACTAACTGTTCTCTTAGCTCTGAAGTCTGCATATTCAATGTGATCTTCAGGGTCACCCCACTTCTCCTGTGTACCTAACACAGCACAGGAGGAGTGGAGCATTTCAGCTGTGGTCTGTACCTCTGTGCCTACTCCTGTCTGTGAGTGAGGTTCCTGAGGCTCTGTCAAAGTCCTTTCTGCCTTTTCATCAGACCCCATGTTTCATGTTACTGTCAAGGATAGCAGCGTATAAGAGAATCCAGTTCTTGCCTATAAAACTTGAACCTTAATGACAATGAACTGTGAACAATGGAAAAGACAGCTGTGGGGATGTAAGAGCAGTAATGCTTTGCATTTTGAGAACAAACAGTTTTTAAAAACAGCCCTTCGAGACAATGTGAAGATTTACTCACTTTCCCCATGCTGCAATTAAAGGATCAGAGGGTTCTAAACCGCCTGTCACTGGAGATGAAGGCAGTTCATTCAGCAGAGAGAGATTTAATACAGGGCATTAAAAGTATATTTTTAAAAGTGGATTAAATACATAAAGAACATAGGATGCAAATGAACCAGAAGCAAAGAGTAGGAAATATCAGACAAGGGGCAGATACAATACTATCCCTGGCATGGAGCAAACTTCATATGTGTTAGCCAGCCTTCAGAAAGGGCTTATATTTTCCCAGACAATTTACACAGATCCTCTTGCTCTATGTTCATAGAGTTTTTATGATACTGTTATTGTCAACATGTGTGAAAACATCAAATATATCAGACAATATTCCTAAGGCCCAGTTACTTCTTTAATAGGAAACTGATCCTTTCCCAATGAGGATTAGAAAACCAGAAAGTTCTCACAGAATGGGGCTCTCTGCTACATGGAGAAGGACCCAAGTCTCTGCAAGGCATGACAAAAGTGTGTGGTGAGCATAACAGAAACCACAGAGAAACTTCTGATCTAGACTGGCCTTGTTGTGACCTCAAAACAGAACTAGCCATGAGCAAGGAACAGGGATTTTTCAAAGCCCATTTCAAAACTCCTGTGCCATCAGAAAATGATTCTGGTCATTGTTAGACAATTTCTGTAAACTCAGGAAAGCCAACATTTTACAAACTCATATTATACTGAGTCAACATAGATGTCGTAAGTGCCCTTCATAAGGTTAGCTAATGCTAATGAAAGCTTGCTGGGTATCAGGAATCCTTGGTATCAAGAGTAGCAAGGTTAAGTGAATAAATAAATAAAACGTGTTTTTTTTATTTGGGAGATGAAATGCATTCGCCACTATGGGGCAAGGCAACAAATACCAATAAGTGGTTGGTTTGTGGATACAAGAACTGTCTTGTTCAGAAGAGGCTGGAGGTCCAGCATGTGTGCTGTAGTAGACAGCATCTGGTCCTCTTTCGAAGGCCAGGTCCTCGTTGAAAAGTGTCTTCTTCCAGTGGCCAGAACATAAAAGGAAGGAAGTTCATCTGAGAACGACTGTTAGGGAAAGGTGATAGCTTCTTGGTTCCTGAACCACGGGTTTAAAATTCGTTCTTGAAGTCATTAGCATGAGTGGTTAGCTGCCATGGACTGGATTGTATTTAACTGTATCTTGGCTAGCTGCAGTGGTGCTGCCTTTAATCCCAGCACTTGAGAGACAGAGGCAGGAAAATCTCTCTGATTTTGAATCCAACCCTGTCTCCATAGGGGTTTCCAAGACAGCAAGGGGTACATAGTGTGACCCTGACTCAAACAACAACAACAACAACAACAACAATAATAATGATAATAATACATTTAAATATATCTGGATAGTGTGAAATTAAGAAGATAAAAATGAGACTGAGACAGAAATTAATCCATCTGGAATAACCTTCTTGAAATGTACATCCTTGTTTCTATATCCATGTAAAGAGGCCCGCATTAAAAATGACTTTTGCAAAAGGCACCTGGGAGTTGTATAGAAAGCAAGACCCACAGGTAGTCATGCTTAACTACAGTTCTAAGTGTCTCTGTCTGCTTTTAGGCTCCTTCAATAGGTGATGCCTGCCCAGACATCTCTGGATATGTCATGTTAAGAAATCACTACAAGGGGCTGGAGAGATGGTTCAGGAGTAAGGAGCACTGGCTGTTCTTCCAGAGGACCTGGGTTCAATTCCCAGCCCCAACATGACAGCTCACAATTGTCTGTAACCCCAGTTCCAGGAGGTCCATTGGCACCAGACATGCACGGGGTACATATATATTTATGGAAGCAAAATACTCATACATATAAAATAAAATAAACCTTAAAAAAGAAGAAAGAAATCATCACAAAACTAGGAACTCTACGAGAAGCATGAGAGGATGATGTGGAGGGGTTTCTATTATACTCCTTACTCATTTAGTGACTTGTTTATGTGTTCATTCAACAAGCTCTTAAGTGCCTAATATATGTATCGCGCTGAGGATACAGCTTCTGCCACTGAAGTGCCAAAATGGGGAGTTTCGGTAAGAGAAGAAATAGAATATCAGGTAGTTGGTAAGTGATAACGGAATTACAACAGAGGAGCAATAACAGTCAATTAGACAGTGGCAAACATCTCTCCCTAAGGATGGATTTGATCAGAAGCCTGGAAAAAAAAAACCTAAGGGAAGTTCCAGTGTTTTCTTCAACGAGATGGTAAGTGCAAAGGCCCTGTGGTAGGAGCAGCCTCACATTTCCTGTTGAGTATGATGGGAGAGGGGGCTGGTAAACGGTGAGATAACTCTTCCTGTAACAACAGCAACAACAAAAACCCCACTGACTGTTCAAGATTTCCCACGCAATGCCTCAATTTAGAGGACAATTGACTCATCGCCATGTAAGATCCTTTCCACCTCTAGGTACCTACTGTTTCCCTCTCTGTAAACCCTTCTCAAGGAACTCATTTGTCTCACTGTGATAACCAGAGAAGAGTATCCAAAGCGAACTAAGCAGACAGAATCGTTTCTTTTTCTTGGTAAGTAAGGGGAAAGTAAGGATTCCTATACCTTCTTGTTCCAGATAATCTGTCTCTTGGGATAAATCCGTACAGAGACTAGAATATGCATGAGTCAATAAATAACTGGTATTGTCTATTTACTATTCAGCTATGTCTGTGAAAGGAAAGGGCTTAATAGAAAGGAGAAAGAAACACCTTTCCCAGACTCTTTTGATAGAGGAGAGATGAAGCAATAGCCTTCTGGAGTGATCTAGAAAACAGCAGTAATGCAAGCTGACCTTGCATTGCCTGCTCCGTCCTTATAGCTCTTTTGCTATGCTTTCTAAACAGTAAGCCAGCATATTAATTAAATCCAAAAACATCACATTGCCAGCAGAGCATTATGCAAGAGGGTGCAGAAGTTCTGGACCTTCCTCTGTCCAGCTAAACTTCTGCTGTTCTTGGGAGAAATGTTAATACAACTTGCTAATTACCAAAATCTTGGGCTGTCAGCCTTGGTCAGGATCAGAACTTGGATGCTTCCTGCCCATGTGGCCTGGAGTAAGCTGGGAAACCTCACTAGAACTCCAGGTCCTCATATGAAAATGGAAAGAATCACAGGACCTTCTCTATACTGTTGCAGAGATTGGATCAAATTATCTGTTTAGTGTCAATTGCTTATAACAATGACAGCCGTAAATGAAGCCCCTAGAATGTTGGACAGAAATGATCTCACTAAACACTTACAATGACTCTGCAAAGTTCACTGTGGATTCAACTTATTTTCCAAGGCACAGAGAAGTTTAAGTCGCTTGCCTAAGTTATCACACCCATAATGGACAAAGCCAGCATTCAAATTCAGGTCTGCTTAACCAGAGTCCAGCTTCTGAGAATCTCTTTGTATATTGTACACTGTGGTGCAGCATGTTAGTTATATTATCTTTAATAAAATTCTCCCTGCCTTTCGTCAGGCGGGGGCATGAGGAATTGTTTGCGAGGACTCTTGACAGTTTGGAAACAGAATTGATTCTATTCAGGGTAATTTCCCATTTTGCTACCAGAGCAGTTGGGGTCATTCTCCTGGCATGCTCTTTCGCTGTCATCTGATAGATGCAGCTGGCTTTGGACACTTTCTAAGTCTGAGGCTTGGGCAGATGTCGGTCCTAGACTGGTAGCCACGGACTCTGGTAGCAAAAGTCGTGTTTCTCTCCTATTCCCAGTCCACTTTCTTTTTCTGTAGCTCTTACTTCTTTTGGTCCTGAGAATTGATCAAAATTCTGACACGTGTATTTTCGCAATCCATCTCATGATCATGATCCTACTATTGTTGATGACCCTGTCATTTGACTCAACTACAACACAGTTCGAGTGAAACACCAGTGCTAAGAACCAGGGTTGCCAACAGTCAGAGCTGGGAGTGACCACTCAGTGTGGCTTTATCTCAGACATACCTCAGGATCTAACCTCAATAACAACACCATGCTCAGTGTGACCCTATGGCATGATTGTTCTCAGAACTGTTCTAGGCTCAAATGACTTCAGCAAGTCACAAAAGACCCTGCAAATATCTGCACATGGAGCTGCTTTCTCAGCCTCTCTTGCTGTATAAATAAATACGGCAACTGCTGGTAAGAATAATGACTAAAGAATAAGACAAGTTGTTAAGAATAATGGCAGCCTCGACTCTGCTCTAGAGTTGTGGTGGTGAGCCCGTGAGAATGATGAGAACTTGTAGTTTGAGTAGCTTGCCCATAGTCACCCAGTCAGGGACAGAGTGTGACGTTGCAGGATTGTGCCATCATAAGAAGAAATACATCAAGAGTGTCAATGACATCTCCACATAGTAAGTTAGCAGTATCTATGCATTCTCATAGACATTTTTATTAGTGAGGAAATGAAGAATCAGAAAGATGTTATCATTCGCTCAAGTTCACACAGTTAGATGGTGGTAGAGGAAGGACCAGATCCCAGCCTGAATGATCCCAAGAGCCCAATCCCTCCTCCTCACCACACTGTCTCCACTGCAATGACTATGTCGACAAGCTTCTTCAAGGCAAGGATTGCACCTCCATCATTTACAAAAAGTTCAGCAATGTCTGGCACAGAAAGAATTGAGCTTCCGGATAGAAATCCAAACAGACAAGAAGATGCCTATTGATTCTAGCTTTCAGCTCTTCCATCTTTCTCTGCCAGTGGAGGGATGAGGAAACTGACAAAGCCACCAAGACTGTTCTCAATGCAATGGCAAATTCTTAGCATCCACTTAACCTCAACTCCCAACCAAGCCTGTGACCTGGGCACACACATCTGTTAATTTATTAGACTCTTGCTTCTCTAAGAATGAAAGCAATTAATTTATTAGACTCTTGTTTGCCTAAGAATCAATCAGCAAGTGGTCTGTGTGTGGCCTGCATGCTAATTGATAGCTGCCCTGCTATGGAGTAAAGGGGCATTGTAATCACTTTGATGAGCTTGGACACTCTTGTATTATCCCACCTCTAGCCAAACAATGCTTTTCTCAGCAAGGCTGGGCTCTGGTGCTCACAGCTGCACAAAGGGTTTTAGATTCAGCTTTTCCATGCACAGTGTGACATCAGAGTGGGTGAGTAAAGATGTAGCTGTTTCTCCCTCTTGTTCAAGCTGCTACACAGCTAAATATGAATATTTGAGAGTGTTTTTGCTTGTTTAAAGATGTCTTGAAAACTAGGCAACCCTTAAGAGTCACACACAGAGACACTGTGACAGCATGTACAAGGCCTGTACAGGTTCAAACCAGACAAAATCCCAGCATGGAGTAGGGGAAGTGGACACAAAGTCCGACCCCAGACCAAGAACTGTTTGCAGTTGATACCTGCAAGGAAAGAAAAAAATTAGTGTTCTCCAATAGAGTGTCACTGACTATATCTATTGTAAGCAGGGCAGACTCCATGGCCAGGAGCAGCCAGCCAACACAAACAAGCTCCATGTTTTCTTGTATGTTCTTTCAATTGTTTTCTGTGCGTTTTGTCTAACACGGTTTTGTTTTTTGTTTGTTTGATTGTTTTTAGTTTGTTTTGGTTTTCATTTGGATTTTTTTTTTCTTTGTTTGCTTGCTCGCTTGGAAGTTGGGTGGGTAGGGAGGTGAGGAGTAGCTGAGAGAAGTCAGGGAGAGGAAAAACATGATCAGGATATATTGAATGAAAAAATTAAATTAAAAAATTAATTAAAAAATCAGGTAAATCTGTGTCCCAGTTTCACTGTCTTTGCTTACTAACTGCCTGAGCTTGAAGCCATGGCTTACTTCTCTTCTTGTCAAGCCCTCTCAGGTCTGAGCCAACATAGGCCTTCCCTGACCACCCTGTCCCCTCTGTCATATCTTGGTTTTGATATCCCCTGTACCCCACTATGTTCGTGTCTTACAGTATTTGCCTATTTCTTGACTTGTGTGTGTCCCCATTCGGCTGAGAAGAGCCAGGCTTTGTCTTCCTCCTTACATCCCAGGCCTTCCTTACACAATGCTTGGTGCACAGAGACACACAGTAAACACCTGTTGAATAAATTAATAAAGGAAGTATATGCTAAAGGTGTAGATGGAAAAAGGTAAATGTAGTGTCGAGACTTGAGGCACACGAGAAAATGAATCACGAGGACTGTCCTGCAGGCTTGGTCCCTCTGGCAGTTTAAATGAGAATGTTCCTGGCAGTTTAAATAAGTATGGCCCTAGCATTTGAATATTTGCTCTCCAGTTGATGACACTATTTGGAGAGGTTTAGGAGGTGGAGACTTTTAGTAGGAAGTACGTCACTGGGGACAGGAAATGAGAGCTTAAGATCTCCCTTTGTCTTCAGTTTCCTTTCTCTGCTTCATGATATGGTTGAGGGTGAGCCCTCTCAGCTTCCTACTTTGGACACCATGCCTACCACTTGCTGCCTGCCTCCCCGCCATGATGGATACATCCTTCTGGAACCATAAGCTGAACTAAACTCTTTTTCTATAAGTTACTTGTGGTGTTTATCACAGCAGCAAAATGAAACTAATACAGTCCTTGGGACATACCGCAGACCTTTCCCTTTATCTCTCTCTATCACCCTTGTTCTAAGACTACAGCTCTCAAGCATTTTTCAAGACTCTAGAGAAATTCTGGGCCCAACCCCAGAAATATGATGCTATTTTCTTATTCTTGTTCCTAGGAATCCAAATGATGCAAAAGCCCTGCTTCTGTATCACTTCAGCAGAGCCTCTGGACAACATAACTGGGACTCGAGTCACTTCATATTCATTTGACTGTTCATACACAACGTCTCAAGGTTTCCATGCCCATTCTGCATTGGAAACAACCATGACTCCCAATTGCCTCAGAAGATCAATATGTTTTTATGGTGTTTGCCTTTAAATGTCACTTTGCACAACCTAGAATCCTCAGAGAAGAAAGTCTCAATTGGGGAAATACCTAAATCATGTTTGCCTGTGGCAGGGGAGAGGGGAAGATCATCTTGGTTGTTAATTGACTCAGCCCACTGTGGACAGCACCATTCCCTAGGCTGAGCCACGAGTCATGTAATAGAGAAGAAAGCTGGGCCTTGAGAGATGATTCAACATTTAAGAACACTGTTGTTCTTACAGAGGACTGGGGTCCATTCCCAGCACCCACTTGTAAACCACCATGTCAGTAACTCCAGTTCTAAGGGAATTGATCTTTTCTTCTTACCTCTGTGAGGTGGCACACATGGTACACAGAAATATATGTAGGAGAAATACTCATAGACATAAAACAAAATCAACCCAGAGAGAGAATGAAGGAAGCCAGTTGACCATAAGCAAGCAGATAGCATGTGTGCATTCATTTCAGTGTTGTGACCACATGTCTGAAGCTCCTGCCTCTGTGCCTTCCCTACAATAATGGACTGCAATCTGGGATTTTAAGCTAAATAAACCCTTCTTCCCCTAAATTGCTTTACATCAGGATATTTTTCTCACAGCAAGAGAAATGAAGTCAGAGCAGCTTGATATACAACATGCAATCATTACCATTCCCAGCACATAGAAGGGTGAGGAATGTTAAGACAAGTTGATTGCTTTTTCTATTTGTAGCTCATCATCAAGTTGCAGATTGAGGACAATGGTTTATCTTGTATTATTCAGGAAGGTTCCTCCTGGACAGCTTTGATGGCATCATTTAGTCAATTGGAAGACTCTAGGAGCTAATATTGAGACTATAAATATCAAAGATGATAGCAAAAAAAAAAAAAAAAGAAGAAGAAAGAAAGAAAAAAGAAAAGAAAGGTTGAGGTCCAGCCAGGGGTGGATGAATGCTGGAAGTACCTCCTCCCAAGAGTCCTTCCTTATGCACTTTAGGCCAGCCAAGAGACTAAAAGGTGTGGTCCAGCAAAGTCATAGTTTACACAGAAGCTGGAGCATTTCCTTGCTTATCCCTTACCTGACAGATAGCACCATTGTGCTCTGTGCACTTTCCGGTTGATATGCTCTGACATTATGGGAGGTGCTTTGGGTACAATCTGTAACTCCAGTTTCAGGGCATCTGATGCCCTCTCCTGACCACCATGGGCACCAGGCACACGTATGGTGGACATACATATATGCAATGAGATTCATACACATAAAATCAAATTTGTCAAAATAAAATGATAATTAAAAATCATAGTGATTTGAAATAAATTTAGGAAATGTCTTTTATATTGCACATCCAATGTTCACATGATTTCTTTTGAAATGTGATCTCATTTAATTATGCAAATAGCTATTACTGTTATCATCTATCATCTATAAGTAGGTACAGAAAAATGAAGTGACAGAGCTGCAATTTAGACAGTGTGGCTGCAGACGCTGAGCACTACTCCATTCTGTCAGGTTTATCTGAGGGATGGATTCACTTTTAATCCCAAATCAGTTTCCTCATTGTTCAAGTGAGGACAAATTAAAGGCACACTCTACCTCTTGCATCATAACAGTCTGAGCAGACAGTTTGGCCTTGGTGGACTTTACTGTGAATTCTAAGATTTACTGATAATCTTTCCAAAGTTACTTACCCTTTTAAGGGTCCACTTTGTTCATCCCTACACATGAGAATAGCAATAAATTCAATAAATGTAACAAGAATATGCTTCAAGAAAACAATATGGTCAGAGCTGGAGAGATGGCTCAGTGGTTAAGAGCACTGACTACTATTCCAGAGGTCCTGAGTTCAATTCCCAGCAACCACATGGTGACTCACAATCATCTGTAATGGGATCTGATGCCCTCTTCTGGTGTGTCTGAAGAGAACGACAGTGTACTCACATATTTAAAATAAATAAATAAGTCTTTAAAAAAAAGAAAAGAGAGCAATATTGTTACCTTAAAAAAAGAAAGCACATAAACAGGTACCTAGACAGGTAGACAGCTTTGTTTAGATCCCAGAATCAGCAGCATAGGAATTAGTATGTGGGAGCTAATTAGAAATGTAAAGTCAACCCCACCGCAGAATTTTTCAATCAGGAACAACTTATTGTTAGATTAAACTTTATTAAAGAAAATAACCACATCATTTTCTTTAAGTTTTAATTTTTAATTATTTTATGTGTATGGCTGTTTTTCCTGAATGCATGTCTGGGTAGTATGTGCTTACCTGGCGCCTGGAAGCCAGAAGAAGGCACAGGATCCCCTGGAACTAGAGTTACAGATGCATGTGAAGTGGCATTGTGCTAAGAATTGAACCGGGGTCCTTTGGATAAGTAGCCAGTGCTCTTAATCATTGAGTCATCCCTTCAGCCCTCTTATTTTCTTGTTTATATGTCTGTTTGCTTGTTTGAGAATGGGTCTCTTTCTGTGTCCTAGACTGATTCATGACAACCCCACAGCATCAATCTTCCAAGTGATAGCATTACAGTTATGAGATAACAAGCCTGACATTACTTTCTTAAATGTCTTTATTGGCACAAATTAATTATTCATAATATAATTAATAACAACATTCTCATACATATACATCATGTATTTAAATCAGATTCATACCCCACCACCCCCTCTTATCTCTCACATACGCTCTTAATCTCCTTCCTCCTTCAAACGAGACATGGTGGGTCTCTAGTGTCCAAGGCTGGCCTTGAACTCTTCATACTGTTGAAGATGATCTCGAAATCCTGATCCCTCTCCTGCATCTACCTCTCAAGTGTGAGGATTATAGGCTAAGATTATAAACCACCTTATGTGGTGCTGGGCATTGAGCCTAAGTCACCATACGGTATATCCTTAGCCTCTAACCTTTTCTACGAGAGAGAGAGAGAGAGAGAGAGAGAGAGAGAGAGAGAGAGAGATCTTTTTCTTTTTAAAGTTGGCATTGTGGGAAATTTTCTTTTTGCTCTTTTCTATCCTGCATGTGTAAAATAAACTTTGACTTAGTGCTTTAAAAAAGCAAAACAAGCAAACCAATAAGTATGACTAGATTTGTTTCATAGGCTATAATTTGCCAACTCTTCATTGTTTGGATGTTTAGCTATATGTCTATATTTATTTTTAATAAACAATTCTTTTAAAACACTCTCTCTCTCTCTCTCTCTCTCTCTCTCTCTCTCTCTCTGTGTGTGTGTGTACATCTTGTGTTTACATCAGAAGAGAGTACCAGGTCTCCTAGAACTGGAATTACAAGAGGGTATAAACCACCTTGTGGGTTCTAGAAATGGAACTCTGGACAACTGAAAAAGCAAGAAATACTCTTCACCATTGGCCCATCTCCCCAGCCCTGCTAAGCCTTGGTTTTGAAGACACCATAAGATAACTGATGTAAGTACTTTGCATCAAAATAGCTAGCCCAAGTGTAGTTCAAGTGCTTTAAAAGTGAGTAGAAAGGGTAAAATAAAACTCCAACTAAAACCGAAGGCATTTAATCTTGTCAAAAGCCTCTGAAGTGTTACTAAAATAAATGTATGATTTCTATATAGACATGAGAAATTGACATATTGAAATATTATGAATCTACTCTCTACTCTCTAGTTCCTTTCAGATACAGTTGCTAGATACATTTAAAAATATTTTTAACAATAGAAAAAGTATTCTTTAAAAGTATTCATTATTTATATTGAAATTAACTGGAGCATCTTGGTGTTTTGTTTTTATATATTTAGTTTCCACTAAATCTGATGTCCTATCTATAGATCACTATGGCTCACTGCTTTGAAAACTCTGGCCCTGTCACACAATGGGGATAATCAACACAAGCAACATTTTGTTCTCGAAGGAAGGAAAGGAATTGCATTCTTATGGAATTAACCCCAAGGTGCAAAACTAATAACTCCCCTGGGTAGAAGCCACTGAAACACTGTGTTTCACACTCATGGGTGCCAAGAACAAGCTTAGGTCATCCAAGGAAAAAGTGCAATAATCTTGCATTTGTTCCTGCTGATTAAAGTCTAACAGCTTCCAGGAAAGTGTTAGGCGCCCCTCATGTCACTATGTTGAATTAATATGTGAACAGTATTAATGGTGGAAAAACTCAATTATATTCAATATATCCAAAAGTTTACGGTTGGATTTATCAGCAATCAAGTTGTATACTGAGAAAGCCTATCCTGTCAGTCATCAAATCCTTTGAGTGGAGAAGAAATAATTCTCATCGCAAGCACTGTCAAGTTCAAAGCCATTGTGGAGATAAAAATCCTTTATAAGTTGTAATCCCCAAAACATTGACATTTTACGTGCACATGATCATCAGAATCTGGGGGGGAGAACATCAGATCATCTGGTGACTGAAAACAACTATTGAGTTTAGTGTTACCAGACAAAACACATGCAGGGAAAGAGGAAATTGGAATGTGTGTTGGTCATCTACAGGTGCCATAGCAAAGTAGCACAGGAAGAGATTGAACCAAGAATGAAGAGAAAGTGACTTTGGAGTGCCAAACTTTACAGGATTATCTGCACCACTGCCTCGAAAGCTCAGGTAACATCTGGTCAATAAGGTAGAAAGTGTTAAGAGCCAGAAGTTGGGGAAGAATGATGTGAACCAGTGTCTTCTGGACAGGACACAGCCATTACAGCCATGAGCTCACTGCAGCTGTGGCTCCTGCACAAAACCTTCACAAGACTGTGCCCAACACATGCTCATTATGCATGGGGGAGGGTCTCCAGATGCCGCAGCCCTCCCTGAGGGACTGTGGGCACTTAATGGGTGCTGGAGTGGGGGTGTCATTTTCATTTTTTTGATGGAGCCTGCTGCTAAGTGGTTTGTATTCTAATGAACAACTCCCGATTCATGCTCATGTAAGGAATAAGAGTAAAACTCAGACAACCAAGAAAAATGAAGATGGAGATGAAGATTGGAGAGGAAAAAAATTTTTTTTTTTGAAGATAAAAGAGTCTCGGTAGGAGAGAAGGGGGATTAAAGAGGCTAGTGGGAATGAAAGTGACCAAAAAAATATAATTACTTACTTATTTAATTAATTAATAAAAAAGTGGCTGAGCCAATAGATTTGCATTGGCACCCATCCTGAAACCTGGCGGTATGGGAGCAAAATGTCAGTTAGCAGACTGATTTCATCCGAGGTCTCCTCCCTTGGCTTACCATCATCTCCTTTACCCTGTGCCTCTTCATATCATCCTCCCTCGGTGCGTGTCTCCATATTCGTGTTCCTCATTATCCAAAGACACCCGTCCTATTGGGTTAGGACACATGTTCATGATCTGCTTTAATGACCCTTCTAAAATCCCTGTCTCCAAATAAAGTCACACTGCGAGGTCTACGGGTCTAAGACTCCAACACATGAACTTGGAGCATGCGATACAATTCAATCCACAATAACAATTTTCATTTAGTCTGTTGAAAAGTGACCGCACAGATTCACAGTACTTTCCAAATAAGACTTGTTTCTCCTCTGATGAGAGCATTCCACTCTCTAATGGAAATGTTCTTGCTTATTGAGTGTCTGGAATGATCGATTATTTACTTTAGAATAAGGATCCAAGTCCATGGCCTTACACCTTCTCCAAACACCAAAGTGCTGGCCAGTGTCCATCTTTCCAGAGAATTACCTTTATTCTACAGAAGCTCTGTCTTCCCTTCCTCATCCAATTGGCTTATAAGCAGTCATTCACGTCACACTATTCTGTCACCAAAGTGCTTAGTCGTCAAACTCAATTATTTGTTCATATAATTTATTAGTTATTGGCCCCTTCCTTCCAAAACCCACAGGTTGTTGATACATTTCCAGATTAGATGCCTTCAGTGTGGGTCTAAAAATAGATGTACAGAAAGTCATATATGTAATAAATATATAGCAAATTTAATAAGCTAAAATTTTCAAAAATTAAAAAAATGACTAAGCTAAGGGGCCTTTAAAAAATCATGTTTCCTTAATGCTCAGCATCCACTCTTCAGTCATGAACTGGATTGGTTGTTTGAGAGCCTGTCGATGTTTCATGGAGCATGGTTGCAGAGGGTCATGTTACAGAGAATTAATTATAGCGTTGCACGTTGCATCAAAAAACCGCAAATAGTCTAATGTCCAGCTACAGAAGTTCACTAAAGAAACCACGAGATAGCTATAAAGTGGGATGCAATCTTACTCAAAGAACTTATAACAGCACAGGGTTTGTTTTTAAGAGCAAAACAGGTTACAGAAAGTTAAGCATGACGCCAGATTTAAGATACATGTACACACAACAATATAGAAGAGCTATTCACCCATGTCATGATGCTCATCTCTAGGTAATGCAACTTTAGATGATCTTCTTTGCTTCTTCTTTCAATCAATTCTTTCTAGACAATGTATGTATCACCTGTATAATAAAATGTATCTATTTTGGATTTTTATTGTATTTTATGTACATGAGTATTTTGCCTGTGTATGTCTGTGTGCACCACATGTGTGCCTGGTATCTGTGGAGGTCAGAAGGTGACAACCTGAGTGATTAATGATTGTGAGCTACCATTTGGATCTTAGAAACCCAACTAGTGTCCTCTATAAGAGCAGCAGGTCCTCTTAACTGCTGAGCCATTTCTCCAGCCAAATATAGCTCTTTTAATAAACAAAACTTTCCCTATGAAAGTCTATTACCTTAGGCGAAGCATCATTCATCCCACCGGGTTACAGAAGTGATCACAGACTGAAATAAAGAACTTCTAAAAGATAGCAATTTAGGAAGGTAATTTAAATAAATATAAAAATGATTATATACTAAGCAAGATAATGTAACTGATCATGTTTACATAAGTTTAAGAAGAAGTAGGGAGCTGGGCAGTGGTAGTGCATGCCTTTAATCCCAGCACTTGGGAGGCAGAGACAGGTGGATTTCTGAGTTCGAGGCCAGCCTGGTCTACAGAGTGAGTTCCAGGACAGCCAGGGCTATACAGAGAAACCCTGTCTCGAAAAACCAAAAAAAGGAGGAGGAGGAGGAGGAGGAGGAGGAGGAGGAGACAAAGAAGGGCAAATGTGAATCAGAGGCAAGGAAGAGGAGCATACCCTTTCTTCATAAAGGGTATGATGTGACACAGGGTAGGTCTTGAAGAAATGGTCTATTTTCAGTGAGGATGTACGATGTGAAAAGGAAGGTTATTCCTGTCGGAGAAATGTCAGCCAGGCAGAGGCTGACAGGCCTACAGAGTCTGTCAGGGAGATGAACATAAGTTTTGGAATCTTGAGTAAGAACAGAAACTACGGTATCCTCTGGCCTACCTATCCTTATCCCCGATCCTCTAACTGTTTCTAGAATAGTTGTGTAGCAAGGAACTGTTTGCCTTGGAAAATCTGTCAGGGAATTCTTTACTAAATTCATTGAAATTTAGTTTCCGGTATCCTTCACCACATGACCCAGTGCCACCATCTCCAAGACAGGCAATGCTAATCTCCCTTCCACATCAAAATGAAAGACACAAAGACAGGTATGGTAACCTTCTAAGTCACAGATTAAATGGACTGTACCCATCCACCCTACAGCATTCCTGCAGTCTGTCATCATTTACTTTGTGTCTCCAAATGAGCTTTTGAACTGACTTCTCTCTTTTTATCTTCCCAGCTACCATTTTGGTTGGGGTCACCATCTCTCCTTGATTACATATTAGATAGAGAGTGCCTCCAATGTGCCTGCCCTGCCTTCACCAACATCATCACCACCACCACCACCAGCTCCTCTTCCTCCTCCTCCTCCTCCTCCTCCTCCTCCTCCTCTTTCTTCCACTCTCTTGAGGCTACTGTCCATTCTCCAGTCTTTGCAAACCTTAAAACACATTACAGTGCAGCCTTGCTTACAGCCTTCTCTGGTTCCCATTCTCCTAGTGATTAATTGCCATGTAGTAGCTTTATATAGCATCCCTCGCTACCCCTCCTAGCCTAGTGTCTTTCATCTTCTGCCTCTTAGGATTATTTCTTTCAGTTTCTTTCTCTCTCTCTTTTTTTAAAAGATTTATTTATATGAGTATACTGTAGCTATCTTCAGACACACCAGAAGAGGGCACTAGATTCCACTACATATGATTGTGAGCCACCATGTGGTTGCTGGGAATTGAACTCAGGACCTCAGGAAGAGCAGTCAGTGCTCTTAAATGCTGAGCCATCTCTCCAGTCCTTCTTTCAGTTTCTTGACTTCTCCTGTTGCTCTCAGCCTGTTGAGGGTACATCATCTTGAAACCTTCTTTCCTCTATCACCTTCACTCCACTTTTCTCAACTCGCCTTCTGCATCTCACTGTAGACAGACATCAATTCTCCAGCTCAGCCTGTCCGATTAAGTTTGGATTAAATACTCCTTCTTATGTAGTTCCATCTGGACTTAAGTTTCCTCTGTCAAAGTATAACGTCAAATTAAAGCCACCTGTTCCTTGCCCAGACCTTCTCTACACTGCAAACTCCATGTGATCTGGTCTTCCTTTTACAACACAGCGAGTGATCCACAGTAGTGCTCAGACAATAATTGCTAATAAGTTAATGTGTAGCATTCAGATTGAGACATGATGTTCTAGAGGTTGAACAGGACAGAGTAAAATGACTCTCGTCCTCTATATTTGCTATTCTAGACTTCTTTTTATAAAAACTAAGTTTAATTTTAGAAGCAACATATTATGATTGATCTTGTTGCCAGATTAAATCTCTAAAAATTAAATACATGAAGCTACCACTCTCTCTTGAGCAATTCTCATCCGTTCCTTTCTCCACCTCCTCCCTCCCTACATAACTCTCATTCTCAATCCTTCTCTCCTTTTCCCATCTGTACTGGCTAGTTATGTGTGTCAACATGACACAAGCTGGAGTTATCACAGAGAAAGACGTTTCAGTTGAGAAAATGCCTCCATGAGATCTAGCTGTAAGGCATTTTCTCAATTAGTGATCAAGGAGGAAGGGCCCCTTGTGAGTGGTACCATCTGTGGCCTGGTAGTCTTGGGTTCTTTAAGAAAGCAAGCTGAACAAGCCAGGAGAAGCAAGCCAGTGAGAAATATCCCTCCATGGCCTCTGCATCAGCTCCTGCTTCCTGACCTGCTTGAGTTCCAGTCCTGACTTCCTTTGGTGATGAACAGCAGCATGAAAGTGTAAGCTAAATAAACTCTTTCCTCCCCAACTTGCTTCTTGGTCATGATGTTTGTGCAGGAATAGAAACCTTGACTAAGACAAACTGGTACCGGCATAGTGGGGTATTCCTGTGACGACCTGACAGTGTCTTGGGGAGGACTGTGGAAGGACTTTGAAACTTTGGGCTAGAAGATCCATTCGGTGTTAAGAATTTTGTGGGATGTTGTGTAGGAGCTTGGAAGATAATGTTGAGAACAGTGCAGAAGTTGAAGGCCTGGCTTGTGAAACTTCAGAGGGAAGATTAAAGACTCTTATCAGGGCCATTGCTAGTTTGATTTAAGATTCTGTGGTTTTGGTTAGCTGGGGCTGAAGAAATCAGCTACGATTAACAAGATACCAGAACTATTAAAGCAAAACCATTGCATTGCTGGGACTATTGATGCTGGCTAGCTGGAATTGGGAAATTGGTGGTGATTGGGAAGAGACCAGCATCACTGAGGTGAAATCTTCTGAGAAGTGTTTTCTGAGAGCACAGAGGCTTCGTTCCAGAAATAGCCAAGGCTGTGCTGTGGCTGGACTTGGTAATATGTAAGAGTCATCCAGGTGGTACTGGTTTTGAAGGCATGAAGGAGTCGTGAAGAGCAGCTGAGGCCTGGGCACTGTGAGAGGCCATGGAAGGTCATTGGTGAAGGTGCAGACTCAGTTGCAATTCTAGGACTGAAGGGGTCATGCAAAGGAGTTGAGGCTCAGGCACTGTGAGAGGCCGAGGAAAACCATTGGTGAAGGTGCAGCCTCAGCTGGAACTGATGGCCCAGGACTGAAGGGGTCATGCAAAGGAGGTGAGGCTTGGCACCATGAAGAGAGCCTATGAGAGGCTGTTGGTTAAGCCTAGTTGCTTCGGAAGTTAGCAGTGTTTTGGAGATGCCAGTACCATGAGATGACCACCAACAACAGCAGCAGCAGTGGAGTACAGGCATCTGGAGCCTAGAAGTCAAGGTGTGTGCTACAAAGGGCAAAGCTGGAGAAGTGACTCAAGTCCTTGGAGGAATCCAGAAGATCGTGAGTGGATCCCAGACATTGGACAGTTGGAGTTTGATTTTGCTTTTGATTGTGACTGTGCCCTGATATATTTTCCCTCCTGAAGTAAGAAGGTATTTTAGTGGAGCCCACACTTAAGAGACTTTGAATTTTTAAAAGACTTTGAATTTTAAAAGATTGGATGTTTAAAAGGGACTGAAATGTTAATATGTAAGAATTTGTAAAGACTGTGGGACTTGTAAAGTTATTTAGATCTTGGGGATGAATAAGGAAGTAAGGGTCGAGGCTTATTGGTGATGTGTTTGTGTGTCAAGTTGACAAGGGGTCAATGGTACTGGCTAGTTTTGTAGGTCAACTTGATACAAGCTGGAGTTAACACAGAGAAAGGAGTTTCAGTTGAGAAAATGCCTCCATGAGATCCAGCTGTAAGACATTTTCTCAACTAGTGATCAAGGGGGGAGGGCCCCTTGTGGGTGGTACCACCCCTGGGCTGGTAGTCTTGGGCTCTATAAGAGAGCAAGCTGAGCAAGCCAGGGTAAGCAAGCCAGTAAGTAACATCCCTCTATGGCCTCTGCATCAGCTCCTGCTTCCTGACCTGCTTGAGTTCCAGTCCTGACTTCATCTAGTGATGACCAGCAATGTGGAAGAGTAAGCTCAATAAACCCTTTCCTCCCCAACTTGCTTCTTGGTTATGATGTTTGTGCAGGAACAGAAACCCTGACTAAGACAACATCCCTTCTTATTTTTAAGTATAGCACGGCCCACATGCTTTCAAATGCATCATTTTATCTAAAATCCCAACTATCCTTTTTAAAATTGGATAACGAAATAACCATTCAGAGCAAAATTACACAGCTAGTGATTGCCAGAGTAGAGACATGAGCCCAGGTCCTATGATTCCAAGTTCATGATCATTAGCACACATTACACAGGATCCTCTCAAAAACAGAAAACATGCGTAATTTGATTATGCTGGCTCCTAACCACCACCTACTCCCTTCTCCCAAATACCCACTGACTTAATTAGCCCTTTGATTAAAGATATTTTAGCCAGAAGTCCTTCACAACTCAAGGGTATTGAAGGACAGACTTGGATGAACCCCCCTACAAGTTTATTCAAAATGCTGTGTGTAGTCTTTTGTGCATTTTTTCTAAGAAGAGTAGTGTGCATCCAAACCTCAAAAGAACCATGGCCCCACAGAGCTTAAGAACAGCTTAACATTTAAATAACTCCCTATATAGAACGCAATCACTATTCACCTCTCAGTTTCCAAATGCATAGTTCTCTCATTGGAAAATCAGAACCACATTTCCTCACTTGTAGTCGCCCAGAGTCTCCATCATTCTCTAGAGAGCTCTTGGAGATTTTTCACCATGACCATTCAGAGGCCCCAGGTACCTTCTCTTTCCGTGTCCTTCTCTCCTACTGGGCTGCAGCCCAAGGAGGATTTCTTTGCTTTCATAAAGTCAACAGAAGCAATACTACAAAAACCTTTCTTGAGGATAGATAGGCTAGATGCTTGGATAGGAAAAGCCTCCAAATCCAGATGTGGATTATACAGTAAAGACTGGGAACATTATCTCAGATATCCAGAAATTCTAAACCCTTCCTGCTTAAAACAATTGGAAGGCTGTGACTTTTCCTGCTAATATGATGAATCTTTATTCTTTTCCCCATTGTAGCTCAGAAAAAAAATTCTCACAAGCTGTTATATCTCCAGTTTCTAATGCAATCCCTGTACAGAATATTCATTCTTAACCCCTGCATAAGAATCCACAAAACAGCTGCTGGCAAGATGGCTCCTTGTATAAAGGTGCTTGCTATGCAAACCTGATGAGGTAAATTCAAGCTCCAGATCCCTCAGAAAGTAGGAGAGAACTGACTCCAGAGCACTTGAGCGCGCGCACACACACACACACACACACACATTTTTTAAAATGTTTTTCCCCCAAATGAATTCACAAGCATCCTTGGCCTAGTGAATATATCTCAGTTGGTAAAGTGCTTGCTTAGCAAGCATGAAGCCCTGGATTCAATCCTTAGTATTACATACAACTAAGAGTGATGATGCACACCTGTAACAGTGGGCGTGAGGAAGGAGAGACTGGAGGGTCAGAAGTTCATCATCTATATAGCAAGTTTGAAGTCAGTCTGGGCTACATGAGACCCAAAGAGGTGAAAAAGAAGAAGGAAGGAGAGAAGCAGAGGGGAGAGGAGGGGAGGGAAGGGGAAGGGAGAGGAGGGGAGAAGAGAGGAGGGGAGGGGAAAGGGGGAAAGGGAGGAGGGGAAGGGAAAGAGGGGAAGACAGGGGACAAGGGGACAGGGGGAAGGGAGAGGAGGGGAGGGAAAAAGAGGGGACAAGGGGACAGAGGAGGGAAAAGTAAGCAGGAGGGAGAGAAGGAGAGAGGGAGGGAGGGGAGGAAGAACAGGCAGGAAAGGAAAATCAATCACAAGAATTCGTGAAACATCCCAATTGAGACAGGGAACATTAGGATATAAAGATCCTAGGACAAAAATAATAGTGAGACAAACACAGTTGCTCTGTGTCGTGTGTGACCTGTCTGCTGGGATCGGATGACTAGAACTTTGCAATAAAGAATTGTAAGGGTGGTCGGAGGGAAGGAGGTGTGAGGAGAGTGTGAGACATGCTTGCTAATCCGTTCTGGATGGGAAGTTTCCAAGAAAGGTGGCTATCAGCTGAGTCGTCTTTTAAAAACGAGGCTAGTGGCCAGAGAGGGGTTAGTTTACTATACCTGCTTTGGCTTTGTGTACAGTGTGTGTGAACTGGCTGCTCTTCCTGAGGACCTGGGTTCAATTCCCAGCACCCACATGACAGCTCACAACTACCTGTAGCTCCAATTCCAGGGGGTCTGGCACCTTCATAGACATACATGCAGGAAAACTACCAATGCACATTTTTTTTTTTTTTTTAAAAAAAAGGCTAGTTGTGGAGACCCTGTACATACCAACATCATTCTTAAAAGAAAAATACAAAAATTCACTAGCGACATCTCACAAAGTATGTCTGTGACCACACTGCACTTTAGGAACACCTGACACACTGTGGAGATATGGTGATGTGATGCTATTGATTCATCTAGGATCACCTGAAAGGCACACCTGTGGATGTCTATGAGTATGTCTCCAGAAAAGACAGAAAACCCACAGACCTGTCATATAATTCATGCTATCTCAAAGGATGTGATCCCAGTCTGAAAACGGTAAAAAGAAAATCTAGCTGAGGACCAGTTCAGCTCTAGCATGACCCCCACCCCCACTCCCACTTGTCTTCCTGACTTCAGACGTATGCAAGGGCACCACCCATCTCATGCTCCCAGGAGCAGTCCTTTATAATAATGGACACTATCCCTTCTAACAGTGAGCTGAAGTAAATCCTCCACCCTACATCAATGAGAAAAGTAACCAATATAGATAAAGGCACAGATTGGGCAGCACTGGCACCAAATGAGACAAACGTGAGACTGTGACCAGAATGTCTGAACTCAAACAATGAAGAAGAGATGGTATGTAACACGAACAAAAAGGTGCATATAGGAACTTCATCCAATGGGAAGACAGGAAGGCACAGCATGAAAGACAAGTCGGGTGACTCTGCTACGTCTAACATGATGGGGATGTCATCCCAGTATGGAAGAGCAGAGCAGGAGAAAGAACGGAGAAGACAGATTCAGTTTTGAACATTTTGACTTCAAGATGCTTGGTGGACCATCTAATTGGAGATGTTTTAGGAGAAAGGCTATGCTCCAGACACTGTGTATGTCTGTTGTGACTGAAGCTGTTGGGATGAATGAGATAATGTAGTCTACTGGACAGCAGGAAAGAGAGTCGAGGAGAGACCAGAGGAACACACTGAAAGATCTGGAGTGAGGACCTGTAAGGCATTACGTAGTGTCTCTGAAGGGCAGATGAGAACAAAGAGGTGGGTTATTACAGAATCTAAAAGTCTTAACACAAGAGAGGGAATAGGCAGCTATTCAAAATGGTCCCAGGAGCCTGAAGAAGAGGGCTTTCAAGTTCTCTACAGTTTTTGGTGCAAAGGCTTTCGATAGCCTCAACAAAAGATGGTTTTAAGAGTGGTGGACCAAGGCTCCTGACTAGGTATGAAGGGACAAGAAGTAAATAAGGACAGTGAGATCTTGTCACCCACTCTTTCAAGAAGGAGAAAACACCGGGTAGCAGCTGGATGAGACCCTCTGGAGAGGATCGGAAGTTCAGAAAACACCTGAAGCGGTGCAGGAAACCTCCTAGTCCAGTGGAACTGGGTGTATGCTAAAGGCATAAACAAATCCCAGAAAGGCTTTTGTTTTCTGCCCCTTTATCAGTGAGAAATAGCTCCCTGCTTAACCTGTTAAGATGAAACCAGAGTGGAAACACAGCAACTCTGAAACCCTTTAGCCACCCGCTCCTCCTGCCTATCCGCTGTGCCCTAGGAGACTACAAGTCCAAACCAAAAGCACCCGAGATCAGTTGAGAACTGGCTTCTATACTAAACTAAAATTAGCCAGATCTGTCTGAAGGACTTGTTCAAATGAAAAAATACGAAGGGGCAGAGAGGCTGGCTCCTCGCATCTGGCTGCAGGGAAGGGCTTCCACTCAGAAAAATGATCTGTCTCCTTGAGGCAAGTGTAAGAAGAAGCACGGAGAACGCCACTGAACTAAACTGCTTTTAAGTTCCCCAGCCTTGCCAAGCGCTTGCCCAAGGAGTCATAAACAGAAGGCCAGGGAGGCTGGCTGTCCCAAGAGGGCAGAGCTCACAGACCCCTTCGACTGGCTCTGGCCAAAGGGGCTCGCTCCCTCGCCGCAGACTCTAGCTGTGGTGAGCTGAGACTCGTCCTTATCCCCTCTGCAGCTTCCACTGGCTTGTTTTCCAGAAACGAGATACGCATTTGCTAAGCCAAACAGACTCTGGCAACGACAACTCAAAATTAGCTCCGCGTTTGTGAGCCTGGAACCCGGTCCAGCTGAGGGCACGGGAAGGCAGCCCGACCCCGGACGGTTTTTCCCCATTTGCAAGGTTTGCCCCGGCTGCACCGTGCAGCCGTGACCAGGGAGCCCCAAGCCGTGGAGCACGCTCAGAGAGGGGTTGCCTACCCTACCCGATCGGCGTGGCGGCTCATGCTGCGGCGTCCCGGTGCCTGGCTCCAGCCAGGGCGCTGCGGACACAGCCACGGCTGCGGGCCGGAGACCTGGGAGCTGAGCCCGGCACCGTGGCTCCTGACTGCGCTTGTTTGCGCTGGGCCGTTTGTTTTTGGGATTTCTCCAAGGCAGATGGAGTCAGGGGGCCGCTATCCCCGGGGGACAGTGATTCCATTGGAAGCTGGCCTTTGACAGGACACACACATGACCTTTGACTAAAATGGCTTTAGGGAAGGAAAAGTGTCCGGACGTTGAAGACCCAGCGTCCAAGCACCCCCCATTCACACTTCCACCCCCAACCGCGCTGGGTTAATTTTTCATCTTTCAAGCAGAGCCTGTGAAGTTCGGTGTGCATTTCCCCTTCTTTCTCTAGGATTCGTTCCTGCTTCCTGAAGAGCTTGCTGTTGTGATGTCGGTGGATCCCTAAACTAGCATTTGCAGGTGAACTTAGCACGGTACACATTCTAGAAAAGTTCTGCAGCACCCTGGGGAATCCGACCACCATATTTCCACCCCTTGAACGTGTCACAATTTTAAAAGGGATTTTTCACAATCATTCTATTATTTGCCCCCTCCTCCTCACCCAGAGTGAATGGGTCCCTGCTTCTTGCTATTTTACCTACAAAGAACTAGAAGCAAGAGATGTATGTTTAATCTTCCAACCAGAGAGCAAAATCTTGGTCTCTGCTCTAAATGACTAGCCTTAACTGAGTGATATTATATAAAGCAACTGTCTAATTGCTTCAATTTGGTAGCTATAAAAATATTAGAATTTGTTTTAATAAAATGACAAATGGGTCATCAATAGCCACAGATACCTTGAATTTATTGTCTGCATTTAAATCTTCATGTACATTTGGCTATTTACCAGAGACTGCAAAGATGCTTTAAGAATAAGATCTGGCTTCAGAGGTATACGGTGAAACCAAGGTCTAGCTATCATCAACATTATCAAAACCATTGTCTTTCTTTTTGTTCTAGGTCCTTCAAGATGATAAGCGCTGGAGATACAGCTCAACAATAGAGCACTTGCATCACACATGGAATCCCGGGAAGGTTCAATTTCGAGTAGTTCCAAGTAATGCAAGAAAGAGAAAAAAAAAGTCCAATTCTTCATTTAGCCAAGCATGGAAGATTGCCACTAGTTTGAGGCCAGTCTGGGTTACAGAGTGAGACCTTGTCTCAAAAACAAACAAGAAACATGAACCCAGACGGACAAGAACTATGGACTTGTGAAAGGAGCTCTGGTCAAGCAGTCAGCAGCTCGCACGGTTCAGTGCAATTGGAAGTGCTATAGAGATCTGCAAAGACTAGATATCCCCATGTTCTCATTTTTGTCTGAACTCAAGTGATAGTGACCCTCAACTTTGAAGGACTTGAAGAAGTTAGGCAGGAAGAGAAAAGGAGGAAGGACATACCTCCCCCAGACAGCCCTGAACACAAAAGCTGCCCTGCTGCATTCAGAGAACTGAAAACAGTTGAACCCAGCAGGAGCACTTGGTGTGTACGCTGGTGTCCACAGAGGAGAGTGTGGGTTTGGACTCTGACCTGCCTCGTGAGTCACTGTAGGAAACTTGGACTTCATCCTGCAAGGCCAATGAGTTGACAGAACTAGCCCTGGGTTATCAGCCCACAAGAAAAGGATGCAGGAGTCAAATGTTGTTGTACAACCAGAATAATATTTATATCAGTGTGAAGCTTAAGCTTTACTGGCCACATGCAGTTTCCTTTTTTTTTTTTTTCTAGTCAGAAAAATGTAAGCAATGTGTTTAACTTCAGCAAGCCTCAAGTTTCTCATCAATAAGACGGGATCGGATCGGGATTGGATTGGGATCGTGGTGTATGCCGTGAGGATTAAATGAAACAGTGTAAGGAAAAACCTTAGCCTTTCTTCAGGGAGAATCTATGAAATAACAGGTAGCTGCTATTGCATTGTAAAGCATTCTGGTTTGCACAGTGCATGACTACAGAGGAACTAGGAAATCTCTTCATTAGGAAATTCTCACTGCCCTTTCTTCCCAGTCTCATTGGAGATTTTCGGCCTCACTCCCTTCTCTCCTTATCATTGAGCTCCCTCTTGACGTCCTTGTCAGTTTGTCTGTTTCCTCAAGCTACCCGATGCATACCCCTGTGAGCGACCCACATGGGATGCTACCTGGTAAACATCTATACCATCCCACAGCCATGGCTGTTGCCACGGCCACGGTTACGTGGTATACAACCTTGCCTGGGTGTGCAAACCTACTGCAGGCCTTGCAAGTCTGAGCCAGTTGCATCTAGCTATCTTTCATCAAAAGCCACCTCTTCTCCAGCGAAGTCCTCAGCTATTTGGAGGGGATACTACTTCTTATACCTGCTCTGGACAACTTAGCTGTGTTTTCAACTCCTCTGTGGCTCAGAGGTGAAGTATTTGTGAAGTCATTTTCTCAGAAACATGCAGCAGCCCCTCCCTTTCAATTTCTCCCCTATTGATTTCGTTTATAACACACACGCAACTCAGTATTCTTGATGCTGAACATATAGGGATCAATAAAATATCACTGCACAAAGCACATTCAAGCACTTCATGTGTACTGAACTTGTTTTTCTTAATGTGTCATCCCTTTCATATCATTTACCCCATGCAGGCTTAGATTTTTTAAAAAACCTAGTTTTAATAAGGGTTCTCAATGCTTCACGCCCTCCCCCTTATAGCCCACCATCCGAAGGTAGGGGAGAAAAGATGGTACATAGGACAAGGGGATGTGGGCCTGTTTAGAAGTTGTTTGGGGGGGGTGGGGGTGGAATTCCAATCTGTTTGTCAGGATATCAGCAGTCCAGTTCAATACTGTCAGGACAGCAAACACAAATCAACATCAGTGGCATGATCCAGCAGAAACCACCAGGCCTCTGATGAATCAGCACAAGTCAGTGGGAACATCCAGGACACCAGCAGAAGCTCTCTGCCATGCCTCTCGCAACGAATCGAAGCTCATCAAAGACTCGAGACCAACAAAATGTTGCTAGGCCAGCTATGCAAGCCTCCATCACGGTCCACTGAGTCCTATTTATGCTCCCTCCAAACATCACGTGTCCTCCCACAGATCTTGCCTCAGCAAAACACCACGAGTCTGCACCCCATGCCATATCCACAAACTTCCACTTCAACCCCACATCAGTAAGGGGCTCCTTGCTTATCTTCCATTGTTTCCACTATCTCTTCCTTGAAACAACAATGCATGTGCATATGGGTGTGTACACAGTTGCTAGGGACATACATTCTCTCTCAAGGATGCACACACGTATACACACACAACACACACACACACATACAATGCACACACGCAGAGAAAGAGGAACACACAGAGGGGATACACATATACACAGAAGTGGGCACACACAAGCTTCAGGGCTTCTCACCTCCTCAAAGAGACTTGGCCTACATAGCGCATCTAAGGAGCTTTGTGACTGGATATTGGTTCAACTTTATTGTTGCTTTCAGATCATCTCTTCCCAGGCTATAATGAGAATCTCTCTGTTCTTGGACCTTGCCCATTTTCTGTTCTTTCCTCTAGTCTGAACCTAATGGAACCTGGAACCCTTGTCCTGATCAGTACTGTACCATATCCTCAGTTCCCAGGATTTTCCTTGTAGGTTTTTTTGAGTCAGAGTCACTTGTAGCCCAGGCTGACCTCAAACTTAGAATGTTGCCAAAGATGTTCTTGAACTTCTTGTTCTCCAACCTCCACCTCCTGACTGCTGGGATTACAGGGGTGTAGTGCCAGGCAAGTTTAGAAAGCATTGTTGATTATATACCCTCAAGGGCCAGAACCATTTTTACTCTTTAAAATTTGTTTCTTAATGGAAAATTTAAGTCTATGTTTCTTTCCAAGAGGAATCCTTCAGCAGAAAAACTGGACTTTTCTCTAGAGAAGAGAACACACACACACACACACACACACACACACACACACACACACACACACGACAGATGGAAGAAATCCAAAAGGAAAGAACCCAACATGCTCAAATTCCAGTGGAGCACTGAACATCTCTTCACTGGAGCATCTCTTGCTGAGAGAACAGCCAACAGGAATGGAAAATTGTAAGTTAGAAAAGCACCATGAGACCAAGCTTACATGGCTGTCAAGAAGTCAAAAGAGGCTAAGCAGGCGTCTAATAAGGTAGCAATGACTACTGCTGGGGCTCCCAAATGATAGCACCTAAGAAGACACTGTGATGCCAGAATGGTTGAAAACTGCTTGCTAAATAGATAGATTAAATTTTAAAATAGCCATCGGCATTGGTTATTCTAAAAAATGAAAAACAAATAAACAAATCCTCATACCAAAAGCACGGAGGACAGTTTTCTGTAGGGTATGTTCCAGTTGATTCTAAAAGCCATGCTTGAAAACAATTCACCTCATCTCTTCATGACACAGAAGTAAGTCCCAAAGAGGAATGAGTAGTATCCCTGGTGTCTCCGTGATTTTCAGTCTTTTTCTTCTTGGTCCTTCCACACGTGGTGATGGGCCTTCTCACATGCAGATGAAGGCCTGTTTTCTCATTTCTCCAAGTTTTCACCAGCTCTTATCCCCACCTCCAATACCCATATCTGGCTCAACTGTCTCAGGGGTGGTTCTCAACCTCCCTAATGCTGCAACCATTTAATACAGTTCCTCATATTGTGGTGACCCCTGTCCATAAGACTATTTTCATTGCTACTTCATAACTGTAAATTTCTTTACTGCTATGAATCCTAATGTAAATATCTGTGTTTCCCAATGGTCTTTGGTGTTTGTGACCCACAGGTTGAGAATCACTGGTCTAGGGACTTTCCCCACTCAACTCTCATTTGAGTCTATTTTGAGTCTGGGCTCAAAATAGCCTCCTCTGCTAGGCTGGGGCTGGGCCCTTCTCTGCTTACACACAGCATATAGCACTGGCTGCTTTCTCCTGCTGACTCCTTATGGATCCTGACTGCAATTCCCCCATCATATCTCATGTCTAGCAGACCACCTTAGCCAAAAAATTGAATTAATAAATTAATAAAGCAACATGCTAAATGATTTTTTTTAGAGAGATGGCCTGCTTTTGTTTTTAGCTTCTATTTACTTTTTAGCAAGTTTATTGATGTGTACTCTTGATATGCAGTTCAGTGATTTAAATTGTGCAAGTCAATGACTTGGAAATGTTTAAATAGAGGCACAACCCACATCATGATTGATCACAGAACATTTCATCACACCAAAAAGAATCTCCATACTCCTTTATCTGTCAATCCTCATATCACTCAGATTCCTAGTCCTGGGTGATCACCGGTAGACATTGCTATGTCTCTGTAGATTTGCCTATTCTAGCCATATCCTATGAATAGAATCATCCAATAACTTATGATCTGAGCTTGGCATCCAATGACACCTTCAAAGATGCATTTGGTCATAAGCTTCCATTTTATATGGGATGTACGGGAAAGAATATGGACCCTGGTAGAGATATTGGAAGGTAAAGGAAGGCAGTATCCTTTAGACAGAATACACTGCAGCTTGGTAAATTGTCCAGATTCCTGAACTCTAGGATGACAGTGAGACTGGGGCAGCCAAAAGGGTTAGCTGTATCTGTCACCACAGAAGAACAGGAGAAAGGGCATGGAATCCAATTCAGGTAAACTACCTTAACACACACACACACACACACACACACACACACCCGTTGCAGCAGGGCTACTTGCACGGGATCTCTTATGCCACCAGGACCTACTCTGAAAACAAAGTTTCTGGGTCAAACTCTAACTTTGTCAGACAGTAGCTGCTGATCTTCATGTGTCACTTCTTCATCTTTACAAAGATGATAAAAACAATTCCTGCCTTCTAGGCACCTCATCAGAGAACTGAAAAGTCAGTACAGTAAGATAAGAGGCTGTATGGGGAAGAGCTTTGTAAACACTTGGTATGTGCTTTTGTTTCTTGTTGATTGGACACGGCTCTTTACATATTCTATGCATCATGCAACATGAAAAGGGGACAATGACGCGTTTAAGAACGTTATCAACTATTATCATTGCAAATTTTCCATGCTGTATTTTAATAGATGTTATAAATCTTGAGCTGATTCATCCAAAGTCTAAAAATGACTTACTATCTGGATGAGGTGATGCATACCTTTAGTTCCAGTGCTCAAGAGAAAGAGACAGACAGATCTGTATGCATTTGAGACCAGTTCTAGACCAGCCAGGGCTACATGGTGAGATTGTGTCTCAAAAACAAAACAAAACAAAATAAGCAAGCAAACTTAATAGAAAGTGAGAGTCAAGATGTTTTAGCTCCATATCCAAGGTTTAAACATGAGGAAAGGAGTTGGGTCTCTCCATATTCCTCAGTCCCAGGAGCAGAGAGGGTACAATGACTTCCTGGACTTTGGGGTCACACCTGTTCCCCTACAATCCTCCCCTACAGTTTCTTTACTTCCCTGTTACTATCCCTGGGCACCAGATCTGTATATGACACCCTCTGCTTAGGCTTCCCGGAACATCTGCTAAAAATATGTCAGAAATCAATCTTTGTGTGGTTAACCCTCGCCAGACAAAGACAAAGTTAGGAAAAAGCCATCTCCCTGCCTCACATACCACTGTGAGTGGCCAAAGACTTATTGATGTTGTCACCAACAAATCAGCCAATTATCCAGAAAGTTGGAGTCAGGGGTTAGCTGGTAACATGCTCTTGCATGCCAGCCTCATAGAAGGTGATTTGAATTAGTGGGCCCTCTCCGAGCTTCCCCTGCATTGTCTTTCCTGTATATTGGACACTGCACAGATTCAGTCCCTCCCCCCACCCCCACTCTTTGCTTCTGACTCCTCAGCAGCTCCAGGTAGGAGCACTAAGCACGCGCTTTAGTTGGCAGCTTCGTGCATGACCATCGCTGATGCTACACCACAAGCAGCTACAGAAAATAAGCCTGTCTCATTTATCTTCTTGCCCTGGAGTCAGGATTAAAATGCTCATTAGTCTGTTTGACAGATATTTATTGAGACACTAGTGTGTGCCAACACTGTTGAATACAAACATTTCACAGAAATGGAGGATTTGACTCTGAAAGGACTTTTGAGAGAATGAAAAGAGACTCGGGGAAAGAAACATCATACAGTGAGTTTCAGTGACAGGGATATTTCTTTCAGTTCAAAATAACATGGGTTTAGCTGGGTGTGGTGGTGCACAACTTTAATCCCAACAATAGGGAGGCAGAGACTGGTAGGTAGATCTCTGTGAATTCAAGGTTAGCCTGGTCTACAAGCTAACAAGAGTGAGATCCTGTCTCAAAAACAAACAAAAACTACCAAATAGAAGCCACCCACAATAACTTAAACTCGGCTCTAAAGCCAGAGAAAATCTAAACGATTGCTTTATCCATTACAGGGTTTACCAGTAACCATCAAGCACTCACAAGTTAGTGGTCAAAGACGCTCACACACACCATCCACACTTGCAAAGTGACTAATACCACATGTCTCACTCTCTGCACCTCTCTCACCCCGCCCTGGCTGTTTCATGTCTCGCCCACGCTGGGCTGACCAAGGACTTGTAAAAATTTAACTCAGTAGGGTTGCACAACTTTGAAAGTTTGAATTGCTGTTTAGGCTAATGAATGAGATTCTTCAATCACCTCATGAAGATGTTCCCAGTGGGAGGAAGAGTAGAACAAGCTGTCACAAACATGAATGTCCTCATCGGGCTCAGGTGAAGCTTACACAAGTAAATGAAGCAGGGGACACTCACTTCTGCCAGGTTCAGTGCAGACATGTCCCAATGTTTCTTTGTGTCCTTTGTGAAATTTAGGTTCTTAAAAGTCTTGTTTCCCTTCCTGAGGTGATGCACACATTTGACTATGTCTCCACTGTGGTGATAGTTTCACAGGTGTTTGTGTATCTCCAAAGACAACAAACTGCACAGTAAGGGTGTGTATCTCTGTGTGATGGCTCTACCTCAAAGAAACTGCTAGGAACAGAAAGCAGCTATTTCCTCACTGAGCCAAAATCACAACCCACTGAACACATGTCTCTCAGGAAGCAGGCTTCAGGCAAGCAGGCTTTTAGCTAGACTGTAACTCTTCCTTTGCTCTTTGCTGCTGATACGTTCCCCTTGATCTGATCGTCTATCATGGCACTAACTCCAATAAATGTCACTCACCACCTATTCTTGGGCTGCCATCCTCTCTCATCTGAACCACTGACCATGTCTCCTAATCGCTGTCCTTAAATCTAGGGTGAGCCTACGACAACCCTCCCTTCCTTGCTGGAGTCAGAAAGATCTCCCTAAAATCCTGACCCATCACCTAATTTGCTGCTTCCTGCCCTGCAGGGTTTCTCATTGTCCTGAAGACAAGGCCTCAGTTTCTCAGAAGAGATTAGCCATGACCTGCTCAAGGTGGCTGCTGCACACAGACAAGAGCTGATAGCAGATCATAGGGCCAGCAGAGGAGGCTCCGGGAACCACCCACTTTTGTCTTAGACCCTGTGAGAGCTAGAGCCACTGAACATGAGCATCTATTACCTCTTGCTGAACCTCATAGCTAATGATATCCCTGGCGTGTCTTAAAGTCTGAATCAGAAACCTGCCATTTTAGCATCACAGAAGTCCTGTCTCCCTTCAGACTTTCTGCCCAAGCTTCCTTCTGCTGTAATTTCTTTCCTCTTTTTATCATGGTAACTTACACCTTCCGGTCTGGACTCTTCAAACCCAGCCCCCTCCCCCCTTGCATTGGCTTAGGTTAGGTTTAACAACCAAGGTGTGCTTTTTAGAGCAGCGCTTCTTCTTTTTTAAAAACTATTATTATTATTATTATTATTATTATTATTATTATTATTATTATTATTTTAGATTTTTATAATTTTTTTATTTAATACTTTATTTACATTTCCAATGTTTTCCCCTTTCCAGGTCTTCCCTTTGGAAACCCCCTATCCCCTCCCCCCTCCCCCTGTCTCTATGAAGGTATTCCCCCACCCACCCACACACTCCCATCTTCCCTCCCTGGCATTCCCCTATACTGGGGCATCTACTCCGACTGATGGTCAACAAGGCCCTCTTTAGCCACATATGTGGCCAGCACCACGGGCCCCTCCATATGTATTCTTTGGTTTGTGGTCCACTCTCTGGGAGCACTGGAGGGCCTCACCACTTGACACTTTTGCTCCCTCACCATGAGGCTGCAAACTCCCTCAGTTCCTTCAGTCTCTTCTCCAACTCCTCCATCTGGGACCCTACGCTCAGTCCAACAGTTGCCATGGATTGAATCATGGGTGTTCCGAACTCCGCTTATCAGTGAGTACATACCGTGTTTGTTCTTTTGTGACTGAGTTACCTCACTCAGGATGATATTTTCAAGTTCCATCCATTTGCCAGAGCAGCGCTTCTTTTCTGGAGTCTTCATAGCCTCTTATTTGTCTGCCTTTGAGAGTAGGGGTTGTATTGAGTTACTTTGTAAACTCTTTGTCTAGATATTTAATAGGTAACCTGGTGATCAAAGAACCAAAGGAGTAAATGGAAGGACAAATAGATACCTTCAGAAATAAAGCCGGTGTTTCTGATTGCCTACTGCTGTGTGTTTCTCGTAGAACATCTGTCTTCTTAGAATATACTGATAGATTTCCTTGAACTAGCCATTTGTCATGATAAAAAGTAACAGTAATAACAACAACAGCAAACCCAAAACCTTTTGGGTTATATAAACTAAAAATGTCAGGCTTCTTCCCTTCATTCTTGGTGTCTGCGGTAAAAAGATGCTGGTCTTGCTACAGTGTTTTCAGTCACAGGTCTGCCCACCTTCTTCAAACAAGCCAACCAAGACTACAGAGGACAGCATTGGTTGTCTTACTGAGTTTAGAATTTATCTTGGCTGTTGATTTTTT
The DNA here is from genome assembly GCA_019843965.1 of Rhynchomys soricoides. Taxonomy (NCBI): domain Eukaryota; kingdom Metazoa; phylum Chordata; class Mammalia; order Rodentia; family Muridae; genus Rhynchomys; species Rhynchomys soricoides. Next base: position 5,900,829 of record JADRCH010000007.1, on the reverse strand, counting down.
TCTAGCCTCTACAATAAGGTAGAGTTATGAGTGTTTGGGTCCACAGAGGCCATGGAACTAAAAGAAAATCTTCTGGAAAGGTCCAAGCAGGAGATGTTAAAGACCGGAATTCAGAAGGGCAGCACTGACCGTGAATTTACAGAATCAAGAAATATTTGGAAGGTCAAACCTATTGCATGTTTAAGATCAGAAGGACATCACTACAGAGGGATGAAGTGGAGGTAACCTCAGAGATTCAGCAACTGGAACTGGGGGTCCCACCAGGTAAGCTCACGACTGAAGGAAGCCAATGGGCTCCTTTAAGATTTGTTCCATTTAATTTGTGGACTTTCATAAGAAATAAAAAAGAAATGTAATAACAACCCTTTTATATTCATTAGCAGGATGCCTTGTATATAGAGGTTCAACCTTCTCTGGAATTGAATCGAGATTCAGTAGTTTATAAGCATTTTTATTTTTAATTATGTGTATTGTATGGGTGGCTATGTGCACATGAGCGTAGGTGCCCATGGAAGCCAGAAGAGAGCACTGGAGTTATGGAGCCATCCAATATGGGTTCTAAAAAACAGACCCGAGTCCTCTGCAAAAGTACTACATGGTCCTAACAACTGAGCCATTTCTCCGGCTCCTCAGTGCAACCCAGTTATATAATTTCAAGCAACCTAATTTGTACTGTGAATGTAGGAGAGGAGAAACATTGAGATCAGCATATGAAAGAAGCCAATGGAGAGAAAGACTGGAAACCCCTCCCCCTCAGCAAAGATATGAGTAAGGGGGCGGAGCATGTGAGAGAGAAGCTATACATAGGAAAGAGTAAGTGGCATGCAAATGATTCATAGAGGCACATGGCTTTCCTGGCCCAGTGCCGTTTGAGCATGGAAACATGCCCAGTTCTTTGGTCAGTTTCTCAGTTTCATATAATGGTCCCTATTTCTACCACTGTCCACGTCTCCCTGGTCCAATTCTTTGCTCTGCGCCGCTGCTTTCAATTTTTTTCTTCACTTCCCTGTTCAGCTTACACCAGGTCATCACAGCCCGTCGTTGGGAAAAGTCATGACAGGAACCCAAGCGGGAACTAAAGCAGAAAGCATAGAGGAACGGTGCCTGTTTATTCAGCTCAGCTCAACTCAGTCCCCTACTGTTGATGCAGGGCAGGTTACTCAGGCGCCATCTCCCTGTCCACTTGTTTCCCATCCCGACTTGCACCTGCTGATTTTGCTCTGGATCTAGCTCTGTCCTTTCACCTCTGCAGCTGGCTCCATCTCTAGAAACCCTGACTTTTTCCTGGCTGAATCTCTATAGCACTTGCTTCTTCCCCTGTAGCTGCCTTGCTTTTGTTACCAAACACAAGACTTTTGCATTTCTATCAGCCCACGTCTGAAACCTCTTGAACCCTGCTATAGGCTCTAACTTGTATTTGTTTTGTAAGCCTATAAACGCATAGAGAGATAGATGTGTGTGGTGTGAGAGTCAGTATGAGTGATGTGTTTATAAAAAGATAAAGAGATATAGTATATTCTATGTATGTGTGGAAGGGTGTACCTCAGCGGGCCCATGCCGAGGCATCCCTTCCCCCAAGGGACCAGCCACAGGAAGGTATAGTATAGAATAGAGTTTATTTAGGGCATGGGGAGGGGAGTTAAAATGGTAGTAGAGGCAGAGAAAGGCAGAGAGAGGGAGAGAGTAGAGAAGTGGAGGCCGGCCATGACCACGTGGAGAAGGGGGGAAGGGAACAAGAGAAGGAAGAGATAAGAGATGTAAGAGAGAGGCAAGAGAAGCAAGAGAGAGAGGAGGGGCCAGCAGCCCCTTTTATAGTGGGCCAGGCCCGCCTGGCTTTTGCCAGGCAACTGTGGGGCGGAGCATACCTGGCTGTTGCCAGATAACTGTGGAGTGGCGTTTAGACAGAATGCTAACTTTCCACCATTTTTCCTTAATTAAAAAAGAAAAATTAGAAAGAGGCCATGGCAAAGCAGAAATAGGGTCGTCGTAATATCTGACTGCTTCATGCTGGCCTTGGGGACGATGTGTCTCTGGGGAACCTAGAAGAATGGGGGTGGGGGCTGTTTGTCCAGTCGTAGGAAAGTTGGCTGTTTCCTTGCTGTCCAGGGTCTGTGGAGCTGTCTGAGGGTAGGTAGAAGGAACAGGTCCAGTAGAAGCATCTGTGTCTGAGAGGAGATTGGAGCATCTGAAGGTTGCTTCTCTGAAGCTGTCCTGAGTGTAGTAAACACCTGGCCTTGATGTTGCACAAGATGTTGAAGCACATTATTGTAGGTAGAGAAATAGATTAAGGACATTTGGGAGAAAGAAAAAATTTTTCTTAAGATGTACATTTAAACCCAGAGGAATTCCACCCTCTAGAATAGGTAGTAAGTGGGAACTTTGGGCAGATGTACTTATCTGGATGGAGTCTATTGGGTCCATGGGAGGTAGCTCTGAGTGGATTTTCTGTAGCTTATACGTTTATAAAAGAGATAAGATTAGTTAGCAACATGAACAGTCTTTAAGATGAACCTTTGTGGAGCAGAAGGGACAAGCTTAAAAAGTTGAAAAAGTTGGATCGTATAGAGGAATGTTTTATTACCTAGGTAAATTTATAGGAACTCAGGTAACATTAGGGCAGTGGCATAGCAAGAGGAAATATGAAGCATTTAATTAATGGAAACCGAGTTCAGGTAAGGAGATAGCAGATGACATCTGTGAAAGCTTCGCTGTCAGTGTAGTCAGAAGTCTGGGAAATAAACAATGATCCAGCAGTTAGATTATTTAAAAGATGACAGAGTCCACTAGTCAACAGTTCCCTGGTCTCTGCGGCAACTTTATGGCAACTTGGGCAGAGTCGGTCTGGCTTTCAAGCACAGGGCTTCTGACAGGATTGAGAGCGATATAGGTTGGTTATAACTGAATACAATTTAATAGCAGTAGCAAAGAGACATATGGCTAGGGCCAGAATAAGAAAGCAGGCAGCAGTGGCCAGAATAGAAAGAGAGGGGGAGAGGTATGGGGTTCCTTGCGTGTGCTGGAAGGTGGAAACGCAATCAGGGATCAGGGACTGGTGGAGCACAGGCTGGCGGAGGGAGCCAGGACAGACGGAGAGGCTTAAAGCTGTTTTAGGGGCAAATAGGGGGTGAGCAGGGCTAAAGCTGCGTTTCCCGAGGCTGTGAGCTTTAGCAGGTGGTCGAATGCACTAGGGAAAGCAAGTCTAAGGAAGGGGGCCTCAGGCAGGACACAAGGGGCGGGGCCAGATCCACCTTTCCTGCTGAGAACCGAGAGCAGAGCTAAGGAGCAGAGGGGGAAGGGCTGCAAGTAGGGTGCCCGGCAGGGGGCACGAACAGACCTGCTTTTCCAGCAAATCAACTGAACCAATGGTTGCAGCAAACCGCAAATGAGAGGGGGGGGAGGGAAGTCTGAACTATGGGTCCTTAGCGAGAACGTGCCAGTTTTTCAAGATGGAGAGATTGTTTTAGACCAAGACATCCCATTAAATAGAAACAAAGGCAGCGAAGACTGACCCCTGGGCGAGACACATGGGGGAGGGGACTTATGCTCAGAGGCGGTGCTCTTGAGAGAGCAGTTGTCCAGGCCCGGCCTGGAATTCTCAGCTGTGAGAAAGGAAAGAGCTGTCTCAAAAGGAAAGAGGAATGTCTCACCCAAGGGAAGAAGTCCTAACACGAGGGTCAATGAAAGACTGAATGTCTCCCATCCTCAAGGACTACACAGGAGTAGCTCCGAGCTCAAGAACTCTCCCCTGGGACTATGTGGACGGTTACTCTGACCAGTGGGGCATGGGGGCTTACCAGCGTGGATCTCTTATGGTGGCTGAGGTGGGATGCAAACCTGCAGAGTTTCTAATCCGAGTCACACCGTATCAGTGATGTGTTTATAGAAACATAAAGAGATATGATATATGTTCTATGGGATTATGGGGGAGATAGGTGTGGGGGAAGGGTGTGCCTCAACAGGCCCATGCCGAGACATCTCTTCCCCCTGAGGGACCAGCCACACAGGAAGGTATAGTATAGATTAGAGTTTATTTAGGGCATGGGGAGGGGAGCTAAGAGGTAGTAGAGGCAGAGAAAGGCAGAGAGGGGGCGAGAGTAGAGAAGTGGATAAGAGGCTGTCCATGACCGCATGGGGGGGGGGAGGAAATGGGGAGGGGTAAGAGATAAGAGATGCAAGAGAGATAGGAGGGTCAAGCAGCTCCTTTTATAGTGGACCAGGCCCACCTGACTGTTGCCAGGCAACTGTGGGGAGGAGCATACCTGACTGTTGCCAGGCAACTGTGGGAAGAGTTTAGACAGAATGCTAACAATGAGTAACTGAGATTGTAATAACCTGGATTTGCCTCAGTCACATTACCAAAATAGGCAGGATTGCTGGGCAAATTGTTGTGATCGAAACAACTTCACTTTGTGAATTTATTGTATTTACTGTTATTTAATAAATTCTGACACTATGAAAAGACACAAACATGTTCACATGTTTCTAGCATAGTACATTCATGACATCCATACTTGCCAGGGCTACACGTAAGGAGAGCTCATGGAGGAGAAAGATCCATCATCTACGAATATCAGAGAATGCAGGTATTATACAAAAATGACTTATAAAGGTTCACCAACTCTCATAATCAGTACATTTGAGCTTCTAACTTTCCCAGATCCTTGGGACTCTTCTGTTCTCAGGAGCACAATTCTGTTGCTTTTTTATTTCTACTTTTATTTTATCATTATTGATTATCATTATTCTTAATGTGTGTGTATGTGACTCTATATATGTAGAGGACAAATTGGGTGTCTTTCTCGATTGTTCTCTACCTTTTAAATGGTTAAATTTTTATTTATTATTATGTTTGTGTACACATGCTTATACATGTAGGTACGCATACCATGGCATGTATGCAGAGATCAAAAGACAACTTTTTGAAGTTCATTCTGTTTTTTCCCCTCTATATGGATTCTGGGGTTGAACTCATATTGCCAGGACTATGAAGCAAGCCCCTATACCCCCTGAGCCTTCTTCCTGGCCCCCCACCTTAGCTTTGAGAAAAGGTCTCTTACCGAAGCTAGAGCTTCTGAATTCAGTTAGTCTATCTGGCTACTGAGCTCCAGAATCTGGCTATCTCACCACTACACCCTCCCCCAGACCCCAGCACTAGATTAGAGACGTTTATTCCTGCACCTGGCTTTTTACGTATGTGTTGGAGGTCCAAACACAGGTCCTTGTGTTTATCCTCCAGGGAGGGTCAGGAGTTCTCTCTATTGGCCCTTGATGCACACGTGCCAGGTATGCTACCTGATGAGACATAACCCCAGATCTTTCTCTTTCATAATACACTGCTGTTATTTCTATCACTACCCTTGTGCCCTCCCTGATCCAGTTCTTTTTTTAAACGCACAAGAACCTGGAAATTCCCCTGGGTGTCTCCAGACTGTAGCCCATGCCCATAATATTAAAGGTTTCTCTTGTGCACAATCCAGTGAGAAGCCACACCCAAATATATTGCTCTAACATAACATTTATCTGTGTGACAAACTGAGAAGTTCAACACCCTGGAAAGTATGACTAAGAGGTCTTGTTACAATAATAATTGTCACCGGGTGGATGAGGGACTTAGAAAAAGGGACAGCTACTATAGCAACCTCAGAGTGGTCCAAAGCTACATTTGGCTTTCGATTTCACCAAAGAAACCATAAAAGATTCTAGTGAAATCTGGATGGTTGATTAGAAACACGTGAGGAACGGCACTCAGGCACGTGCTTCACATTTCTACCTCCATGTGTGCCAAAAATTAATCATCAGCTGCCCTGTGATGTTCCAGAAAACAGAATCACCTCAGCTGGCCCTCGGAAGAACAGAGATGGGGTCAGGAAAGCACTGGACCAGTCCAGGACATCTGTTGGGGGAGGATGAATGTGTGAATTCCACATAGAATGGACATGGGCCAGGCATGGCTCTCCTTTGCCTCCCTTCCAGCTCTCAGTGTGGCCTTTCGTGTCCCCCACCTGCTGCCTAGTACCCAGTTAGGGACCCCTGTAACTGTTGCTTTTCCCAGAACACAACCTTTCTGAACTACAAATTCCAGCATGGAGCAGACATAGGCTTTGGAGCCAGGGAGCCACAAAGTTGAGTCCAAAACGCCATTTATTGTGAGGAATTCACAGAGTGTTTTTGAGCCTCGGTTTTCCTCATCTACAAAGTGAGGATTTCAAGGCCTCCTTTGAAGAGGGGTTTTTGACTGAATGGGTCAGTATTGTGAAATGTATACATGTCAAGGATGCCAAAAGAAGTAGGCAGTAGCTCTTCTGTCTTCCTTGTGAGTGAGAATATTCTCACCCTCACACAGAACCCCAAGACAGCAGTGTCCAGGGGATAGGCAATACACAATGGGCCTAGTTCCTAAGTACCTAAGATTAAATCAGGGTGCAGTATAAAGGTCTTAATGCCATCTAGTCACTCTTAGACTGGGAGTGAATTAGATGACAACCAAGCCTTCTATTGATGTGTAAAGAGAAAGGAGATGGAATAGTCAAACCGCATAGCCCAGAAGCTATGGGAAGACACGAGTGGATGAAACATTTCATACATAAGAAGTAGGTGAGGGGACTAGAGATATAGCTTAGCAGTTAAGAGCACCTGTTATTCTCCCACAGGACCTGAGTTTGATTTTCAGTACCCACATGGCAGCTGACAACCATTCATAACTTCAATACGAAGAGAACTGACAACCTCTTCTAGCTTATGTGGGCATCAGGCATATACGTGGTACAGAGACATACATGCAGGCAAAGCACCCATACACACATTTTTAAAAGAAGATGAATAAATATTCCGAAGCCAGGATATGCTTGCAAAATTGATTAAGTATGACTACAGAAGAGACATACTGAGAAACCAGGCTGACACGGTACCTAGGCTAGTTTATTAAGATCTCTCCAAGTTATGGCAAAAAAATTTAGACTTAATATTGAAATTAAGTCTTCCCATCTCTACATAATCACACCTCCTTATTTTAAATAGTTGCATGGTTCTCACACATTAGACTGCTCATCTTATGCTTTGCTAGTCGACAGTTGGTAGATTCCTTTTTAGGTTGTTCTCATTTGTTTATTATTTTGACTTTGAAGTGTCCCTGTAGGAGAAACTACTAAACCCAGACTCATTAGATCAAATACTATGCGCTTTTAAAAATCTGAGTGTTATTTTCAGTTCCCCCATTGAAAAATGTTTATCTGCATGTACTCCAACCCCAGCATGCTCGCACGCATTTGCACAGACCCTTCAACCTGCCTGTACTCCAACCCCAGCATGCTCGCACGCATTTGCACAGATCCTTCAACATTTCATCATCGTGCTTTTAAAACTTGGCTGATCTGATAGTAAACACTGTTCACTCCTTCCTTACCCTGCCTTGCATTAACAGTGTGAAGACGGAGTGTTCATATGTTTATCTACCATGGGCCCTCCCCCACCCCCACTCTGAGAATAACTTTAAATTTTCCTTGCCAATTCCTCTGTACCCTTGGATCTTTTTCCTCAGTGTATTAAGAAAATGAACATATTGACCACTATTTAGTTCTCAGTCTGTGGGTTTGAGCTCACGGAAGTCTCATCCACACCACAATTTCTATTATACGTGTCTGTCTGTCTGTCCGTGTATATGTGTGAGAGAGGAGCACTCATCCAACTATCTGCATATGGACATCAGAGGACACCTCTGAGAAGTCAGTCCTCTCATTACATGATAGGTCCAGGGACTGAACACAGGTTGTTAGGCTTGCCATCCATCTCACTGGGCCCCACTCCATTATTTTTTCAAACATCCACTCATGCTTTTGTTCATCATTTTATTAATTAAGCTACTTAATGTCTATAGTGTCTCTTTTTCTCACCATATCAAGAACTTCTTTTTCTGTAATGTATGCAAGACAGGTTTTAATTTATGATTATATTTTTTCTTTTGAAAAAATTGTTTTGAAAAGATTGTTTTATCCCCATTTAAATTTTGTTACCACAATGTATATGTTTGCTTCAACTCTCTTCCATTTTTATCACTTCCCTTCTTTTCTCATCCTCAGTTTATAATATGTTTTTATCTTCTTTCTTCACTGAGATCTGTTAGGTGAAAGGCAAAGAGGCACAGGAGTCTGACATGGCTGAGTATGTATGGAGACACCACAAATTTCTCAGTGGACTTGGACATGCTCCATTCACCCTGAGGGATGATCACAGTGACAACTCCTACTCAGAGCACACAAATTTAGGACTTCCTTTCACTTCATTTCCCACAATGCCCCTTTCTGCTGCATTTCCCACAGTTCCCCTTTTCACAGCACTTCCCACAATACCCATGGTGTGAAACAGGAACATGGATGATCACTTTGTCCACTGCTGGCATGGGCACCATTTCCTCAGGGATGCTTTGCCTCCTGCTGGAAGCTTCTAGTAATATATAGGTTTGTTCTCAGTATGTTCTTCTAGTTAGACCCAGAGTACCAGAGTATTACCATGCTGATAAGCAGTCTTCAGTGATTTGGGACACCATGAGGTCTAAATTCTTTAAAAATAAATTTTCTTCTATTCCATTTTTTTTTTTTTTTTTGGAAAATAACATTGAAACAGAAGTGAGTGTTCTCTAGAATTTCTCCATCTAAGAAACTTGAACAGGAGAGAGTAGATTGATTAATTAGGATTTTGACTGAAGGACTAAAGAGGGGGAAGATGGAGACAGAAAAGCACTAGGGACCTGTGTGGCATCCTGAGTATGGCAGGAATGAGCAAACCTCATAACAGTAAGCTTGTGGTTGAAGAAAAGCCAGACAGCCAAGTAGACTTTGAAAAGATGATATTGAAAGAAAAAAAGAAAGCAGTAACTTTACAAATGGCCACTCATTAACTGAGTTGTGTGTTTGTTTGTTTGTTTGTTGTAGCAAAAGAGGAAAAGAGCTAACTTTTTCAGTGTGTTGAAGTTCCTGGGCTGTTCAATAAATGTATAGTTTAGCTAAATTAGCAGAGGTCACAATGTCAGTGGTAAAGGGACAATTGTGTAGAACATTTTGGAATTCCTTTGCATGTAATTTTTCAAATGCTTTTTATTGGCACATATTCATTATACATAACAGTGGGTTTCATTATGACATTTTCATATATATATATATATATATATATATATATATATATATAGTATGTTATTTAATTAAAAAATTCTTATGCTAAGTTGCCTAGTTTGTCTGCAACTAAATTGGAAAGATGGATATACAAACTCCTCAGGCTGGCCTGGCTCATGCCTCTCCTGCCTCTGGAAGGCTGGAGTAAGAGGTGTGTGCCCAAACACTAGACTCAAATTAGTCTTCTTTTTAATTTTCCCATAAGCTATCAGTGCGATTCTGTGTCAGTGCTCGCCCACCACAGGTGTACAGTGAGTATTTATTCTACCAAGATGTCTCTTTCCAAGCTAAAGTCACTGCTGGTGGCTCTACAAGCGATTTACCTATTTAATAAGCATACTAAAAGACAAAGACCAGGATAGAACTCAGTGATGTTGGTTGGACTGGGGATACTGACTTAATCAGAAGAAAAGAATAAGTCCTTACTTATTCTGTAGTGACTGCAGCCTAAACACTCTTCCTGCAGCTAATTACACAACTCATCATTCAGTAGATGTTTTGGGAATCATAAAACTTTCCAACAGGGAAATTTAGAATGAGAAAAGGAATAATTAAAACCATTATTTATTGCACATTAAACATGATCTGAGGACCATGGCTTAAGTCTTCCAATCATTTGATGTGTTGAAGCAATTAACCAAAGTCACATGCAGGAAATTATCAGCAGATCTAGGGGATAATCAAGTCTGTTTGTTATTCAACCTGTGATCATAATCATAACACTCTGAGGCTGGAGTACTTCCATCTAGTCACAAAGGAAACGTTGAAATATCAATGGTAAAACATCTCCTTTAGAAACTTAGGGTGCCAGACACCACCAGTTTGGTCTCTGACCTTTCCTCACTATTAGTGATTAAAAAGAATGATACTTAGGCATGTGGCTCCCAGGAAAAAAACAATATTTCCCAGTAGATATCTATAAGCATGACTAACTTTTAACTAATTGAATATTAATTGGAATAATTGAATTATTGGAATAATTAATTGGAATAAATGGGATATGTAATTTCCAAAATTTATTATCCTTTTTTGTGGTTTGATTTTTGAGATACAATATCATGTAGGCCAGGCTAGCCTCAAACTCACTACATAGCTGAGTCTAGCCTTGAACTCTCATTCCTCCTTCCTCTAGCTCAGAGGTGCTGAAATCATAGGCAGGCACTGTTATGCCTGACTCTCTGGGAATTATTCTTCAAGGGATCTTGAACTTGCTGTGGACCTGAGACTGATGGCCTTCAACTTCTGATCCTCCTGCCTCCACCTCCCAAGTGCTTGGATTATAGCCATGAGCCACCACATCCTCCTTCTTATTGGCGAGAATGTATGTGTTACTGCTTTTTGTAGTGGACATTTTGCTATACAACGCTATCTTAGTTCCCTTAGTGTTACTGCAGCACACCCCCCAGATGGCCGTATTCCCATATGAGGATATATCTCAGCTAGCAGAGTGCTTGCATAGCATACAGAAAGCTCTAGGTTCAGTCTGCTGCATGATACAGGTATGGTGGCATGTTCCTATAATCCCTATTGCGGTATTGGCAGGAGGAGGAGAAACTTGAGGCTATCCTTGGCTACACAGTAAGTTTGAGTTTGGGCTAGGCTCCATGAGAACCTGTATAAAAAAAAAATACAGGGAAAGAATTTTGTTTCAAAATTCTGGAGGTTTGGGAGCCTAATTTTAAGGTATTAATACCTGGTGAGAGTTTTCTTACTGTGTCACAGCCTGACACAGACACCGTACAATGAGACTGCTAGAATTGGTAATTTCGGGTCCTTTTTTACATAAAGTCGCTGATCCGATCATGGGGCACCATCCTCATTACCTTATTTAACTTACTTAGACATCAAATCTAATTAGAGCTTGTCTCCAAATACCAAATTAAGTTTCCAGTACATGAATTTTGGGAAGAAAGAGCAGAAGCCATATGTAGCAATGCAATAAGGAAGACAGTATCCAGGCCACTTATGCCATGCAGCACTGACAGCCTTGAATGAGCATCAGTAGTGTGGGGACATCATGTTAACCACTGCTGTTTACTTAATGTTTCCCACAATGTTTTAATTCGAAACAGCGAAGGAGTCTTAATGGTATCATGTCACATTTATATGATGCTTTTGTTGTTGAATGTGAGTTTTCTAAATTAACAGACTGATACTGGAGGCATTAAATGCTAAAGACAACAATGATTAAGGTAGGGGAGATGGCTTAGCAGTTATGTACCTGCCTTTCAAGCATGAGAACCCACATTTAGATCCCCTTCACCCAAGTCAAAGTCAGGCATCATGGTACATCTTTAAATACCAGAGCTGAGGGACAGAGACAGATACATGAGCTCACTGGCCATCTAATCTATCTCAGTTAGTGGGCTCTGGGTTCAGTGAAAGCTTTTTTCTCAAAAAATAAGGTGGAGAGACATCAAAGACAACAATGATATCTATTGGTGTTTGAGCACGCGCGCGCACACACACACATGCGAGTAAGATTGGCAGATGGTGGGGACATGTCTGTAATGCTAATACTTGAGAGACGAAGCAAGCGAATCAGAAGTTCATGTTTAAAATTCACATTGGCTACGTAGAAAGTTCAAGGCCAGAATACAGAAGATTCTGTCTCAAATTAAAGGAAACCAATTGTAGAAGGACAAGCTGGAGCTGATGTCATGTCTCACATCTGCAACCTCAGCCCTTCCAGGGCGGACGCTGAAGAACAGGTGCATGACACTGGGAGACCCCGCTTCAGAAATGAAAACAAACAATAGAATAAAATACAATCTGTCTTAAAGGAAGGTTCAACTGAGAAGAGGAAAAGAGACAGAGTAACAGGATTGCAAGAAAGAGAACAACTGCTGTATGAGTTGAATTGGTTTTGATGTGTGTGTGTGTGTGTGTGTGTGTGTGTGTGTAGGAAGGAATTATTTATTCTAGCTAGCCTGTATAAAACACACAGAGATCTGGTATTTTGTTTACAAGTTATAAAGTTATAAGCTCAGATTGGGCAGGTTCTAATCTCTGCTCACTTATCCCAGCCATATGCCTCTTGTTACCTGTGTTTGAGTCTTGCCCAGGCTGCCTCTGTTATATACTTCCCCTCCCCGACCTCTTGCTTTGTATTCTTTCTGCCCACCCGACCCCCATTCTACCATGTTCTCTGACCTTTGTGAGTGGGATCTACTGTTTTTCGTTTGTTTGTTTGTTTGTTTGTTTTTTGAGGCAGAGTCTCTTACTGAACCTGGAACTTGCATTTTCAGCTAGCCAAGCTGGCTAGTGGTCCCTTGAATTCACATGTCCCTCCAACTCCCCCTGGAGTTTATAGGAGTACACTACGGTGCCTACTTTTTCCAAGGGTGCTGGGGATCAGAACTTGGGTCCTTATGCTTGCATAGGACATTATCTCCTGAGCCAACTCCCTGAGTCAAAACTATCTCTCTGCCAGATGGTGGTAGTATGTGCCTTAAGCCCCAGAACTTGCAAGGCAGAGGCAGGTGGATCTCTGAGTCTAAGACCAGTCTGGTTACAGAGTGGGCTACACAGAGAGAGAGGGAGAGAGAGAGAGAGAGAGAGAGAGAGAGAGAGAGAGAGAGAACACAACAACAAAATAAAACCAAAACCCTGTCTCAAAAAAAAAAAGTTTTATGCATTCTTTATTTCTTATTTTTAGGTATGGTTTAATGTTTTTGTCTGATTTCCCAATATGCACAAAGAAGGACACAAATAAAGGGTTTCAATTTTTTGCTTTGTTTTGGCTTTTTTTTTTCCCTTCACTTACTTGTGAATAGTCAATAATTAACCAGTTCATAAATCACACTTCATTAAAATCAACTTTGGTTAATTTCTTGGTGGAATTTCCAAGCTCCATTCCACCTTTCATCTTTGTGAAAAGAAAACATGAATAATATCAAAAATGCACCCAAAACCTTGTGCTCTCTTCCAGTGTAAAATAAAAACGCAAGAGCCCCTATACTTACTAGCTCTGGGATCTTTCATGTAAGTGTTACAGCTCGGAGGGGAAAGGCTTTCTCAGTGAAAGGATTACAGCTCTGCTCTAGTGGGAGAAAGTTTCCCCAGAGCATTACAGGTCTGAAGGGAAAGGTATCCTGGCAGTCAGGAGTCGAGGAATACCATAAAGTCACACTGTACAACAAATCTCACACAAGAGATTTATTGGAAGAGAAGATCCCAGGAGTGTGGCTGCTGCTGCCCAGGCGAGAAGCTGCAGAGAACTCAGCAGAAGACATGGTTTATATAGAGTTTCCAGGGTGGAGCTTTCCAGGGTGGGGATGAGTGAGTCTTCAAGTCCAAGTTTGGACATTTTTCTCTGTAGAGCAGGAGCTGAGTCAGGCTTTCGGGAAGTGTTATGTGGATAGAACCTGGTGGTTGGCAGGCCTCAGAGGAGGAGTCTTCCCATTAGTGTGCCTTGAGGGGCTTATAATTCTCAGCCTGCTAACCTGCTGTAAATCCCAGGGAGGGCTCTCAGACAACCAAAGAAGAAGTAGTAAAATCAAAATAAAAAAGCAGATCACATACTTCCAACATACAATGGCACAGAATACATGTTACCATTCCAAAAGGAGAAAAAGAAAGCATACTGAAGAAATGCTAGACCAGAGAAAGACTGAAAACCAGTAGTGGAAACTCCAAATTCTGCATCTCTGAGTCTGATATCAAAGTGCTCTTCTCTGATTTCTGACTCATATCAGCTTTGTTGATTTCAACATATTTCACTCTTTTAAGCTGGTTCCACATCTTGTTAACAGCTCTCTTTAGCAAGTATCCTATGACTCTGGCATCTCCAACATCATAGGCTCTCCAACAGAATCCAAGCCTCCCTTTCAAAGCTTCTTGCAATGGCCTCTCTGGGTTTCCTTGCAGGTATTCATGCCCTGAACACACACCTGCCTCAGCAGCTTTTCTTAGTTATGGAGGGAGATTCTACAACCCGTGATTGTATCCTTGATTCTCAAACCAGAACCATGTTACCAAAGCTTCCCAGTTCTGCTGCTTGATGGGACTGGAACATAGCCCCCTTGTTCAAACACCTTTTTGTGCCAGCTTTCTGTTGTTGCTAGCTTTCTTTATGGTTTAACGCTTCCTTAAATTTCTTTCACAAGGCAAAACTTAGCTACTGTCTTTAGTCCACTTGACATTGGGTTTTCTTTAAACTTTTTATCTCCCTGAGCACTGGACTTGGCTCTATTTTACCCCCTGGTACTCCTTTTCTCCTTAAACTGTATATTTTGTATTTTTCTTTGCTTAACTTGGTTCTTTCCATAATAGATCTGCACAATAGTGACCACTAATAATCGCATGACAGAGTCAATAGTAGACTGTCTTGAAATCTCCTCTGCCAATGTTATTACTCCAAAACTCTTCAATTTAGCCTCAGGGAGATTTTTAGGAAAAGGGCAAAGCCCAGACACATTCCTTGTCAAAATGTCACAAGAATGACCTCTTGGCCATTTACTACTATTCTTCCCCTCTGGAACTTATTGGGTGGGGCTCCCCACAGTTCAAACGACCTTCAGTATCACTGAAGTAGAAACTAGAATAGCTCATTAAGCCCTGTTCAACTTCTTATAATCCAGAGTCCCGAAGTCCACATTGTGGGAACAAGCAGCATGGTCAGGCTTGTAACAGCAATACCCCAGTCCCTGGGGCCAACATCTGATTGCTCACTCTTCTATTGCTGTGAACACACACCATGACCAAGCCAGCTCTTATAGATGAAAGCATTTGACTGGGGCTTGCTTACAATTTCAAGAGTTTAGTTCATTATCATCATGGCTGGGAGCAGGGTGGCAGGCAGGTGTAGTGAAGTAGCTAAGAGCTACATCCTGATCCATAAGTAGAGAAGGAGGAGAGAGAGAGAGAGAGAGAGAGAGAGAGAGAGAGAGAGAGAGAGAGAGAAAGAGGGACTGGCATGGCTTTTGAAACTTTAATTCCCATCCTACAGTGGCACACTTCCTTCAATAAGGCCATACCTATTTCAACAAAGTCATATCTTCTAATTCTTCTCAAATAGTGCCATTCCCTTGTGACTAAAGCACTCAAATATCTGAGCCTATGGGGACCATTTTTATTCAAACCACACAATGTTTTATGAAAAATTATTTCTGGTGGAAAAAGATCAAGTTAGAAAGAAAATCGGTCAACATTACCCATCCCGTTTTTAATACCCTTGAAATACTCCCTGTAATAAATCTCAGCCTAAGGCCAGCAAAATATTGTGGAGGTGGTGATGGTGGTCTTCTTCTTCTTCTTCTTCTTCTTCTTCTTCTTCTTCTTCTTCTTCTTCTTCTTCTTCTTCTCCTCCTCCTCCTCCTCCTCCTCCTCCTCCTCCTCCTCCTCCTCCTCTTCTTCTTCTTCTTCATCTTCTCCTCTTCTTCTTCTTCCTCCTCCTCCTCCTCCTTCTTCTTCTTCTTTTCTTCCTCCTCCTCCTCCTCCACCTCCTCTCTTCCTCCTCCTTATTCTTCTCCTAGAGCTTGTACAATGTGTGCACATTTCCAGAGCAAGACATCACTTAAAATGTGAGTTTTGCCACATAAAATAACCACAATCCAGTGTTGCACAGACAAAACCAAAAACATCTATGTATGCATTACCAACACCAACACCACTACCACCACCACCATTATCATTTTGCAATGCAAGGGATCAAACCCACAGCTGCATGCACACTAGGCAAGTACTTTACCACTGAACTACATTTCCAAACCTTTAAACCAAGATTGTTTGAAAAAAATCACTACCTTTTGGTAATACCAAAATTGGCACATAAATGAAATACTGCATTCTCTTTCATCATTTTACAAGGGTTTATATAGGTCAAGCCCAAGGTCACAGATGAAAATGCCCCCTATGGAAACAGAAGTATCTTTAACAAACTTGTGATTTCCTGTTAAACACAGCCGGTAACCTTAAGGTCATATGGTTCCCTCTGACCCCAAATCACATTGTTTCCTTTTATTCAAGTCCAAGCAATTCATCTATATTCATTACAAGAAAATCGGTCAACATTACCCATCCCGTTTTTAATACCCTTGAAATCCTCCCTGTAATAAATCTTAGCCTAAGGCCAGTAAAATATTGAGAGTTTTCTTTTCCTCTTTTTCTTCTTTAATAGCTTGTACAATGTGTGCACATTTCCAGAGCAAGACATCCTACGTCAGCTGCAGGCTGTAACTAAGAACTTAGTAAACAAAACAGTCAGGGATGGTTAACACAGCTTAGTGAAAAAAACGGAGACAAAAATCACTGTCTTTGTCAAACAGCAAAATTCTGAATGAGTGGGAAAGGAGGAGGAGGAAAAAAACAGCTTTAATAAAGTACATATGAGCATCTCCCCTTTGTGAATCAAGTGTGCATTGTGGACTGAATCCACAATCCCTCAGCCTACAGCGTTCATACTGAATTTCCTTGGGGATGGGGATGGAAGGTGGGTGTGCATGTGTGTATTAAAGCCTCAGGTTGGAATGTCTGCTTCATAACTCTCCATCCCACCCACCCCCCCTCCTTATTTTCTGAGACAGGCTTTCTCTCTGAACCCAAGGTTCATGATTTACTAGACTATCTGATCTTGGAGCCCTGGGAATCCTTTTGACTCCATCCATGCTGGGATTACAGTGTTCATGAACAATCCTAGCTTTTGCATAAGTGCCAGAGATTGAACTCAGGTCTTATTGCTCGCTGGGTCCTCATGGATGACTGAGACATCTCTCAAGCCCCTTCCGTGTGTGTTGACTATCTTAACCTTGGTGTCTTAGAATTCAACTAGTCTTGAAGATAAATATATTTTTAAAAAGTAAGTAAGGAGAGAGTGTTGGGAGAACTTGCAGCTCTTGCAGAGGACCCAGGTTCAGTTCCCAGCACCCATATGATGATTTACAAGCTTACATGACTCTAGTGGGATCCAGTGCCCTCAGGAACAATGCATGTAGTACACTTACATAGGGCAGATAAAACACTTCTACACATAAAATAAAAATAAACAAATCTCAAAAGAGGGAAGGCAACTAAGATAAAGTAAGGTCATATGGATAAGGTTAAGATGGCTAAAGTTCTTGCAAGGAGAGGTTAAGACCTGGAGAAAATGCATGTGGTGGCCCTTGTCTTTGATCGGAGAATCTCTGACTTTGAGGCCAGCCTGGTCTACAGAGTGAGTTCCAAGATAGCCAGGGATACACAGATAGACCCTGTTTTGAAATCCCAAAAATCAAAGCAAAGACAGAAGGTTGAGCAACAAGTCAGAGAGAGAAGCCACAAAACAAAACAAAAAACCCCAACTCTGTGGCATCCTCATTGGGAGGTATCTAGAATGGTGGAGAATATTCTACTGTTGTTTAAACTATATAGTCAGTGGTACTTTGTTATGGTAGCTCTAGTAAACTTACATATTTTGCATATTCTTGCTTATGTTTGCATAAATAATGAGTCTCTGGAGTGTCTGAGAGCTTAACATAGTACTTTGGCCATTGTAAGCTCATTGGTATTTGTCAAACAGAAAAAGAAAAGGAGGGAAAGAAGAAAGCGAGGGAAGGAGGGAGGGGCGGAGAGAATCCACTAGTTTAAGAACAGAACCACACTTAAACTTTACCATGCTTAGTCCTCTGCGATGTAAAACAGAAATGCTACGCACAGGCCATGTTTCTTTCACTTTAATCTCAGGCAGCACTTTGACTGCAGTTGTTTTCAGACCCGTGATGTAAACTAATGTTCCCCGATCTTGAAAAATTACTTTTATCTGTAAGTCAGGAAGTGATTTTTATTCTCTCTTATACAGCCTTATGAGATGCTATAACAGTGGAAAGAACAAAGAGACAGCATCTAAGGCCCAAGGAAACTGGTCCACACTAAGAACTGAGGGAGAGAAGTCCCAAACCAGCAAGTAAACAATTCCCTGTAGCACTTGAGACTATACTTGTTCATTCTGGCTTCTTTTCATGGAGCTAAAGAGTTATTTGAACTCTTCTCCTGATCCTTTCAATTTGACAGAGACTCAGTTTAATTTTTTTCTTGACGCATTCTTCCATTTGCATTTAGGATATTTAGAAATCAACCAACACAGCAATGTGAGGGTAAGACAGAGCAACTTAGTTTAATCTTAAGATTAAGCAATTCATCTTAATCTTTGTATGGGACACCTGATCCCCTAAGAAGTCAATACAGATGCCCTGTATTCTCTCTAATGAACAATCAAACATCTTCAAACTATAGAAAGGATATTTACCCAATTGTTTATAAGTGCACCATCAATGCAGGCACACTGTTAAAATGTGTTTAAGGCATAAGTGTTGACCAGAGTTCTCAAACCAAAAGAAAGGCTATAAATAAATACTAATGGTGTAATGTGACTTTGTGCATAATTTGTGTGAAGTACTAAGTAGAAATATAGCAACATGAAAAGCCACCTTTCTTTTGGGAAAAGGGTTCCTCTGTGAAGCTTCGCTTTCTGTCTTTTATCTTCCACTCTTGCAATACACAGGTATAAAAAGCACAAACCCATCATGACAATTTTAAAAGCCCACCTAGACCTAACTCTGTTGTGATCCCCTTTCTGAAGGTACTGTATGCTCTCTTTGTCTTCCTTACAGTTCACATTCACTAGGCAATGAGTCAAAGACCATCCTAAGCCAGGTGGTGGTGGCAGCGGCACTTGCCTTTCATCTCAGCACTCGGGAAGCAGAAGCAGGCAGATCTCTGTGGGTTCAAGGCCAGCCTGGTCTAGAGAGTGAATACCGGGACACCCGGGACTACACGGAGAAATTCTGTCTAGAGAGAGAGAGAGAAAGAGAGAGAGAATCCTAAGTCAGTGCAATCAGACCCTTGAGTTTGTGGCTTGCCTTGTGTATTGTTATGTCTGCTGAAGAGACCAGAGGCTTCTTGGCTGCAGGAGTCATACATATACACTTTCAGAAGTCTAGAAAAGGGGTTTTGAATGCTAATTAATCCATTTGTATCACTTATGGATGGGAAAACTGAGTGGAGGTCATTGTTACATGACAGTGATAACACACCATTGGTGGAAGAACAAGAGAAAACTGAAAGCTAACCCGATTTGAAAGTAAATGTCAGATTATATGGAGAAACAGCTTAACTTGGAGGCCTCCATTGGGCCCCACCTCTCAGAGATTGGGGAACCCTGAAGAAAAGGTGGCTGAAGAATTCTAGGAGTCAGAAGAGATACAGGACACCAGGCAAACACAGCCCACTGAATCAACTTAGTGCTTTATGGGCTCTCAGAGACTGAAGCAGCATGCCTGGGGCCTGCATGGGTCTGCACCAGGTTCTCTGTGTATATGTTATGGCTGTTAGCTTGGTGTTTTGTGAGACCCCTAATGGTGGGAGCCGGTATGTCTTTGATTCCTTTGACTGCTCTTGGGACTCTTTTCCTCCTGTTACGTTGGGTGCCTTGTCCAGCTTCAGTGTGAGAGCTCTTGCCTTGCTTTATTGTATCATGT
This sequence comes from Rhynchomys soricoides, assembly GCA_019843965.1. Lineage (NCBI taxonomy): Eukaryota > Metazoa > Chordata > Mammalia > Rodentia > Muridae > Rhynchomys > Rhynchomys soricoides. The sequence goes on along the minus strand of JADRCH010000007.1, from coordinate 5,881,211 downwards.
TGTGTTGTTTGGTTGTTGACTCTTGAAGGCCTGCTCTTTTTAATGAGAGATAGATAATAGTTGGTCTGGGGGAGAGGGAAAGTGGAGGGGAGCCGGGAAGAGTGTAGGGAGGAGAAATGGTGGTCAAGATGGACTATATGAGAAAACTCTATTATATGTGTAAATATATATAAATATAGATTATATATATATTGAGAAGCACAAGAGAGGTCCCTCCATTAAATTACTTCTCTCAGAGAATACTTCTGTGCACCAGTTTCTGCTTAGAGGTTTGAGGACAGGCATTAAGGTGCCCCTGACTATTCCTTATTTTGATCCCTTTACAATGTTCAAACAAAGCCAGGAATCAATTGATTTCCCTTCCAATATCACTCAGCAGGCCTGACTGGTACTTCTGACTGGGTTAAGGGCCTTGGCCAGTGACATCATCATTTCCTTCCTCCAGGATGTATCTCTCGGAAAAGAGCATTCAACCTACTGCTCTTTTCCTTTCCTGGTGGGTAATAAAAAGTTTATGGTAAAAGTACTGAAAACTATCTCCATTGAAGTTTCCTTCAGCTCTGTCCAAACAAAAGAAAACAGAAGAAAACAAAAACAGGACGTTGCCACAGAACTTTGAGAATATATAAACTATGCTTGCAAAGTTGGAAAGAGGGCTGGAGAGAGGGCTCAGTCCTTAAAGGCTGACAACTAAAATTGGAAAGAAGTTGAAGCGAGTGTCTGTGTTAATGCTAGGGCTTGAGGTCCTGTTGCCCTGTCCTGATGAACTTGTAGAAGCTGCTGAATGCCCACTCTATCCTCTTTGAATGCCAAAAAACTGCTTCAGAGAGAGCATGGTAGAGATCTGAACAAACCTGGGACCAAAGGATATGCATTTTCTGATGAGAATCCATGGCTTAGTGAGGGCAGAAAAAGAAGTAGGTGGGGAGGGACTAGGAAAGGTGCTCTAGCTTTGGTCTGCCTGCCCCACTCAGACAGCAGGTGCTCCTCACCTGGTCTGATGAGAAGAACCAGGATGTCTCTACTGAAATGAAACTATACAAAGGAAGGCTTTGCCTTCAGAGTCAGCCAGTACCCAAAGAAGCACATCCTATGCTGATGGCTTGAACTGCCCACAGCTCACCCCAGGGGCCCCATACCAAAGACTCTCAAGATTACTCTGATATTGATCACTAGAAGAGCAAATGCCCAGACATCCTTGCATCTTTGAAAATCTTATTAGGTAAAACAGAGATGATGCTCAGGAACTTGACTGTCTCTAGTAACTGGCCCCACAAGGATTGTGCTGTAGGTGCTCTGATCTTATGTCAAAGGTACTGTGGATGGGAGGGAACCCTGTCCCTTGTGCACACGAAATGAGTGCCCTACGATGAACCACACTCTTACCTCGGATGACATTTATTCAGACTTTCCATAACAGCATGTCAAGTGTCAGTCATATACCTCCCCTTCAGAGCTCACTGGTCCTCTGTCCTAGCAGTCACCTTGGCTAGGAACCAGAAACCAGGGAGAGAGGAAGTAAAGGAAGTAATTACCAGGAGGATCCTTGTGCCCCCCACAAGAAATGTATTCTTAACGAAGGCGAAAGAGGTCGCTTGTTTAGAAAAACAAGTGCACATTGAAAAGATAGTCGGACAATGAAGCAATTAAGCCTGAGCTCAGAGGTTGAGGAAGCATCTGCCAAGCTACCCTGACCCTGTGGCATTTCTACATATCTTAAGCTCCCTTTTCTTAACTCTCAACTAATTTTCCTAAGAGATTTCTGCTCCCCGACACCCCCTCACACCAAGCCCAACTTTTCTGCCATTTCCAGTTACCAATTCCTTCCCAGTATTTGTTTCCATTTTTTCATTCTTTCATTAGAAAACAATACTGATCACTGAAAGCCCTCAGCAGCTAGCAAGGTGACATCCTCTGCTGCCTGGTGGATTTTCTCCAGCCCTTCCAGTTCCATAGAGACACCCATGAAGATCATCCACTCTGAACCAAACTCACAAATTGGAGAATCAGTGTTCACAAGTGTGATTTCTTATTTTTGTTCACTGAAGCACTGGAGCATGGAGAAAAGGCATTGTTGAGAACACTTGCTGAATCTAGACACTGAGGACTTTGACACCCAATAGGAAAGGTAAAGTTGGGAGCCTGTGATTATAACCATTCAGCAGACTTGGAGAGACTGAGTGGCTGTGTTAAAGTCACGAGCCTGAAAAGAGAGTGAAAATTTGAATTTGCCCCTTTAACTTCAGTGCTCATGTTCTTATTATTAATGACAACACAATGCCTTCCACCACTAAGTATATTAAAAATCACTTAATTAGAAGGATTGATTGTATGAACCTGCTCTGCCCATGCCCTGAATAAACTGAGTACTCTACCAAAGTTTGTCCTTGTAGATACCCAGAGCCCAAACTGTATGAATACGTCAAGAACAATGTTTCCCTAAGATTGTGAACATAACTTAATCAAAACCATATTATGGGGACATCTCAGTCAGGAGAGTGCTTGCTGTGCAAGCATCAGGACCTGAGAACTCATGTAAAAAGCCAGGCATGGTGATATGTGCTTGAAACCCTGGTGATAGGGAGGTAGAGACAGAAGTATCTGTGGTGCTTGCTGGCCAGGCAATCTAGCCTGATTGGTGAGGCCCAGGTCAATGAGAGACACTGTCCAAAGAACAGGGTAAATGGCTTCTGAGGTGCAATACTAGAGGTTATCTTCTGGCTTCTATGAATATATGTGCGCACATGTGCACACATACGGACATACACACAGAGAGAGAAAGAGAGAGGGGAAGGGAGGGAGGGGGAGAGAGAGAGAGAGACAGACAGACAGAGACAGACAAAGAGAGACAGAGACAGAGAGAGACAGAGAGACAGAGTGACAGAGCGACAGAGACAGAGAGAGCATTCTATACCCAGAGCAGGGTATGCTGCAGTATAATATCCAGGTAATGTGTTCTGCACTGCAAAGGAATCTTGTTTCCTTTCTGAAACAGGATGGTCTTTTAACTGCAGGCCATTTGTTCTGGACTTGAATTGACAGAAGGTTGCTCCCTCCTGATAGCCATTGGACATCCGTGCTCATTGTTGGTAAATTGGTGCTCCCAAGAGTCACCATGCCCATGCACAAACCATTGCAGCTAGCCTCTGCTGAACCACATGGCAGAGTTAGGGGAAACCGTGAAGGAAATAATAGCTTCCTTTAAAAACATTCCCTAATGGGACCTTCACTTAAGGAAAAACAGCTGCTCCAAGAAACAGATTTGGGCTGAAGGGAAGCTTGTGCCTTGCTGCAATCCATTCCCTAAACCACAGCATCCCCTCCATCACGGCTCCATTTTGAATCTTCTTTTCCACATCTTAGAAGCCCAGCCAGGCATATGCATGAGTCTGAGGACCAGAAGTGCTATGAGAGGTTTCCTTATTATCACATCTCAGGATGATAAGAGTATGCCAGTTTTGCAGCCAACTGTCTGTGCATGACCCATGCAAGAGAGGCACAGACACCTACCTACTGCTCAGTGAACACTCAGTGAACAAGTATCTGGGCCAAGTAGTTCCTGGAGATATGCAGTTGCGGAGATGGAAGACTACTGACACCATGGAGGAATGCTACTTTGTTACTTATACCCTTTCAGCTACCTTTCTTATATAACCCAGGTCCATGTGCCTAAGGACCACACCACCCACAGTGGACTGGGACCTCCTATGTCAATTAGCAATGAAGAAAATGGCCCCATAGGTCCCTATGATTGAGGCAATCCCCTAGGTGAGATTCCTTCAGATAATTCTGTGTTGTATCGTGTTGGCAATGGAGGCTAACCAGGAAAACCACTGAAGTTGGTATGTTTAAGACTGGGTAATTGGTCAGTGGTGGTCCCATGTTAAAACTAGATCAGTCAGACTCTAAATCCCAAGCCCTAAATCTCAAACTCAATGACCTCTCTGTGGTGGTTTGACTAAGATGTACTACATAAGTTTCAGGCATTAGAATTCATCCATCTTCTGGGTGGATCTTTAGGGAGGACTAGGAGGTTGTGGCCTTGTCGGAGGAAGTATGTCATGGGTGTGAGCTTTGAAGTTTCAAAAGACTGTAGTTCCAAATATGAACTATCAGTTGTTCTGCCAAAGTGCCTTCACTTCAAAATCATGGATTCTAGGACAGTGGTTCTCATCCTTCTCAATATTGCTACATTTAATACAGTTCCCTTTAATATTTTGTGATGACCCCCAACTATAAAATTATTTCATTGCTACTTCATAACTTCAATTTTGCTAGTGTTATGAATTATAATGTAAATATCTGATATGCAGGATATTGATATATGACATCCCCAAAGGGTTCATGACCCACAGGTTGAGAACCACTGCAATCAAAGCCCAATTAAATGCTTCTTTTTCATAAGTTTTCTTGGTTATGGTGTTTCATCACAGCAGCAGAAAAGAAACTAATACACACTCCATCATAGCTCCTTTAAGATGCTCGTCTGTAATGGGTATGTAGAACAAGTTGGAGATTTCAGAATGTGAAAGGGGAGCTCACAGCTTTGTAAAATGTTTATTTATATCCTTGAGTTTATAATTGTCTGCCAGTCATTGGCTGGTGATTGGTCTTGACTTCTTTGTTCGATGTCCCCACTATCTTCCTACTTTAGGCTTGTTCTTCTCCCATTCTTCTATCCACTTGACCTCTGGCATTTGGCTCCAACCCCTGAACATTTCTTTCAATTGGCCTATAATCTCTTCACAGCGGAAAGCTATAGAAGCAGTTATGAGAGCAGGACAGGAATAAAGCAGGAAAATCAAAGGGAGAACTGCTGAACCGAACCGAGAGCCTTGTGAAAGGCTACCGGTGGGGCTGATGTAAAGAATGAAAGACACTGTTTTATATGAAGTACCAGTTCAGATCCTCAGTTAGTAGGAGAATGGGTGGCATGTTCAGGAGTCCGAGAGGGCATTTTGACACAGCAGAGGAAAGAAGAGAGAGTGATTCATGGGCTTAATGGAAGAGTGCACAGGACCCTAGGTTTAATGCCCAGCACCACAAAAGAAAAAATATTGTTTAACGATCATATTTTTAGCCTCAGAATACTACTTATGAAGTACAGTTTTTAAAGAGCCCCTTAACAGAATAGTGTGTAAAGCTGGGTTTTGATAGTATTACAAAGCAAGTGACATTCATATACAAATGGATAAAGAAGTAAAGAACCATACATGATATAAACCAGAAAGAGAAAGAAGCAATAGCTCGTTTGAGAGCAAAGTTGCTTCTCACTGTAAATAAACTAGCGTATTTATTTATGTATTTTTGCTTTAGTGTAGAAATATTACAAGATTCTTTGCAATAATATATTGAGAATTTTTAAGAGGACAAAAGTTTTGGAGTTGCTATGGTTAAAACAGAGATGAGAAAATAAGGACATTATCTGTCACCATCCTTTAATCTGCTATAAACCCTGTTTCCTTCAGAGATATCTCTGACTCCTGAACAAAAAAAAAAAAAATAAAATGATTGTCAAGTTCTTAAATGTTCATTGGTTCTTGGAGATACTTGAATTCTTTAGGAGCAGAAAACCCTTTATAGACAATTAAACCCATCCTAAGAAAAATGAAGGCTTTTGCTTAAGTTTGTTTAACCAACTTGGCACATGGCTAACCCATCACAGGCCAAGATGGCTTTCCAGTTTTATCATTTCTATCCGTCACGCTGAGCTGCTTCCGCTATGTCTTCTGGGTCTGAGATGCCTTCTCATCTTGGCTGGCCTCTTGATCCCTCATCCTCTCTTACACACCCCAAGCAATAACCGGCCCTGCTACTGTTCATTACTTCACTTCCCTGGCTCAAATGCAACGCCCCACTTGACGTGGAAGATAATCAGTTCTCATCAAAGCCTGTAAGTTCTACTTGTACTCCTGATGGTTTCCTCACCCAGTCTCCCATCACTTATGATACCCAAGACAATGATTCTTAAACTACAGTTTCTGGCTCCCCTTCAGAGGTCCAAGAAGTCAAAATTGCTTTATTTCCTATTCATTTTATCTGCGCACAAATGGTTTATTGGTGGGACTTCAGACACCACATTGTACCTACTCTCTAAAAGACTACCAGTGGTTGAGTTCTGATGGAGTTTTAAGCAGTAACTATAAATATCTGAAAAGCCTATTAAAATGCTGGTCCACCTTTCTAGCCCACAGACTTGTAAGTGGACAGCTTCCTTCATATTTACTAGCCTGAGATGGGCAGATATGGTCAAACAAATCTGAGGTTTGTACACAAATAATGCAGCAGAAGATCTTTTAGTTCAGAAGTTGCTAAGCTAGAAATTATTGACTCATGGTCACCTATCCCATCCTACTACTACATGAAGTAAGTTTTTGTTTTTTTTGAACCTCGGCACTGGCATCTCAATTTCTTGGTCAAAGTGCTTATCACTGGTACGCTTTCTTCAAAATGCATTTAAGAATATTTTAATAAAGATTAGATTCTTTAGAAGATTATATATTGTTTGGAGGATATATTAAGTGTATTTAGAAGATTAGATATCATTAAATAAAGATTAGAAAGAAGAGAATGCACACACTTGTTTGGCTGGAACAAGCACCTCTGACCTCTGGGTTACCTTCTTTTGAAAAGCCACAGATAATCCCTGTCCCTGTCTACTCCTGCCCACTCTGTCTGCTGGACTTCTCTCATCCAGAACACAAGGCTTCCATCTAGCACAGTGCTTACCATATTGCTTTCAAACACACAATTTCTATAACCACCTGTCCTTGTAGATGCCAGCCATCTTGAGGTCTAGGTATGCACCACCTTTGCACAGTGACTAAATCTCTAGTGTTGTCACAGGTGCCAAGTGTCTAAAATGACCACGTGAAACTCGGTGATGCAAATACACACCTCAAAGGCCTAAACTGGCCTTCCATTTTCTTTGGGACATATCAATCAAATTCTAGATCTCCCTAACACTGAAACTACAAAACCAAAGGGACAAACCATAGCCTGATCACTGTTCATCTGAATAATTTAAATCAAATTCCCAAAAGCAGAATTGCTGAAGGATTTTTAACCCAAGCCCTGACTTAGAATTGCAAACCAATACTGTTAATCTTAAGTAAATCTCAAACAAGGTAAAATTATAGTAATATGTTTAGCGGATAAAATTTTATTTACAGTTATGAAATTTCATCTTGCATCATAAGAATGTTTTCTAATATCAGATTTATTTTGCATAAAAATGGTTGGAGGCCAGTAAATTTCCAGTAGTTTCTTTCCTTGAGGTGAAAAGCAAGGCCTGGTGCAATCACAGAGCCTGAGCATTGAATGCTTCCAACTGGCTGTGTTTCAGTGTCAAAAAATAAGCTTGCCTTCAGGGACACAGCAGACAATAAATCAAGGAGGAAAATTTCCACTTAGTACAGAGGGAAACATGCAATTAAAACTACTGAGACTACACCAACCAGGCAACGTACACTGGCTGGTCCAAGGCCCCCTACACATATACAGCAGAGGACTGCCTGGTCTGGCCTCAATAAGTAAAGATGCACCTAACCCTTGAGGGACTTGAGACCCCAGGAAATGTGGAGGCCTGGAGGGGTGGGGGATGAGGGTGGAGCATCATCTTGGAGACCACCTCTTACCATCCCCTCATCCCGCTGCTCCAGATACATTCACACACTGTGCGAATCACTCATTTAAAGTATCATCCTTGATAGTCTGTTTGCAATTTCAGAGGTATACAGTCACCTGTGAAGATTTTTGATCCCAGGAAGAACTCTGAGCCCATTAGCAATGACCCTTCATCTCCTTCTCAACCCAGCCCTAGGCAAACACTTTCTAGCTCTTCATATATGTTTACTCATCCCACCCCTCGGTTTTTGTTGTTGTTTGTTTGCTTGCTTTGTTTTTCTGGTTGAAACAAGGTCTATTTGGCCTGCAATTACCATGTAGACCAGGCTGGTCTTGAGATATGCCTTCCTCCGCCTCCCAAGTGCTAGGATTGAAGACCTGTACAATCACACACAGCCATTTATCACTTCTTCCTGTTCCGTTTAAATTTGAGTGACACAAACAAATTGATTGTTTGGAGCTACGTTGTTCCTTGGCAAAACGTTTTCAAGGTCAACCTATGCTGTAGCTTTAATCAGTACTTTGCCTCTTTGTTATTGACTAAAGTTCCATTGTGTTTATGCACTTCATTTTCTTTACCGGCTCATCAGTTGATACACATTTGACTCGAAGTTTGTTGTTTCAGTTATTACATAACTGTTACTTCTTGACCTTATGAATAAGATCATATGTGTTATAAGTAAAACTGTAACCAACATATTCTTCACGTTTTTGTTTCTGGGTGTTTTGGTTTATTTTTATGCATTTGAGTGCCCTATCTGCATACACACCGACACTCCAGAAGAAGGCATCAGATCACACTGTAGATGGTTGTGAGCCATGGTGTGGTTGCTAGGGATTGAACACAGGGCCTCTAGAAGAGCAGCCAGTGCTCTTAACCACTAAGCCATCTCCTCATCTCCTTTGCTCAAGTTTTTGACTGAGAGACTTCCATGTCTCTTAAACATTTTACCTAAGTGTTGGGTTATATCAGAACTCTTTTGATGTGCTGACAAACTGCCAAGGTGTCTGTACCATTTTATAGGTCTATGAGCAGTGCATGAGAGTATAACATCTCCACATCTTTGTTCATACTTGCTATTGCCTGCTTTATTTTAGCCATATTAGTGTGTGTTTGTGTGTTTGAAATGCTGTTATTACAACTTATGATGATGATGATGATGATGATGTGTGTGTGTGTGTGTGTGTGTGTGTGTGCGCGCGTGCGCGCGCGCTTGTACTGCTTTAATGTTCATTTGTATATATTCTTTGGAGAAATATTCAGAAAATTTGTCTATTTTACATTTGGCTGGTCTTTTTCTTATGAGGTTTCTGGACTTTTGGAGTTCTTTATATATAGCATATACAAGCCCTTTTACAAAAACTTATTCCAATTTCATAGGTAGCCTTTCCATTCTCTTTCCATTTTGTGTCCTTTGAAGCATTAGAGTTTGAATTTTGATTAAGTTAGACTCTTTCTTCTTGAACTTTTGTTATCATATAATTTTCAAATGAGGCTTCAGATACTTAAATTTATATTTTTAAAGATCTTTGTCATTTTAACCTTTACATTTAAGTCTTTGACCCAACTTGAGTTCATTTTTATATATGTTTTAAGGCCAGGGTCCAGGTTCATTACTTTGCATGGGTTGTCCAGTTGTCCCAGTGCTATCTGTTAAAAAGATGATTCTGTTACCTCTAATACCAAGTAGTCAGCCCTGAGATTGTATACATACAAATAACTTCACACAGACTAAGTTGGTTGTATTTATATATTTAAGAAGATAGATGATAGATAGGTAGATAGATGATAGATAGATAGATAGATAGGTATGTATGTAACAATAGAGGCCATGAGTTTGAGAGAAAATAAGGGCATGCATAAGTTGGAGGGATAAAAGACAGAAAACAGTATAATTATATTTCAATTTCAAAAAATAAAAAAAAATTTAAAAAGATGGTATTTTTCCCAGTGAATTGCCACCTGTATTAAAAAGCAGTTGCTTGGAAAAATAAAGTTTATGTTTAGAATGTTGGTTTCATTATGTTGAATAATATGTCTAGGTCCTTGCTTATACTACAGTGCCTTGATATTTGAAGCTTTGTAGTATGATTTTAGAAGCAAGGGTTCTTTGATTGGTTGATTGATTGATTGATTGATTAACTGATTTATAGCTTGTCAATGTTTGCAAAATCAGTTGCAATCTTGGGGTGGCAGATTATTACACCTGTAGATTAACTTGGAGGACGTGATGGTTTTCGCTAATTGTCAACTTGACAGAATCTAGAATCTCCTGAGAAATCTGTCTATAAGCATGCTTATGGGGGATCATCTTGATACACTGATTGATGGAGGCAGACACATCCTGACTGTGGGCAGGGTTATTTCCTGGGCAGGGGATCCTGCACTTCACAAAATGGCAAAAGCAGGCTGAACATGCATCTACTCTTCTGTCCTCTAATAGTGGATGCCATGTGACCCACTGCTTTACACTCCCACTGCCTGCTCCATGCCATCGCCATGATGGCCTGTGCCTTGAACTATGAGCTAAAACAACAACAATAACCCCCATCTTTTCCCCCTTAAGTTCCTTTTGTCAAGGCATTGTATCCCAGCAACAGGAAGAGAAACTAAGATAGAAGATGTTCTCCCTTTAACAATGATAATATTTCAACTGAGTGTCTTCCAACCATATTGCATAGTTTTCAGTGTTTTACATTGACTTCATGAAGGATTCCCTTAAGTACTTCATTCCTTTTACGATATTTCAAATGGTCATCTTCTTAATATCATAATCTTAATATGATGTTCTTAATGTCATCTTCTAATTGTTCATGATAAGCATATACAAAGAATTGAATTTTTTATATGATCTGATCATTATATATAATATATACATATATAATTATTATATGATTGTTTGTAAATTCCAATAGGATTTACTGAATTCTGGTAGATTTCCTATACAGCAGGTCATATCATCTGCAAAGAATTAGTTTTCATTACTTTCAATCTGAATATCTTTCAGTTCATTTTCTTGCTCAATTGGGTGGAAACTTGCCCACAAGGTTAAGTAGATGTGGAGAATGGGTATCTTTCTTTTTTTAATCTTAGCAGGAAAAGCTTCAGGCTTTAACTATAAAAGAAAATAATATCATTTATTGGTTTTTACTAGGCAGCTTAACCTGACCAGTTCTCTTCTTATTATTAGTTTTGTGTGTGTGGTTTTGCTCATGGAGAAGTGTTGAATTTTATCAAATGATTTGGTGTTTACTTCCTTTAGTCAACTGATGTGGTATGTTACATAGTTGGTCTTCATATGCTTAAATATGCCTTCTATTTTTAGGATAAATTCTTGGGTTAAAATTCTCTCTCATCTTGATATTGAATACATTTTGTATAGTGCTGGAATCAACTTGTTAATATTTTGTTGAGGAGTTTCATCTCTATAGCAAATACTTATCTGTAGTAATTTATTCTCTCTCTCTCTCTCTCTCTCTCTCTCTCTCTCTCTCTCTCTGTGTGTGTGTGTGTATTGAAAAATACTCATCTCACAGAATAAACTGTAAGATATACTCTCCTCTTATATTTTGCAGAACGTTTTAAAATTGGTGTTAAAGGTCTGCTAGAATTATGCTGGGCATGAGGTATACAATCTTAATCCCAGCACTCAGGAGGCATAGCAGGTAGATCCCTGGGAGTTTGAGGCCTGCCAGGACTACAGACTGAGTTCTAGGACAGCCAGGGCTACACAGAGAAAGCCTGTCTTGAGAAATAAACAAAGTCTGCTAGAATTCCCTTGTGAAATCATCTGGTCCTAGGCTCTTCTGCAGAGTACTGTCTTTATTGCTCATTCAATCAATTATTATTATCTGTTATGATTTTTTTGTTTTGTTTTGCTTTTGTTTGATTGTTTGAGGGGGAGAATAGGGTCTTTCTGAACAGGCTGGGTAGGCTTAGAACCTATATAGCCAGAATGGCTTCACACTAATGATGCATCCTCAGCCTCAGTCACTGAGTACTGGGGGTCCAGGCACCGGCCATCATGATCCAAATATTTACTCAGAATTCTAGTTCTTTTGAGTAAGCTTGGTAGCCTGTGAGTTCTAAGAATTTTGTCTATTTTTACAGGTTTTTGGATTTGTGAGAAGGCAGTTATTTACTTATATATTTACTTATATTCCCTTAGAATCTTTATTATTTCTGGAATGTTTGGTAACAATGTGTCATTGTCCTTTCATTGCCGATTTAAGAATCCTAGTTTTGGATTGGTCAACCTAGGTAATGATTTGAGAATTTTGTTGACCCTCTCAGAGAACCAACTTTTGAACTCACTGATTTTTCTCTATTATTTCTCTATTTTCCACTTCAATAATTTCTACAGTAATCCTCATTTTCTTCTTTATGCTAACGTGGGTTTGGTCTGCTCTTCCTTCTCAAGTGTCTGAGGTTGGAAGGGTAGGATACTGACTCTCTTCAGTTTTATATCGTTACGGACATAAATTGTCCTCTAGACAGCATCCCACAGTGCTCCACAGGTTGTAGTGAGACTTCTAATTCATTCAGTTCACAAAATTTCAGTTTCCTGGGGCATTTCCAGCATTTCTCTGTTCTTGGATTACTAGTTATTCTTGGTGTGTGAACCTATGTGGGAAACCTCTGTTTTTGAGTTCTAAGTTCAACTCTGTTTCCAGAGGATATCTGTTGTACTGTCTGCCTCCTCGGAAACTTACGGAAGTTCTAAGTTCAACTCTGTTTCCAGAGGATATCCGTTGTACTGTCTGCCTCCTCGGAAACTTATGGAAGTTGTTTTATAGTCTTCCTTGTTGCCTAAGAGGAGTGTGTACAGCTTTATTTAGATGACACATTCCCGAGATGTCTGTTCTCGAGGTAGTTCATAATTAGTACTAGTCTACTTGCTTGGCTTATTGATCTGCCTGCTGTATCAACTCTCCTTAAAAATGAGTTGTTAATATCCCTGACTTAGTTAAGGCTTCTTTTGCTACAGAACACCATGACCAAAAAGCAAGTTGGGGAGCACCATGTGGATGCTGGGAATATAATTCTAAGTTCAAGGCCAAGTCTCAAAATGAGCAATTTCTACAAAGGGTCATGTAGGTTTTTATGGCCTCTGTGGATATGCTGTCTACAATCCTTTCCCATGGCCCTAAAGGCCAAGTGGAGAGCCCACTCTTCGTCCTCTATAGTCTTATGACCATCTCCAGTCCTCATTCCTGAGAACCGTATCTGTTTCATTTATTATGGAGTGATTAGCTCTGAGTAATGGGGATTAGCATATTCCCCAGAAAGAGAGGTTGAAAGTAAAACACATAGTTGAGATAGCAAATCAGTTCCAAGACAACAGCAGTCATCAGCACAGGTGGGGGATCAATGGCCTAGCAATGCCGGGGGGGGGGGAGAGGAACTGTGTCATATCTCCTCTTACATCCATGCTGGACCTGACATCCTGGGTCCACAGCTCCCAGGATGCTGGAAGAGAGACACCCAAGCACCCACTCCAGGCTCTGTAGTCATCTACACCTAAGATGAATGAATGTGTGATGGGGAAAAGGGACCACATAGAAGAGAGATGAGAGAGAAAGTGAAGCTGAGCAGTTCTGTATTTTAGAGGGAGGAGGAACCAGAAATGGTCTGGCAGTGAGGAACAGACAGATATGAGGAGCCTTTGCAACACCTGGGGTCATAGTGATGTCTAGGTGTGGGCTGCCTCCCAGGGCCATGTCTGGGTCCATGGTCATGACCAGTGTTGCTATTAAATCTCATCCAGAGGTCAGTGATCTGCACTGCTGCCTGAGACCATGTTGATGTCCAAAAGCTGTACTGATGCTGGGGACCAAGCATCTGAGTGGCCTATGTTGCCACCTGAGGCCACAGTGACATCATGGCCTGGGCTGCTGTCAGGGGCCATGTCTGGGTCTGTTGTCCTTTGGCAGGCAGGGTCTGGGTTAATATCCAAGGCCCATGTTTTCTTCAAAGGCCGTGTAGATGTCCCTGGTTTGGGTTGCCACTTGGGACCATGTTTAAATGCAAAGGCTGCACAGACTTAGTCCCATCTCTCACTGGCTGTGGCACTTGGGATAGGGTCCCTGTGTCTCGCCTGGGCAGCACAGTAAGGCTGGCCCTGGTGGCCGGAGCACAAAAGAGCTGCACTAGCTACTCTTCTTCAGAGCAGTGGCATGGGTGAAAGAGAGATGCCCTCCCCCACCTCGCCCCTCACCACATAGGTGGGAGAGCTGGTCTTGAGGGCATGAGGGCAGAAGAGCTGTCTGTACCCATTCCATCTGCACACTTGGGAGACCAGGCCCTGTATCTCTCCTGGGAAGGCACCAGCTGGCACCAGTGGCTTGGGCATGGGAGAAACAGCCCTGAGGGCATGAGAGTGGGAGAACTGGCCAGGACATTGAGAAAATCTGGACCAAAGCTGCAGGTCTCCATGACACAGGGCAACAACAGGAGATCCAAGAGGCATCCTGGTGAGGATCCAGTATTGATAGTGTAGCAGAAACCAAGGCCTCAAACCAGACAAATGATTAATTGCAATGAACATTTGCAAGTAAAGCCACTTGGGAGAAAGGTTATATTGTATGACACACTGTGACACATAGCAGTTTCCATGGAGAAATTTTTGTTTTCTTTTGGGTCTTTTTGTTGTTGTTGTTATTCTTGTTGCTATTATTTTCTTTTCTTGGGAAGGTTGCAAGGGCAGAAGGCAGATATGAAGGGATGGGATGATGAGTGGGATTGGGTTACATAATGTGAAATCCACAAAGAATCAATAAAAAGTAAATAAACAGGGTTAGAGACATGGTTCAAGAGTTAAAAGCACTGACTGCTCTTCCAGAGGTCCTGAGTTCAATCCCCAGCAATCACATGGTGGCTCACAACCATCTGTAATGGGATCTGATGTGTCTGAAGAGAGCAATAGTGTACTCACAAATATAAACAAATCTTTTTTTAAAAAAAGTAAATAAATACAATTTTAAATTTTAAATTATTTATATTATCTTCTACAATTTCACAATTTTATTTTAAAATACCTCTGAATGGCTTTAGAGACAGTGTGTATCATTCCTTAACCAAGGAATGTAACACTATGTAACCAAGGATGACCTTGAACTTCTGATCCTCCTCACTCTAACTCCCCGGTGCTGAGATTGTAGGTGAGCACCACCACTTTATTCGATGCTACTGATTGAACCCAAAGCTTTGTGCATGCTAGGCCACTACTCTACAAACTAAGCTATACCCTATGACCATTTACATGATTGTCATGATACATCTGTTTCTTTGATTTGATGGGGATTAATGGCACTTTGTCTTGTCTTTAGCCTGAAAAACTTTTCAATTGTTTCTATTAAGAAACATCAGGCTGGAGAGATGGCTTGACTGCTCTTCTAGAGGTCCTGAGTTCAATTCCCACTACCACATGGTGGCTCACAACCGTCCGAAATGGGATCTGATGCCCTCTTCTGGTGTGTCTGAAGATCAGCAATAGTGTACTTACATATAAAAAACAAATAAATCCTTAAAAAAAAGAAAAAAAAGAAAGAAATGTCTGAGAAAACTAATTCTTTCCAACTGTGTTTTCATACAAAATGTCTTTATTTTGCTCTTATTTGTAAAAGATGGCTTTACTGGACAAAAGATTCTTGGCTGGCCATTTCTTTGACACCCTGACCATGTCATTCCACCACACTGTGCTTCTGGTTCCATCGGTCTAACACAAAGTTAGAGCTATGGCTCAGAACAGCTACTTTATATGTAGAGATGTCTTTTTCCTCCTACCTCTTTAAATATTTTCTTGTCTTTTAATGTCTTAAATTATTATATTAATGTGTGTGGGTATACGCAGAAGCGCATGCATGTGTACCACAGCATGTGTTCTATTGCCCACATAGAGTGACCACTCGACAAGGGTGGGAGCCAGTTCTCTCCTACTGTGGGGTTCCTAGGGATAGAACTCAGGCTGTCAGGCTTGGTGACAAGCGCCGTTAACTCTTTGGTCCGTTTCTTGTCTTTCAGTTAAACGTTTTTAATGTGCTATATCACTTTGTCGGGCTCTTTGTTTTACTCTGACAAGACAAAGTTTTGAGGTTTTGACTCATCTAGGTTGACCATCATCAAATTCAGTATACTTACAATCACCATTTTTCTGGCATCTTCTCCTGTTCAGGCTATTTTCCCTCCCTTTTGGAATTCCTATCCTTTGTGTGTTCATGTACACAGTGCTGCTCCTGACTATGCGCCCACTGTGTAAAGCCTTTGGCATTTGCTGCTACCCTGGGGTGGTGGCAGCTTGAGTAGATCTCTTTGTCTCCTTCCCTGACTCTGTTTCTTCTTCCCTATTACATCACAGCCCAGCTGTTGGGCCCCACCCCCGGCCTGATGACTGTTCTCTTCTTTCCAACAATTCCCTAGGACATAAATTGCACCACAATTTGACCTAATTAAGTTCAAGCAAGGTATTTATTTTTAGGCCAGCCCTTAAGAGGAGATTTTTTTTTCGCCTCCACTTTAGGAAATGTCCTGAATTGTTATCTTTTCCCTAGTCCTGACTAGTAGATTAGCTGGCCTGGGGTTTTAACTTGTCACTCACAAACATCGAAGTTTCTCTCTTCATTTCTTACCAGCTCTCCATTGTTTTAGAGGAAGGTCTAAACGTTTCTTTACTGTATCAAACAAGGCTGTTTTCTGAGAGGAGAACGTTACATCCTCTGACCCTACTGGCTGCTTTGCCTCTGACACTGAGGTCGCTGGACAGTGTCTTGCCTCTCTTGAAGGAGCACCTCTGCTTTCTGAGCACAGATCTGATTGGATCAAGGTGGGGACCCCAGTCTTCTGTCCACGTTAATCGGGAAAACAGTGGACCTCTGTGAATCAAGGTTAGGGGGGGATTTTTATTTTATTATTTATTTATTTATTTATTTATTTATTTTTGTCTCCTCTGGGAGACACTGCATCCCTGAACTGAACCCCAGGTCACTCTGTCTCTTGGCCATATCTGCCTGTGTGAGTTTTAATTAAGGAATACTGATGCTTGCTGATCATGCATACATGGATTTTGGTGAATAAATATTTGTTAGCTCATTGCACATTCTTTGAACAATTTACAGAAAGTTCAAATGGTTGTATTCTTATCCTTTCCAGCAGTGATATCTGTTGCACTGGACAGTAGATCTGCAAATCTCTACACACGTGCCTAGGGATCTCTAAAGCAGCAAATTCCAAAAGTTACATCGCTACTATCACCATCATTGTCATCGACATATCTATTGTTCCCACTGTGCAGGTAAAATGAGGCATCAGGAGAACAGGCCATTTATGTAATGTCACACAATTCAAAAAGCAGTGGAGGTTGGGTCTGAACACATGCATTCGGGTTTCTGCTGAACCTATGCAATTAAAATGTCATCTTTCTAATCTAAAGTGCACAGAGAGCCAGGTGTGATGTTGTAGGCCCTATGGTCTCAGCTACTTAGGAAACTGAGACAGAAAGAGCAAAGATCTATGATCTGACTGAGGTGCAGAGTGATTCTAAGCCCATATGAAAAAGAAAATTAAAAGAGGCTATGATGTCATTGACTAGTACAGAGCTTGCCTCACATGAGTGTGGCCCTACCTTCAATCCTCAGGATAGAGAGACAGACAGACAGAGACAGAGAGACAAACAGATAAACACACACACAAAGAGAGACAGAGATACACAGAGAAATAAACATAGTCACACATACAGCGAGAAAGTGAGAGAGAGAGACAGAGACAGAGAAGACTCCTAAGAGTGATGCTTTATAAAATTTTCCTTTTTTAATTAGCTGAGGGTAGAACATGAGACCTTTTAAATTTTCATTTACTTACTATTATTACTATTATGGGGTATCTGCATAGTAAGAGTAAAGAAATGGTCAGCCCTAGTGCTGTTTAGTGTTCTTGAGCACCAAGCATCCACTTGAAGTGAAAGACATCTATATTTAAAATAGAACTTTGTAGTTAAAGAAATAGGCATGAAACCCAGTTGTTCAATTAAGTGCAGAAACCAAATACTGACCTTTTAGGATACTAGTTGGCTCCTCTTCTCAGAGTGGAAAATCACTGCATGGGAATCAAATCCTGATGTGTGAACTATCCCCTCAAAGGAAGATATTCCAAAGATGTCCAAAGCTCTCGCCAGGCAGGATAGAGACATCTCTATTTTTCACTCAAAAGTTACCATTACTAATGAGAAGCACAACTTTCAGGAGAAGAGCAAGTTTCAAGGAACAACATGCCCCCTGTGACCACCACTGCATGAAAGGACCAGTCTGTATCCACAAGGTGTAAGGAACGTGGGGCGTCTGGAAACTTCATACGAAACAACTCTGTATAAAACGACCATGCACCAAAGTATCTGGAGAGCAGATTTTTAATCAATGCCAGAAGAAGTCTGTATTACATTAATAAAAATGTAGAACATATGCCTCCAGGTCTGTTTGCTCAGCCGAAAAATGAGCAGAGCACTCACTTCTGCAAGAGCGGAAGATAAGCTCCAGGAAGACTCAGCTGTTTCTGCAATGCAGTGGCGGCATGGGGACTAGACCTGGGAAACTCAGATTGGTGATCAACTTGCACCTGGCCAGGAAGGAACATTAAAATGACAATTGTAACAACAACCAGCTAACCAGCAAACTACTTATGGCTATGATCACCATTTCACTAGAGGACTCTTAACATAATACCAAGCAAGTAGAATGGGCATGTTTTCTCTCAAAGTCAAAGACTATATTTAGGTGTCAAGAAGCCACCTTCAAAGTATCTGTGGCTCACAGGATCAGGCATTGTTCTCTCTTAGACTCACTTTCTGGACACAGTGTTTTTAAGAATGCCCTCTGGAATGGGAGATAGAACACAGAAACTTTAAGGTGTATACAGTTAAGAATTTCCCACTAATTAAAGCTGGAAAGATTAAAGCCACAACTCACAAGCCTGTTTATCTGATGATGTGTCTCCCTCATTTCCTCATGTAGCAGGAGAGAAAAGACTCCTCCCTCCAACCTCCACAAGCTTGTCTACAGTCTCTCTCACACACGAACTAACAAAATTAATAGCTAACCCATGTTCAGTGGCACATGCTTGTGATCCCTGCAGGAGGGAGGTTATGGTAGGAGGGAAACTGAGGCAGGAAAATCAAAAGTTCAAAGCTCTTGGGATACCTAGTGAAAGTCGGTCTTAAAAAAAGAAACAAAACTTCACTAAAGCCAGGTATGTGTCACTGACTGAGAGTCCAGCACTCAGAAGGCAGATAAAGGAGGTTTGCAAAGACATTGAGGCCAGCTTAGTCCATACAGGATTGCCGGCCAGCTAGGGCTACAAAGGGAGACCCTGTCAATAACTGACAGAAAGGAAAGCAAATCGTCACTTGAAATGATCAGAGCACAGAACTGCAATTGGAACAGAGAAACTAAGAAGGCATCTGTATACCCAACATGGTCTGCCTTGATGTATCATTGGTTTATTATTCGGTTCAGACTTCACGGTCAAGTTTCAGTTGCATGCGCAAACACACACACACACACACACACACACACACACACACACACACCTGCTTCTAGGCCTAGGCTTTTTGAAAGCAGGGCCATGTACTCTCCTATGGATGCTTCTACACCAGCCATGGGTTGCTTTCTATCAACTCTATGTGAGCTACTGTGGAGTGGTCTTGGTATCAGGGAGCGGGATGGATGTGTTCAAAGGACATGAAAACAGTTTCTAGTAAGTCAGAAACTTACCCACTAACTACATACTATCTTGTCCATATTTTCAGAGTATATGCAGTCTACTGAAGACATCCTTTTCAAAAACTGAAATAAAAACCAAGCCAGGCTGTCTTTAAGACCCAAAGTAAAGATTTTTACCATCAGTCACAACAGAATAGTCCTAGCAGTTTGACAGCTGCTGAGATACCTTGAAACAATCTTATTATTTTTCCATTTTTCAAAGAGTTGGGCACTGTTGAGATTGGGGGATTTCTTTCAGGCCACAACACAAGATAATCATGGAACTGGGAAACAGAACCCAGGTTCCCTGCTTCACAGGACTCGATCTCTCTACATGACTATTTACTCAAGCTGGTAAAACCAGCTTCACAGGACTCGATCTCCCTACGTGACTATTACTCTAGCCGGTAAAACCAGCTTCACAGGACTCGATCTCCCTACT
>JADRCH010000007.1:5834235-5861385 GCA_019843965.1 Rhynchomys soricoides | reverse complement strand
GACTATTTACTCTAGCCGGTAAAACCAGCTTCACAGGACTCGATCTCTCTATGCGGCTATTTACTCTTGCAGGTAAAACCAGCTTCACAGGACTCGATCTCTCTACGCGGCTATTAACTCTAGCCGGTACAACCAGCTTCTACTTTCATGTCCAACTCAATAAATGCAGAGACAATGCTTAAGTGCAGTGACCACGGTAGCTAAATGGTTAAGGGAGAATACGCCTCATAAACAGTGTAATGGCGTGGTTTCTGCCCTTGGTGACTCATGATCAAATGGGCAGGACTCTTTACACACCCAAGTAACATGTTTTGGTGTAAAAGTTTATCTTGAGAAATAACAAACTTTTTGAAAAAAATTCTGACTCGTCTAATCTGTGGAACCCTTCCCTTCTCTGCCACCCTCCTGGTATCTAACATGTATAATCACCGGGTTGGCTGGTATAGGAACAGTAGGGAGAAATTAAAAGTAAAAAAGCCCTCCCTCTGAAGGATGCTTCCCGGTGATTGAAAGTAAGAAAATGAGAAGAAATGTTTTAGCACTCTTTGTACAAACTCCAGTCCAGGAACTGTACACCAACTGCCATATACACTTGTAGTTCTCAAAAACAATCAATAAAGGCCATTATATAGGTAAATGCATATCAGTGTTAATTCACCACTGTTTCACATAATACAGTAACCAAAGAATAGACATACAGGAAAATTATAGTGGACATACGCAATTGAGGACAGGGACCTCTGTTTTACTGACCACTGGAAAAGTGTGAGTTTTCAAAAGTGTTTTTATGAGGGCTGAAGAGATGACCTTGTGATTAAGAGCACTCACTGCTCCTGTAGAGGACCCGGGTTCCAATCCTAGCACTCACATGGTGGCTCTAAAGGAACCAAACTGAGTGACAGAATACGTATTTTAAAAGGGACTTTATTAGGCTGACTTACAGGATTCTGTCCCAGTAGTTCAATAAGACTTTCTCACACCGAAGAGACTGAGAACCCAGAAGTTGCTCAGTGAAGCTGGACATGAAGCCGGGTGTCTTAGCAGTCCCAATCTGGCCCTATAGACCTAGAGGATCTCCGGAAAACTGCTGGTCTCAATCTACACTGGAAGCTGGAAGAGGTAAATAACAACAGCGAAATGATACTGTAGCAACAGGCTAGAGGGACTCCCAGCTAGCGTGAGGCCAACTAGGCCAAGAGGCACATTTCTCTCTTCTATTCATATGGGCTGCCAGCAGAAGGTGCTGTCCATACTGATGGCTGGTCTTCCGGCTTCAAATAATCAGAGCAAGAAAATCTCCCACTCCTGAGAGGGAGCCCGTGGACAGAGTTTTAGTCGATTTCGTTTTCAAGGGCTTCCACACCCTCTTCTGGCCTTTCTGGGTACTGCACACGCGGTTGTGGTCCACATACCTACTGTGAATAAAACACTCATACACAGAATAAAAATTTAAAAACCCACTGTATTGGTGAGTGGAAGGGAGAAACAAGTGGGAGAAGGAAAGAAGAGACAAAAAGAACAAATGGAAAGGAAGAAGGAAGAACTAGCCAATAGTCCAGGAGGTCACATAGTGTAGGTTGTGTACCCGTGCTGATGTTATCTTTAGAGACTAGAGAGTGCTATGCGGGCTGCAGCAGCCACAAGGAGGAGCAAGACTGTCAAAGTGATTGCATAGTACAGAAGCCTTCTGAGCACTCCTACGATTTGTTAATTATGATGAATTTGGCTGATTAAATTTTTCTTCCAGATTATAATCTATGCAGAAGTAGGAGGCAATGTGCTATTCTGGAAATGAAATTATTTAAGTTAAAATCATTTAAGAGATTTTATTTTATTATATCCCCATCTGTGTGAGAAGAAGAAAAAGAGCTAGAGGAGAGAGAGGAAGCCCAAGTATCATCGTGTATGTGGAGATCAAAGGACAACTTGCTAGACCTGGTTCCCTCTTTCCATCTTTACCTGGATTCTAGGGCTTGAACTGGGGTCATCGAGCTTGCTTAGTAAAAGGTTTCACTGAGCCAACAGTCACTGAGCTGCAATTGTGACCTTTCCACCTCCTTACCTGGGCAACCTCAGGTTCCTTTGTGTCATTCACAAATTTATCTCAGTCCCTAACCATAGAATGTAAGTAATAAATGATGGGCGGATTTTAATTACTTATTTTACTCTCAATTGCTCATGTGTAAAACAAGAAAATGCACACATAAAGCATGTCGCATAGACCCAGGCACATAATGGTTATTGACCAGACATGATAAGGCTGTGTAGAGAATGTACCACCTGATGGCAGATGTGGAATCACAGCACTAAGGAGGCATACACAGAAGGATCACTGTGTTTGAGGCCAGTCTGGGTTACATAGATAACTTGAGGTGAGGCAATACTGTATAATGAGACTATGTCTCAAACAGAAAAACAGATATTGTTTTTTCAGGTGAAAGGGAGGGAAGGAGGGAGAGAGGTTGAGAGGCTTGTTTTAGTTGTTGGGATGGAAATCTGTCAGTTTGTCACTTATGACATGTGAGTAGGTGGTCTCACACACTGAAGGACAATAATGAGAGGTCGGTCACACTCAGCGCTTGTGAGCCACCTCAGGAGAAGGGACACTTCAGACAAATAGAGAGCTTGCAATTGTTGTAACGACTGACATGGCATCCAAGGGGCAGAGATCAGAAACACGCAGTGTGCAGCGCAGTGTTGGGTGGTCCTATACAAAATGCTTGACGTGTGCTGCGGTGCTCACACAAAGCACAGCAGTCTTTAGGTGCTGTCTATAGTATCTTATCCTTCGAGATACAGCACCCACAACAGTGTGGCTATTCAAAAATAACTGCAAGTGAATTTTCATTTACTTCCATTTTGTTCAGTCACAAATACACGGAAAAATAAACATCAGGTTCCATCACAGTATAAAATAGGTTCAATGAAAACATCCTCACAGGGGCAGCTGGGACTCTTTAGTGGGTATCGTGGTACACCACCTTGACAGAATGAAAGATAAAAGCAATACAATCAGCAATCATCTCGACAGATAGAAATTTCACAAAGCTGGACCTGTTCAAGATTTAAAAACAAACAAATGCTTCAGGTCCCAGGCGCTGTGGGAGCCGCGGGTTACCGTGCAGACATGGCCAAGTCCAAGAACCACACCACAACAACCAGTCCAGCAAATGGCACAGAAATGGCATCAAGAAACCCCGGTCACAAAGATATGAATCTCTTAAGGGGGTTGACCCCAAGTTCCTGAGGAACATGTGCTTTGCCAAGAAGCACAACAAGAAAGGCCTGAAGAAGATGCAGGCCAACAATGCAAAGGCAGTGAGTGCACACGCAAAGGCCATCAAGGCCCTTGTGAAGCCTCAGGCCATCAAGCCCAAGATGTCAAAGGGCCCCAGCCGCAAACTCAGCCGCCTGGCTTTCACCGCTCACTCCAAGCTTTGGAAGCAGATTCATGGCTACATGGCCAAGGGGCGTAGGCTCTGCCAACCAAAGCCCAAGGTTCAAACCAAGGCAGAGGCCAAAGCTCCAGCTAAGGCCCAGGCTCCTGATCTAGCTCAGGCTCCCAAAGGTGCCCAGGCCCCTGTGAAGGCCCCATAGAAAAGGCTCCTGCCAGTGTGAAGACAGATGGACTGCTGTGACACACCTACCTACACACCATTTGCAAATGACCAGTGTCCTATGCTGTTTTTACAAATAAACTTGAGGCAAGAAAAAAAAATAAAAAAATAAAAACAAACAAACAAACAGCACAAAACTGTCGAGGGGCTGGAGAGCCTGCATGGTGGTTACTAACACCTCCTGCTCTTCCTTCTTCTCCCAGAAACCATGTTAGCTGGCTCCCAATAGCCTGTAGCTCCATCTCAAGAGGATCTGCCACCCTCTTCCGGCCTCCACAGTACACACACACACACACACACACACACACACACACGCGCGCACACATGCATGCACACACATACACACACACATACACACACACACATACACACACACACACGCAAATTAAAGGATAAATATTTTTTAAAAACACAAAACTCTAGCAAGAACATTAAGTATAGAAAGACTATACTCTGCATCTAAAGAACAAAAGTCCACAGCTAATGGTGAAATACTAAAAAACTTTCCCCTAAGACCTAGAACAAGGTAAGGATTCACAGTCCATGTTGGAGAAATTAAAAAAGAGAAAAAAGGTACCAAGAAGGAAAGACAAAATGAAACCTCACTGTTTGCTGCTCACATAAACCTAGATAGAGAAATCTGTAATAAATATATATGCATGTGCACATGCATTCACGGACACATGCATGTACACAAACATATGTGCACACACATGCATAATTAGAATGAATCAACACAGTAAACTGAAGGCTACACATTAACAGTACTGTTTCTACACTAGCCATAAACTGTCCAAAAAAGAAATCAAAAGAAAAGTCTCATTTATGATAATTACAAAAACAAAATGTTTAGCAATAAATTTACCCAAGGATATAAAAGACCTGCTGTGGATGGCTCTGGTGCTGCCTGTGTTTTGATGCTAATTCCATTTTCTCAGGAGGGGCTGTCTGGAATGAGGAATGTGTAACGTACTCAGGTAACTTCTTGTCAAATTTCTCCGGAATGAATAAAGGGACCAATCACTGGGCGAGTAGGTAGGACTTCTGGGTTGGACGGAGGAAAACAGGAGAGAGCTAGGGGCTTTTGGACAGGGATAGCAAAGGGACAAGATGTAGCTGCTGGTGCCTCCCGTTTCAACGGTGGATCCACCAAGATTCGCCACTGGAGGAATTAGATTTACTATGGCTTACAAGATCAGGATTCTAGTTGTGCCCAGAGACTGAGTTACCATTTTTCTGAACTAAGTCTGTGTGGTGCTTTCCTTCATGTGACTGCTCAGCTGGGTTCAAGAGAGAAAGGTACAGAGGCAAAGCATTGGTTTGCCAGATGAGCACCACAAAGGCCATGAGAATTTGGAAGCGTGGGGCTGGCGTGGTAGCGACCTGCCAGTGGGAACTTAGTGAACCGGGTGGGGAGATTTTGGAGCTCTTCAGAGTCTCCGTGAGATAAAACAGGTCGGCCATTGCCCATCAGTGCATGGCTGGGCAGCCTGCCAGGGCAGAAAGTAGCTTGGTGTAGCCTGGAAACTTGCTACACTTTTTTAGTATTTCCTGCAACAAAGACACACAGTAAAACTGCAAACCACTGATGAATGAAACCAAATACACAAATAAATGGGGATAATTTCATGCTTATAGATATGAAGTATTAACAGCCCAAATGTTTATGCTACTAAAATTGATGTCCAAGTTTAGTACAATGCCCATCGAAATTCTAATACCAGTTTTGAAACAAACACCTCACTCCTTAAATTTCATATGGAACCAATGACAAACAAACAAACAAACAAAAAAACCCAAAAACCATCAGTCAAGGTGATCATGAGAAAACACACAACACGCGCACGCACACTCATCCACACTAATACACAAACACACACAATCACACAGAGAGAGAGAGAGAGAGAGCGCACTGGGACATCACATTACTCTTTAAAATATACTGCAAAGCTATGAATAATTAGTATAACACTGACACCGCAACCAAAGGAGCAGAACTGAGAGCCCAGAAATAAATGCATGCATGTGTGGTCAATAGATTTCCAGAAAATAGACCAGGAACACCGAATGGCAGCCTCTTCAGTACGTGGTAGTGAAAACTGGAATTCTACATGCAGAAGAATGAGAGAGGGCTAAAGAGCCTCACACCATGTATAAGATTCAACTCAAGTCAGAATGAATTAAAGACTTAGAAGTCTAGAAACTGAACGCACTATCAGGAAACAGGATAGAGAAGCTCACATGACAAAGGTGTGAGCAATGATTTGTTTTTGTTTTTTTTTTTAAGCACAAAAATATAAGAAACAAAAGCAGAAAAAACAAAAAACAAAATCAAAACAAACTCAAACTCAAATAGACACATGAGATTATATAAAAGTAAAATATCTCTTCACAGAAAAGAAAATTCACAGAAACAGCCAATGGACTGGGAGAAAATATTTAAACCAGACATCCAGTTCAGGGGAATGTCCGAAAATACACAAGGAACTCAAACAATAATAGCAAACAAACAAAATAAGAACCCCCACAGCTAAAGAGCTGGTGATGGACCTGAGCCAACACGTGTCCATGTAAGATAGACAAATGGGTAATAGATGTATTTAAAAAATAGTGTCATTAAACATTAAGGAAATGCAAATCAAAGTCACAGAAAGGCAAGATCTCATACCTGTTAGGATGCCTTGTTATCAAAAGGACAAGGCCAGTGCTGGCAGGAATATGGGGTAAAGAGGGAAGGGGAATGACCTAGTGGGTGACCTGCTCACTGTCCATGCATGAGGAACTGAGGCCAGGTCCTCAGGACTCATGCAAAAAGGCAGGCTTGGCTGTAGACACCTGCAACACCAGTGTTGACAGGCAGAGATAGGCAGGTCTTGGATCCACTGATTAGTCAATCTAACCAGAACAGTGAGCCCTATGGTCAGAGAGAGATGCTGTTTTTAAAAAGTACGGTATAAAGCAATAGAGGAAGACAGGTCAACTTCAACCTCTGGTCTCCACACACAACCACATTGACTAGCCTTTCTGCTCCTTTTTAAAAAAATAATCCAAATAAGAACGAGAAATGAAACTGTAAATGTCAATTTCCCAGAAACAAAGAAAAATGTGAACCTCCAACCCATAACCCCCAAGGATGGTCTGCCAAGTCCAGAGAAGTGGCATCCTCACCACTGAGTGGGTGCCCAGCCTGACCGCTCTTATTCAGCACGAAAGAAGTCACACAAAAGGAGAAAATAGAAAATTACATGTAAAAAAGCCATAAAATTACCATTACTTATAGAATAATGCTTTTGAGCATTGCAAATGAGCAATCAGTACAGCAGCCAGGCACAAAGCTAGCATAAAGAACAGAATAACCACACAATGAAAGAGAGATGATGTACTATTAAGAAAGTTTCCTTAGAATCTCTTCTGCTGGGGTCTGGAGTGCAGCAATTCTCAACCTGTGGGCCGTGATCTCTTTAGCGGTGGTGGTGGGGAGGGGCGACTGACCTTTTCACAAGGGTCACTTAAGACCACTAGAAAACACAGTTATTTATGATTCAGAGCAGTAGCAAAATTACAGTTCCAAAGCAGTGACAAAAATAACTCTATGGTTGGGGGTTACCACAACACATGGAACTGTATAAAAGGGTCACACATTATGAAGGCTGAAAACCACAGCTATGATGAAACTGCCTAAAAAGATAAATATATAAATTGATCCTTATTAAGAGGTAAAATTATAGATAGAAAATTAATCCTTGGTAATTGATTAAAAGGCAAGAACACAGGGATAGAAAATTGGTCAGAGGTAATTTGGGGTGATGGGTATTTTGAGGGTGACTGGGCTGTGATGGTGGAATGTCATCTAAGTATCTGTTAAAGCTAAGGAGCACAAACTACTAGGAACTAATTTTACAGATGTAAATTACAAGCCCAAAAGAAAAATGTATAGGCTAAGGCTGAAAAGTAGTAAAGAATCTGCTCCAGTACATCAAAACTTACACAGCAGACACTCAGAGTCTAAAGTCATACCAGAATTTGTAAAGAAGTTTAGCAGGCAGGCAACATTTCAAATCCAGAAAGACATAGTTCTTTTTTTTTTTTAAATGATTTATTTACTTATTTTATGTATATGAGTATACTGTAGCTGTCTTCAGACACACCAAAGAGGGCATCGGATCCCATTACAGATGGTTGTGAGCCAACATCTGGTTGCTGGGAATTGAACTCAGGACCCCTGGGAGAACAGTCATCCCTGGAAGAGATGGCTCTTAACCACTGAGCCATCTCTCCAGCCCCAGGATGTAGATCTTAATACATTGTGTTGAGAAGCATTCTGGAAGCAAAGAAAAACTGGACCTCTGTCTACTTTTCACCAAAATAAGTTCAAGGTGAATTCTCTCTGGATGAAAGAATGGAAACATTTAAAACATATTGTAGGGCTGGAGAGATGGCTCCAAAGGTCCATCCAAAGGTCCCGAATTCAATTCCCAACAACCACATGGTGGTTCACAACCATCTGTAATGGGATCCAATGTCCTCATCTGGTGTATCTGACTGCTATAGTATGCTCATATAAATAAAATAAACCTTTTAAAAAAAAACATATTCTAAAACAATAGAAAGAATTCTTGAACCATAAAATTACAAACCTTCTTACTATGACACTAAAGTTCTGAAGTCATCAAATAAGTATAAAAATAAACAACTTCTCTAAGTGTGTATCATCTGCTATCATGAGTTAAGAACCCTCCTGTGCATGTGTACATATATAAGTGTGCATGATGCGCTCCAAACAAGAAGACACTGTTAAGAAAACACCTCTGGGAGAGGACATGGAGAAACACTGACGTTTGTATTGACCATGTATGACTAACAGTTTTCAAATCTAGAAATTATTGTTTTAACTGTCTACTTTGAACCAGCAGTATAATTTGTAGCCCACCATAAAAATGTTCTGTCCAAGAAGTGTGGGATTCTCACAAGTCACACAGATGGATCCATGTCTTAGTACTGTACCTGACGGTACCTCACGTATAGGAGAGCCTTCATATAGCCGGCTAGTATGACTTCCTTCAAGCCACGGCGGAAGTATTGTTTTCAAATGTCTGAGTTCCAGGTTTTATATAAAGGTGCTATTTGCCACACCAAGATATAAAAATTTCCACTTTTCAAAACTAATTGAAGTTGGCCACCATTTAATTAATTTGAACAGTTAAGGGTCATTTAGGTCGCTCAACACCTGATCACAGACCTAAATGTGGTATTTACATGCCTTTAGTGCCAGCACTTGGCAGGCCAGATGATTTTGGCCTAGCCTGATCTACACGTGGAGCAGTGAGATCCTAACTCCAACAAGCAGCACCTGACCACACTTCCTTTGTACTCACAGTCTAGGTCATGTTCACTGCACACACCCGTGAGTTCCAGGATAGCCAGGGCTACACAGAGAAACCTTGTCTCAAAAAACCAAAAAAAAAAAAAAAAAAAGTATTGTTTCTCCTGCAGAGACCTTAACCTCATCTCCATCTACTGCAGTGCCCTGATACTGGGACAGTTCAAATCCCACTCATTTCAAAGCTTTCTGCAAATGCAACCTGGTCTATTATATACACATGCTCAGGAAGGTAAAAAAGTGATAAAGGAAAGCAAAGAAAGATTGTCCAACTTAAAAAGTTATTTATTAAACAAGTTAAATATAACTAAAAGTATACTTAAAAGTCCAGCATTATTGGATCCCTTTTGAAATATTTATTCTGAGATCAAGAATTGAGTCAAACATTTAGTAACAAAAGAAATGATAAAACTGAATAGATATGAAAATATTTTTTAACACAGAACCTGGTAAATTCACAAAGCCAAAAACCAAAATCAAAACCAAAACATACAACCATACAAACTGTTAAAATACAACCAAAGCATGGCACATGTATTTTAAACTGCTGCTGGTATACTCCAGTGTGGGCCAAATTCTCTATGTCCAAGCTAGTAAACAACAAATAAAGACACCTTTTCAAAGTATCATGTTTTGTTATACTGAGTAACTTTTGTCATTTTGCTTTTTCGATACGGATTCTCATGTATCTCAGGCTGGCCTTGAATGGTCCTCTGACCTCTATCTCCCACTACTGGAGTAACGGGCATGCACAACCATGCCTGGCTTATATACAGAGTAATTTCAGAAAGAATATGTATTATGTGTGTAAACTGTTCACATTTAACAAAACATATTTTACACATGAACACATTCATTTGCACTTAATGGAAGACAAAACAAAACATAATTTAAACATCTTGATTTGAGAATAATGTTGGATCTGCTACATTGCAACATCATAATCACCAAATGTACTACCAAAAGATAGTTACTTTAAATTTTTTAAAAAATAATTTCTTTCAAAACTTTTTGTATTTTGGGGTAGAAAGAAATATAAGATTCTTTGCTCATAAATTATGGTGCTTAGTTTCAATGGCTAACACAAAAAGCAGTGGAGAGGGATTGAGTCCTACAGAAAAGCCTCTCTCCAGCAATTCCAAGTGGTGTTATTCAGCACTTCATGGAAACGCTGGGTACCACAGATCTGGCAGTTGCTTCTGTTGAAAATGTCCTTCTGCCCATGATGACCATCAAAGGCTTTCAAGCATACCTGACTTTGGCAGTCCCTAGGAGACCAACATCTGAATGGGCCTGCAGTGGATAGGAATTTTTTTATAAAAAAATCATTCTGTGTTTTCAGGGAGAATTGGGGGGTGGAACAGTTCATCCAGAACCAAAACACTCATTCCTATTTAAATCTCAGTTATACAAACAACAGATATCAAATGAAGAACTAAGCATACGCTTCAGTCTCTCCACACTCCCTGCCTGTGTCTTTCTAAACAGAGGACCAGGCTTCAGTCTGAGAGTGAGGGGGAGCGCACAGACCTGCCACTGGCAGGGCTGGAGAAGGCAAAGGGCTCCTTGTCCTTCTCCTTGCTGTCATGCTTGTGCTTATGCTTGTGCTTGTGCTTGTGCTTTTTCTTTTTCTTCTTGTGCTCATGGTGATGGTGGTGATGGTGCTCGCTGTGTCGGGAGGACAGAGCCTCCTTAGCAAACACTGAGAGTGGAGCTGCTACCATGGAATGCACACCCATCTCCAAAGACTGCTCTTTACCTGCAGGATGAAAACACTGAATGAGTGTCTGTTGATGGTAAGGAAGGGCAGCTTTCTGCAGAGGAAGCTGCTGACAGTCTCATGGAGTACATGATAGCTAACTAACAAAACTGCTAGCATCGTGGCCAGAAGACAACTATTTTAGGTCCACCTGGCCTATAAAAATTTTTAACGTGCTAATATATTAGCAAACCATCCTTTGAATGTCAATATTTTGTAAGTATTATGATTAGACAATCACTTCCTATGTGCTATATACTAAAATCTATACTGGCCAATGAAAATATAACCCCTTCAAATACTGCTCTCCCTGAGGAGAGGGCAGTACTTTATTGGGTCACTTAGAAAATTATTCATGCATAAATATACTATGCTACTTACTGACAGTGATATCTTAGTAAAAAAAAAAAAAAAAAGTTAAATGCTTCTTTAGTTTCTTAGATAATTTCTGGGAATAGATAGGTAAAGGTAAACTCTTCTGGAAGACTCAGTACACACAGTAAAGACCCAGAAGTGCAGAGGCAGAGGCTGTGAAGGCAAATGTTTCTAAAGACAAGAGTCACGTCAGCAGAAAAGACAGGAACTGAAGCTTGGGAGCCCATGTGCTAGATCACACTGCCCTGTTAGCCTCTAGTATGTACTATATTGTGTCTAACAACTGACTCAATGTCCTCAAGAGCTCCCTTCAGTTCTAATAACCCGTTAACCAAGGAAACTGTAACAAAGTGTGCTAGTACATGATCTTAATTTCCATCTGAAACACCTTAAGTATGCTCCTCTAGCTAGAAGTCTAGGAAACTAGACTCTCATCTCATAAAACCCAGTCAGGTAATAGGGACAAGAAACAAGTTAAAGCCATTTAAGCCACTGAGCTCCCATTCATGGCCGGCCAGCCTGCATCCACTAAGTTTGGCAACTGCCTATGCTAACTAGCTATCTGCATGTCTCAGAGTCTCAGGTCCTGAGATGCACAGGTCTCATCATTGCTCCTAAACACTGGCCAAGTTGCTCGGATTTCGGAAAGCCAATGGTTATGCTGTGTTCTTACCAGCAGAGGCAAAGACCAAATGGATGTTTGTGGGTTTACTCTTTTCCAGGGAATACCTCCAACCACTTTGAAGGTGAATCCATCTTTACCCGCAGGCCCCATAGCTCAGAATAGGACACCCTGCCTACAAATCTTGAATTTTGCTTGACTTTTATGAGAACACAGGAAGTTAAGTAGCTTTAAGAACCCGGGTGACAGGATCTACAGCTTCTGTGACAAAGCACTGAATCTAGTTTGAGTCCATTTATAAGATGAGTATGAAGCATTAGATACAACAACAAGGAACTTAAAGTCTTGCCTAACTGACTCAGGAGGCAGCTTTTAAAGATGTTCAGAGATATGTAAATTTCCATACTAATCCTGAATAATAAATACTATGAATGGAAACTGATCACCATGAAAGAATGTGGTCAATAAACTCATTGTTTTAAAAATTATTAAGTACAGAGAAAATTAGGCATTTATTTAGACTTTCCTATATGGCTCACACCAATGAGTAGTAATAAAAAGGAATTTATAGAAATATAGAAATAATGCATCCTATAAATAAAAATGGCAAGATTAATTAGAATAACCTTACTTGTAATCCTCAATGAATTAATGCATCTAGATCCTGAATATCTACAAGAGTGAACCTTGCAAAAAGAGTCAACAGGATACTGATACTTCCGAATGAAGATACACAGCACCAACAAAGCTGCCTCCAATTTTGTGTCTAGACAGGACTGTAATTCTACCAAAGTTACAAGGAACTCTATTGTGTTATCTTCACCACATATAAACACCTAAAGACTATAGATTTAAAAATATGACAAATATACTGCAGGATGGAGGGAAAAAAAGCTATGGGCCAGAGTAAAAGGTAACCAACAAAGGACGCTGTGGACTTCGTGCGGGCACTAACAAATGCACTCTAACAGACACAGAGCCAAGGGAGCCCAGCACAGCTCCGCAGAACACTTTTAAGCTGACAAAACCCCTTTAGTGATTTGAACTATTTTAGATATCGAGACACACATAATTCAAAATACTGTAAGATGTCCATTTGTATTATGCAAAAGATATTCTGAATTGTTCTGCCCAATGTGAAGTCTTCCCTAACACCAAATGTAAACAACCAACCAAGCTGTAGTCAACATAACAGAGGAGAAACAAACAAATGTACTCAATAAAAGCCTAACTCGCAAGCTCTGCAGTCCATCTAATAAGAACGCTTAAGAAATACTCAGCAATCTGCTAATTTCATTGACTTCCTTTATATTAGGTATACATTCATATTTAATACAAAGTCTATAGTTTATTAGAAAAGACATGAATTCTGTTCTTTGGTTCTTTAGATTAAATAAAACAATTAAGATGTTGAAATACATCATTGTAATTTAAAGATTAAAAAAAAAAAAAGTCAGTCTGTTTCTCATCTTGCGTTCCAAAAGAAAGATCTCTAGGGAAAGCATACAAGCTTTTTAAAACAAAATGTTTTAATTTCAAAGTAAGATTTCAAGTACTAGACTTGTGTTTTCTGAATTATGCAAGAAGGCATTACATAACCCAGCAGCCTGAGTGAGGCAGCTGCAGGACTCCCCTCTTCCCTCAGAAATCACTAGGGACTCCATCTGCTCCACCATTACCCTCTTCCCCGCTGTTCTTCATCCCTGCCATCACTAAATAAACCTGGGAGACAGTCCTGATGTCTCCAACCTTACAGTGGAGGAAAGGGGACTCAGTGATGCTCAAACCTGTCATTCACGGAACCACATGGCCCTTCCTGCCTATTCTCCTTCCCTGGGGACAGGAAGAGGAAAGGGAATGGGTGAAGGGACCATTCTCACATCTCTCCTAGGTTATCCCATGGCCTGACCTACAGCCTCCACAAAATCATACGCATTTAACACATCTTCTTTACCCTCATACACAGGAAAACAGGGTGTGTGCGTGTGTATGTGTCTGTGTGTGTGTGCGTGCGCATGCGTGTGCATGCATAT
The DNA here is from genome assembly GCA_019843965.1 of Rhynchomys soricoides. NCBI lineage: Eukaryota > Metazoa > Chordata > Mammalia > Rodentia > Muridae > Rhynchomys > Rhynchomys soricoides. The sequence goes on along the minus strand of JADRCH010000007.1, from coordinate 5,847,599 downwards.
ATATGTGTAGTACCTGTACCCATGTGTGTTCCTCATTCCCACATGTGTGTAGGAGGCATTAAGTACATCCCGGTCCTCTACTAACAAAATCTGTCCTGTCCCCTTCAGCTCCCTTAAGGCAGCATCTTCTGTTCTGTTTCTACCCCTCCTAGATGAGGTCTGTAACACATTTCTGTTCTTAAATATCATCTGGGTCCTTGGCTCTAAGTCATTAAGACATATATATGAGACATGTCACTTCACTTTGTGAGCATAGGAAGCAAGGGACCCACACTCAATAGCTCTGAACCGGAGGAAACAACACACATGAGTAAAGAAACACTGTTGAAGGGACCTTTATTTAAGTACTTCCAGAAGAGCTGCAACATCTACTAGATTTTATAAGCAGTCTCTCCATTTTTAATATGTTTTCGCGAGCATGAATAAAAGAGACCTCAGCAGGACATGCCCCCACAGAGCCCACATGTGCTCCTTACTCTCGAGTCTTCAATGGAAGGGAGGCTGCAGCTTCTCTCACCACTTTTCTCTTTCTCTCAGGACCCTAAACGCAGCCACAGACCAATCTTGCTCCCACACATACCCAGCTCTGATGGGAAGCAGAGAATTCCCCTTACCTCCAACTCACTTGATATCATTTGGTTTAGGCTAACACTGAATTTCTGACATCCCAAAAGATGATTTGTGAGTGATGCTCCTACAGGAATATTGTCATACCGGCTAGGAGTGACATTTCTACTCTTTGGGGCCAGCAGAATGGCTCAGCAGTTGGAAACACTTACCACCAAGCCTGACACAACCTGAGTTTGATCCCAGAACCTACAAGGTGGAAGGAGAGGACTGAGTCCTGCAAACTGCCCTCTCCATGTGCACTGTGACATAAGTGCACACACATTCACACAAATAAATAAATGTCCAAATGAGAAAGGAAGATACTTCTATTGCTTATTTGTAGTCTGGTAATGAGCTTTTATGATGTTGGAAAAGTTACTTCTCTCCAGTGTATCAATGTGTTGGGGAAAAGCTATATTTGAAATTACACGCACACACACGCACGCGCGCACACACACACACACCACTGAGGAGGGAAAGGACAATTAGGGAGGTGAGAGAAGTGAGGAGGGAGGAGATGGGAGAAGGAGCCAAAGATAGAATCCCCCAAGCCCTTCATTCACGGAAATACAAGGCAAAGTCCCAGCTGGATTCCTTCTGAAACAGACTGTGTGAATCTACGACAATAAACCTACCACACCTCACACAAAGCTTTCAGCAGACAATGATCTCTGTTCTTAACACTGAAGTATCCTAAGCTGTTGCTTTGCTGAAGTCTACTTATTAATCACAGTTGGTCCCTGAGTTCCTTCCTCAAATCAATAAGCATTATTCTTCTGTTTATGTCATACAAAAACATACATTACCAAAGCAAAATCCACCCACTGAAACCTAAGCAGAAATCTATACATGTTTAAGGTTTACTAATGAATTTGGAAAACCAAGTCTTCAGAAGTGACTTCGCTTATGTGGCTTTCTTTCTCACTCCTTTGCCTCAAATATCTGAAAACTGTACTGTTTGTTCCTGGTAGCCCACAGCATCTGACAGGATCCTCATCTTTGCTTGATTAGCAGTGGAGGAACACAATAAGCAGAAGACCGTGCAAAATGGATGAATAAGTACAGCTGAGCTGAACCACTTAAGCCTAGTCAGCATGGAATAAAGTAAACTTCGGGGGTGGGGTATGTGTGTGTACGTCTGTCTGTCTGTGTGTCTGTCTGCCTGTAGTTCAGAGGACAACTTCAACTCTCTCCTTCCATCATGTAGGTTCTGAAGATCAAACTCAGTTGTCAGGCTTGGCAGAACCCACCTTTACCAGAGAGCCATCCTGACAGCCCTGTATAGAATACTCTAAATATAAGTCTAGCACTAAATTTTCATGAACAAAACAGCAATCCAGAGCTCTGGGTGATTTCATGTGGATTATGTGAAAGTCTAGTGACAGATTCTAAGGTTTACATTTAATTTCTGACTGCAAAGCAAGAGCAAATGATTTCATTATTGTAACAGCTAAGTACAACATATTGAAGAACAATTTTCTTCCTCATTATAATTTGTTATTTATAAATTTTCTATAATACAAACACAAACTTTTGAAACAGATAAACACTAATCTGAAATAGTCTTTAAATTACATAATATAAAACCAATATATTGCAGGAAAATTAAGTTCTCCATTTTCCCAGTATTTTTTAATTGATAAATTAACTGTAATTTTCATGAGACAAACGGTCAAACAAACAAACACAACCAAGTGTACCTGCTCCCTTCCGGGACAATTCCATACTCCACTGGGGTTTTGTGGTTGGTGTGATGTCACAGCCTAATGAATGCTGGGGCATTAAGGAAGATCTGGAGCTGGATGGTCGGTACTTAGAGAGCCCTAAAAGATCAAAAAGGGGAAATATCGTTCTTTGTTTCCTAAAAGCAGAGAAAAAGTTTAACAGGTTTCACATGTTAGCTCTAAAACCGAAATAGTTCAACTCTAGTAAAAGTCTCATCATCAATGGGATACAGTCTTAAGGCTACTAAAGATCACAGTAATTTAAACCTTTGTCCTAGTGCCTCAGAGAAAATTCACACTTGAAAGACTTGCTGAACACAGAAATTAGGGCCCATACTCTGCTACGGGAGCCACCTTATACATGTTATTATTTATTTGGCATTCGCATATAGTTTGCACAATTTCCTAAAAACATTTCAATTATTAAATTTACTGAATACATCAAAAAACTTAGATGCTACATATGCATTTAAAACAAGTAGTCTTAATGGTATAACATAAAACAGGATAATAGAATCCAGAGGTCAGATTCTAGTCCCAAACTTATGCACAAGCATGGTAACAGAGTTTCCCATCTTCTTCTCCAAGGTCATTGGTGTATCAGCAGCTTTAACTGATTTTATGTGCGCTCCTGTGTCTTTGATCTTCTACAGTCTGTTGTTACTGATTTAGCAGTTTGTTTTCTGTTCTGGGTGGCAGTAGAGATTGAACCCTCAAGATTAGGCTGATGAATAGTAAAACCAGAAGTGCCCAGACCAACAGAGGCACAAATTGCAGCACACATTTCCAAAGAAATACAGAAAGCAAGGCAACATGAGTCCTCCCAAAGATCCTAATTCCTCAACTACTGAACTCAAGACACTGAAGTACCTAAAATGTTAACTCATAAACATGCTGAGCAGCCTTAAATACGTTACAAATAAGTAGTCGGAGAAACTCAGCAACACAGAGAAGAAAGTTGGCAAAATAGACAGGAATATGGATTTAAAAAAAAAGCAGCAGTATAGAAAAAAATTCAGGAATGAAATTAAGGTTTGAGAAAAAAAGTTGGAAATGACAAAAACTGAATTAAATAAAAACTCAGTGATAGCCGGGCAGTGGTGGCGCATGCCTTTAATCCCAGCACTTGGGAGGCAGAGACAGGCGGATTTCTGAGTTCGAGGCCAGCCTGGTCTACAGAGTGAGTTCTAGGACAGCCAAGGCTACACAGAGAAACCCTGTTTTGAAAAAACCAAAAAAAAAAAAACCCAAAAAAACAAAAAAACTCAGTGATGTTTGAACTAACAAGAGATTTAACTAAGCAGAGGAATGGGTAGCAGGAAAGGTCCTGCAGCAGAGCCTAAAAACCTGACTATAGCTCCTGAGACCCACATGGTGAAAGGGAGAGAACTGACCACTATTTTTTTTTAAAAAAAAAAAAAATATTTATGTATTTCACTTATGAATACACTGTAGCTGTCTTCAGACACATCAGGAGAGGGCATCAGATTCCACTACAGATGGTTGTGAGCCACCATGTGGTTGCTGGGAATTGAACTCAGGACCTCTGGAAGAGCAGTCAGTGTTCTTAACCACTGAGCCATCTTTCCAGCCTTAAAACTGACTTCTACAAACTGTCCTACAGCTTGCACATGTGTACTGAGGCATGTACGTACACACACACACACACACACACACACACACTACTGAATTCAAATACTAATAAATAAAGAGAAAAATAATCAAAAAGGCAAAACAGCATGACTACAATGTACAAGAACTCTGGCGTATGATTAAGAGATGAAACCTAAGAAGAATATGTCTCCACAACTGGAAGAAAGAACGGAGAGTAAATGCCAAGGACAGAATCTCAATGAAATTGTAACAGAAACCTCCTCAAATCTAGAGAAATGGACATGCCAACACAAGCGGCACTTAAAAGTTCAACTAGACATGAGCAGAGAAGAACCTCTCCATGATATGTAACAGTGAAAATTTAAAACCCAGAGCACAGGCGGACCCTGAAAGCTATAAAGGGACTGGAAATGTAGGTCAGTTGTCAGAGTATTGGCTTAGAATGGATGAGACCCTGGGTTTAGTCCCAGCTCGTATAAAATTAGTCATGTGTACAGGATATTTATAATTCCAGGATTTAGGAGGGAAAGACAGGAGGCTAAGAAGCTCACCACGGGCTATAAGGCAAGTTCAAGGCAGGCTTGTGATATATAAGATCTAGCATTCAAAAGTAAATGATTAAAAAAAAACCTGTAAGGGATAAAAACAGCAACACATTTACAAAGATAAATGCATCAAATAACAACTGATCTCTCATCAGCAACACTAAGAGCCAGAAAAACATGGAAAGATACACTCAAGTCCTTAAGTAAAGAGCTGCTAACAAGACTGGTAAAGTCAATAAAGATATTTTTTAATTAAGAAGAGAAATAAACATTTCAAAACATGCCAAACCAAGGCTCATAATGATCAAATTAAAAGAATACCACAAAGTTCATGGGTAGACAACACTCTCCTAGAAGTCATGAGCTTAAACAAGAATCGCCAGGCAGGTGCAGCATACCTTCCCATGAACTGTTTGCTACAGAGGCTGCGGACACCCCCAAAAGTAAAGGCCATGGGGGTGGAAGATGGCTTAGCAGTTAAAAGCATTTGCTGTGCTTCCAAAGGACCTGCGTTCAGTTCTAAGCACCATGTTAAGAGGCTCACAACTTTTTAAACTCCAATTCAAAGGAATCCAACATGTTCTTCAGACTTTCAGAAGGCACTTACCCCTCCCTCCACTAATAGCAATAATAAAAATTAATCTTAAAAAAAAAAAAAAGAATACAGTCTATTGTCATTGTTCTAGCTTGCCTACTGGAATGAGACAGTAAGGCTCTTTTACTGAGCATATCATACACTCTGGTTACAGGATACAAGGAAGTGAAGACAGAGCTGAGCTGGAAATACCCTCTCTACTTACTAGTGTTTCCAGTGCAGGAAGGTGCAATGCAGGCTGCGGGGAGGTAACTCCTCTGTAGTCTCTCACAGCTGCAGACTTGTGGGAGCTACAATACTGACCTGACAGATAAATCCACTGGGGCAACAGTGGCACAACTCTCTGAAGGATGACCAAATGTCTCTGTGACTGCTGGCTTCACAGGAGGGAAAACACACCTGATACTAGAAACCTGGTCAAGGCCTATGGCTGGGAGGAGGTGGGCCCAAGCAGAGAACACACTACCATTGATGAACAAGTCAAACTGCCTTCTAAACATTCATGCTCATTCGAAGACCACTGTGGCTCTAAGCAGGGTGAAAAGGCTTTAATGAATGTAGACTCACATCTGACCAAAAGGCTAAGAATAAATGACAGAAGAAGGCTCAGCTTACAACAAGAGTGTTTCTATCCCTTCACTGCACTGAGACACAGGGCTCATCACAGAGGAGACGGCAGAAAGAACTGAAGACCAAGAGTATCGTGAATCATTGCTGTTGTAACCATGAGCAGCAGCAGTTAGAGACATCTACACACTTCCCATCATGCATAGCGGTATCTGTAAGGCCCCATCTCTTCCATGGTAACTGCGTTAATGGTGGCTTGAGCGGGGATGTCATTAGCTAATGGCACAGCCACTGGAGAACGAGGTAGGAAACATAAAAGGTTCAGAGAGAAAGGAAAGGGGATGCCAGAAGGCAACGGGGTGAACATAATCCCAGTACATTGTACGCCTGTATAAAAACACCAAAAAGTGAACAAAAAGGAAGGAAGACCAGGCGATTGGACAAGAGAATTCAGAGCCAGCAATTATCTCCAAGAAACACAGCTCACTTGTAGACACTCAGACTGAGAATCATAGTGCAGAAATCACTCTAGCAAGCAAACAGGTTGAAAATAGACTGGTATAGTTCTTGTGACGTCTGATTATGTAGCTTCCAACCAAAATGCTTTAAGAGATACAGAGGGCCAGTATAACTTACTAATGAAGGGAACATAAAGACCATTAAAAAGGTACAGGCCAGGATTAGGGTGTGTGTGTGTGTGTGTGTGTGTGTGTGTGTGTGTGTGTTACATGAACGAGCACTTGTTTTTGAGACAGGGATTTCTGTGTGTGTGTGTGTGTGTGTGTGTGTTGCATGAATGAGCACTTGTTTTTGAGACAGGGATTTCTGTGTGTGTGTGTGTGTGTGTGTGTGTGTGTGTGTGTGTGTGTTTTGCATGAACGATCACTTGTTTTTGAGACAGGGATTTCTCTATGTAGTCCTGGCTGTCCAGGAACTTGTTCTACTGACCAGATTGGCTTTCAACTCAGAGATCCGCTTACCTCTGCCTCCAGAGTGCCAGGATTAAAGGCATGTGCTACTACTGCCCATTTTAGGATTTTAAAAAATCAGAAAAAAGAGCAAACGCACTCAAGAAGGAAAAAGACAAAATTCAAACTCCTAATAGAAAAAAGAAATGCTAAAAAATAAATCTAAGCTGAGAAAATGGCTCTGTCCATAAAATACTTGCTTTGTAGGCAGGAGGACCTCAGTTTGGGCCACCAAAACCCAAGTTTGGAGAGAAAACATGGGTGCAGTGGTGCATGCTTTTATTCTGGCCAGCTTGGAGGTAGGACAGGCAGACCCCTGGAAGCTCACTGTCTCAAGCAAAGGTAGACAGTAGCTGAAGAATGACACCACAGTTCTCATCTCCATACTAATGAACACACACACACACACACACACACACACACACTTGCACGCACACAAAACACAATGAAATAGAGCTAAATTTATCATTTTGTAGTTATTACAAAGATGGCACAACCAACAAAAAATAGAGTAGTTGAGAAATAAATACAAGGAAATCTATTATATCAAATTATATGGAACAGACAGATCCCCCTCACCCCCCCAAAAAAGTGGCATTATGGAAAACTCTGACTTTATTAAAAAAAAACAAAAACTATTTTAAATGTAACTACAGTCCTATTATTAAGAGTAAATAAAGCTGGGTGGTAGAGGTTCAAGCCTTTGGTCTCAGCACTAGGAAGGCAGAGGCAGGTAGCTCTCTGTGAGCTCGAGGCTAGCCTGGTCTACAGAGCTAGTTCTAGGACAGCTGAGCTATACAAAGAAACCCTGTCTCCTGTCTTTAAAAAACCAAAAGGGGGGAAAAAAAGAGTAAATAAAGCATTTTTTTATGACAAACATCCTACACAAATGCAAATTTTTTAGGGGGGAGGGTGAGACAAGGTCTCACTATATAGCTCTGGCTGGCCTGGAACTCACTATGTAGAGAACCAATATAATACAACAATTTAAAAGAAGTACTTGTTGATCTTATTAGTGTGTCTGTGTGTGCGCGCAAGGCACGCCACAATACACAGATGGAGGTCGAGAACTCGCGGAGGTCGGGTTTCTCTTTCCACCTTTACAGGGTGGCAGGCATTGAAATCACAGCGACAGGCTTGCACAACCAACGCCTTTACCCACTGTGCCATCTGGCCAAACCTCCAAAAAGTACTTTCTATGATTTATTGTTTTGTCAATGTGAATTACACTGATTGTTAGCATTTTGACTAAGCTCTGCCCCACAGTTCCCTGGCAACAGCCAGGCATGCTTGTCTCACTATAAAGGGGCTGCGTGCCCCCTCCTCTCTCTTGCTCCTGCCCTCTTGCTCCTGCTCTGTACCCTTGCCCCTCGCCCCTTCCCCCCTCTCTCCCCATCCCCTGCTCCCTTCTCTCCACGTGCTCATGGCCAGTCTCTACTCCTCTATTCTCTCTGTCTGTCTGTCTCTACTACCCTCCTAACTCCCCTCCGTTGTGCGGCTGGTCCCTCCGGGGGAAGGGATGCCTCAGCCTGGGCCTGTGGAGGCGCCCCCTTCCCCTATACCTTACCTCACATCCACAAACATATTGCCACTTTCCTTATCTTTTTATGAACACATCATACTGATTTAATTCAAGAATTTTACATTGACTTCTCAATGTTACACGTGCTCAACTAAAAATAAAGTAACAGCCCTTGGAAGGGATATATGTGAACACTGCCCACTCCCCGAGGGCGTGATGCCGATGCCTTACCTGGGGTGGATGGCCTTTCGAGCATGTTCAGATGATGGGAAATGAAGGCCTGACTATCGTGAACAGTATCCATATCAACCTCCTCCTCGTCCTGAGAACTTGAAAACTAGAACACACACAAAAGGACAAGAGAGCCGCAGTATCACTTTATGTTCAGATCTTACCTTTAAGGGCAGTGGGAGAGAGGCCAAACAATAGACCCGTTACTATCTCAAAAAGAAAAATAATCTTGTCTTGGAAAGGTACTAAAACAAAAATTGGGTGGTCTGGCCTCCAAAAGTAGCTGTTAAATTATTTCTGTGAGCCAGGCATGGTGGTGCATGCCTTTAATCCTAGCACTTGGGAGGCAGAGGTACTGAATTTGGGGCTACCCTGATTTACAAAGCGAGTTCCAAGACAGCCAGGGCTACAAAAAGAAACCTTGTCTTGAAAAACCAACCAAGATGGGGGTGAGGATTATAGGCTTCAATTCCCACTTTAGGGCACAGTTTGCATTTACAGTAAATGTGATTATATTCCGGATAACTCCAGGCAAATCATAAAGGGAATCTGAGTTTCAAGGGTAAGCCCCAGTAGTGAACGGCAAGGAGAACAGTCCGGTCTGAACACTGCTGACATGGAAGGCTGTAGTAGGGCAGACACCGTGTCATCAGTATGAAAATCATTCTGGAGCATTCTTTTTACAGTGAAATGATTCACACATGTTCTTTTTACAGAGTCTAGGAATTTACAATATAGAACTAGAAAGAAAAGGCTTTCTAAAGGCAAACCCCACAAATATAAAAACTTATAAAGTGTAATGGAATGTACCATCTCTTCCCAAATCATCCGATTACTCCTCCAGTCTTGATTTTCACTCAAAACCATTTATGAGCAAGCAACTTAAAGAGGTGCTCTCTAGTCTACCAGTTGTCATCATACACACAGACAAGGCAGCCTGATGTCTAACAGGCTCTGTATCATGCACAGGAGAAATCCTCGGGGCCAAAAGAGCCTTACATCATCACACAGACTGGAGCACATTTGTTTACTTGAGCTGGGGGGTTAAACCAGCCGTGGCCTGAGGCTAGAGAACTTCACAGAAGACACTGTCTTCTTGGGTGGTGCTATATGCAGTGCCGCTCTGCCTTTTGTACTAACGTGACACTCACAGGGTTCTGAAATCCAGCTAGCTGAGCGTGACAGCCTGGGTTACTCGCAGATTCCTGGCTGCCTACTCCGGCTTCGGGAATTATGGTAGGATTCAAGACAGCTTTCTTCTCTTTTAGGTTAAGAACAAGCCCGAGCTCTGGCAAGGGTAAACAAGAAGGCCTACTGAGGCCAAACAGAGTAAAGTACAAGTCCACAGCTCCACACCGTAACCTCCAGTCATGTGCAGTACCTAAGAGGCAGACAAAAAACGTCATTCAATTTCAGAAATTAAAAAAAGATTAATTGAGTGAGTGTGTTGAACACCGCATGTGCACAGGTGCTGTGGTGTGAGTGTAGAAGCCAGAGGACAATGTGCAAAAATTATTCTTTCCTTCAGTCATGTGGATTTTACAGGGCAAACTTAAACTGTCAGGCTACTGACATAATACAATTGTGCATTATTTTTCTAATGTATATAATTCTAATTATGACAAATCTTTGAAAATTAAACATAAAACAATGTCTTACATAAGGTTCATTCTATCCAGAGATTAAGTCAGCTTCCTGGTCATGTTCAGTTTCTTCCAAAACCATCTTGTAATCTTAAGTACCATTCCTTTTGTCCAAAAACTCTTCCCAAGAGGTAATAAGAGAATTCTTTATAATTTGTTATGCCTTCCTCAATTTTGTGAGCTATTATGATCAGTCACATATTCTTATTAATATTTGACATGGCAATTTTGTGCAGAGGATTTACTGCTGAGTAATTCTTTATAAGTCTCTGAAGTGTGTGCTTATCCCTTAGATCTAAGTAAAAGAGGCAATGATGTCTTCAAGGTAACAGGAGAGTAAAATACTAAAACTGTGCACACAGTAACAATCACCTATGAGTAGGGAAAGCTAACCAACACCACCTAGCAGCATCTTAGTTCACACTGGCTTATATGATAGTTTTGGATATTTGCTTTATTTTTTAAAGCAAAAGCCATCCACTTTCATTTGATTGTATCTCTTCAAAACAGCTAAACTAGTATATTCCCTATGGCTACTGCGCTTTTATTATAGAATGAGAATAGTAGTCGTTAACATTTCAGTATTAGTAATTAAGTAAACATTAAAACATTAGAATTTAGTACTCAGGATTCAGTGAGTTAGCAATGGGCTAGCATGGTAAGCTATTTCAATATTCTACAGAGGAGATAAAGGAGCATACTCAAAAATGTTAAGTATTAGAAAATACAGATTAAGTATTAAACACCACTGCTCTCCATTAACTTGTAACAACGTTTAAGTAAACTAATTTCAGCCTAGCTTTTGACTAAACCTTTCAACCAAAAGCAATATTATCATCTCAAATTAAGAGATACAACAAGAACTGTCTTTCAATATATATGACATTTATAAATTCACAGATTTAGTAAGCATTAAATAGGAATGATTTACAAATAAGTGGCTACCGAGGCTGCTGAAAGTATAGCCAACCAATCAAGATCCTGAATCTGAATCCCCAACACAGAAGGAAAGAAATTCACTCCACACAAAGCTCAAATACACGGGAATCCTAGCACTGAGTGCTTAATGTGAGGCAGACACTGGGCTTTAAAAACACCAAGTTGTTTCTTTCTCAGGTTGCAGAAACAGGTTTTACTCCTTGCATTTTGTAAATGGCAGAGTTTAGACTAGTGCTGGGTTTGTCTTCGGCACAGTCACTGGCTCAAGAGCCAGTGCTCGTCCACACTGTGCCTGCACACCCTGATCTCACTGAAAAAGATGGAAGCTCACACTGCGATAAGATGGCATGCCCTCCCTCGCTCCCTCGCTTGCTCGAGATGTACGACAGTGCAGTCTTTACAACTGCAGGTTATGTTAGTCTACATTTACTCACTGTCCTGGAAAATAAAAAAGAAATGAGTTGTCTCTAAACAAAGCCACTAGAAGGCCACAGACAAGAGGTAGGAAGACTATGAAGGTTCGTGTTTACAGCCCTTTAACTATTTAAAACACCTGTAAAACTAGTATGTTTCCTTTCCATGTAGATCAAAGTGAACGCATCCTTAACAGATAACCTCAGTGTGAACTACGACAGGCTGTTTAAAGGGGGTGATGGGAGGAGGAGGAGCTGGAGTAGGTCACACAGTACAGTGCATGCAACCTACACACGAGGACCGGAGTTTGATCCCAGTGCCCGCGTAAAAGCCAGGCACAGTGACAAGCACCTGTAAGTCCTACACTAGGGAGTGGGAAACAGGTGCCACTGTGTCCTCTGGCCAGCCAGGCTAGCCAGTTAGTTAGTAAGCTCCAGGTCACAAACGTTCATACATGCTCTCTCTCTCTTATCCTTCAAAATACGATATAAAATGAAAATAAGTAATAATTCACTGGTGTCCTCAACCAGACCAATGACTCATTAAAATGAACATTTGCACATGAAGGTGTGTGGACAAAGAGGTGCACTGTGGGACACACTGTTACAGTTTCCATGACCACATGTTTTCTAAGTTTCTTTTGTTTTTTATTTTCTTTTGTGGGGGAGGTTGTAAAGGTGGAGAGCAGATACGAGGGGGCGAGCAGATGAGGATACGAGGAGAAGATATTGAGGTGCATGATGGGAAACTCACAAACAATCAATAAAAAGTTAAAAAAGAAAAAGTGATTGCTCTCTTACCAGAATTCATCAGCTTCCAGAGCTGATCTACCAGGGCTTCGTTGCACAAAGGAGACTCCATGTTCTTTGTAAATGGCGGATTTTTAGTCAACATGTTTAGAATCTTATGCCTGCAAGAATAACAGCTAAGTAAATGAATTGCTACTGACCGTTTGCTGACTGGTACTATGAATGAGAAACACTACAGAGAATATCCAAACCTTTCACCGTTCCCATTATGTCTAATTTTATGTTTAGTTCCACTTCTAAATGCTTTATGCTGACTCCGAAATGTTTATCATGTGTTTTCTCACTAAAATGTCTTATGGATTAGTTTTCAATGATCTGAACTGTACGACAAGGTCTTTCTTCAATCTGACTAAATAACCTTAACCATCACATTCTTCTCTTTTGGGGGAGTGGGGGAGGGTCAAGATTTCTCCTTAAACATTTTCATTCTTTATGAGGGCCATTTTACCACGAGTTTTAAAACCCATAAAAATAATGTTTATGCTTAGAACAGGGCAGGAAAATGCTAATGACCTGGACAGACACAGGCCCCAGAGTACCTAGGTCTTAGCATTAGAGATTCTACAATGCTTAGAAGTCCTATGATGTTTATTCAAATAAGTGGTAAAAGAGTAATAGCAATGAGAATGAAGGAGATAAGTCATACTAAATGTATAAAAAACAAAGCAAAAACAAGAAAGAAACACAAAACTCCTAAGAAACCAAAGTTCCATTCACAGGGCATCGTGGTATGCATCTGCAGTCCAAAGACTCGAGGCAGAAGCCAGCCTGGACAAGAGACTAAGACTGCCTCAAACAGAGCAAGGCAAAGTCAAGGTAATTGAGCTAAATGAATTAAAACAGAGCCAGGCAAGGTGGCACACAGGCACACACCTTTTAATCTCAGCACTCAGGAGGCAGAGTCAGGCAGATCTCTGACAGTTTGAGCCCTGTCTGGTCTACATGGTGAGACTCTGTCTAAAACAAAATAAAAAAATAAAATAAAAATAAAAGTACCACTAAGAAAGCAATCACTGTGTGGTGACACTTATCCTGTGACCATTCATTGCCATGATTGTCATTTTTAAAAAAAAAAATATAAACTAAAAAAAAGTTTATACCTATTTTGTGTGGGGTATGGTAGTAGGGTGTGTGTGCCACAGCAAGTGTGCAAGGTCAGAAGACAGCTTGCACAAGTCAGTTCT
>JADRCH010000007.1:5798761-5834225 GCA_019843965.1 Rhynchomys soricoides | reverse complement strand
GGTCAGAAGACAGCTTGCACAAGTCAGTTCTCATCTTCTGCCATGGGGTAAGCACACCAAAAATCTGGTCCAGACTGTAAATATGGCTCTTGACATTTGAATGAACCAAAATAGCTCAAAAGTACTTGGTACAGACACAATGTGTAATAACTTCATTCAGTGACTATATATCAATATGTATACCAACATATCAATTACATATCAGTGTGTAATACAATAACAACCATGAGAATCTGCCCAAGGTGCTCTCTGAAACAGATCTTAAATATCTAATAGTTTAAAAAAGCTCTGAAAAATAGAGATGTTAATTTTTTTATTCATGTAAATTGAAAACAAATGGTTAAACTTTTTTATATTGCATTTACAGCTTCTGATCTTATATGCTACCAAAGACCTTTAAGTGCATACTCCATTTTAGACATAGTAATGAGGCTCTACTCTGTGCTCTGGACTTTAAAATGGGAAGCTATCAGATTTTTTTTCTGCATTTCAACTTTGTATCACTCACAAGAACAGATTATTCAAACTGCAACATAGATAACAAATCAAGAACATTACAATCTTTAAAGTTCATATAAAACTTTGTGTAATAAGCATTACTTAAGACATTAAAATACACAGTTACCAACCAAGAAGTAACTGTTATAAAACGCCTGAGCTCTTGAGCAGATGCGCACACCTCTAAGGCATCCCAAAGATGAGCAGGCAGTTCATGTCATTTTAAAAGAGCAACATCTGCCAAGTGACGTGGGAAGGTGAACAGGCATTAACGTCTCTAGGTCTACATCCCTGCCCAGAGCTGGAACGGCTGTGAGTTATTCTTCAACTCTAAACTTCGGATCTATGAAGTCAGAATGTTAAATCAAATAAAGACCTGAGTGTCAACAAACCAAGCATCCAAAAACCCAGCTTACCAGAGGTAAGCACAAATACAAAGGCAGATGGCATGTCAAGACTGTAGCTCCTTTAGTTTCTAAAGATTCTAAAAAATATCAACTCTGATAAGACTTAAGGCTTTGAATAAAATTAGAAAAACAAATGGGAGCCAGTGATGTGGCTCCAAGGGTCCACGTCCTCTGACCTCCACGTGCATGCTGTGGCACATGTGCACAAAGACATATAGACAAAATAAATAAATGTAATAAAATCTTTTACATGATCAACAAAAGGAGATCCCCTGAAATAAGTTCTCAAATGACATAAAAATAGTGAAATCAATTATAAGTTGGGACACACAAGTGATTATCCCTACTCACTTATTATAAACTATTATAAAACTTTAGGTCAAAAAGAATAGTGAAAATTAAAAGAAACTATTAATAATGTGTTTCAAAATGTTTTTCTAAAATCAAATTTCAAAAAGGCTTAAAAATATATAACCTATTCCTATATTTTAGAAAATCTTTCCCATGTGTAACTTTTGGCCATGATCTAACCCATTTCAGATGTATAATCAAGATCTATAATCTATAATTAAACACATAAACTAACCTCACATAGGGGACAGGGTCAGTCTGAATCATATTAAGTAGCCATTGAAGTTCTTCATAACTCCTGTCCACTGAAAATAAAAATCAGTAAGTATTTATAGGGTTAAATAACAAATCAAATAACAAGTGATAAGCAGGGAATTAAATAAGTAGAATTCTTGGCTGGATTGTCATGCAGTTGAAGGGTCCAATTAAGCAATTAAAATTCATTTTTAAAACTTTGTATGCACTAGGCCAGTATTAACTTTCACAAGCATTATGCCATATGTAACCATAACCAAAACAGTACCCAGTATATATTCAGCCAAACATCAATATAAAATAGTACCAAAAAAGGAGTGCCCAGTATATACTAAAATTCAACCAAACACTAATACACCATAAAGCAAGTTCTAATCATTAAAATTAGACAATTACTTGAATAAAATCTGCCCAACTTTTTAGATGCTTATATCCCATAGAGGCTTGACATACAATAGTCACAAAAGAGTTTCTGCCCATACAGTTTCTTCCACTAAGATGCAAGGCAGTCAGAAAGGCAGTCACAGACACATGTTACAACTGTAACTAACAAAAACGACTCGCTTCTGTTGTTCACCCTGTCAGCATATATTTAAAATCAGAAAACTGTAGTCACACAATTTTATACACACTGGTTCCCATCTTTCATCTTCTGATACGAGCACCGATATTTTAACCTACAGAATTCATGCTTCATATATAAGCACCATTCACTTTTTAAAATGATACTTCTTAGTTTTGCATTCTTTTGGAAAGAAATGTATTAGTATTCTATTTCATCTTGGGTAGTATTAACTCATGAATTCTTCCTATTTCTGAGGCACATATACTTTTTCTATCTTAGAAAGGAATGTTAGATATACTAAGAAATTACATGAGCTCATTCTAGATTTTAAGTTGGCAAACCGTCACAACAGATACAAAGACACAGAATTATATGTCTATTTCTTGTCAAATAATTCACTTAATAGCAGAAAATTACATTTCTATCAGCTCTTAAATGAAAGAACATAAAAATGACAGTTCTTTCAAAATCAAGTCAAATACACACATATAAATACAATGTGGTTACCACTCTCTTTGCTTTCTGTCTGTAGGCATTTCTGCTGAAATGTGTAAGACTTAAAAGACACAACTGCCCGTTTCTAGTTCGCATATGACTGTAACTCCCCGAGCACTTCCGTCCCCGTTATGCTAATCAGAGTTCAATATACTTAGACCCTTTATTCCCCCAATATTTCCATCCCAAGTCTGACTTGTATGTATGTTATTCTTACGCATTTCTATTACCCGCACACAGCTATTAAACAAGTACTTCTGAAATACACAGACTTTTAGCACAAGTTGGGCAGGCATTTAGGCTTACAGCTATCATATAGGCATGATCAGCTATCACCAGTCTTCATTTTATACACTCATCTATCTTAATTATTATTTTGATTCACATATCTTCCATCTGGAAGTTTTCTCTGGGAATTTGTTGTTAATAATGTTTCACAGGGGCTGGAGAGATGGCTCTGCACACACTTAAGAGCTTTCTGCTCTTGTAGAGAACTGTAAGTCAGCTCCCAGCACCCACATCAGGCTGCTCACAATGACCTTTAACTCCAGGGGACTGAATACTTCTCTCGGCCTCGGTGGGACTCTGCACTGTGCATGAGTGTAACACAGGCAAAAGCAAACAAAAACAGAAACACCATTTTATTGAGATAGGACCTCACTATATAACCCTAGTTGGCTGGAACTGCTACATAGACCAGGCTGGTCTCTAACTGCCAGAGATCCTCCAACTTCTGCCTCCTGAGAGCTAAGGCTAAAAGCTTGTGCAACCATTTCTGGCCCAAAATAAAATCTTGGGGAAAGAAGAACCTTACACAAGAACTGCATTTGTGCCTAATCCCCTAAAGCTATGTAAGTGACAGCTGGCAATGTAGAGAATCTAAAACTCACACAGCTGTCTTATTTACTGACTTTTTGTATTCATATTCTGAAACTGGAGACAATACTACCTCTTTTTGCAGAATTAATCATAAAGCCAAGTGGAATTATAGAGAAATCTTAGCACAGGAGAAAACCATGAGCAGGTATAGGCTTCAACAGAGACCCACATACTGTCTTTGTACAACACCATGATTTTGATCTATCTAGGAAACTAACCAAAAAATTAAAATGGCAGTAGAAGCTAGCTCATGTCAGCTGAATTTACTGCTCATTCTACTGTGCCTTCTGTTACTTTTCCAGCTCTACTTCATTCAGTGCCATACTTTTTATTTCTCGAGGCCTAACCTAATTTTCCTGATGAAAGTTACTGTCTCTTGCTTTGTTTGCATAGTTACAAATTTTTATATACTTGTAAGATATTTCCTTGAATCCCTGGGTATTTTCCCCAAATCTCTTATTTTTAAAAAATAACATAAAATTGAATTTGTGGAATTTGCTGGCTTCTCCCAGGAGTTAAAGACACCTATAATTTTTTTTCCTATTGTTACCAAACCAACTAAACCAACTAAAAGTCAGTGAGCCGAGGATTGATATGTTGGAAAATATCACTGTGAGATCTACTGCTGTGTATGCTAAATAAAAAGTAATTAAAAATAATTTGTGCCTGCACTACAAAGATGCAAACGGGGTTTTCCGACATCCCTTTCTAAACTGAAGCAAATACCACCTGGACACCATTACCTTTAGTGTAGTCAACAACAGCTTCCAGAGCTGCTATCCTGATGTCCACGAAGTGGCCGTACTCAGCGTAGGATTTAAAAAGGGACGCATCACTGGGCACATGTCCGTTCTTCTGAAGCACCCTTATGGCTCTCAAGCAACTAGTGAGAAAAAAGTTAATGACTTCCTCTGAAGTATCAGGAACCAAATCTGTTCCCTAGGTACTACAGAGATCCATTTGTCAATCAATGAAAATCCTCATCCATCGGGGCTGGAGACATGGCTCAGCAGTTAGGAACACTGGCTACTCTTCCAGAGGATCCAGATTTGATTTCCAGTACACACATGGTGACTCACAACTGTCTCCAACTCCAGTGTTAGGAGTTCTGATGCCCACGTGCACAAACATACATGCAGGCAAAACACTCAACACATAAAATCAAATAAAAATAATTTTAAAAACCTTGTAATTTGAATATACATCCAATTCTATAATGTTTAATTTTCTGATAAAATTTCAGTATTTTTATCTAAATAATATAAAAACAAATTTCAAAATGTGTTTGGAAACTCAGATCCATATACATGTCAACAAAAACATACTTCAGAAAAAAGTACTTAGCAATAAGAACATAATTTAAATATAGTACTTTCTCCAGAAATCCTCTATTCATTCACAATAAAAATGGTAGACTAGCTGGGCATGGTGGAGCAAGCTTTAATCCCAGCACTTGGCTAGGGGAGCGGGGATGGGGGTAGGTGGCTGGGTACAGCAGAAGCAGGCAGATCTCTGAGTGTGAGGCCAACTTGTTCTAAATTAAGAGTGAGTTCCAGGACAGCCCAAAAAGCATAGTGAGACCCTGTCTCAAAAAAAAAAAAAAAAAAAAAAAAAAAAAGAAAGAAAATTACAGTAAAATGAAAACTAAAACATAAAAATAAAACTAGGAAGGCTAAAAGTGGCAGTGTACTGCAGCACTTGGAAGGTGAAGGCAGGAGGTCAGGGGTTAGTTCAAGGTGGCCCTTGGCCACACAGATGGACCTACATGGGAGCTTGTCTCAAATCCTGAGACGAGGTTATTTACACAACAGTGACTGATATAAAAAATGGCCCTAACATCCAAACACTCGTTAAGACTTTCTAGGATTGGTGAGATAGTTCAGCAGGCGAAGGCACTTGACGTATGTATACCTGGGAGACTGAGTTTCACCCTGAGCCTACCCACATGGAGGTGGAGAGAGGATCAAATCCACAAAGCTGTTCTCTGACCTCACACAGCATCAAAGCACAGGCGGTCTCCTACCATGTGCTTGTGTGTGCATGCATCTATGCACAAAAATACAAAAGTATATATTTTTTAAAAAATTAGAACATGATAGAAATTGATCATAAAAGTAAATATAGTGTTATAAATTTAAAAATTCCACTACAAAGGGGAAAGCTTTCATGGATATTTTCCATATATTAATAATTTATCTGGAGATGATAGTAGCAGAATATTTAAATTTCTTATTTTTACTTTAATTTTTTTCAATTTAATCTAACAGAATTAAATAATCTCAAAGAAGCAGCAGAGAACTGAGTGACACCTGACAGTGATAGTATGTCTGTAACTTGGGAGAAGTTTTTCCATATTCAAAAACCGGGTTATTTCTTCAAGAATTAGTCGCACATCAGGATTTAAGTTATCCAAAGTTCTGACTTCATTATTCACACTGACAGCAGGTGTAACAGAGTTAGCCAGGGCATCAATCATTTCTGCACGGTAATAGTTATCTGAAAACTAAGACAAAGAGTAATTAAAAGATAATTAAGCCTTTTCATGACACATATAACTTTACATCATTTCAACTCAGAAGTAGAGCACATCTTTAGGATGCACAAAGCCCTGAGTTTATCACCAGGATCACACACACACACACACACACAAAACATTATGTATGTAACCACAAGTTTTCTAGTAAATACAACCTGTCCTTTGTATAGAATCATTCTTTGGAAAACAAAGAGAATGCTGCATTCATCAGCGACCTATTAGAATGTTACACACTCACTGTGTGTAAGATCTTCCTACAGTTACCAAAACGAACCATCTAGTACTGTAGTCCAAGAAATGAAAAAGAAAAACAAAACTTATATTCCATTAGGAGCTAGAGGGATGGTTCAGTGGGGAAGGTGCTTGCTATCAAGTATGAGGACCTGAGCTTAGGTGCCCAGTATTCATATACAACCCAGGCAGGGATAGGAGCCCACACATATACCTAACTCCCGAAGCTTGCTAGCTCACTAGATTAGCCAAAGCTGGCAAGCTCTAGACTCGAGCTCTGGATTCAAGTGAACAACAATGCCCCAATACAAAGAGAGTCACCTGAGCCAGGTGGTGCTGGCGCAGGCAGGCGGATCTCTTTGAGTTTGAGGCCAGCCTGCTCTACAGAGTGAGTTCCAGGACTACCAGAGCTACACAGAGAAACCCTGTCTCAGAAAGAAAGAAAGAAATAAAGAAAGTCACCTGAGATTAACCCAGGTCTCTGCATACAGAGGCACTTGCAATCCCACATGCAGGTGCTCTTAAGACACACATGCATACCACAGCCACATACACACAAAAAATGAAAAAACATTACAGTCTACAAATCCTGGTATCAATACAAAGCTTCTAATCAACCCACTAGCACTCTACCTTAAAGTTAAACATTCAATATCTAAAGATCACCATATAATTGAGGAAATTAAAAATAAAATTAAAAAAAAAAAAAAAAAAAAGCAAAAGACCCCAGGCGGCTGGAGGGAGAGTTGAGATGGCTGTGTTTAAGAGCACTGACTGCTCTTACAGAGGACTTGGGTTTGGTTCCCAGAACCCAAGTGGAGGCTCACAACCACCTGTAAGTACAGTGTGGGGTCTGTTGCTCTCTTCTGGCCTCTGTGGGCTCCTGCACAGGGTACATAAACAGAGAAGCTGCACACTCATATGCATATAGAATAAAAAAGAGGAAAGAGAGGGACAGAAGGAGAAAGAAAAAACTTAAAGAAAGGAACTTGGAGAAAAGATGTATTTCAAAGAATAGACCATCCCAGTAGAGGATCAAAAAACCTAAACTATCAGTATCGCCATATTCTTTCCAAAAGTGTAACACTGTTTTAAAAAGAAGCATGCGCAGAAGGATGACAACAGCTGCTGTTTATCTGCATTTAATTTACATTCCTCCTCTCCCTTTTCCAGTCTTCAGATGGCAGCTCCCTCGATATTCTAACTCTCCTCAGAAGCTCTCTGCCACCGTCCGCTACCCAGAGGCACGCAGGCATGGTTCCAAGCCCACGCACATACACATGCACAAACATGCACACAGCACACACATACATATTAAAAAAATAAAATCATTCTGTTAGATTTCATAAAACCAAGTTTCAGCTGGCTCCCCCAAACTGACATATCAGTCTCTCTATACTATAAGAGTTTCAAGAAACATTTAAGAACCAATTAATCTTGGTTTTCATCTACTGGTTATTCCAACAAGCCATGCTGTGTGCCTCTAACTCTACAAAGGTACTACGGGCTTATGAATGACTCTTCAAACCCAAGTATTTCTTCCTTTCTTTTATTGCAGTCCTGGGGACTGAGGCTCCCATATCTTATCCTAAAAACAAATATCACTGGGTACTTTACAATATTCATTGAGACCAGCACCTTACCTTATTTTTTCTGTTGTCATTGTACTTGATTAAGTCTAAAATAAATGTTAAAACTTCTTTAGGACAAAGATTATGTACATCTCTTAACAAAGCCATTGCAACCGGCATAGTCTACAAAAAAGGGAAAGAGTTTTAAGCACATAATTCAACTTATTCATTACTATGGTAATTTGTACTCTAAAGAGAATTACCTTCTTTTTAACACAGATACGTAGATGGAGCCCCCATCTCCCATGTGCTCTCACTACAGACACATCTAAAAGCACTACTACTGAAATGGGTAAGGAATCCAGGGAATATTTTCATTAGTGGACATAGTCTACATGTTATGTGCCTGTGCTCTCACTTGCTGGAAGAGAGTATATATAATGTAAATTATATCAATTCGTTTCTAAGTGATGTAGTGGAGAGAGTACACAATTTCAGCACTGGTTCACCTTTAACCTGCACCTTCACTATCTACTCTGGATCTCTGTGTGTTGCTTACTGCCTTGCTTCCCTGTACAATCACTTTAGGACTCAAGGATTCACTGGTGACAGGCACAAAACAAACAGTACAGCTCACCAACCCTCAGACTAAGGACAGACAGTAGTCTAAAATTCAGTGTACCTTTCTTCTTTCCAAAATTTCATAAGCAATTTTCTGTTTGTCTCAACATAACAGACACACAACAGTAAATTCTGCTGGTGAAATAAAGCTAATTAAGCCCTAGACCGAACAGTAGATACACTTGGGGGCATGTCTCTGAGGTATTTCCAGAGGTCTTGATAGAAGATAGGATGATCCACCCTGTAGGTGCTGGCACAACCCCATAGAGTGGGGTTCCAGAACAAATGTAAAGGAGGAGAGCTAAGAACCAGTCTTTGTATTTCTCTGCCTCCCGACTGCACGCCTCATGGTTGGTGTCATGTTTGTCTAGCCGTGGTGGACTACAGCTTCTCCAGCTGGGAGGCAAAATAAGGCCCCCTCCCTCCTTCCTTGCCTCCCTCCCTCCCTTCTGCTACCTTTGTCCCAGCAATGAGGACAGGACCTGATACAGGCAGTGTGAGGTATGTAAGAAAACCTAGGGGAAAGCTCCTTTCCACACATGAAGATCTGTTCTGTCTGCCTGCTCTGCACTTTTGCAAGGCAAATTTAAATGTTTGATTTAGTCAAATTTTCTCTCCTGCCAACTAGAAGTGTTATGTGAGTCATTTGGACTAAAAGCAGTATCGTTCCAAGTTGGTTACTTCAACCCCTAGTAAGAAATCAACTTTACACTACAAGCTAATACACACACACATACATTGGAAGCAATGCATACAAAAACAAGACAGCAAAACCAAAAGAGCCCTATAATTCTCTTTATAAGACGCATATGCTCGCCTTCTGTCCAGTCTGTCTTCTTTCAATAGGAAGGAAGCAACCCCAACTTCTCTCTAACCTCCGCACTACCTTCTTTTGACCTTTTTACCCCACAGTCAGAGTCCACTACCCACCCCTGCAGTCCTTTTCCTCTCTCCAGCCAAGTACGGCTCCTCCACCGGCATGTCTTTCTTCCTTAATTGTTTTAGTTTTGGTTGACCACTGAGTTTAATTGGAATTGCTTATGGGAACACGGGCACCTTACCAGTGGCTACACCAGGGAGGGTGGGGCCTTGCAAGCCCTTCTCCCCTCCAGGACAGAGGGTGAAGGTGCAATCGTGAGTAGGTCTTGTGCTGATAATCACTGCTGCTGAGATGTCAAAATGCAACAGCCACACCCTGCCCTAAAGAAAGTGTCCCACAAGGTTCTCTGGGCTCTAATATTGATTCGGGCCCTACTCCACAATCTTCTGAGCTACGGCAGGAGTTCCACTTTAAAAAAAATCCTTTGACTTGCTTAAGAAAAACAACCATCATGGTCTTACCTTTTCTTCTGTTTAATTCCTGTGTCCTCCCCCCTTCTCCTGCTCAAAGCCTGACCTGTCTTTTATAGGAACTTTCTCCTCTGGCTTTCCTTTGTATCAAACACGCCCAGGGGTTCCTAATCTTCCACATGACACCAAACAAAGCGCAATGATTCTTTCCTGCACTTGCTCATCCTCACAGCTGCTTCCTCAGCTAAAGGCCGGGGCATCACTTTCTCTCTTCCTCTAACACACTTCCTTACTGGCTCATCTAGTTAATCTAGCTTTGCCTTCTCTCCTATGATTAACCAACCATGCAAATGATTTGCAAACCACTCAACAGCTAGTCATCTTCCCATCCTCCAGTGTACCTACATTTCCGCCCTCCCTAACTCACCATTTCACAGAAAGCCTCCTGTAAGGGTAACATTAAACACACTACGTCTAATTTCCTTGGTCTAATTTCTTCAATCCAAAAATAGAGACGTACCATAGTTGCAGCACAACTTCGACCAGCACGGCCTCCACTGCGCAGCACCCTGCTCGCAGCCAAGGCTACATGACACCTGCCTCCAAGCAAGCAAGCAAAGCTGTCACTGTGAGGGGGGCAACTTCTGACTCAGAATACACTGTCCCATTCTACTAGGCTGACTATGGGAAAGGTCTGTACATCTCCATACCTCCGTTCCCCACACAACCAATCAAAGGCCATTCATTTCTCTGCATGTTACGAGTGATGTAGATAGGATTTGTATAAAGTTCATAAAAATCAGTGATCAGTGAAAATTCAAGAAGAGCTTTAGAGCAGAGGTCAGCTGATAAGAAATACATACCTGTCACAAGCAGTTTCCAAGTTAAATAGATACATAAGAGTTTGTGGCATAAAAAGAAACCATACAGGGCAAGCACTGATAAAGTTATGTCAATATAAAAACATAAGAACAAAGAGATGAGTACCTTCTGCAGAAAATAACTCTGAAAACTCATGAAGTTGTTTGTTTTCACGATGTTGGGACAAGTTTTACAACAAAACATTCTAGTAAAGAGGGACTTCATGGCTGGTGGTCCTGTCCACGTGCTCACCATTGAGTTTGCAATCTGTAAACAGAAGATGAAGAACTTTCCATCAGCATTATAAATACACTTTGAAGACCAAATGGCTTTCCAAAAGCCAACACTACAGTTCTTTGAAATTAACACAATCTGGTCTTTTATCACCCATTTCCAAGAAAATATACAAAGTCACCCACCAAACAAACAAACCATCCATCCAACACAAGAGGAACCAAAAGCCCCACTATGTGCATTTACAGTCGTTTTACACAAGTCAATTTCTAAATGCCAGTATCCCCTTGTGTTTACGGAAAATATGCTTTTGAAGGCTTCTCTCTCTTACTGGGTTTCTCCCTATCCACTTAGGTAGATAAAACTCTGATATTTTAAGCTCATCAAAATTAAAAATTATCATGAGTTTGAACCATTCCTCAGACTACTCAAGTGGAAAGCAAGCCATATATGATGTATTGCTTATTTAGAGAATACTGAGGCAAGGCTAAGCCATGGTCAATGTAAGTTCCTGGTCAGCTCAGGGCAAATAAGAGCCTCTATCCACACCCCAAGTGATATACAAGGCCAGTCACCTGTAAGTGCTTCCATGTTGGTATCTGCCCACTACTCAAGAACAAAAGCCAGCACTGAGTGAATGGTTGTTTTCTCTTATTCAAGCCACGGATCCCACTCTTGGCAGTAAAACCACTGGTACTCTGCTAGAGACTGCCACCCTGGAACTAATTCATAGGCTTGAGTCCCCAGTGTGGCTCACTCCAAGGCTGAGGAGGCTACAGGTGCCCATCAAGCCATGCAGCTGCCCAGAAAGCAGTGCCGCTGCAGTCCTAGCTGTTTATACCTGATGTGGGCACAGGGAAAGAAACCCATGCCTCGCAGATAAAGAATATGGAAACATCTCAAATTTAAATGCAATAAAAAAGGTACAAAAGATAAAAAGAAAGGAAAAGGAACACGGATCTATGTGTACCAAGCAAATGCTATGTTTAAGTAGCAAAGCCAGCGCTAGATTACTTGATGCAAAACAAAGAATTCATAAAAATTATAAAATAAAAGAACAAATTAATGTATTAGAGACTCCGGGGGAAAAAGACTTTCATCAAAGTACAAAACATTATAGCATTCCTTCCCTCAATCATCTAATTCTTTACTGTGAAAAAGTTAGATGTGAATTCTGTTTTAGCTAACAGAATTGATAGCTGATCCAGGACATATAATAAGGATTGTAAAATTTCTTGCTTTAATAAAAATCATTTAAATAGTGAAGAAAAAAATGCTTTAGAAAAAAATCCCCATAGTACTAAAATTTTAAGGACATATAAAAAAGTATCTTAAATAAAGGAAATTATGATTACTTTATCCTATAGTTTTATGGCTCTGCTCTGACTTTAACAAAAATCATAAGACTGGAGTAGCAGTGAAATATATCCTTAGTAAATAATCCTATATTCTCTCTAATATCTGTGAGCACAGAAAGTCAGCTACATGTGATCACTAAAGACAAAACAAATATAAAGTGCTAGCATCCACTGAAATGGGAATAAACCTATCATCCAGATGCTTTGAAATACTCAGTAGATAGTGTTTCTGGTCAACTTTCTGTATGCATTCTTCTGGATTCAGATTTTTCTTTAATCTAAAGACTGTTTATTGCTGAGTGGCAATGAAGAATGCCTTTAATTCCAGCATTTGGGAGGCAGAGGCAGAGGCAGAGGAATGTCTGTGAGTTCCAGGCCAGCCTGATCTATATAGCAAGTTCTAGAACAGCGAAGACTATACGCTCACACACACCAAAGAAATCAAACCTGTCCTAAAAAGCCAAAAAAAAAAAAGAAGAAAAAAACCCTGTTTATTGATAAAAATATAGAGCCAATTATTGTAAATTATTTATCAATTTGAATTCTGAAACCAAAATAAAATAACTACCACAATTAAGATTTGTTAATTTTATGTATTCTCATGTAAAAACATAAATCACTACAATCAATTTCTTTTCATTGTTTAAAGATATACTTATTTATGAGTGCTCTGTTGGCATGCATGCCTGCAGGCCAGAAAAGGGCATTGGATCTCAGTAGATGGTTGTGAGACACCATGTGGTTACTGCAAATTGAACTCAGGACCACGGGAAGAGTAGCCAGCACTCTTAACTCTCCAGCCCCCAATCATAGAATTTCTAGCCAAAATTTTTCTCAGCTTAAAAATATAGTTAGCAATTTAAAAATGGAGAAATTCTCCTTGGTTTTCAGTTTGACAATAATAACATTTTTGTATATATCTATTTTTTTGTCAAACATGTTTCTTTCAGAAGTATGTGGTACAAGATTTCAAAAGAGCTGTTACCAAGAAAACCATAAAAGCCTCTGGTGAGCTTTAATCCATCCTTGGAGCCTTTGTGTAAAGTGCACGGCCGTCTTCTGGCCATCTTCCATTCTCCTTGTAACCTCACCTTTGCAAGACAGAAGCACGCTGACATTCTCACTCGGTAGAAACACTGCTCTTGCTCTAGTATATCAGTGAGCGCAAGGCGCGATGCTGGTGTGGGGAATTTTTCCAAGGCCAAGATGGATTCCTGCTGGGCAACAACATCTCTCTCATAGCGGAGCTCATACTGCCACATAAAATCAGCCTGCTCGAACTCCACCTTCCTCAGGACAGACATATCTGGGTCTATTCTTATCCACAACAGAGGGGAATCGGCACTAAGAGAAAACACAATTTTAAAACTTACCCCTGGGAACCAGAGACAAGCAGACACTACACAGACTCTGCTCTAGACACAGATTTCCATGCTGTTGAAAGTTATTATAACCATACTTAAAATCTCAACACACTCCTCACTGTGTTATGCTAACTTCCTCACAATCTTACTAACAAGGTCTTTAGAGATATGAAGAGTTGTCACATAGGATACCCACTTCCAAATTTTCCACTGAAAGTATTTTTCTGGGCATTTTTACCTGCAATTATGAAATATCAAAACACAAATGATATGAACTGTCTTTGTTTAACTTTCTATAACCTAAAAAAAAAAAAAATGCCTACAGTATAAACATTATCCCCTATTGTAAATTCAAAAAGAAATATAAAAGAAAGCGTTTATTTTACTGGACTAACTTTAGTTGATATTTAAACACCTAGTGCATGGCTACTTTTCTCAAGAAGGCTCTGAAATTATAATTTGAAGGTCCACTGGCTTACTCTAGTGTATTTAAGTAATATGCAAAGTAAAACTCAAGGCTATGTCAATATTTTGATCAAAATAATACCACTTGTACTATTAATTCGGTTTAATACTGGGTGTTCACGAAGTACTTGGTGTAAAAATATTTAACATGTAAGAAATATCAGCCAGTAAACATCAGTCAGCCATAATCCTAGCAGGTAGGGGGATGGGAGCAAGAGGGTCACTAATTCAAGTACAGAGGCTAGAGAGGCAGCTCAGTGGTTAAGAACTCTTCTTGTTCTTACAGAGGACCCAGGTTCGATCTTCTGCACCCACGGGGTAGCTCACGACAGTCTAGTAACTCCATTCCAGGGAAGTTGGTGCCCTCTTTTGACCCCCACAGACACCAGGCATGCAAGTCATACACAAACATACATGCAAACAAAACACACTCAAGCACGTAAAATCAATTTAACATTAAAAAACAAAAGGCCTGGCTAAGGAAAACTACCTGGTTTACAAAAGACCTTGTCTCAAGTAACCAAAACTAAATATACAATCTAGAAGAGTAGCACTCAAACGGTTTGCAGACACAGAGACAGTCTCAACTCGCTCTGGAGCACTGTCCCAAACACAAGCAGTAGTACCTGGGATTCATTTGAAGTATAAACTTCAGGCCCACAAATAACAGAGGGGAACAGATATGGCATTTTAAGATTGCCACCATGAGTCACATACATATCAATTTGAGAAATACTACCCAAAGAACCAAGAGCGGATGAAAGGTTGAGGCTGTGCCCACGTCTACTGCATTTCCTCCTAATGTCTCATCCAGACTGAACATAATTTTATATATTTAATGAGTTACAATTTTTTTTTTAGATTTATTTCCTAACAGTTTTTCTTGACTTTAAACGGTTTTAAAAAACATACATTTCAAAAGTAATTACATACTTTTAAATAACTTACTCCATTGCAGAAAGATCCATATCGACTTCTTCCCCATTCATCAGTGGGATTTTTTTCTTCTTATTCCTATATTTAAAGAAAAGTAAAATTGAAAACTGTGGGATTTCCAAATCGGAATGGAGATATTGAGCAGGCGAACTTCAAATAAATGGTTTCATGAAACACTAAAAGAGGAGTGAACACTGACATGGAGTTTAAAAACAACAAAATCTACTGTGAAGCTAGAGAAAATAGATGCTGAGGGCTATTATTATTATTAAAGGTTGATGGAAAGTAAAACAGCCTGGACTATAAAAGACTCGCAAAAAAAAAAAAAAAATTATAGTGAGACATGGTA
This sequence comes from Rhynchomys soricoides, assembly GCA_019843965.1. NCBI lineage: Eukaryota > Metazoa > Chordata > Mammalia > Rodentia > Muridae > Rhynchomys > Rhynchomys soricoides. The sequence goes on along the minus strand of JADRCH010000007.1, from coordinate 5,818,959 downwards.
TCACAGTGTATAATCCCACTTGGGAGACAGAGGTAGTAGGCACAGTTCTAGGCCAGCCTAGACAACAGTGTGAGACTCTGTCCTAAAAGTAAGTTAACTAAATATAAAAATACTTAATTCCAAAGACAAAGGTGTTTCAACAACAGAAAGCAAGAGCCAGGCGTGTGTGTCCGTGCACAGGCCTGTGATTCTGACATTTGGGAGGCAGAAGTAAGATCGAGGCTGGCAGAGCGACAAGAGATCCTGCCTCAGAACAACAAAATCAGACTGCAAACCAAGTATGCATGGTATTGCTACTTTGATATAGCACAGGAGCAGAGCTAGCAGGTAAGATGTTCTTCCTCACAGCATATAACTGGACTTTTATTTAGATGTGTGTACATGTGGGATTTGCAGTTTCATCTCCAGTGTACAGTTAGGACTCACTGCCTACCTTCTGCTTTTGGAGTGGCAGGGTATGTCATGTTTAAGGCTGTTTTCTTCAATTTGCAAGGTATGGTTGAAGGATCCATCTAACTCTTGCACTGTCACTTTAAGTGGTCCCTTTAAAAACAACAGCAACAACACACCATTTAAAGACTGCTAGAAAGTGGCTGACACACAGGCCTGCGTTTAGAGACAGGTAAGATAGGAAACTGTGCTATATAAAATCTGCATTGCCGGAAGTACAATGGCAGCTGGTGTCAAGGACAAGGGAAGCAGGGGATGCGTGCTCTGACGTCCCTGTCTGCAGAATCTTCCCTAAGTACATACTCACGGCAGATTCATCAGTCATCCTGCTTGAGAGCCCCTCCTCCCCGAACTGGAGACAACAAAGCACTTACCACATACTTCTGGGTGCCAGGAGATGTGTAATCTTGTTTTATTTCTAGTTCTAAAACATTTCGTTTTCTATTAAACGCAAAACTTCCGTAAAACTTTACCACTCCACTCTGGTCTCTAAAGGATCGTAAAGGAAATTTTACATACTGAAATGAAAATATGCAAAACACAAAACAAAAACCCAAAAAACTATTATATTAATAATTTTCAAATGCATTCCCACTAAATCAAAGTCTCAACGGAAACTTCATTATATCCCAGGTGGCAAAATATTCAAAATTCTTTTGAAAAATGTTTTCCAGATTAAAGAACATTTCTGGAACATTGAGAAGCTTGTACTGTGAATGTAATACCACTCTACTGGATTCTTAATAGTACCTTGAAGTGAAAAATGTTAGAATTGCCAAGTTGTAAGATACCATTCAAGTTGTGCCAAGCCCAGAGCATATTTCAAAGTCACCAGACCATTTCATCTTTTAAGTAATGTTATATAAGCCAGTCTGCTAGAGCATTTACCCTATCCACCATGGAACCTACTTTCTGCTCATATTAAAAAGTACAAATATGCCAAAATTTATAAATAGAGACATCAATGTTTACATATGAATACATAACTCAATTCCTTTGGAAAGTGCTTTAGAAGATACAAGTCACAACTTAGTTATTTCTGTTTTTTTAAAGAAATAACAGTGGATCACCGCCCTCTTTCCCATCTTCCACACAGCTTATTCCCTTCTCCATGTTGTTGAGCTGCTACTGAAAAGGATACACCCACTGCTTTATTAAGGGCTGGATGTCTTTGCCAGAGACGTTGGAAATGGACTTCAAAAACCCATAGGTGGAAACCAGCATCTGGCTCCACATATGTGACTGGAACTTCTGAGACGAAGCAGTACTGGCCAGACTCAGTAGTTTATTGAAAACCTGCAAAGACAGAAGGGCATATAACACTGTTTCCAAGTGCACACTGCACCCAGTCTGCACTGACACATCATGTGATCATTTACAGAAGGTAACAACTATGAAACATATACATTTTTCAGGTTAAATACTATAAGGAAGAGAAACACACAAATATTTAAGCAGGATATAAGAGCATTGTTCATAGAAACATTACTGGATGCTAACAATGTGCTAGACATAATATCGTTTATTAAGAAGCACAATATGGGAGAGATGGCTAAGCAGTTAAGAGAACTGACTGCTCTTCTAAAGGTCCTGAGTTCAATTCCCAGCAACCACATGATGGCTCACAACCATCTGTAATGAAATCTAATGCCCTCTTCTGGGGCGTCTGAAGACAGCTACAGTGTGCCTACATATAATAAACAAATAAATCTTGAAGGAGGAGGAGCAGCAGCACAATATGTAATACCTGCCAAATCTTACACAGGAATCCAAAACTAGGAATACTCATTAGGAGTGAGCATGGTATTCTCGTGTCAGGCATGTCATAAATCTCATGTGTTCTTCTACTTTAAAAGGGGGGATGGGGAGAGGAGTGGAGCTGAGGCTCAGCGGGATGGCATTTACCTAGCACATATGAGAGAATCATGGCTCACCAGCATTACAAAAGGACATTCATAAATGGCAATACTAGTTAACATCTACACTATTCTAAAAGGGACAAACGCCCTTTCATGACACTTTTCTCATGTTGTATTTCTGTTCGTCAATCTTTAGAGAAAACTTCTGTTTCCATCTTTACAGCAGGGAGTAAACTCATGGTCCCACCCACATTAAGCCAGCAGTCCAGTTTACTACATCCTCAGCAAAAGTGATCTTACTATTAAAGTTTTTGTTTTAAGCCTGTCTTTAAGAATGTTATCAAGAGGGCTAGAGAGATGGTTCAGAGATTAGGAGCACTGGCTGCTCTTCCGGAGGTTCTGAGTTCAATTCCTAGCAAACATATGGTGGCTCACAACCATCCATAATGGGATCTGATGCCCTCTTCTGGTGTGCAAGTGTACATGCAGGCACAACTCTGTATATATAATAAATAAATAAGTCTATCAGTTTGGGAACTGTGATGGTTTGCATATGCTTGGCCCAGGGAGTGGCACTATTAGAAGATGTAGCCCTGTTGGAGTAGGTGTGTCACTGTGGGCACGGGCTTTAAGACCCTTGTCCTAGCTGTCGGGAAGCCAGTCTTCTGCTCGCTGCCTTCGGAACACGAGGTAGAACTCTCAGCTCCTCCAGCCCCACGTCTGCCTGGACGCTGCCATGCTCCTGCCTTGATGATAACGGACTGAACCTCTAAACCTGTAAGCCAGCCCCAATCAAATGTTTCCTTTATAAGTGTTCCCTCTGTCATGATGTCTGTTCACAGCAGTAAAACCCTAAGACAGGAATGTACCTCAGTGCTAAAGCATTTGCCTAATGTATACAAGGTCACATATATGATCCTCATCATCTCAAAAAATAAGAAAAATAAAAGAAGAAAAGGAAAAGGAAAGGACAGAGTGGGGAAGGAGGGAGAAGGGGCCAAAGAGCCAAGGGACACAGGTTTACATGAGTGACCCATCCATCTTGGTTCTATTATTTCACAAGGGACACAGGTTTACATGAGTGACCCATCCATCTTGGTTCTATTATTTCACAAGGGACACAGGTTTACATGAGTGGCCCATCCATCTTGGTTCTATTATTTCATTTCCTATATTTAACGACTTACACTAAAATTTACTTTAAAATAGAGCAAAATTTAATAATAGTAATAAAGTAATGGGTTGTAGCACATTCCTCTGGTGTTAAATTTAGTGGAGCACCTGTGGTCAGGTGTGTGGCAAAGGAGCCCCTCCCTGTACGGAGGCCTTCAGAAGCCATTTTGTGAAGCTGTCAGTACGAAACCTGAGTTGTATTGGAGACCCCAAGATGCTAAAGGTGCCAGAGCCGTGGACAGCCAACAAGGTGAGTTGCACACAAGGAGTGGATTGAGCTCAAGAGACAGAAGTGTGTGGAAGGCAGCAAAGCCGGAAGACAGAGCCAACTAAGCCCTTTAACATTGGGCATGGAGATAAGGGATTCTGAGTTTGTCCTGCTGGGTTTTGGTCTTGCTTTGGTCCAGTATTTCCTCAGTAGGCCTCAATTTCTCCTTTTTAGAATGGCAATGTGGCCCGGCAGTGGTGGTGCATGCCTTTAATCTCAGCACTTGGGAGACAGAGGCAGGTGGATTTCTGAGTTCAAGGCCAGCCTGGTCTACAAAGTGAGTTCCAGGACAGCCAGGGCTACACAGAGAAACCCTGTCTCGAAAAACCAAAAACCAAAAACCAAACCAAAACAAAACAAAAAAATAGAATGGTAATGTGTATTATATGCCATTGTCTGTTAGAAGTATGCAATTTGCTTTTGATTTTACAGACCGTTATAATCAAGAGGTTGCCTTGAGTACAGAAGAGATTTTGGATATCTGCAACAGTGTTTTGTTTGACTTTAACAGACTTTTGAAGTTGGACTGGATGTATTTAACATTGATGAAATGGCCACAAGACTATGGGAGACAGGGAGGAGGCTGTGGTGATTTAAATGAAATTTCCTCCATGAGTCTCAGGCATCTGAATTATTGGTCAACTGTTGATAGCTGTTTGAGGGTTAGGAGGTGTGGCCTTGCTGGAGGAGGTGTGTCACTAGGAATAGGCTTTGAGGTTCCAGAAGACTCCAAACCTTTAATGTTGTGAAGTTCTTAATGTTAGCACTTACTTGCAACATAAATTCCATGCTGATTCTGTTTTCAATCAGTCTCATCACGAGGTGAGCTTTACACTGAAACATAGTGTAGTATTCCCAGGACAGTGTATGTGGATGCTTTATTGAAAAGTGGAGGTGAGATGCAGGGCTGAAAAAAAATTAACAAAGCTGACTAGTAAAGAAAAAAAATGAGAAAAGAGACTTTACGTTTAACATAAACAACTTACGCTGTTCATAATTTTCCATGATTCCAAATTGCTACGTTAAATTTTCCACAAGTACTTTTGCACAACATGAACCAAAAAGCAGTTTATGATTCTACACATAGAGTATATCAAGTGCATCAAATTATATTCTCACAATGAATAGCTGTGTGGTGTCCCTTCCAAATTCAGTTTCACTCATACACATAAAACAAGTTTAAAAAAAGAAAAACCCAAGCACAAGGCCGGGGTGCAGCTCAATTGATAATGTATGCAAGAATCCCTGGGTTAGATTCTGAGCACTACCAATATATTTGAAAAGTATGTAGCTGGGCAGTGGTGGCACACGCCTTTAATCCCAGCACTTGGGAGGCAGAGGCAGGTGGATTTCTGAGTTCAAGGCCAGCCTGGTCTACAGAGTGAGTTCCAGGACAGCCAGAGCTACACAGAGAAACCCTGTCTCGAAAAGAAAAAAGAAAAAAAGAAAAGTATGCTGATTTAAGACTTAGTTTTGTTAACATCAAACAGCTGCCATACTGGAATATGGTATTCGGGGAAACATGCATCCGTGTTCCTAGGCCATGATCACTGTTATCTGGTTCTGCAATGAATTATCTCTTATATTCCATTTTGAGAGCAGAGATGTGTTTTTGTGCCAATACCCTCAAGGTACAATGGCTGAGTAAATATTCGTATTCCTAAACAGAGGCACAGAACAGCAGAACGATAGGAGCAAAACAAACCAAAGCACAGCAGAAAACATAAACAATGTTCCATGTCCAGCACCTAGGACATACTGCAGGAGTCAGGTATGGGTCTTAAGTTCTTATGCAGCATAGCTCTGGCTGCCTCCCTTTGATAGCACACATGCTTTCTGTCTTGGGCTGGTTTGGCTGCTTGCAGCTTTCCCTTGCAGGTTTCTGACATTCCAGCTTCCTGAGTCTTGACTCCACCGATGACTTCATTCCCATACTCTTATGCACTGCTGTCTTAGGGCTTACTGGAGGGATCCTAACCTTGCCTCACACACTGCTTAGCCTCCCATGTCTTCCACTGAAATCTGGGTTGAGGCCTCTATGACCTCATAGCTCTTGCATACTACATACCTATAAGCCGTCATACAGCTGTCATGAAGGCTTGCTACCAGCTCAATCGCTAGCCAGGCCTTCTTGGACTTCAGCTGAATGGCCTGTGGGTATCCATGTGGCTGAACTCAGAAAAACATGTTCCTGGAGAGCTAGATGTAATCAGGGAGCTCTAGAGCTTTCCCTTCAAAGCAAACTCTTTCCAGTAAATTATAATTTTTCCTTACACCCACGGCAGGTGAGGTACAGGCATTTCCTAAGATGGCCTCAGAGGGTCTTTTCTATTGTCCAGGGGCAAAGTACTTTCTTCTTTTAATGGTCTTAATATTCTTGGTTACCACCTCCCTTTATGTGTTTCTTTTCTGAGTAAACAAGGTTTTTTTGCTCATAATTTTCACAGTAAGTCTGTCTAAAAGCAGCCAGCAAAATCCATACCAAAGCTTACTAACTAGGGTACCTTGAAACCTCAGGATAGACAAATGTAGACCTGTTCTTGCTATAATGTGACATGCATGGCCTCTCACCCAATTCCAAGCAGAGTTCTTCGTCATATCATAAACTTCCTGAGTTGGTCTTTACTGCCCATATTTCTCCTGACATCTGATCTGCAATCCTAGTAGAACTGCCCACGAAACTTAACAGCAGTCTAGAGATACTGACGCCTCCAAACGTTCCAAATTCCCTTCAGAATTCAGTTCCAAAGACTTAAGAAACATGGTTAAGATTAGACACAGTGACAGCTCTCCCTCTGGTACACATTTTCTGTGTTAAACTTTTTGTCTGTAACAAAAACCTGAGCAAAAGATTTACCATGGCTCAGCTCAGCCCTCCTGATGGGAAGAACATGGCCGAGCACAGCTCCTGTCTCACGGGAGGTAGGACGCAGGGGGTACCTGCAGGGTTCTGTCTCTCTTTCATTTCAGCTAGCCTTGGACCTCCAAAAGCTACAGCAGACTGCCCCCACATCCAAGGAGCTTCTCGCCTGCTCAACCCTCCTGCACCATCTTCACACAGACTTACAAGTGCGCTCTACTAATCTCTGGACGTTGCTCAGTTGAATCAGGCTGACAATTCAGGTTAACCAGCACAAAAAGCAAAATAACTACTTCTATAGATTTTTAAGTTTTATCAAGGCTAGTATGAACTAGAAACTCGGCATGTCAAACAGAAAAGCCTTATATTTCTAGGTTTAAGTTCAGTTACAGTCATCTCACGTGATGCAACGGAAATGCTGAGAGGGGATCTGACAAATGCAGTCTGTGGTTTTACACTATCATCATTGCAGTTCTGGCCTTAGCCAGCCTCAAGGGACACACATGATCCTGTAAGAGGCAGCCCATAAAACAAGGTTTATAATGTCACATACTTATCCTTTTCTTTTCCACCACCAAATATGGGATGCAGTAAAACTCCCCCAGTTTTCAGTTCATACGCCACTATTTTATCTAGCTCCTAAAAAAGACACAAAAGCAAGAGTCAGTTTGAAAACGGCTTCATACAATGGTCTTTAGTACTAGGCGACCTCCACTTTCCTGGAATCAGAGGTAAATGTAAGACAAGCAAACGCTATCTGGAGACCAGCTCGTGGTTTTATAAACAGAGCAAGCTACAGGAGCTGGTTGAACGCTAAGACTGGAAAATCCCCCTGCATTCTGTGACTTCAGGGCTCGCCAGCAGCTCAGCGACTTCTCCGTACAACTCTTCTCAGCCTCTCTGATTTGTCCTCTAAACTGACTTATTCCTTCTCAGTATTTTGCATCTGAGGCCTAAGGTAACCAAAAGGAAGTTAATTAATTGAATGATGCTAATAATATACCATTACTTAAAACGACCCTGTTCTTCTCTAACGTATAATACCCATTAAAGTTAACAGAAAAAAAAAGGAAGAAAGAAAAACTGAAAGACCCAACATCATAACTATACTGGACATTCACGAATAGTTTAAAAAATATTAGACAGCAGAGAAAAGTGGCAGGCAACATTGTGAGATGGCTAAAAGCTAAGTGGATCCTGGCAATACAGTAGCAGATTAGCCATGTACTTACTAAATCACTTAACCTCTACGCACCCTAGTTTCTTCACATGGAAAGTGGGGGTAGCAAGAGAATTAAGAGAGTCAGTGCTATCTTTAGTCACAGTACTATTGATTACACACTGCAAGTGGTTATTCCCTTCTGAAATGAAGCATAAGCTCTAGCAGTGCTAAGCGTACGACCCCTCTAACAACTCTTTGGGCAGAATGTTAACTTAATGATAGTAAGGTGTGGATTTTTCTACCTGAAAACCATGAATTTAAGGATACACTCAAATCCAATGATACCATTAAAGTATCTATATGCATGATGAGAAATAGATATACAAAATACTGCTTTTATTCTTTGCCTTCATCTTAAAATAATAGGAAAATCTGTGCCAATGACAGAGAACGTAAGGTAGGTATTGAAGACTGCCTGACATATAAGTAGCTACTGTGTGCAAAACACCGTTCACACTGCATGAGCAGCGTGCCACTCTCCCTGGTGGAGCAGACACTACCACTGTACCATCCTTCCCCAAGTAAGACTTGGAAACAAATGGAGGAAGCTCAGTTATAACCTTTTATTTGGGTGATACAATTTTCATTTTACTTGAAAAGAGTTAGCTATTTTTCAAGTGATATTTTAAAAGTACTTTACAATCAGTAAAACAGAGGACAAGGGGGTTGGCAAAATGGCTCAGTGGGTAAAAGAGCTTGCCAAAATCCTGAGCACCTGAGCTTATCTCCAGAACAGGAGAGGAGCAATTCCAGGAAATTGTCTTCTGAGGACACATGCACTCTAGCACGTGCACTGCCCCAACACACAAAATAAATGAAGAAATGGAATAAAATAAAAGACAGGAGACCTGGAACTCAGAAAACATTCTCATATACTACTGACTTACAAGTGGGAAACAAATCCATCGTTTACCTCTTTAATCCAATGGCGGTACTCATTGACACCGAACGTTTTCTTCATCCACAGTCCATAAATATAGCCTGAAATTCCCTTCAGCACCCACTCATCAGACCTAAGGAAAGTCATTAAAACTTTTAATCACTAAAGCCTGTCCAAGCAGGGCCAAAGAGACCAATGGAATCCATGTGATACGGACCACTGCTATTTTAGGCAACTGCAAGTTATTAACAAATTATCAAGCTCCTCACCTCTTTTAGGCTGAGTTGCCCTTCCAGCCTTCTTCACATCTGGCTGGATCTTTAATTTTAAGACTGCTAAAAATCAAATATATCCTACAAGGCCTGACACGCTGTAAGTAGCCAAGGTGTCTTCCTCTGAAATGAAGTGCTAGGTGTACGAATCCCATGACAGAACTGTTTTGTGTGTCTGTATGGGCTGGGATATTGTAGCTCACTGATAGTGATTTCCCAGCATGTTTGCACGGCTTTGATCTTCAGTATAGAAAAAACAAAAGCTCACAATGCTTTTGAATCTAGCAATGTACTCACTCTGATAGTGGTACATCTCTGCAGTTCAGACTGTCTGCCCCTAAAGGCGTACTTGCCCACAAGTACTGCTTAGTTAAGCAGTACTTAATTAATTAAGTACAAGGGCTGCTTAATTCAAAAGTTTACATTTGCTAGGTATTCTGGCACTTTCTCCACTCTTAGAAGCAGAGGCAGAATAATCAAGAATTCAAGGTTACCCTCAGTGTCATAGGTAAGATCAAGAACATCTTAGGCTAGGTAATATGTTATCCCAAAGATCAAAACAGAATCCACATTCTTGGACTAGGAATGTTTATCAGAAACAGAGTGCTTGGCTAGCATGCACAAGCCTCTGAGTTAGTGGCAACTCCAGCCCCATGTTCTTTATTGTGACACAGGCATAACTGTCATACCCTGGGTTTTATAGTGTCCTTACGTTGAACTGTTTAATGGTTGTACTTTCTCCAGGGAAAAGACAATTGGCACCAATCACTCATTTACTGATATCCATGCATCACACACACAAATAATGATACATTTGTAAAAATTAAGTAGAATCTTACATTATTACAATATAAAAGAAGTTACAATCTCAAGGAAGTTTACGACAGAGCTTTTTAAATTAACCCCAAGTGGCCAAGTGTGTGACTTCCACTGCAATTTCAGCATGCAGTAGGCAGACAGGCAGATGTCTGGGAGTTTACCACCAACCTATTCTACATTGTAAGTCCTAAGCCAGACAGAGCTACAGTGTAAGACTCCTCAAAAAAACAGACAAATAATAAAAAGGTCATCTCAAGTTAAAGGGAATAAAGATCATCTTTTTTTAGTGTTGGGGCTCCCACTGAAGGCCCAGCACCTACATGAAAGTACTATACCTCTGAGCCGCACCCCAGTTCCAAATGTGCTTCCCCTTCTCTGCTTTCTAGAAAACTGGCAAAAATCTAAACGAAAAGGCAAATTCCTACACCATTAGCACTATTGCTGCAGATAATTATTCTGCTTTTAAAATCCCCTCAAATATTTTTCTATATTTGAACACTGACATTAGAATTCTAATTAGTTTTCTATATATCCAAATTTGCATTCTATACAACTAAGATTTTTCAGAATTCTTATTTTTATGGCAAATTATATAAGTAACTCTGTTTTGTTTTGTTTTTAAAAACAAAAACAGGGTCTCACGATGAAGTGGGAACTTCATCTCAACTTCCTACATAGATCAGAATGGCTTTAAACTCACAGAGATCTACCGGCTGAAGGCTGAAGTTAAAGGTATGTGCCACCATGCCCTGATAATTATACTGATTTTAAAGCCCAATCAAGCAAACAAACTAAGACAAAATTGTACTAATTGTTTTCTTTTTCAGACAGTCCCTCAAAAGAAGCCCAACACATGTAACTTATGGGCAACAGTCAGCTTACAATGTGGGGCAAGAAGGAAAGTAAGAGGGAAGCATGTGGAGTATACCAGCGACCCTGGGGGGGGTCAGCATCAGTTCAAGGGCAGACTCAGCTACACAGTATGGTTGAGGACAACAGGGGCCATAAGAGACTGTCAAAGAGCAAGAGAAGAGGGGAGGGGAGGGGAGAGAAAGTCAGCTTTCCTGATCCTTTGGCTCAGTCTGAAATTACTCACCAAGACATTCTGGATATGAAACATCCGAAGAACTGCTGTGCTAAAGACTGTGCCAAGCACCGCCTGGTCAGTGGTGTCTCATCTATAATCATGGCACTGTGCAGAAGATTTGTGCTGAAAGCCAAAGATGTGGAAGTGACTTAGGACCAAGAGATGCACAGTCAGTCAGTCAGAGTACAGTAATTACACTCTAAAGCAATACTACTTTAGGTTCAAGTTCAATACAGAAGAAAAAAGAACATTCGCCCTAAAAGTTTTCTAATCTTTTCAAAATTTATCTGAAATTCAGTCTACCTAAAGCAAGAACACAGAGTTTTGTACTGATTTTAATAAAAAAATACAAATCACTATTTTGAGGAGTAAGTAGCTACTGTTAATCAGAAATGGATCCTAATACAATGGGGTTACTTAATTTCAAAAATTTTTTCTCAGGTTGGATGCAGACGCATAGTCCAGTTAACCAGCATTCAGTCTGAGGCACAGATAACCTGAAACCCATAGTGCTGGGAAGATAATTCTCCAGAAACCAGAAAACAAAAAACAGAAATAAACCCCTTTTGCTGGTATCTATTAAATTTTGACACTCCATTATTTACTTCCAAATTCATTGCTCCATTCAATTTTTCCAACTGTGTTCTGAAGAATGCATAGGATTAGTGTCTGACATTACACACAAGAGCCTTTAGAGACAGGAAAAGTGACATATAAAAATTACAAATTTGAAACTTTCGCCCCCCAAAATGGACAGAAACAGAGGGCTAAAACAAAGGGAAAAAATGGTATTTTGACAACAAACTGATGATACCAGTACAGTTTTGTAGTGCTACCAAGAAGGCACACTAACCGCCTACACAACGTGTAAGCTAACGTTCAGGAACATTAAGAACTTAACCAGGAATGGAAATGTGAATGCTAACTGTGGAAGAAGGCACTATGATCTGTTACTTCCTTATGTAAGAGGCTACATTGAAACATTTTTTAAAATACCAGATTACCTATAAACGCACTCACACCTGACATTCAAAACCAGTCTCAAAACTGATGAGCTTTTCCTTGAATGTACTCTGACTTAGGTGTTCTCCATCTGAAGAGATGCTAACCTGAAAATGCTCATAGAAGCATAAGCGGCCACTTCAACGTAAGCCTCATCAATGAAGACCGTCTTAAAGCAGGAGTACGGATAGCGACAAGTCAAAATTTCTTCATAAAATTCAAAAACTTCGTGAAGGTATGACGTAGTATGTTTAAGTAACGGAAGAAGTTGAGGCAAACAAAAGTGGGTAACCTGAAAACAAAAGAATAACCAACTCAAAGAAAGGGTTATTTAGTTTATAATAAATTTCATATGTTGAAAAGAGCTGGTATAAATTAGTAAGCTTTTCAGGTCAGGTTTACAAATGTTCACTATACTAAAAAATTAATTTAAAATGGATTATGTTAAAAGCTTATACACAATGAAAATAAAACTGTTCCAAATTAAATATTTTCTCTTATGCATTAGAAAGAATTAAATTTTAAGGCTTAGCATAATCTCTTATGTATCTATACCTAGCAAATGTTGAGTATTTTATAGTAATATTTTAGTAATTTTTGTGTGTGTACAATGTTGAAGATTGAACCCAATGGCTTTCACACACCAGGCAAAGACCGCTAAACTGAATCTAGAAATTAATGGTTTATGTTGCCCTGTAATGATGGCTCATAACAGTAATTCTAACTCACGCAAGGCTGAAGTCAGCCTGGGCTACACAGACACCTCAGCATAAACTCGTTAATGCTGATTAGTACTATTGGCAAACCAGGAGCAATCACTGCAGTCATCCTCTGATACTTCAGCTACAGACCAAAAACCGGTGCCGAATATGGCGAACCGTAATGGTAGAAAGAAGGCGAAAAACTCACAGTAGAAATAACAGTTGTGGTTTTCATATTAAGCTAAATTCAAAACAAGTATCACAGACTGTCTTATGAAACAACTCTATGCCAGATGAACGAAGAAACCAAGGACCGTGGCTACATATGTAATCCCAGTGCTTCATGTTCCAAGAATGGAGTCCTGTCAGGAGAATTCTGAGTGCTTGTAAGGAAACTCCCGGGAAACCAATACAAGAATCTTGCTATCCTGGTCAGTTTCTTCAAAATCATTGGAATTGTTTTTGGACTATGTTTTTGTGACCCTCCCAGGTGTAGCAGATAGAAGTAAGTTTACTTCAGATTATTCACTAAAACTGGCTATTGTTGTTTATACACCTCTATGCTAAAACTTGTTTGCCACATGGAGCCACCAATGGCTTATTTCCCGCATGTGGCTTGTCCCTGTAATTGCTCATACTTTACTCATGTAACTCTATTTAACCCTCAGAGTTAACTGGTCGGATGCTCTGAATAAAGCTCTTATTCGGCAGCTCACTCTCCCAGGCCCCACTGCCTCTAGAACAGTGTCAACAGTGTCAACAGTTCAAAGCTGGTCAGAGCTACAGAGTGAGACTGTCTCAAGACAAACAAGAACCTAGTACTGTTTCATCCAGAGAGTATCATAGGCAACCATTTCATGTTAGACAAAAGTTTGATAAATAAAAGCCACATGCAGTAGTGCATGCCTCAATGGTCAGGCAGTTGAGGCAGGAAGACTCCCATGAGTTTGAGGAAAGCTTGGGCCACATAGCAAGACTGTCGAAGAAAAACAAAAACAACAACAACAAAAAAAGACAAAACAAAATAAACCTAAAATGGTTTGAAACATCAGGATTAAAAAAAGTAGACACCACAGACGGAGTCACAGCTAACAGGAGATGTGCTATGATTAGAGAAATGTATGTACATATAAGTAAACTATGTTAAATATATATGAAAACTTTGTGGGGTTTTTTTCTCTAACACAGTGCTTAGCATTAAAAAAAAAAAAAGTATGCTTTGGCTAGATTGTTAAGTTCGGCTCTAAAATCAAATGTTATTACTAATTTCATCTAAGTCCCATCTCTGGAAGCTGGAAAACTACAATTTGGAAATTAAAGCATAGTCACTGGACCATGGAACATGTGACTTCAAGAGCTATATACACAGAGACCTTATTTTTAAAGAAAAAATAAAGTAACAATAAGATTTATTCTCACTTCAGCATACTGAGGTATTACTAGAATCCTGGTCAATAAACTCATCAAAATGTTTTTAATTCCAAATCAATGTGATGTGAAATATTGTCTTTTTAGTGACAGTATTAAAGTTCTTTTCATAAGGAGTAAAAGTACAGAGAAAAAAAGACGAGTGAAATGGGTATATACGTACCTCATGCATATATGGATCCACAAGTATCTCAAATGGTCCAATAGCCAAGGAGATATTGGATGCTGCTGTAGGAATCATAAGCATATAATGGAAGGTCTTCTTTCTCATGTCATGAGTATACACTGTCTCCACCAAATCTCCATTGGACACGGCTACCATTGCAGCATCTACTGTAAATTCTAATTTCCAGGTACACAACTCAGAGTATGAATCAACACACGGGAACCAAAATCTACAAGCAGATTAACAGTACAAAATATACTTTAGACTTAAAATCTCAGGTCAAGTCTTACTATATAATAGAATCAGTACATAGTAGCAAAAGATCAACAATTCTAAAACACTAAACACAGCCTTAGAAGAATTAATAATCTGAAGAAAATACTCACATTATATTTCAGTAACATGTAGTGAACTATAGAGCATGAGAAAGAGTGGATTACAATTTCACATAAAGATGTAGGTCCTTATGTAAACCTACTATGTTAAACAGCAGCAAAAAGCTAGCTATAAAGAGCACAACTCATGAACAAGCCCCTTTACTTGAAGTTCAAAACCAAGCACAGTCAATGGTATTTCAGGATCTGAATGACTAGACAGAATGCCAGTGGGAACACTGACTAGAAGCAGAGGAGACTCTGCCAAGTGGTGGTGCTATCTGTGTAGATCTGCGTGTGACCTCAACAGGTTGTTCACTTGTGAAAAGTTAGTACCTTTTTACATTTAAATGCTGCAGTTTTCTGTATGCATACCACACTTCACTATAAAGTTAAAAGAATCAAGCTAATAGGTCATTTCAAAACTACTCCCTAAGGAAAGTGTGGATGACAAGACCGAGAAGGAATAGACATGACTCTGAAGCAGCTTGGGGGTGGGGGCACAAGCTTACACCTGCCATTCTAAAAAACACACTGCATATTCAATACTTAAAAATACTTAAAGAGAAATTAAATTAATTGAAAGATATGAAGTCATAATCTACCTTGTAGAATTTTGATACCCACAGGAGAAGACATGAGCACCTCTCTCGGCCATACTCCCCTCTACACTGGGTACCACGAAATGAAGACCTCCTTTTGGCTGATCCAAAGAAAAATTAATATGTATCTTCAGGACCTTTAACTCTGCAATAAGTAAATATATACATTCACTGACACATACATAAGCAACAGTAACCTACATAATGAATATGCTACATGAGAGCCACAGCCTGAGCATTGTATTAAGAAACCATAGAGTTGCTTGGGATGTAGCCTTGCCTAGATGCTAGAGGGCTGGAATCAAATGCCGGTACATAAAGCAAAGACACCGTAGCACTTGCCACGGCACAGGCGTTTCCAGAGTTCAGCTACACTAGCTGAGCGCTTGCCTCCACTCTCTCCAGCTGTTGCCCGTCGTCTCTCACAAAGCACACCACTAGCCATCGCTTATTCTCTTCTCAACATTTCTGACAACATGTAATGTTTTCAGAGAAATTTCAAAGCCCTTAATGTGGATGCTTTATGGCCTGTCAAATCCAACTGCAATTCTACTTTTCAAGTTTTTTCTCCTTTCCTATATTCTCCCAAACTGTGAGTTCTACTTGACTTTGGAGAGTAAAGGAAGGGAAGCAGGGTGGGGAGAATTGAAGAAACTGCATCATCTATTATGCTCTTCAATTATATCCTATTTCTATATAGTAAAGAACACCTTGTGCTAAAGGGAGTTATTTTAATTTCACCCAGATATCACAAGTGCATGGCCATGCAAGGATAAGCTTCTACATGAGCCCGCGCCTGAGTAATGCCACTATTTCTCACCTGCTCTCAAACACACGGAAACAAAGTGTTTGACTTTTATAAGATTAAACAAAGGTAGACAGAAATTTTCAAACAATAATTGTACTGGCTAAATCTTTAAAGAATGGATCATGAAGATTTAGGAAGGAAGTATGCAGGGCATGTGGCAAAAGCCCACGTGCTAGCATCTACTCTACCACAAAGTAGCTCAGTGAACTTACTGTGGGACTTGAGAACGCTATTCTGTAACAAGGAAAAACTATGACTTTAATGCTCCAAAAATGCTACTCTTCCAAACAGATCTGACAATGCATAACACATGATCTATCTACACGGATAAGTTAAAGTACCTTTCAGTAAAAAAAACAAAACAGAGCCAGGTGTGGTGGCACACTCCTTTGGTCCAAGGATTCAGGAGACAGAGGCAGATAGGTCTCTCAGTTCGAGGCCAGCCTGGTCTACAGAGCAAGTTCCAGAACAGCCAAAAAAACAAAAGCAAAAACAAAAAATAAAAAACAAAAAAACCCACAGTAAAAGGAGCTGGTGGCATAGCTCCTTTGACAGAGAACATTCCTTGCACCTACAAAGTGGATTCCTTGCACTATGCAAACAGTGAAACCAGGTAATGTTGTAACAGTCTGTGGCTAACATATTCATATTAATCCAGGTCCCTAGAGAAGAAAAGAATTTTCCAACTCCTTTCATGCATTTGTACTGGTTACTTTACAGCTAAGGCATCCATAACTTTCTGGTCTATAAACTCAGCAAGATTTATTTCACTCTACAGTAATACATTCCTGGTAGTTTACCATCGACATGCTTCCAGAGCTCTGAGGGAACCTTAATGCAGAGTTCTCCATTGCCCGCATCAGGGTCCACAGCACTGACTGCAGCTGCATATGCATTGGAAAAATAATTGAGGTTTCTCCTGGGAAGATAAAAGCCAACTTGTAATAGCAGCAAGCCACATATTTCACTAGATTTTCCTAAATACCAATGGCATCAATTATTTCTAAGTATTATGTCTTCTTACACAACTTATAAGAATACTTTTCACTATGTTAAGAAGTATTAGCGTGGGGGCTGGAGAGATGGCTCAGAGGTTAAGAGCACTAAATGTTCTTCCAGAGGTCCTGAGTTCAATTCCCAGCAACCACATGGTGGCTCATAACCATCTATAATGAGATCTGATGCCCTCTCCTGGTGTGCAGGCATACATGATACAGAATATTGTATACACAATAAATAAATAAATCTTTAAAAAAAAGAGAAGTATTAGTGTGACAGACATGGTGGTGCATGCCTTTGATCCCAGTACTCTGGAGACAGAGGTAGGAGGATCTCTCTGAGTTCAAGGACATCCAGGGCTCAAAACAGGAAGAAAGGAAAGAAAGAAGGAAGAAAAGAAAAAAGGAGGGAAGGAAGGAGGGAGGGAAGGAAGGAGGGAGAACAGCTAAACTGATATTTATGGTCATTAACTCTGGAATGCTAGGATCACTACTTGTCCAGTATCAGTGTTAAAATTAGCTTCAGACCCTATGAGAATCTCCTAGAAGCTGGCTAGGGTGGGACTCTATCCTGTCTGATTCAGTACATACTGATGTTGTTTGTCTGGGATCACTCTTTAAAGCAATATGACACGTCCTAGGCTAGTTAAAATACTATCTTCATTCTTCAATGAGTTTGGAACTGCACTTGGCATCCCACTACAAAACACCGAGAATCACAGAAATAATATGACCTAGTGCTATCAAGGTTTTTTAAAAATGCCCTCCAATATAGTTGACAGTGGATATTGTATTTCATAAGATACTTTAAAACAGTGAAACCATTTAGTAGAGTATTTCACAGTGTCTCTGCTCTGAAGATGATGGTGACCATCCAATTCACTGAAACAATTTCTTGGTATTTAGCAAATGAACACAGATAAGAACATTAAAACAGTAACATGGTTAAGATAATTTAACAAAAATAAATGTACTGAAAATTCCCAGATAATACTTCTTTAAAGGTGTAGTATGAAGAGGGAAAATTTAATAACTTACTGTGTTGGACAAAGGTAAGGAAACCCTTCAGCGAAATTTGCAGGACAGCAAAAGCAACAGAAACTATACAATATATAGGCCTAGTACAATAAGAATGGAAAAGTCTGTTGAAAAACATTAACCCAATCTCTAAAAAATTGACAGAATGACTTAGAAACACCAACTTCTGAACATGACCAACTTACTGTTTTGATTCACTATGACAAACTTCTAAGGTTGGATCATTATAAATAAAAGCAGCCTCCAAGTCATTGATCCTGACTCGGTATATTCTACACTGTTTACTGTTCAACTTGATTCTATTCAAGTTTGCAACTGTAGGAAATAGAGTCAGCTCCACAAATCCCTGTAAAAATAAAGAACAACTATTATAAATGCTAGAATGTTATAGAGCACATCTCTTTAATTACTACTTCTATAAGCTACCTCCAAAAATAAAATCCCAAGTAGCTATGTACATATGAGTGTTCTCCAAGAATCTTAATTGTAAACATTAATTGTACCAGTGACTGATCAAGTACAATTTATCTAGTCTTTTCCAGCCTCCCTTTATCTGTGCAATTTCTAGTAGGTAAGCCATCGTTGACTGGAAAAGTGAAAACATGTACTAGTCTCAAATACAAGAATTTCTAGGTAGACTGCAACCAAAATAGGCTAGAGGACCAGAAACTGGTAGAGGAGAAAGTCAGTCAGGAAGTTGAAGTCAAAGAATCTGATGGTACAAAGAAGTGGGCTTTAAAAACTACAATATTGAAGCTAACAAGTGTGAGTCTCTTCACGGGAGATAAATGAGGAAACATAGCAACAAGTGCTGCCAGAGAGAACAAAGACAGGTAGGAGCAGCAGTACCTCCAAATACTGAGTGACTGCCTACCCAGCAGTCCCATGTCATATACACTTCTACCATGTTACGTAAGGGGTATGCTGTCCGTCTAAAGAAACTATCTACTACACCTGACAGCTAGATACTCTTACCAACATCCTGCGTTAACTTGAATGGGGAAGACAGGTAAACTATGGCATGCAGGCCCAGTGATTTTCATAAGCTTGACTGAAAACTGTTATGCTGACACATGAACCCTGGGAGGGCATAAAATGTTTCAGATGCTATGTGGTGTGTACAAGGCTTTCAGAGTCCAACAGGAGTCAAACAGTCAGCATAGAGGACTAGACATAATGGCTGTTGTCACATGGCAGGTACCATCCTACCTTCTCTAATCCTGATACCAAGTCTGATGAAGAAAGTGCTACTTGAAACATTTTACCCATGCCCTAGAAGATGTAAGTACTGTTGGAAAGTATTTCCATGTTAGCTTTTATACATAAATTAATAAAGTTAACAAAACGCTATCTAGATCTAGACCTATCTGTTTCTACAAGTCTACAATCCTCTGGGCACAGGGGCTTTCTATAAAGCTCATGAATATTTTCTGTATAACCTTTATATTAAGCCCTCAAAAAGCAATTATACAGCCACTATGCTCCCAATTCCCAAAAAAGAGACACACGGGCTTACATCAATCCATTAGCATGGATCAACAACTTAATTCGTTCACAAAGAGCAAAGGCCAAATACTATGAAGAAAAGCTTTGTATCTAAAAGTGCACATTAAACTGATGGTCATACATGCTTCTAACAGTTGGACTTGAGAAGTGAAGGCAGGAGATGGCCACAAGTTTGAAGCCAGCCTTGCCTACATAGCAAAATCCTCAGCTGGTGGAAAGAGAAAAGTTGCAAACCCCAAACCAATGTAGAGCCCTCCCTCCACAGAATCTTAAGAGAGGCTGAAAGTCTCCATGGAGACCCAGTTGGCCTCGAACTCAGATGTCTATCTGAGCTGTGCCTCTAAGCTGGGATTAAAGCTTAGTGACCCCATGCTAGGCCCCAACGTGTCTCAGACTACTCTGTCAATCACCCAATGACCACCGTCCATAATGGGCTTAGATTAAGTAGAAAACCAGCAAATAGAACCAAAGGAACTTGGTGCTAGGAGTAGTGGCACACACCTTTAACTCCAGTGCTCAGAGGCTGAGGCATGCCTGATCTACATAGTGAGTTCTGGGACAGCTAAACTGCATAGTGAGAATGTGGGGCGGTGGGGCAGGGAAGGGGAAGAAAAGGAAAAAGAAGAAGAAAAGAAGAAAAGAGATTCTGATAGATCTGTAACTTCAGCACTCAGAAGGATGAGAA
>JADRCH010000007.1:5734564-5798751 GCA_019843965.1 Rhynchomys soricoides | reverse complement strand
AGATCTGTAACTTCAGCACTCAGAAGGATGAGAAGAGATTCTGATAGCTCTGTAACTTCAGCACTCAGAAGGATGAGAAAAGATTCTGATAGATCTGTAACTTCAGCACTCAGAAGGATGAGGCACAAGGATAGCCAGTTTGATGCCAGCATGAGTTATACAGTGAGTCCCTGTGTCAAAAGTGTATAAAAAGAAAAGTGAACTAGAAAGTTATGGAAAGAGCTATTAACCTATCGTTACCTGGAGAGAATATGAAACAGCATTTGGTTTTCTACACTAACACTGATACTATAAAAGCGAAGGAAGTATGCGTCAAGGAAACTGTTCCCTGGTCTGTCCCAGGGCCCTGACCTATATGCAACAATCAGCTCTATTAACCGTCACAAGCTTCCGCTCTACCATCTGACATAATCCAAATCCTCAGACTATCGAACACCTCAACATGACCCTTCTGTTTCACAGCAAGGTATCCCATGTCTTCTAATCTTTCTGAAAGCTCTTTATTTACTACACTTAAATGCAGTATCTCCTGAATGTCTGAGAGAAGCTACCTGTTCTCTTATTTACGATAACTTAGTGGAAACTGCTATTTCTTGGCCATTTATTATACTGAATATAGTAAACACTACCAAAGCTGGGGCAGCAGTCATTTGTAGTTAAATGCATATTTCCTAGCAATATGGAAAAAGCCCTTGTAAATATCTGAATACAAGATCATCACCTAGAACTGTACAATCCTGGTTGGCATGGAACACATGCCTATAATCCCTGAAGTCAGGTGGCAGAGGCCAGAGACCCTTCTGACAACAATGACTCCAAGCTCCTTTATCTAAATCGCTAGAGTTCCTCCATTCCAGGATGACAATCAAATCACCATCAGAGAGAGACACCTCCAGACCACTGATACTGACATAGGCCTGACCATCAGAGACACCTCCAGACCGCTGATACTGACATGGGCCTGACCTTCTGAGAGACACCTCCACACCGCTGATACTGACATGGGCCTGACCATCTGAGAGACACCTCCACACCGCTGATACTGACATGGGCCTGACCTTCTGAGAGACACCTCCACACCGCTGATACTGACATGGGCCTGACCATCAGAGAGACACCTCCACACCGCTGATACTGACATGGGCCCGACCATCAGAGAGACACCTCCACACCGCTGATACTGACATGGGCCTGACCATCTGAGACACCTCCAGACCACTGATACTGACAAGAGTCTGAATGCCCAGTGTTTCTCCTTTTCTTCCATCAGAAACTATTGGACTGCTCCTTTTCTCCTCTTGCTCCACAGCTACATATTCGTCAACTTTCTCTTCCTCCGATGAATGGTTCTTCAGAGGATCCTCTGCAGGACAGGGCTACACCAGCCAAGACAGCCTCCTCTGTCCATTACCCTCTTCTCTGATTATAGCATTTCTCTCTGTAGAATCCTCTCTGTGCCCAGATGCATGTTCAAAATTTACTCATGAATGGGTACAGCCATCAAAATACGCCACGGAGGGAGAATGCATGATTGTTTTTGTTTTTTGCTCTTCTTTTTGAAACAGTATCGCACTATGCAGTCCAGGCTCACATCATGCTCCCAATCTTCCTGCCTCAACCTCCAGAGTGTGGGTGTTACAGGTGTGTACCACCATTCAGTTATTTAAGAGGCAATTTCTCCATTTTTCTCAGGCTGGCCTACATTTCCTAGGCTCAACTGATCTTCCCACCTCAACCTCCGAACTAGGATTGTAGAGAGTTAACATTGTATCCATCTTAAACATAGTAGTGGATGTGGGGAAGAAAGATATAAACAAATAACTTTCAATGGTGATGCTCAGTAAACAGAAAAAAATTCCAGGTCTTCTGGAGAAAAATGACTCATAGTGCAGTAGCAGAAGTGATTTATTTAATTTCAAGTCCTAAGCCAGTTCACAGCCCTAGAACAGAGGCTTCTGAGTAAACGGGAAACCACTCACTACAACGCAGTCTCCTGAATCTATTTTCTGAGACTAGCCAGAAGGATCTGCAACCATACGCCAGGTCACTATCTCTTCTGAAAACAAACAAACAAACAAACACCGAACCTTGTTGATATTATCATATCTTGGTTCTTCTGAATTCTTAAACATTTCTCTAGTCCAGTTGTCAGGCAGGAAGTATTTAGAGGTCATGTGATTAAATGATATCATAGATCAAGTCTATTAGAATAGGACTAATGTTTACTTGTTTAGCCCTATAATATAATATATGTTGTAATAATAGGTCCCTGGCCAATGAAGTAAGGGCTATTATGGTGGAAAAGGTAGACTGCTGATTTCTCTACTCCAAGATACTAAATCCAAGCAACCATCTATCTCTTGTGGATTACAGAAAGTAATGGCACAGAAATATGAGCGATGCCCAGCAGAGGTTCTCCTGCTAGGCTCCATGCAGGCACTAGCTTTGTTCCTATTGACCCACTTTCCCACTATATACCCAGCTCCCTCATTTATAAAGCTGGGATTGAAATCTTATCTACCTCAAGAGGTTACAGTGAAGAGTCAATGAGTTAATTACATACACCTTAAGGAATGTCTTATAGACAAGAGTGATTCAACTAACATTCACTATAATTCAATCATGTTGACTCCAATAACGCTAAGCTTCACTAAGAGCTACATCACGAGTTTCCTATACTGCTGGAGGAAAAACTTAAATTCACGTTATCTACATAATCCACCTAACATGTTCTATCCCCCAAAACTCAAGATAAATAGCAACATGTGACAAATATTACAAAAGAAATTCCACATATGAGCAGTTGAGTCTAAGATTGCTATGACTACAGGCTTATCCTTGTCTAATGCTCAATGTGAAAGGTGCTTGATCATAAAGACTTCCTATTCCACAACATACTTAATATATTGAACATTTTAGTCAGGAAAGGGGAGGTGGCGCGAAAGGAGACAGCACTATAACAAAAGGATATGATAACCACACAGACTTGAATTCTAATTTCTCATTCTGAGGTACCATATATAATCTGGAAGACTACAGAATCCCCAAGAACTGTGAAAGGCTGACTTAAACTGTTTATGATGACCGGGAATGATCTTACCACAACAGATTTTCTCTGGAAGTTTATGTTGTTGATACAGACGACCTGATGGGTTGTATATATAAAAGAGAAAGAAACTACTATTATTATATGAAAGCATAACTCTATCCAAGTACAAATGGGGGACTGTATTCTAAGCAGCTCAAAAAACACACAGCAAGTATGTCTTCGAATTCTACAAAATGAGTAATCTGCTTATTTTAAATCTAGCAACAGCCACGAAAAGGTTTGTCTCTACAAAAATACAGCAGTATTTTAAGAAAGGTTTGTGAACCCATGGAGGGGAAGGGTAAATCTGCTGAACAACACTGTTATTTTAAACATATTCACCCTACAAACATCATGTCCCTGGAGTGGGCTCTAATTCCCCACTAGTTTCCAAGGCTCATCGAGTCACTCACAGAATCAATGAAAACAAAATCAAAGAGGGGCAAGAAACGGAGTAGGGGAAAGGTACTTATAATTTGTACGGCCGTGGGCTTTCGAAGCCCTTGTCTCCTTTCTTCCTGTTCATCCTGGAGGACTCTAAGCCGGTGGGCGGCATGAAGAGCTCCTGCAGGGCTCGCCTTTCAAGCTGCTCGGGGGGCTACAGCGCATTCCCGGTCGAGGCCCGTGCACTCTGAGCGACCGGCCACCCGTCCTTCGCCTCTCGTCCCCTCCCCGACCACTCTCAGCCCCCTAAGTCCGGCCCCTGTCACACAGATGAGCTTTTCTACAGGAGCTCAAAGCCTCCGCCGCCGCAGCCGGCCGACATTTTGCCGGTCACCTCTGACCGGTGACGTCAGAGGAAATGAAGCCGCCTCGGAGGCAGAACCCGGAAGTCATGTCCGCGCGTCAGTAGGCGGGGTTTGCGCGGTAAAGCAAGGTTTTTCTTTGGCTCCTGTTTTTCTCGTTTGTCTCTAAAATATTTATAAAATTTAGGAGAGCGGAGGAAAAATTTACTAGGCGAGAAGAGAAGATCGGGAAGGAAGGAAGGGAGTTTAAGTGTTTAGCGAATCGTGCTTGTGTAAGTGTGGAAGACAAGAAGCCAGGTATAACCGAGGTAAGGAGCGAGGGGCTAGGAGCTAGTAATGGTCCCGAAATCATTGCTGTGTCAAGAACAAACTCACCCATTTGGACCCCGTGATTTAAACTCCAAATGTGTAAATAGACCGCAGGGAAATCTCAAACCCATCAGTCCCAAGTCCCAAGGCCTCAGTATTTATCTTATGAATTAAATACAAATCAAATCACACCCATAAGTACAGAAGACTTTATTAAGACATTTTGAAGCCTTTGTGTGTGCATTTCCTGTTCTTAGGGGTCAAAGATGCAAACCAGTATCCGTTAATTCTGTTAATTGAGGATTGGCCATTAACATTTTTTTCCACCTGCACAGATTTGACTCCACTTAAAACTTTTTACTCCTGACAAGGTCATTGGCTGATTTTAAATTAATTTGAACTTTGGTCTAAAAAAACCAATGAGGAAAATAAAGCCATAATTTTATTAAACGTTCCAAAACTAGAAATTATTTTTCCCAGTGAGCACTTATTTATTAAATCCACACAAAGTAAAGGTAGAGCTCATAAGTGGGTTACACAATCTTTGTGTGGGACTACTTCCTCGTGCGTTTTCATTTGCTGGGAGGGAGCATCCTCAGACTTGACATCATTTTCTACAATTATAGAATAACCATAGGGGTAGCAGAAGGCTTCTTCCAAGTTGGAGTCTTCTCAGAAATGCAGGAGAGTGCAGTGATAATCACACCTAGTGGAAACTTTGCTGTTTTAAAGGTACATTGAGGTTAAACTCGATGTTTTCCATGGAGGTGCCAGTCTGCTCAAAAATCTTTGCTCAGGAAGCTGGAAAGTAATATAACTATCTGTGGTCTCACCTGGCTTCTTCTAGAAAGGTGGGTGCAACTGTCTCAACATCAGTACAGGACACAAAAGTCTGTGGTTTTGTGATATACATTTGGTTGACAGGTCTATGGTCTGGTTGAATCGCTGTTGGTGTCAATCCCTAGGCCAGTAGCTCTCAATTTGTGGATTGTGACCTTTTAGGGGGTCAAAAGACCCTTTCACCGGATCACCTAAGGTGTACAGATGTACACATCAGATATTTACATTATAATTCATAACAGTAGCAAAATTACAGTTATGAAGTAGCACTGAAAATAATTTTATGGTTGGGGTCACCACACCATGAGGGACTGGATTAACAGGTTGCAATGAGAACCACTACTCTAGGCCAACTGTTAGCATGACCTCAATTGATTCCCATTGGCCACTGGTTTAGCTTAGTAGGTCAGTAAGTTGATTCTAGTCGGTCTTTACTGCTTGGGTCTGGTGAGTCATCACTGATTTCTATGTATGGACTGGGGAAAGCCATAGCTGGGGCACACAAGACAGAAAGTGCCAGGACTTTGCAGGGCATAGTTCCTCATTGAGAGTGGGAGCAACCAGTGAACAGGAAGAAGGAATTGCCAAAACTAGAAATGATGTGTGTTTCACTAGTGATTTTTACCCACACAGGGGAGTACTGCTCCTTTACAATTCCTCATAGGATGTAGGATTAATCCCACTTTATCAGTAGTGCATAGTCAAGTAAGCAGAGGCCACTGATACACAAATTTCCACTGGTGATGGCTGTTCTTGGTTGTCACCTTGATTACATCTGGAATTAACTAAAACCCAAGCAGCTCAGTACATCTATGGGAGATTTTTCTTAATTAAATGTTTGAAGTGGGAAGACCCACTTTTAATCTGGATATTCTGAGGTGGGAAAATCCACCTTTAATCTAGGACACATCTTCCAGTAGCAGCCAATAGAAAGGGCAGGGAAGAAGGAAGCTTTTACTCTTTACCTGTTTGTTCTCGCTCTTGTTGGCAAGTTCATTTCTTCACTGGCATTGGAGCTTACTTCTTTGGGATTCTGGGGGGATACTGAAGTCCAGCTCAGACACACAGCCTCATAGACTGAACAACTACTGCATTCCTGGACTTTCCATTAGTACATAGCCATTGTTGGACTAACGGGACCACAGCCTGTAAGCCACGCTAATAAATCCTCTCTTTCCCTCCCTCCCTCCCCCCCCATCTGTCTCTGTCTCTGTGTGTGCTAATAAATCCTCTCCCTCCCTCCCTCTCTCAGTCTCTCTGTGTGTATACATAATACATATACATGTATGTAGATAGATATACAGTATACATAGGAAGAGCTTTTAACAATATAAAGCTCTGAATGAGACTATTACTAATAATTCCTCAGGAAACTCTAAATATATTAATAACTAGGACACCAAGTCATAAAGAATTATATATGAAAAACAGAACTTTCTTCATATGAAATTCTTAACAGACTTCAAGATATAATAAATACAGATTTTTTTTTTTCAAGAAAGGGTTTCTCTATGTAGTCCTGGCTGTCCTGGAACTTGATCTGTGGACTAGACAGGCCTTAAACTTAGAGATCCATCTGCCTCTGCCTTCTAAGTGCTGAGATTAAAGGTGTGCACCACCACTGTTGCCACCAACAGGCTTTTTTTTTTTTTTTTTGTCCTTGTAATATTGTGAGCATTTTACAAATGTAACCTGAAGGATATGGAAGTACCTTATTGCATTTAAGAAATTAAAAAAAAGAGCTAAAGAGGAGAAAAAGAAAATCGAATAAGGCCAGCAAGATGGTTGAGCAGGTAAAGATGCTTGCTAGCAAGCCTGGCAATCTGAGTTTGATCCCTGAACTTGAAAGGCAGGAGGAGAAAAATGGCTCTACAAGGAAGTCCTTTGCTGTGGACATGCCTACTGTGGCATATGCACCCATGTACACACATCGTGTACATACACAGTAATCA
This sequence comes from Rhynchomys soricoides, assembly GCA_019843965.1. Lineage (NCBI taxonomy): Eukaryota > Metazoa > Chordata > Mammalia > Rodentia > Muridae > Rhynchomys > Rhynchomys soricoides. The sequence continues at coordinate 5,791,816 of JADRCH010000007.1, read as the reverse complement.
TAAGGAAAATTTAATTTTTAAAGAAGTCAGGGATAAAAATATGCAAAAGAATTTTTTATTGCATCCAGCAACTTTATAAAGCAATTCAGCATGTCGTTCTTTTAAGAAATGAGTCTTCTTGAATTATAAACTTTCACACCATTTTGCATTGAAGACCGAGAATATTTAGTAAGCAAAGCACCTATAGTTTGCTTCTCTCCGCACAAATCTCTGTGGATAAAAATAAATGAATGCCATGAACATTTTAGGGAATGTAATTTGATACAAAGCAGCTCCCTTTCTTACTACCTGCTAAAGCCATGTTTCTAATCTGGGAGAACAGCGGCAACTGCTTCTAAATCTTAATTGAGGTAGGCAGATTACATGTGTCATTTCATTTAACCTTCATATGAATAGGTGTAATGAGTTGTTTAACCCTGTATTAGATATGAAGAGACAAAATCAGGTAGTCAATGAGGGTCAAATTTGGCCACCATGCATGTATGACTTCAAAGTCCCATATTATTTCCATTATATCATGCAATCTTTACATTCCAAATGGAAGCAGTGTGATATGGCGGAGCCTACAGTCCAAGAGCCTGTATCCTAGGCAACCAAGTATGTGCTTGTTTAGATTATCTGCCCTTCTTGGACTTTCTGTACCTCAAAAAGAAGATTGCCTGAAGCATATTGAGGAAGGCGCAGATGACAGACAGACAGAGCAAAGAAGGCTGTGACATACACAGAAGGGCTTGTGATTTAAGTATAATTGAAAAGCAAAGCTAGCAGTAGTGTTTTTAAATAGGCAAAGCATAGTATGACCTGAGCTTTAAATGATGAAGGCAATGAGCTGACTATGGAAGCTGGGCGGTGAGAACGTGGAGGACTCATTATGGCGTTACCTTTTACCAATTGATAGGTCATGGAAAGCTTCAACCGTGAAGCCAGAATAAGTTACTTCATTTATTCAGGCCTGGATGAAGGTACCCAGAAACACATGAATAAAAGAGAGGATAGGCCCTGTAGCACAGGTTTGTAAGTCTGTAATCTTAGCCTGTTGGGAGTGTGAGGCAGAAGGAATTGAGGTCCTGCCTGAAATATGAGTGAGTTCCAGGCCTACCCAAGCAACTTTGAAAGAACCTGTCTCAAAATAGAAAGGTGGAGGGAAAGGGAGAGAGGAGGGCAGGGAGGGAACAAAGGAAGGAAGGAAAGTAGGTAGGTAGGTAGATAGATTGGCTGATTGATTTAAAAGGTTAAGGGTGAGATGGCTCAGCAGATGAAGGCATTTACCACCAAGCCCGATAGCCTGAGTTCAATCCCTGGGATTGAACATCGCAAAGAGAAAGAACCTACTATTAAACATTGTCATCTGATTCTACATATGAGCCATGGCATATTCTTCTCCCTCTCCCACAAAAAACAAGTAAATAAGTAAGGCTGAAGACAAAGCTCAGTGGTGGAGAACGTGCCTAGTTCAGTTGGGAAGTTTCTTACAATGGAGAAAAAGAACATGGGGTTGCATGACACTACAGAGTATGTGTCGTGGGGATAACCCAGGATGGGAGAAAAGAGATAACTTGGCTAAGTCTTAGAAAAGGCCAGAAGACATGAATCTAGTGCAAAGGGAGGACTGGGCTCAAGAGGAGGGGCAATGGAACTGGAGAGATGGCTCAGTGGTTAGGAGCACTTGTTCCACAATCATGAGGACTGGAATTTAGATCCCAGCACTCATGCTATCAAACCGATTGTTCCCCAAACATCCCAGCTCCAAGAGGGGCAGATACAGGAACCCTAGCCCTAACCTAACCTAATCCTAACCCTGACTTAGGTAGGATAGAGCTTGTGTTATGGCCAAAGAAGCTCCATGTTATGCTGTGTGCCCATCGTGGTATACACCAACTGTCCATCTCTGACTCCAGTCCCTGGAAGATAAGTTCCCAGTAACCCTGACCCAGTGACTTCCGCCCAAAAACATACAGCCATGACTATCTACTTGTTATATGACTACTTTTTTGCTTCTGTAACTTGCTAACGCAGATACTCAAAGATTGTTTTAAGTTATCTTAATCACTCAACTTGGCAGAACAAGTTTTTACTTGCATAGATATTGAAGGTCTTCGTGTGGTTTTTCCCCTTCAAAAGTCCTTGCCCAGTCCCCTCCTACATGGCGATCTCAAATTTGTCTCAGAGATTGTTCGTCCTCCAAGCAGCTAATCAATAAATCTTTTAATTATAGTTGGATTGAGGCTATGGTCTTTTCCCAGGAGTCACAAACCCCACAACACTTGCTAGCTTCAAGCCTAGCCAAGATAAGTCCTAGGTTCCTAAGAAGTCTCTGCCTCAGAGAAACAGGCAGAATGATGGAGAAAGACATCTGATTCTTCTGGCCTCCATGTGCATGGGCATCCTCACCCTCACACACATGTACCCATACTCACTCACACAGACAGATACAAAGACACCCGAAGACAGAAAGAGGAGGTACAATTTATACACCATACAGGGGGACCAGAAGGAAAAGGTGCAGAGATGAGGGGGTTGAAGGCTTGGCAATGGGAAAGGAGGTGGCTCCTGTTTAATTGCTTCCATTTCCTCAAGGAATGAGATCATAAGCTGGGGGTGAAGACACAGTGGATGTCAGTGGCATCTGAAGATAAAAGGCTTGATGAAGGTATAAGGGTAGAAAGATGAGTGACAGGCCGGGCTGGGGCTGAATTCTATGGAATTCTGGTGATCCCGTGGAGACTTTTCTCCAGATACTTCAGCTACTGATGTCAGTCATAGCATAAGCAGGATGTTGTGTTTCATGGAGAGGGAGAGAGAAGTGAGAAAGAACATGTACAAAGCAGGCGCTAGAGAGAACCTAGAACAAAACCTGTAGAGCAAAGAGAGATGATCACCTACAAGGTATGCCACACCACTGATGGCAGTGTTAATGGATTTCAGGGGTTGGCAGACTAGAGACATCAAGGCTAACTTGCTCTTCTGGAATCTGGCCTCTACTGTGATATCAAAGAATAATTTAATAGTCATGTATAGTGGTGGATTCCTATAATCCCAGCATTTGAGAGGGCGAGGCAAAAATGATCGTGAACTGCAGAACAGCCCAACCCATATAATGAGGCTATCCTGGGCTATCAGATGAGACCCTGTCTCAAAACTAAAATAAAATAATAAAACTTATACTAAGTTAAGACAGCTGATGGGCAAGGTAGCTCACACCTGCAACCGCAGCATGGAAAGGAGGATCAGGGGCTCAAGGTCATCCTCAGCTACCTAGCAAGCTGAAGGCCAGTCTGAGCTACCTGAGACTGAGTTTCCAAAAGCCAAAGCAAGGCTAAGGAGGAAATGGCTCAGTAGGTGAGGCGCTTGCTGTACAAATGTGAGACCTGAGCTCTAATCTCCAGAGGCTCCGTAAAGCTGGATGCCAAAACATGGGTCTGTATCCCAGCACTCCCTGGTGGAGACAGAAGACAGAGACAGGAAAACAAACAAACAAGGACAACAACAGGAGAACCTGTCTCAAATAAAGTAAAAAGGGAAGGGGAAAGACCAATACCCAAGGCCTCCACACACGTATTTGCATTCATGCGCGCGCGCGCGCGCGCGCGCGCACACACACACACACACACACACACACACACACACGAATGTACATGCACACACTCCCAGGTTAAATAGATACATAAATTTAACCAAAACAGAAGAAAAGAACAACAGAATGACAAAAGTACTAGCTGAGGCAGCAGGCGAGACATGAGTTGGCAGTCAGTAAGAGGCGTTTACCTGAGACATGAATATGTCTTCTCTCCCCCAAGGAAAGGTGATCTTGGGGGAAGGAGAGCAAAGAGTTTTGTGGAAGGAAAGCTAAGTGGAAAAGATAACACGCACTCCACCTTCAGAAGGAGATACCAGACAGTGATAGAGGAGGCCACCTAAGAAAGTTTCCAGGCACACTGTGTCTGCAGGGAATATGCAAACATCGTAACCCGTTCTGAATGAGTTACTTACTGGATATATGGAGCGATGTCTTCTTCCGTCCACTTTTCTCTTAGAGAGAACAGACTATTAAAACGCTCCTGTGTTCCCTCAGGCAAATCATCTACTTTGAGCAAAAATATGATTTCGGGTCTTGAGTTTCTATCCACCAGTGCTAAACCCTACAAGTGACAAGAAGTTTGAGGAAAGGGAAAAAAGTCTGTTAAAGTAATGATCTCATATTTAAATATTTCTTTCCATTACATTTAATCCAAGGAATTTAACATACCACCTAGGTGAAACTTTACAGAAAGCCTATCCAGAGGCTGACCCGCAGCACGTTTCATGCAGAGTTCCTCTACGCTGTGATTTCTTTGCTGTCTGCCTGCCGAGATGGCTTTAGTGCTAAATGTCACCAGTGTCCAGTCACTGCCAAATGCCGCAAGCCCTTTCCTTGGCTTCTTGGAGTCACCCTCCCAGCCCCATCTTCTTGCTAATGTCCACCTCTCTTTCCTCTTTTCTTCTCCCTCCACCTCTGACATCATTGTCTTCTTTCCTGTCTTATTTAATGAGTAGTTTCCCAGACCGCCACTCGATCCTCTTACCCGTTTCTCCACCTGTCCTGGGTAACCTCATCCTACCCCACAGCCTCCGCTGCCCTTGCTCATGACGGTAACATTTGCATTTTTTACTCAGATACCTCTTCTGAGCCCCAAACCCACACATCCAAATTACAGAGGATACTGGCCCCATCCCCACTGCATTGGAGAGGCAGGAAACCTAGGTAACTGAGATTCTGGTATTCAAACCAGAAATCTAAGTGGTCAGGAGTGGCAAGTGCTAAAGCCTCAAGATTTTCCTACTCATCACCCAATATCTACTTCTGTTTTGTTCATTAGTTTAGTGTGTGTGTGTGTGTGTGTGTGTGTGTGTGTGATAGAGGGAACATGTACACACAGCAGCGCACATGTAGAAATCAGAGAACAAATTAAGAGAGTCCATCACGTGATTTCTAATTAAACTCAGGTTGTTAGGTTTGATGGCAAGCATTTTTATCTACTGAGCCACTTCATGCCTCCTCCCTATTATCTGTTTCTTTGGCCAGTGTTCCTTGGGGTTTGTTTGCTTGTTTTTGAGACTGGGTCCTCTCTAGCCCAGACTGACATATACTCACTGTGTAGCCAGGGGTAATTTTGAACTTCTGATCCTCTAGCTGCTACACTAAATGCTGGGTTATGAGCATACATCACCATGCTTGTCTTAGTCAGGTTTCTATTCCTGCACAAACATCATGACCAAGAAGCAAGTTGGGGACGAAAGGATTTATTCAGCTTACTCTTCCACATTGCTGTTCATCACTAAAGGAAGTCAGGACTGGAACTCAAGCAGGTGAGGAAGCAGGAACTGATGCAGAGGCCATGGAGGGATGTTTACTTACTGGCTTGCTTGCTTCTCCTGGCTTGCTCAGATGGCTCTCTTATAGAACCCAAGACTACCAGCCCAGGGATGGCACCACCCACAATGGGCCCTCCTACCTTTATCACTAATTGAGAAAATGCCGTACAGCTGGATCTCATGGAGGCATTTCCTCAAGGGAGTCTCCTTTCTCTGTGGTAACTCCAGCTTGTATCCAGTTGACACACAAAGCTAGCCAGTACCATGCTTAATGTATTATGAGTTGCTGGGATTGAACCCAGGGCTCTGTGGGTACTAGGTAAGTACTCTACCAACTGTGCTACAGTTGCAGCCTAGCCACTATCCTTTTCTTTCGCTCCACTCATAGTTCCCTTACCACCTGTGCTTAAGTCTGGTTGCAGACCTTCCTTCCTAAACCCTAACTTGGCACAGACTGCTTACGTAGCACTCACGAAGCCCTACATTCAATCTCCAGCACTGCTTAAAACCAGGAGTAGTTTCACATGCCTATGATCTAGTGCATGCAAGGTGGAGCTAGGGAGAGCAGACGTTTAAGGCTGTCTCTGGCTACATAGAGAGTTCAAGGCTAGCCTGGAACATACACAGTTCTGCCTTAGAAAGAAAAAAAGAAAAGAAAGAAACAAGGTGAATGTGTATGCATAATAAACTCTAACTTTTCTTCAAAAAATTTTTATGTGATACTATTCTATATAAAGTATCTCTCCTTAAGTACTGGGGGAGTTAAAGGACTCTGTGGTGGGAATAAATGAAGACTGTCCACCTCAGGTTATCTAGGGAGATAAAATAGCTGAGGTTCTGGTATTCCGCTCCAGGACAAGAATCACTTCCGTAGTCAGACATCACTGGAGAATCCCAGGCACAGTCCCCAACGACCTTACCTTGAGTTGATCAAGCCTAGTTGTCATTCCCTCGGGAACACTCTGCTGCCACACTTCCTGAAACTCCGCCAGATTAAACTTCATGGCATTCTGCAGCAGCATCTCTGCGGTCGCTCTGCATATTTTGTCAGCATTCAATTCAAAATAGACTTCATCTAAGGAAATGGTGTCAGACAGGTCAGACACCTTCTTCTGTTAAATGGCATTTATTTAGTTACTATTTGTGTGTACCTGCATGTACACTCCCCGAATGAACCGCGGAGGTCAGATGACAACTTTCAGGAGTCTGTTCTCACCTTGTAACAGGGATAAAGTTCAGGTCACCAGGCTTGGCTCAGCCATCTCACTGTGACTGTATTAGCTTATTGTTATGGCTTGTATTAGCCCAGGGAGTGGCACTATTAGAAGGTGTGGCCTTGTTGGAGTAGGTGTGTCAATGTGGGTGTGGGCTTTAAAACCCTCATCCTAGCTGCCTAGTAGCCAGTATTCTGCTAGCAGCCTCCAGATGAAGATGTGGAGCTCTCAGCATCTCCTGCACCATGTCTGCTTAGATGCTGCCATGTTCCCACCTTGATGATAATGGACTGAACCTCTGAACTTGTAAGCCAGCCCCAATTAAATGTTGTCCTTATGAGAGTTGCCTTGGTCATGGTATCTGCTCACAGCAGTAAAACCCTAACTAAGACACGTATCATCCAATACAATACCATTACTTCCTTTAACTCAACAAAATGTCTTGGAAGGAATCATGGTCTCTGCCAACCTCACACAGGCCCATGTTTCTTATTACCACCAACATACTTGTCCATCACACAAGTAGAAGACCCACCAGGATACTCTCCACTCCTCACCTTTGTCCACGTATTTCTTTCCGTAGCATTTAAGACAGTGTTCAATCATTTCCCTGAAAATTTAAAACACACAAGAGAACGCATGAGCACTTATACATATTTTAAACCCCACTGACACACTAAAAACTTAGATATCAATTAAGGATTTGAAATATTAAATTCCTTTAATAACAAGTAAGACTTAAGAACTTACTTAAGTATTCTGGAAACTGCTACATGCCAAGGCCTGTTCTACAAAAATTAGCATGAATTACGTAGTCATATATTTGTTGTCATACAAAAGCTCAAATTACAACCATTAATTTTTTTTTTGAGTGACCAAAATGTAGAAAAGATGATGCAGATGTATTCACCCCAGTGACCAAAAGTCCCCAATCCTTTCTGGTTATTTCTTTTTTATTTTTCCCCCTGGGGCTACAGAGCAGCTCAGAGGTTAAGAGCACTTGCTGTTTTTACAGAGGACCCAGGTTCAGTTCCCAGCACCCACCTGGTGGCTCAGAACCATCAGTTACCTCCAGTTCCAGGAGGTCTGATGCCCTCTTCTGACCTGTGCAGGCGGCAGCCCGCATGTACACAGCACACATGCAGGCAAAGAGAACTCATACACATAAAATAAAAATAAACAGTTTTAAACTTTTCTATAATAATCAGAATAAAAATGTTATTATGCACTCAGTTTACTTCTAGTCTTGAAAAAAATGTCCACTGTCTTAAAGAAATCTGCAGAGACAAATAATGAAGATACTCACTCTGGTTCCAAAGGTCCAAGTTCCTGTAGGCATATAGTCAAGGGAACTTTATTAAAAGACCAAGATTCAGAATCCACAAGCTGCATTACATGATTCAGAAGTCTGATCTCATAATCAAATTCAAGAATCCTCCAGTAACCTACAAATTCCAAATGTCAAACTTACCAAAGAACATTTTAAGTGAACTTATTAGATAATCAATAAACAAAGCAGTAACACCGTTACCTATAAGGCACTGCAGTGGTTACTGTTAATTGTCAACTAGATACAACCTAGAGTCCCTGGAAGAGATTCTCCAAGAGAGTCAGCCTGAGGTAATCTGTGTGCTGTGATGCTGTTGATCACAACTCTCTGACCACAGCTATGAGAAAACAATGAGTTCTCACAGCACAAAGAAGTCCAGTTCACCGCAGAAGTGACAATTCTGTCAAGGTGTGCACAAGAAAAATAACCATCAGCAATCAAGATGGCTTTCCCCATTCCTAAAGAAACTACATATAGACCCAGTGGAATTTTCTTCAGCAGTAAAGAAGAAAATGAGGACATTTGATGGAAAATGGATCGAGGTGGAGAACAGTATGTTAAGAGAAGTGAACTAGACAGGAAAGACAAGTATCGTGTTTTCTCCAATATACAGAATCTACATTTGTGTATGTGTAGATACACATTATATTAGGATGTAAAAGCAGAAACAGGATTGTAAGGAAGAAGTCTAATGGGAATGGAGAAGGAAAAGAAGTTGAGGGAATGTGTATGGTCAGTAAGCCAGAAGGAAACCCGTCTCCAGGGGAGGTCATGGAGGGGCAGGGGGAGAGTGGCTAAGAACAAGGCATAATGATACATAAGCATGAAAATGTCACAGTGGAATCTGTCTCTTTGTATGCTAATTATAAAATTAATTTGAAAAAAGACACTTGTCCCCAGAAGAAGTACCATTGGATGTGGTAGTGTGCACCTATGATCCCAGCACTCTGGAAGCCGAGGCAGGAGAATCTCAGATGTTTAATGCCAGCTAGCTACATACCAAGTTCAAGTTCTAAGCTATCAAAAGCTACAGAGAAATAGCCTACACGTTAAAATGCCATTTTAAAACTGATAGGTCAGCCACCACTTGCAAAAGTACCCTCAAGTTCATAGCTATCATTTTTCATGGAAATTTTCTATTCTTATTGTGGAAAATTGCAAGTGTCCCTAAGAAACAAATTGTGTGAAGTAAAGCTAGAAAAGAAAGTCAGGTGTCATCTATGCATTTCTAAATGCATTAAAACTAAAACTAAAGGCACTAAACTAAAACTTTATCTGTTGCTATGAAAATGAATTTGAAAGACATCATTAAAATACATTATTTGGTTTGCCTACCTCGATTTAACTTTGAGCATCATGGGCCTCCAAAGGCCGTGGTAATTACCAGGAGGCATTCTTAATTAAAATCCTTATATTAAATGCTTAAGACCAAATGAGCAAATGGGTTTCAAGCAACCACATAAAGGCTAAAATGCTTCCGGTTAGTTCTTAAAGGGGCATGGAGTGCTTTATTTAACGGATTTTGCCACATTTAAGGGGTGAGGTACATGAAAGCTGATCTTGTTTGGAAGATTATGAGCAAACTGAATAGTATATCCACCGAACCACACTGGTTTCCCTCTTCCTAATGAATAAGTTGGAGAATCAAGTTGTTTCTCTAGGCAAGCTAAGAGTGGGCTCACAGCCATGCATGGTGGCACATGCTTTTAACATCAGTACTTGGGAAGCAGAGGCAGGAGGATTTTTATGAGTTCAAGATTAGCTTAATCTATTTAGTTAAATTCCAGGCTATCCAGGGCTATGTAGTGAGACTCTGCCTCAAAGATAGAGAGATAGAGAGATAGATAGATAGATAGGCAAGCAGACAGACTGACAGATGATAAAGTGGGCTCATAGATGCATATAAACATGGACTCAAAAATGAGTACAGATCCAGATTCTGACAAAAATGCTATATTCCAGAGCAAAAGACAATCAAAAGCTCAAGGGCACCACAGAACCCCTCCATCAACTACTGAGATTAACCTTTTTTAGGTGCATTTTAAATGATAAATAATGTGTCTTAGTCAGGGTTTCTATTCCTGCACAAACATCATGACCAAGAAGCAAGTTGGGGAGGAAAGGGTTTATTCAGCTTACACTTCCATGCTGCTGTTCATGGAAGAAAGGAACTGGAATTCAAGCAGGTCAGGAAGCAGGAGCTAACGCAGAGGCCATGGAAGAATGATGCTTACTGGCTTGCTTGCTTCTCCTGGCTTGCTCAGCTGGCTTTCTTATAGAGCCCAAGAATACCAGCCCACAGATGGTACCACTCACAAGGGGCCCTCTGCCCTTGATCACTAGTTTGAGAAAATGCCTTACACCTGGATCTCATAAAGACATTTTTCTCAACTGAAGCTCCTTTCTCTGTGATAACTCCAGCTTGGGTCAAGTTGACACACAAAACCAGCCAGTACATAATGCATGTTCATCAGTGCCTTGGCATTAGTGTATGAGGAAGCACAGCTCACATTCCAAGCTATTTAGAAATTTAATGAAGTTGTAAACTGATTCTAAACTAGGAATCCAAAGCTCTGGGACCAATGCAATGACTGTCCGTCACTCAGCACAATCCCAGACCCTGGCTAGGCCTTCATTTAAAAGTTGATTTCAATGAAGAGACTAGACTACTTGATACTCAAGGACCTTCAAAGAGAAAGGCCCGTAGTGAGTGGTCAAGGTGTCGCTGGTCATAGACTGACAGACTAAGCTCATGTAAGGATCATCTTATAGCCTATCCCATATACCAAACATTGTCATTGTGTGTATGTGTGTGTGTGTGTGAGTGTGTGTGTGTGATGGAATCCAAACATGAGGCCTCACCACATTCAGCAAGTACTCATCTGTTCGGAATATCATTAGCTTTGAAGATAAAAGGAAATTAAACAAGAGGTATGCACCATGGGGCAGGGGCCCAAAGCCTCTCTCTTGCGTACGATACAGTCTCACCATTATGAATGGTACTAGTTACACTACCTCCAATCTCACAGGCGTTTAGGACTTGTAGCTGAGCCATCATCTCTTCCTCACTTGCCTGAATTTGATTAAGCAAATCCTCAGTTGTATACTGAAACAAACAACATAGAAACGCATTTTCATGATCTGGGAACAAGGACTTTCTTAATCTTCTCGTTGAGTGTTGGAGAATAAATAAAGGTGCCTGAAGCACACAGTAGCCCCTCGTGGTTTCCCATCCCAGTACTAACTCTGCCCCATCCTGCTCTGTTTCTTTTTACCTCTATTCTAATCCAATCAAGGCAATATTGAGAGACTAGGATTGCATCAGCCTGTACCAGCACAGCAGGCCAGGCTCCTGCTTCCCTTCAGAGGTCACATGAAGTCAAGCACATTTAAATGGCAGCATCCTTGACAGCATGCCACTTTCTATCTAGCCAGATTGCTTTATGTTTGAAACTTATATCACACAAGTTTTAAAGAAGTGAGACTGTCACCCATGATAACAAGGTATGGTAGCACACACCTACAGTCCTAGCACATGAAGAAGCAGAGGCAGGGGGATGGCTGTGAGTTCTGGGCCAGCCAAGTATACAGAAAGCGATTCTTAACCTCCCTCCTGCTCCCTCTACCAAATTTTAAATTTTCAAATAAAACCAGGAAATACAATTCTTACTTTTGAGCGGCTTGCATCCTCTTCTTTCTGGCTGTCAGGGCCTTCGTAGGTATTTTCCATTAGAAGTCTCTTTAGCTTTTTTAACTTAGGTCTGCATCTTCTTAATTCCCAATAATTATTAGAGAAACCAAAGATCTGGAAATCACAATGCAGCCTAAGCCTTGAGTGACCTTTCCAAAAATAAAACATTTCCACAGAGCCCTGCTTGCTCAAGCACACACAGAGAAGACAGCCATGGATCCTTTCCGGGCATCCATACAATCCCACCAACCAGATGGGAACATCTGAACATATAAAGTCAATAAGAGAAGTGCCAAGGGTGGTGGCATGCATGGTGGGACACAGACAAAGGACAAACATCCATACACATAAAATAAAAATAAATAAAACCTCCAAAAAGAAAAAACAGGGCTTGGCAAGGCAGAGCACATTTTTAATCCTAACTCTCAGGAGATAAAGGGAGGGGGCTCTCTAGGACTTCCAGGCCAGCCTGGTCTATACACGAGTTCCAGGCCAGCCAGGGGTACATAGTGAGACCCTGTCTCAAACAGACAACAAGTAAACAAAGACATCCAACCACAGTGGGGGATCTAAAGGGCTAGCCCGGTCCTAGCCCTTAGGAGAAGAACAAGAGTTTAAGATCAGCCTGAGCTACAGTGAAAGATGGTCTCGAAATACAAGCTGGAAAGGTAGCTCCGTGGTGGAGAACTTGCCCGGCATGCAACAAAGCCCTGGTTTTGACCCTGAGCACTATCATATAAACCAGGTATGGGGGCATATGCTTGAGATCCCACCACTTGGGAGTTGGTAACAGGAGGATCAGAAGTTCAGGGTCATCCTCAGCTATATAGCAAGTTCAAGACTATCCTGGGCTATATGTTTTATACACACACACACACACACACACAGAGAGAGAGAGAGAGAGAGAGAGAGAGAGAGAGAGAGAAAGGAAATTTACTGGGAATTTCTCCATCCTAACACTACATAAATCACTAAAACTTCCCAGTACGTTCCCTTCTTTTCTCACCAATCCTGTTTTTAAGGAAAGAGCTAACCTGAGTCATTCTGAAAGAATTAAGGGCTTTTGCTTCAATTGTTAGAGACACCCAAGACGGGTTGGAGACTGTTGTTTGGTAACTACCATCAACATTCTCCAAAGACTCTATATTAATGAGCTAATCTAACGTCAAAACTAAGACACACACTCCTCTCCAGCCTCAAGTTCCTTCATTTCTCCACCTCAAAAATACTACAAACTTACTAGTTAGGGTTGAGGGGATTCATTTTTCAAAACATATTGTGGTGGTCTGAATATGCTTGGCCAGGGAGTGGCACTATTTGGAGGTGTGGCCTTGTTGGAGTAGTGTGTCACTGTGGGTGTGGGTTATAAGACTCTCATCCTAGCTGCCTGGAAATGAGTCTAATGCCAGCAGCCTTCAGATGAAGATGTAGAGCTCTCAGCTCCTCCTGCACCATGCCTGCCTGGATGCTGCCATGCTTCCTACCTTCAGGATAATAGACTGAACCTCTGAACCTGTAAGCCAGCCCCAATTAAACGTTGTCTTTATAAGAGTTGCCTTGGTCATGGTGTCTGTTCACAGCAGTAAAACCCTAACTAAGACACTATCTCCAGCATAATTTACTAAAAATTGGTAAAACATTAAGAATAAGCCACTCGGTAGTTTAAAGGACCCAACAGGTTCTATTCCCAAAACACACACACACACACACACACACACACCCCTGGCATCTAACAACCATCTGTAATTCCAGTTCCAAGGAGATCTGATGCCCTATTTTGGTCTCTAAGGGCACTGCATGCACATGGTTCACAGACATAGATGCAGGTAAGACACACACACAAAATTTTTACAAAATAAATAAGTTAAATTAAATAATATTTTTTTAAAAAGAATGAGTTACCTAGTAAAGTTACTACATTAAGACCAGAGGGGGCTGGAGAGATGGCTCAGTGGTTAAGAGCACTGACTACTCTTCCAAAAGTCCTGAGTTCAAATCTCAGCAACCACATGGTGGTTCACAACCCTCTGTAGTGGGATCTGATGCCCTCTTCTAGGGTGACTGAAGACAGCTACAGTGTACTTACATATAATAAATAAATCTTAAAAAAAAAAAAAAGACTAGAAGTGTCTGGGGGAAAAAGTGGAAATATAAAATTCACAAGCAAAACTAAAAACACTGAGGAACTTCAAACTCTAATAAAGACAGTTTTTGATTCCCATGACAACACATATCTTATACCAAAAGTTTTTAACCAAAGGCAAGCTTGGAACACACACCGCCACTCTCAGACTCAGGGACAGGACAAAGCGGTACCTCCGTGTGAACGATGTTACTCGGCGTTTCCTCCTCCTTCAGCTGGTCTGGAGTTCTGCATCCAGGGATGGAAAGCAGCATATTGGATGTGTCTGCTATCTTCAGGTCGTAGGTTTTGTCTTTACTGCACAACACAGCTTGTTCATCCTTATCTCCCCGAATCACAAAACTACAGGTAAACGAGGGGGAAAGACACGGCTTACCGAGACTCTAGTGGATAGCTCACTTAAGGAACTCCCAGATCGTCTGGCTTCTAGATTTAAAAGTAAGCCTTGAGAGTGTGGTGCTTTGAAGGACCCCAAACACAGGGCCAGACATTTGAGGGCACAAGGTCCCGAGTTGGCAGCACTTCAGGGGGGGGGGGGGAGGAGGTAGAGCCTTGCTGGAGGAAGTATGTCGGGGAGGGGGACTTTGAGAGTAAGAGCCTCGCCCACTTCCAGTTCATTCTCTCAGCTTTGTGACTGCGTAGGATCTCAGCTTCTTCCTCCCACTGCATGCCTGCAGCTTGCTGCCATGCTTTCTGTCAGGACAGACTTCCATCTCTTGGGAACCGTAAGCCCAAATACAGTTTTCCTTCTATAAGCTGCCTTGGTCAAGGTGTGTGAAAACTGCAAAGACACTGATACAGGCCCCTGTGCTACAATGATAGAGTCCATAAAATACTGCGACATGTGAAAGCTAGCTAACTTTCTGGTACTTAACCAAAGAAAAACAACTAAATACAGGCCAGAACGATTCAAAGAGACCAGAAGGTCAAAGATCACCAGAAACATGCTGAGACAATCAGAAGATAATTTGTCAAGATGCTGTGGTATTCAGCTGGCTGAAGGGTCAATGGTGATACTCACTTTCGACCTAGCAATCAGGAGGTGGAGGCATGAGGGTCAGAAGTTTCAAGAAAATAATAAAATGGTACATGGTGGGTCTGAGGTCAGCCTGATCCACTTGAGATCCTTTCTAAAAATAAAGCAACAACAAAACCAAAACACCAAACCAAAAAAAAAAAAAAAAAAAAAAAAAGCAAAAGAAAGAAGTCTTCTAAAACAGACTAAAGTAGTACTTAGTAGGGAATACTGACACAAAGCAGACTGGAACATGGTGGGTCTGGATAAGACCTAGGATTCTGCATCTCTAACAAGTTCCCAGAGAATGAGTATACAGCTGGTACCCACCCAAGTCATCCATGTTTGATTTTGCATAATCAGAGGTGCACAGTATGGCCTAGTCATCAGCTATATGGTAGAGAAACTGGGACCCAAGGAAAGACTGCAACACTACGTGAGAATCCTGTCTACAAACTAGACTGAAGACAGGATAGAGTTCGCCGCAGCTGAAGATGAAGGCAAGGAGGGGGGAGAACAGAGACAAAGTGGTAGCGTGTCTGCTGTGGGTTTTCCCTGCCTACGGTGCATTTTACACTTACGTGCACAATTCACTTCCCTTACATAAATAAATAAAAATGAATAATCTAAAATATGAGACTAGAATTTTCTAAAACAAAACCTTTACTTTAGTATCAAGATAAAAGGGTTTTTGGGTTGGTTTGGCTCTTTTAGACTCTTGGTGACAATGATGTTTACTGGGCCCAAGTACTTACTCGTCAACAGTCATTTCTACATCCTATTACTCCCACTGGGAAACATTTCGTTAGGAGAAAGGTAAAACCAGGAGTTCAAGGTCAGTCCTGGCCCCAAGGCCAGCTAAGGCCAGCATAGGATACACGAGACCCTGTCTCAAAAAAAAAAAAAAAAGAAAAGAAAAACTAAAAGTGAGAGGTACGTTTTATTCCACCTCTTGTTCATAAACAAACAAACAAACAAATAAAAAGGGAGGCCAAAGTGACCCAGTCCATCAGGTCAAAAACCGACATGAGCCGGGGGTGGTGGCGCAGGCCTTTAATCACAGAACTCAGGAGGTGGAGGCAGAGGCAGGTGGATCTCTGAGTTCAAGACCAGCCTTGTCTACGAATTGAGTTCCAGGACAGCCAGGCTACACAGAGAAACCCTGTCTCTAAAAACAACAAACAAACAAACCAAAACCTGCATGAGAAGCCAGATGCACTCGTGGGCATCTGTAACCCGAACTCTTGTGGGCAGATGGGAAGTAGAGACAGGAGAACTGGCAGAAGCAGCAGAGACAAGAGACACCTTACCTCCTCTGACCTCAAATCACACAGTCCCTCTTTCTCCCCAGCCCAGCATAAGAACAGTTACACAGTTATAAACCTATAATCCCAACACTGCACATTAGAAGTTCAAAGACATCCTAGTGAAGTCACTGCCAGCTGAGTAGAGACTCTTAGGAGGAGGGTTTAAAGGCATGCTTTAAGATCTTGGTTTTGCCAACTGTGATGGTTTGTGTATGCTTGGGCCTGGGAGTGGCACGATTAGAAGGTATGGCACTGTTGGAGTAGGTGTGCCACTGTGGGTGTGGACTTTAAGACCTCATCCTAGCTGACTGGAAGTCAGTATTCTGTTAGCAGCTGTCAGATGAAGATGTAGAACTCTGAGCTCCTGAATCATGCCTGCCTGGATGCTGCCATGTTCCCACCTTGATGATAATGGAATGAACCTCCTAACCTTTAAGCCAGCCCCAATTAAATGTTGTCCTTATAAAAGTTGCCTTGGTCATGGTGTCTTGTTCACAGCAGCAAAACCCTAAGACACCAACTAAGTTAACTAATTACTATAAATTAACTGAACACAGTAAATACAAATCACACCTGGGATGGAAACAGATAAGTGAAGTTTTTCCTTAATTCTCTTAAAAACTGTTTTGTGATCAATATGTGGCTGGTGAACTAGCACACTATGCGATGTGTCAATTAAGCAAACTCAAAGAGAACATAAATGGTCCAGTTAAAATGACCCTAGCATGGGGAAGAATGTCTAAGTAAAACACAAGAAGGAATCAGCTTGCAGGAGACATGTCTGCACAAAATAGTGGGACCCAAGACTAGTTGAAGAGGATGATTCATTTGGTATAGGTGCTTGCCTCTGGAAGAGCCGATTGTTTTGTTTTTCGACTTAAGAGTTTCTCTCGGTAGCCTTGGCTGACCTGGAACTCCCTCTGTAGACCAGGCTGCCTTGAACTCAGTGATCGGCCTGCCTCTGCCTTTTGAGTGCTGGAATTAAAAGCACCTCCCAAGTACTAATTATGACCCATCTCTTCAGGCAGCCTCTATTTTTCATCTGTTTCCCCTTCGGGACTGGAGTCCTGCTAACGGGGCAATCTAGCAGAGGCATTGAATCCTCCTGACAGATGACAGCACGCTTAGGATCCTCCCACCGGCCTGTACGGACCCAATCAAAGCAACTCTCTGGACCAGTTCCTCATTCCGAGTTCCCCAGGCGACTCCAGGCAGGTAGGAGGCCTGTGAGGCCGGGGGATCGGCGCACACGGGCTCCACCATCCCGGCTCACCTGTCCCCGGCCTCCAGCTGCTGGCACAGTGCTGGTTCCAGCTCCAGCAGACAGAAGTCGCCGGTGGCCGCGCCGGGGCCGAAGCTCAGGCAGTGCACAGTGGGCAGCAGCTCGGCGGCGTTCAGCTTGGCGACCTGAAGCGTTGCATCCACTTCCTCGCGGGTCCTCCGGGAAGCGAGCGGCGGGGACATCCCGCAGCACGGAGAGGGGCGTGCCCTCACCCGAACTCCCGGGACTTCAAAAGCGCGCCAAATCCGCTGGAGCCGACTTCCGGGGCGGGGTGGGGCAGGGAGGGGCGTGGCCCGAGAAAGTCGGAAAGCACCGGGACGCGTGAGTCCCCCGGCAGTCCACTCACAGCGTGCAAGTCCCAGATTGCTGAGGACAAGCACGGCTTCCCCTGAGGACTCCAGGAAGGTCGTGTGAGCAATTCTGTGTCCCCACGGGACCAAGCACAGAACTTGTACCCACCCCTTCCGCCGCCCTGTGCCCGCCTCCTTTCCCGCCAAAGCTCGTTTTCCTCGCCAGCTGCAGGGGTTCCTGTGATGAGCTATTTGTGTGCAAACTTTCTTTAAGCCGTTACTACATCCCAGTAAGGCAGGATCCTGGTGATCCCGCCACGCAGAAGCAAGCAGAATGCTTGCCAATGGTGGAACAGCCTTAAGATGGCAAAGTCTGAATCCAGCTTGCTCTATGGTGGCTCCAAAATAGCCCTGCCCAGTCTTGTGCAGATAGCCCAAGATTAGGAACCAGATCCTAGCAGAATCAGATGCGGCATCTCATTTGTTTGGACTTGGAAACCATCCTACTTGGAAGGTAACTTATCTCCCCGTTCGTTAAATACGTCTTTTATGCTAAGTGGCGTTTAGCCCGCCTGATACATTCCTGGGAGAGTCTGGTTAACTCAGCATTGTAGGGTGTGGGGTTTTTTTTGACCAAAGTTTACAATGACGTGAAACTGCTTTAAGATGAAGATTCATTCATAGACTCACATCCATTCACTTGTAACTGATGTGCGGTCTCTCTAAGGGATGCCAACAGACTCCTGCAGACTGGCTATCCATGAAAGTTAGAACAGTAAGAGGAATAACTGTTTTCAGAGAGGGTGGTTTCTCACTCCTTCCTGTAAAGTAAACAAACAAATGAATAAATAGAAAGGGAAGCCAAGGTGACCTAGTCCATCAGGTTAAAAACAGACATGAGCCAGGGGGTGCTGGCACCATACCTTTAATCCCAGCACTCAGGAGGCAAATGGAGGATCTCTGAGTTCTAGGCCAGCCTGGACTGTAGAGTAAGTTCCAGGACAGCCACACAGAGAAACATTGTCTCAAAAAATAAAACAACAAACAAAAACATCTGAACCGCCAGGCAGGGTAGTTTAGTCCCAGCACTCAGAAGATAGAGGCTGGCAGATCTCTGAGTTCGAGGCCATTCTGGTCTATATCGTAAGCTCCAAGCCAGCCAAAGCCAGATAGACCCCATCACAAAAAAAAAAAAAAAAAAAAATCGGCTCCGGTAAGAAAAATGATGGAGTAATATACTGAATATGAAAGTGTTGAGAATTTATTAGTGGTTATCTGAGATGGCTCAAAATTGAAAGGACTTGTCATGCAAGCTGATAAAATTACTTTAGTCCCCAGAAGATATAGCAGAAGGAGAGACCCAACTCCCAAAAGTTGTCCTCTGACACATACACATGCCCCAAGGCACACATGCACACATACTGAGAAGTCAGCTCAGGAACTCTGGGAAATTCCACCAGGGCCCCGAGCTCTTCTGGAAGAAACAGATTAAAGAGAGCACGTAGGCTGGAAGGGAGGGGATGATTAAGCCCCTACTACTTCATTCCCTGAAGACCAGTCACACTGTTCTGCCAATTACATTGTGCCTAATGGCTGCTGCTTTAAAAGCTATAAAAGCTCGCTGAATGGGCTGCACATGGTCATTCCCCCCTCCCCCCCACCTTGGTGTGCAGGATGACCCCAGCATGCTGGAACAATAAATTCCTCTTGCATTTTGCATCGATCCCTGACTCCATGATGTTCACTCTGGGGGTCTCTGGGAAGTTAAGGCTCCCCAGAGTCTTACAATACTTTCACATACACGTATAAACACACAGTAATACTAAATAAGATAATATTATTTGGAAGACAAGCAGCCATTGAAAGTGTGTTAAAATGGAAACATTCAGGCTGGTGAGGTGTCTCGGTAGTTAAAGGAGCTCACTGCCAAGCCTGATGTCCTGAGTTAAAATCCCAGAAACTGCAATAGGAGAAAAACAACTCCTGAAAGTTGTCCTCTGACCACCCCACATGTGTCATAACAAGTGTGCTAATCGGGAACAGCTTACAGTTTCAGAGGTTCAGTCCATTATCGTGGCAGGAAGTGTGGTGGTGTAGAAGAGCCAAGAGTTCTACATCAACAGGCAGCAGAAGGAGACTGTGTGTCACATTGGGTGTAGATTGAAGATAGGAGACTTCAAAGCCCACCCCCACAATAACACGCCTCCTCCAAATAGGCCACACTTCCTAATAGTGCAGCTCTCTATGGACCAAGCATTCACACATATGAGTGTATGGGGCCATTCCTATTCAAACCACATCTAGAGAGAACAGGGACATCCTTACTGTCTTCAGTTTTGTGACATCCAGCAATTTCCTTATTCTTCCTAGTTTCAGTCTCTGGTTCTGACATCAGGAAAGCCTGACATGCTTAATCAGGGGCAACTAAGGTTTTATTCTTACTTATCATTACTAATTGAGTAATTTCGTTTCTCTTTAATGAGGCCATAATGAGTTTCTTATTGCTGCAACAAAAATACCCTGCAAAAGCAACTCAAGGAAGGGTTTATTTTGGCTTGAAATTCAAAGGGGATACAGTCTATCTCCTTAGGAGAAGGCATGGTGGCAAAAGGAAGCACTGCCTGGTCACATTGCACCCGCAGTCAGGAAACGGAGAGAAAGGGTTGCTTGTGCTCAGCCTGTTCTTTCTATTCACGGCAGGAGCCCAGCCATTAAATAGTACTGCCCACACTTAGAATGGATCTTCTGACCTCAGTTGACCTAATCTAGAAATCCCCTCACTGACTGCCCAGAGTTTTGTTAGCAGCATGATTCAGAATTCCATCAAGTTGACAACACAAATTACCCATCATATAAGTTCTTTCACTTCCTGAAAGATGGACTGGGGCTCTTCTGTTAAAATGGAATGATTGTTCATGCCAAAGGGTATTAATACAGGCCACTAGGGGAAGAGAATTGTCATTAAGTGTGGACCCTGGGTGCTATGCTAACCTACCAACTAGACAAAAGGTGTGTGCTGGTGCTACAGTGGCAAGTCTGTTACGAGTAAGCACTCTCCCTCTGATTAAACTGAAGTTTGTTCCACATGAGGGAATTCATATTTGGTACAGTAAGCCTGGTAAGGTTTAAAAGAAAGAAAGAAAAAGGCCGCTGGTGTGGGAGGTCAAAGGCTCTCATGGGGAAGCTACTGCTGTTGTTTTATGAAGTGGGCATGGTGTGCCTATCAAATTGCCTTTTAAATAACCATGTCTATTGTTGTAGGTTGGTCAGCTTTTATTAGACGAGCCAGAGGCAATTAAACAGATTCATAATTGGTCAGAGTGCTAAGAATAGTGACTCTGAGCGTTTGCCCATAAGTGTGACACTGGCATTATCCCCTCCAAGGCTCGGGGAGCATCTTGCAAGAAGAAGGAGGTAGAAAGGATGTCAGAGCCAGAGAATAAGGCAGAGAGTTGTGGAATGCTGCCTTCTGGGCATGACATGGTCACAGTGCTCTTGATCTCACAGCAACTGGGATTCCCTGCAATACCTACCAAGGGTTGGGCTTATCAACATCTTGCTACAAGAGGGAGGGGACCCTTCCCCTCTCTGAGGATTTATAGGTAGCAAATGGTTGCTTGGGGAAAGGAAAGACTTTTTTTTTTTTTTTAGATTTATTTATTATTTAATACAGCATTCTGCCTGCATGTATGTCTGCAGGCCAGAAGAGGACACCAGATCTCATTACAGATGGTTGTGAGCCACCATGTGGTTGCTCAGAATTGAATTCAAGACCTCTGGAAGAGCAGTCAGTGCTCTTAACCTCTGAGCCATCTCTCCAGCTCGGAAAGACATTTTCTTTAGTGGTATAGCTAATGGTGAATCGCTTGTGCTCATGTAAGGAACCTCTTACCCACACTCCAGCAAGTAACTCTTGTAAAACTTATGGTCTGCTTCTTCCTCCCAACCCGACACTCCCAGAAATAACACTCAGACTCAAAATATATTTACAAATATTTTGGCCATATAACCAGGCTCTTCTCTGACTAGATCGTAACTTGGAATAGCCCATTCAATTTAACCTACATTCTGCCATGTGGCTGGTAACCCGTGCTCAGGTACCATGCGTCCATCTCCTCACATCTCCCCAGGCAGATCTCCCGCATGGCTCTATCCCAGAATTCCCTCTCCTCCCGATTTCCCTCCTCCTACTTCCCGACTTACCTATAACCATCAGATTCATTATTGACAAATGTCACACAAGGCAACGTAAGACATGAACCTACATTGGTTACTTTTATATTGTTGTGATTAAATACTCTCTCTACAAATATTCTCTCTACAAACCCTAGTGAAACTCACCGGGACACAGGAATGGGAGGAACATGAAATAAAAGAGAGGCTAGTTAGGAAGTTAGGGGTGGCCGTCAGTGGGAGTGGGAAGGGGCAAGAGAGCGTGAATTCGTCACGTTTCTGTTGCTGTGATAATACCAGGTGACCACAGCAGATTAGAGAAGAGGTTATTTGGGCTGAGGATTCCAAAGGGCTAATATTCTATGATGACAGGGATAACAGTGAGGCAAGGCCCCTGGATCAGGAAGCTAAGAGAGCACATCTTACAACAGAGCGAACAAAGTACAGGTAAGCAAGGCTTCTTACTCCCAAAGTTCTCCTCCGATGACCAAGTTCCTCCAGCAAGGCTGCACCTCCTGAACCTCCACAACTATTGGAATGCCCAAGACAGTGGGGACATTTCTCATTCAAACCACCACAGAAGGTAATGAGGAGGGTAAATCTGATCTAACTACACTATGTACAGGTATAAAAATGACATAGTGAAACCCAATGTTATCCGTTAGGAGCCATCATAGGACAGACTAATAGCTAGCAGGTGATCTTCCTGAGATGGTCTGCTTCAGATTATAGTCTGTGACAGATTTGCTCTGTAAACAAGGCCCAAGAGAATGCATTTTAGGAAAGATTCCTGGTATTAATAGCTTTTCCTGTTATTATTAAACATAAATAACAATCACTAGGTATTAGCCCACCCCTTTTGAACAGATATACAAAGATATACAAAGATATACAAAGATCTTGTAGTGATGCTATAGAGACAAATAGATGACTTCTTAAGTCTTAATGATGATCCTTTAAGAATTTCTAAAATTTTATCAGTGATTATTAAGCTCTTTTATAGTGGGACTGCTATTAGGTCCTATTCTGATAGTCAAAACTGCAATGAGAATTCTGTCAGTCTCCCATGTGTCACCAGTTAATTGCTTTTAGATAGTAACCAGACTTTCTCCTACTCAGAGCACATTCCAAGGGGTTGTAAAACAATTAACCAAAGGTCATAAGAAGGGAACTAACAGTTTGTTATAGGTGCTAGGACAGAAGATAAAATATATACTGGGTTTACCTAAACTTCACTAACAACTTAGTGATGGTTTTAAACTTTCAATAATCTTGTGGAGCTGAGACAGGGGATGGATGTTTAGCCAGATAATTACTCCTAATGGGTATGCATGCAAACATTCTCTGTTGTAGACTTCTATTTCAATTGATGATTTGATTTTTGGGTGAACTTGTGGTGAACATTTTAACATGTGATCACTGTATTCTGAGAGACGTTTAAGTGCTGAGGGAAAAGAGAAGAGTCAGGAGAACTCTTCTTAGACAAATAGAAGAGTAGGATCTTTTCTTACCCTGTTCCCCATTCATCCTGCCTTTCCCCCTTTTCTAAGATAGCTTTTATAGAAAACGTTTTACAACCTAAAAGTAAACATTATAATCATTTTTAAAAGTGTCCCCTTTTCTTCCTGTGACTTCTACTAGCAGGCTGAAAGTTAGAGCTGCACAGTTCCTGCTGAGATAGAACAAAGTCTACATCACTTAACCAACCCCCCACCCCCACCCTGCTGTTGGCTACAGGTGTCAATAGCCTAAGCCGGCAGCTTTTTACCCTCAGAAAGAGCAAGACAGTTTTTAGAACTTGTTAGAAGTTATCATTTCGGTATAGTTAGAGAGCTAGAACATCTTTAAAGTTGTTTTGTTTGTTTTTTGTTTTTTTTGGGGGGGGCTTTGTTTTTGGTTTCTTTTGGTTGTTGTTTGTTTTTCATGACAGGGTTTCTCTGTGTAGCCCTGGCTGTCCTGGAACTCACTCTGTAGACCAGGCTGGCCTCGAACTCAGAAATCCGCCTGCCTCTGCCTCCCGAGTGCTGGGGTTAAAGGTGTGAGCCACCACTGCCTGGCTAGAACATCTTTAGACCCTCAGACTTTAAAGCCACATCAGAGTCCTACTCTGTCTCCCCCTCCACTACTCTCTCCAGGCAAGGAGGCGCCTGGCAAATAAAATACAATTTTTAAAAAATGAATAATAGGCTTGGGTGTGTATTGTCATGATGGACAGATTGCCTAGCATGAAAAGGCTCTGGCAGGAATCCCCAGAACAGAGAAAAAAATGTCAGTGGCAAGAATCCCAAGTGGCAGGGAGAAATAGAATCAAGTAGTGCCTTAATATCTTGGAATCTGCCCCACCTCTATTGACATTGAATGACTTCAGATGAGGAAGTTCCAGTTTGCAACAAAATTAATTCGTTCATAGGGAATACAATAACTTAACCATATCTTCTGCCAAACACCATTAGGAATTTTGCTTGTCAAAATAAAAAAATAAAATAAAATTTTGCTTGTAAAACTATTACAATTTTTACCACTAGATGGTGGTATTGCTTCATGTTTCACAGATGAATCCCCTTCATTTTGTTGTTGTTGTTGTTGTTGTTTTTGTTTTTGTTTTTCGAGACAGGGTTTCTCTGTATAGCCCTGGCTTTCCTGGTGCTTCATTCTTTGTAGTGATTTGAATCTGCTTGGCCCAGGGAGTGGCACTGTTAGGAGGTGTGTCCTTTAAGACCCTTGTCCTAGCTGCCTGGAAGGTAGTCTTCTCCTAGCTGCATTCAGATGAAAATGTAGAATTCTCAGCTCTTCCTGCACCATGCCTACCTGGATGCTGCCCCAACTAAATGTTGTCCTTTGCCTTGGTCATGGTGTCTCGTCACAGCAATGCAAACCCTAACTAAGACACTCTTGTTCTCTGTTATCTTAAAAAGAGAAGCCAAGGTGACGTGCTGTGAATAATGACAGGAAAGGAAACGTCTGTATCACTCCTTCCAAAACACAGAGTCACAGGGGACGAAGTGGGAAGACTGTAAGAACTGGAGGATGAACAGGAATGCTGTGCAATGCTGTCTCCTGGATATGGCCTAACCATCATGATCATGAATACATAGCAGCTTCCTGCACAAAGCCTGAGCCAACCACCACCACCAACGACAACACAAAACAGATATGGAGTAAGAAGAAGGGGGTCAGCGGGAGTTAGAGACAGCAGGGAGGATAGTGGGAGTCATGGATTACAGACTTGTCCCATCATGCCTGGTTCTGACCTCTTCATTACTTCTGACATAGCTATAATTCTATTGTTGTGAAGAGACAACATGGCCAAGTTTATAGAAGAGCTTATGGGGGCTTGCTTACAGTTTCAGAGCGTGAGCTTGTGGCTATCATGGCAGGCAGGCATGGTTCTGGAGCAATCGCTGAGTGTTCTTGTCTTGAGCTAACGATGACCACTAAGTAGAGAAAGAGAGAGGCAGGCAGGCAGGCAGGGAGGAAGGGAGGGAGGGAAGGAGAGTGCAGACTGGGAATGACCAGGACTTCTGAAACCTCAAGCCCCACCCCCAGTAGCACAGCTCCTCCATCAAGGACACACCCCCTAGTCTTTCCCAAACAGTTTCACTAAAGTCAGACTCAAATATTCAAACATATTATGCAGGACGGAATGGCGAGCATTCTCATTTAAAATACCATACTTCCTAGTCTCTCACCACGGCCTCTGTGGTGGTTTAAATGAGATGTCACCCACAGTTGCTGATGCTGATTGGGGAGGCTTAGAAAGTGCCACCTGGTTAGAGGAAGTGTGACACTGAAGATGGGCTTTGAGAATTTAAAAGACTTTCACCTTTGCCTTCTCAGCTTCCTAGTTGAGGTTCAAGATATGAGCACTCAGCTTCTACTCCTGCAAGTTTACCTACCACTTGCTAGCATCGTGGGATCTTAAAATTCCCTGAAAATTTAAGCCCCAATATACCCTTTTTTTCTATATTCTTTTTTTAAAAAAGATTTTATTTTTTATTTTATACATGAGTGCTCTATCTGCATATATGCTTGCATGCCAGAAGATCCCATTACAGATAGTTGTGAGCCACCATGTGGTTGCCAGGAATTGAACTCAGGACCTCTGGAAGAGCAGACAGTGCTCCTAACCACTGAGCCACCTCTCCAGCCCTCTATATTCTTAATCATAGTATTTAATCACAGCAATATAAAAGTAACCAATGTAGTCTCTTATTTACTGAATCTAACTGGAAGCTGCTACGTGATATAAGAATTTGAGAAGTGCAACCTTCAATCTCAAACCACTTATAATACAGAGCACAGTGACGAGGGAATCTTGGAATTAGAGAGGAAATAGATGCTAAAAGATGAGCCCACTGTCTTGCAGGGAGTAGGTAAGGGTTGAGACCTTTCCTTACCATCAGAAGGACCAAAGCTCAAATTCTTATAATAAAAAGTAAGTCAACAGGTGTAAACATGATATAGTTATTTAATAAGCATTTTATACAACATGGGAACCTGTTGTCAGTACAAAAACACAGCTCTCACTTCAAAAGCAATAAAAGATAGCTCATTCTAGAGCCAAATATGAGTGACCATACGTAGCTCAGAACACAGATTTAGGCTGCCCCAAGTTCCATGTCTGTACTGGATGGTTTTGTATGTCAACATGACAGGAGCTAGAGTCATCAGAGAGGAAGGAGCCTCAATTGAGGAAAGGCCTCCATGAGATCCAGCTGTAAGGCATTTTCTCAATTAGTGATCCATGGGGGAGGACCCAGCCCATTGTGGGTGGTGCCTTCCCCAGGTTCTATAAGAAAGCAGGGTAAGCAGCCTATGAGGAGCAAGACAGTAAGCAGCACCCCTCCGTGGCTTGTGTATCAGCTTCTACCTCCGGGTTCCTGGCCTGTTTGAGTTCCTATCCTGACGTCCTTCAAGGATGAACAGTGCTGTGGAAGTGTAAGCCACATGAACCCTCTCCTCCCCAACTTGCTTTTGGTCATGGTGTTTCATCATAGCAATAGTAACCCTAACTCAGACAATATCCCAATATGGAAGCAGTTTTTCGAACTTTGTACCACAGAACAAAGAAAGTCATAAATCAATACTCTTAAAATACTCTGGTAGACACATTAAGTACGTGGGTACAGCAAAACATGTCAATCTTGGCTATAGGCCTCAGATGTTATCTGACGACTTTTAGCCTTTTGGTTGGAAAATCAAGAGTTTGGTTACTATATCCCCAAAGATGTTTATCTGTAGTCAGTGTGTAAGGTCCAACACAGAAGGGCACAAGGAATGGCTCTTGGGTGAGCTAAAGATAGCCCAAGATAAACTGTAGCAGGCTCTGGACCTGCAACCTTTCTTAATCTCCAAGGTCACTGAAATTCTAATCAGCCAAGCAGTATTCATAGACAAAGCTTCTTCCCAGGAATTCTCATTCACACTATGAATAAAAGACCCAAAGAACAGTGTGAACCACTCACTTTTATGCTTAGGTTTGATGGAGTATATGCAGCCATTTAGCTATATAAGTTGTCAATAGGGTATAATAATTAACCACTCAGGGGAGAGGGGACACAGCCCAGCCCAGCCTATCTGAGCACATTCTTTTTGGTCTCTTAATGTAGTTAGTCTTCCTTTCTCCCAGATATAGGATAAGGCCCCTGTAATGATGCATGCCTGTTCTCTCTCTCCCCCTCTCCCACTCTCTTTTATGTGTCTGTGTCTCTGTGTGTACGTCTGTATGCACAGACCAGAGATTAATGTTGAGTGTCTTCTCAGCTACTCTCCACTTTATTTTCCCACCGGGTCTCTCACTGAATCTGGGTGCTGGGAATCAAAATTTGGTTCCTCACATGTGCGCAGCAAAGATTTTACCAATGAAGCCATCGTCCAGCCTGTAGAATGACGGCCTTGCAGCCTACGGTTGAACAAGTAAGATCAGAGATTTTCTTTCTTCTTTTTAAATTTTTAAAAAAGAATCGTTAGAGAAAGGACCCTGATTTTATGCGTGTTGCCTGCCTGTATGTCTGTGTGTCAGATCTCCTGGAACTGGAGTTGCAGGGAGTTGTGAGTTGCTAGGTAGGTGCTGGGAATTTAACCCAGGTCCTCTGGATGAGCAGCCAGGGCTTTTAATCCTTGAGCTGTCTCTCCAACATCAGAGAAGTTCTTTATAGTCAGCTGTCACACAGATAGGGCAGAGTTAGAGCCATGTTCCAGGGTTAGATGGCTGGCTTTGGGGGGAAAAGGAGTTTTGGTTTCCATGACATGCCTGGGGGAAGAATAATTCTGGTGTCTTAGTCAGGGTTTCTATTCCTGTACAAACATTATGACCAAGAAGCAAGTTGGGGAAGAAAGGGTTTATTCAGCTTACACTTCCACATTGCTGTTCATCACTAAAGGAAGTCAGGACTGAAACTCAAGCAGGTCAGGAAGCAGGAGCTGGTGCAGAGGCCATGGAGGGATGTTCCTTACTGGCTTGCTTCCCCTGGCTTGCTCAGCTGGCTTTCTTATAGAACCCAAGACTACCAGCCCAGGGACAGTACCACTCACAAGGGGTCCTCCCCTCTTGATCACTAATTGACAAAATACATTACACCTGGATCTCGTGGAGGCATTTTCTCAGCTGAAGCTCTTTCTCTGTGATAACTCCAGCTTGTGTCAAGTTGACACACAAAACCAGCCAGTACAATTGACCCCTTGTCAACTTGACACACAAACATATCACCATTAAGCCTCAACCCTTACTTTCTTATTCATCTCCTAGATCAAAATAACTTTAAAAATTCCACAGTCATTGAAAATTCTTACATATTAAAATTTCAATCCCTTTAAAGCATCCAATCTCTTAGAATTCAAAGTCTTTTTACAATTAAAAGTCTCTTAACTGTGGGCTCCACTAAAATACCTTCTTCCTTCATGAGGGAAAACCTCACGGCACAGTCACAATCAAAAGCAAAATCAAACTCCAACTGTCCAATGTCTGGGATCCACTCACAATCTTCTGGGATCCTCCACAGACTTGGGTCACTTCTCCAGCCCTGATCTTTGTAGCACACACCTTTCTTCTAGGCCCCAGCTGCCTGTACTCCTCTGCTGCTGCTGTTCTTGGTGGTCATCTCATGGTACTAGCATCTCCAAAACACTGCTGTCTTCTGCTGTAACTAGGCTTCACCAATAGCCTCTCATAAACTCTTTATGGTGCCAAGCCTCAACTCCTTTGCATGACCCCTTCAGTCCTGGGCTATCAATTGCAACTGAGGCAATACCTTCATCAATGGCCTTCCGAGGCCTCTCACAGTGCCTGAGCCTCAGCTGCTCTTCATGACCCCTTCATGCCTTCAAAACCAGTACCACCTGGATAACTGTCACACATTACCAAGTCCAGCCACAGCACAAGGGACAACCCTGGCTATCTCTGGAACACAGCCTCTGTGCTCTCAGAAAACACTTCTCAGAAGATTCCACCTCAGTGATACTGACCACAGCACAAGGTACAACCTTGGCTATCTCTGGAACACAGCCTCTGTGCTCTCAGAAAACACTTCTCAGAAGATTCCACCTCAGTGATACTGATCTCTTCTTAATCACTGATCATTTCTTAGCTTGAGCTAACCAGCATCAATAGTCCCAGTAATGCAATGGTTTTGCTTTAGATCTGGTATCTTGTTAATCACAGCTGATTCGTCAGCCCCAGCTAACCAAAACCACAGAATCTTCACAAACAAAATAGCAATGTCCCTGTTAAGAGTCTTTAATCTTCCCTCTGAAATTTCACAAGCCAGGCCTCCATCTTCTGCACTGTTCTCAACATGATCTTCCAAGCTCCTACACAACATTCCATGGAGTTCTTAACATCAAATGGATCTTCTAGCCCAAAGTTAAAAAGTCCTTCCACAGTCCTCCTGAAAAGATGGTCAGGCTGTCACAGGAATACCCTACTATGCTGGTACCAATTTGTCTTAGGATTTCTATTCCTGCACAAAACATCATGACCAAGAAGCAAGTTGGGGAAGAAAGGGTTTATTCAGCTTACTCTTCCATGTTGCTGTTCATCACTAAAGAAGTCAGGACTGAAACTCAAGCAGGTCAGGAAGCAGAAGCTGATGCAGAGGCCATGGAGGGATGTTCCTTACTGGCTTGCTTCCCCTGGCTTGCTCAGCTTGCTGTCTTATACAACCTAAAACTACCAGCCCTGGGATGGCACCACTCACAATGGGCCCTCCCCTCTTGACCACTAATTGAGAAAATGCATTATACCTGGATCTCATGGAGGCATTTTTTTTTTTCAACTGAAGCTCCTTTCTCTGTGATAACTCCAGCTTGTGTCAAGTTGACACACAAAACCAGACAGTACCTCTGGTTTCCCAGTTCTATGTGAGGAGTAATCACCAGGAGGTCAGAGACAGTCAGAGAAAACTAGCTTCTAAGCCCATCCTTTTGGGTTTCGTTCTATTATGTTGGTTATTCCTTTTGTTTTGTTTGTTTCTGAGTAAACCCAAAAGTTCACACATGCTAAGTAGCTATTCCACCACTGGGCTATATCCCCAGCCCTCATGAGACTGTTTTCATGAAATAATTTAACTTAATCAATTAATTATAAACCACATGTAGTACAATGCCGCAAGTGCTTGTTAAAATAAAGGCAGTATTACTTTCCACTGTTATATTCATGAGACTGCTTTTATATTCGTTTAGTTGTAAGTGTTAGGACAAGATCTCATGTAGCTCAGACTAACCTCACACTCTTTATGTAGCCAAGGATGACTCAAGATTAATGATTCTCTGCCTCTACTTCCCTAGTTGCTGGGTGCCTCTGCCTGGCCTTAGGGTAAGGAGCTTTAGTGGGCACATAAGGTCGGACGTACGCAGGTCAGAAGATTGATAATCTCTGGCCTTTTAACTCTCTAACTATGCTGGATGCTGAAGTTGATGGTTTCTAAAAATATTAATTTTCTTGCTTATTCTGAAGAACACTGGCCTCTTTTCTCTATAACTCTCTATGTTTAACTACTCAGCTCTATTTTACTGTTCTGTGCTAAATACTTTATCTTACTGTTCCGTGCATCATTAAGTGCTGAAGACTTAACTCTTTCTTATCTCATTACTGTGTGCTAAAAACTTAACTCTTTACTACTGTTCTGTGCTTCATTAAGTGCTGGGGATTTTATCCATCTATTATTTACGTCTTAAATCTCTGTGCTTGATCAGCACTAGAAAACTTAACTCTTGCTTACTTTATAACTCTCTGTGCTTGTTACATGCTACAAAACTTAATTCTTACTCTTTTTAAAACTTACTATATGTCTTAGGGTTTTACTGCTGTGAACAGACACCATGACCAAGGCAACTCTTTTTGTTTGTTTGTTTTTTGAGACAGGGTTTCTCTGTATAGCCCTGGCTGTCCTGGAACTCACTCTGTAGACCAGGCTGGCCTCGAACTCAGAAATCCGCCTGTCTCTGCCTCCCAAGTGCTGGGATTAAAGGCATGCACCACCACTGCCTGGCAAGGCAACTCTTTAAAAAAAAAAAAAAAAGATTTATTTATTCATTATGTATATAGCAGTCTCCTACATGTATGCCTCAAGACCAGGAGAGGACATCTGATCCCATTACAGATGGTTGTGAGCCACCATGTGGTTGCTGGGAATTGAACGCAGGACCTCTGGAAGAGCAGTCAGTGCTCTTAACCACTGAGCCATCTCTCCAGCCCCCAAGGCCACTCTTATAAGGACAACATTTAATTGGGGCTGGCTTACAAGTTCAGAGGTTCAGTCCATTACCATCAAGGCAGGAACATGGCAGCATCCAGGCAGGCATGGTACAGGAGGATCCGAGAGTTCTACATCTTCATCTGAAGGCTGCTAGCAGAATACTGACTTCCAGACAGCTAGAGTGAGGGTCTTAAAGCCCACACCCACAGTGAAATACCTACTGCAACAAGGCCACACCTCTTAATAGTGCCACTCCCTGGGCCAAGCATATACAAACCATCAGACTAATACTTCCTTGGTAATTAACCTGGTAATTCTCCATGCTGTCTAGCAAGGGGGGACTTAGTGGAGGATTAATTGCTACAGCTCCTTTCTCTATTGCCCAGAAACCTCACCTCTCACTGGCCAGGCAAAAGGGAGGTTAGAGCAATTAACTTTTATTAAACCAGGAGAAGAGAGTCATGCTTGCAAAAAGGAAAGCTTTCACACAAGCAAATATGTATAAACACACATACATTTATGCATACAGATTCATTATCACATATTTACTGGGCCCAACAGTCTGTCTCATCAACTTCTTTCGTAAACACACACACACACAAACACCTGTATTTACATACAATACATATCATATATTGTAGATAGGGCAAAGCCCAAGCACCAGTGCAGAAAGAACTCAATCATTCTGGATGAAAAGTAAGCTCCAACCTTTATTGCTTAGAGAAAGAAAAGGCTTCTACCTTTCTATTGCTAAAATAAATAAATCAAAACTCTGTTAGGAAAAACCTATCTCATGGTAAGAAGAAGCCTGCCCGCTGCGTTCTGCTCTGCTGAACTCTGCTGTCTCTTTATGTTCTATCCTGCCTCTCCTCATCCGCTCAGCCCCTCATCTCTGCAGTGCCTCTAACCTCTTCTTCTGCCACCTTAATTCTGCTCTCTCCCTCTGCCTACTTAGTGTCATCATTTCTAGTTTTTGGTACCTTTTCAGGAGAATAGATCACATGGTATTCCAAAGAGTTCACAAGTTCAAACATAAATTCGAATCATAAATGGAACAAGAAGTTACAACAGAGATGTTTACATGAGAGTGGTTATCTAACTACTTTGTCTGTCACTAACCCCACAGGTTCATTGAGAGTCTAAAACTATAATTCTTAGGTCCAAGTTAACATTGAAGTTTTGCGTAGATAAGCCCAGTCAATATTTTATCTTGTGTCGTTGCACCTACAATAAATCGTTCTTCCTTTTACGACCTTATAGCCTAAAGGAATGTATTCCCAAGCTGTAAATCTCTATTAATGCTGCTTTCTGTCTCAGTGAAATTAACCCCTGACACGTGAAGACTAGCAGTTCTAATTGCAGTTTTCACATCACAGAGGGCCTTAATTGCAGCCCTTATTATAAAGGGCTCAATAACTATTAGTATGTATAAATTTAGGCATTGTTATAGAATCATCATTGGGAATTAAGAGATCATTTATCAATATAGCATCTCTACAAACAGAACATCTTTATTGGTTTGCAGAAAATCTGCCTGAAGGAGTGAGCTAATACCCAGGGATTATTGTATTAGTAATAAAGATCGGAAAGGCATATCAATAGCAAGAATCAATCCTGACATTAGTTCTTAGGGCCTTCCCCAGAGCTCATTCATTGAAGTCTATGCAAAATGGTGGACATCTCAGGAAAGTCATCCACTAGTCTTAGCCTCTCCTGGATGGCTTCTAACATCAAGTGTGAGGAATACAGGCCTGAGTAACAGGAAGCAATGCTAGGAATCAAACTGGGCTTCCTACATCCTAGGCAAACACTAACAATTGAGTTGCTTTACCAGTGC
Source organism: Rhynchomys soricoides (assembly GCA_019843965.1). Classification (NCBI taxonomy): domain Eukaryota; kingdom Metazoa; phylum Chordata; class Mammalia; order Rodentia; family Muridae; genus Rhynchomys; species Rhynchomys soricoides. The sequence continues at coordinate 5,758,487 of JADRCH010000007.1, read as the reverse complement.
TTAAATATGAGAGATGATGACTTTACCTACTGTCAACTCCCTGTAGAGCTTAAGCTTCCTTTTTCTCAGAGTATCCACTGAGAGAACTCTTCTGCATAAAGCAGAACTTTATAGAACACAGGCGCTTACCAAAACAGTTTCCCAGGCCATCTCTTGTGATCAACAAAGGCAGATAACTCCTTAATTGAATCTATGTTCCACTTGGAAATCAAATTTTAATATGCATTGAACAACTGTTCAAGTGAATTTTTCTGGGCCTTGAACGTGGGTGAAGAAAGTCTGCAATGAAAAAGGATGAGGATGCTGGGCTCACTTATAATGCAGATGGACTGAGAAGAAATAGAGGAAAAACCGTGATTCACTGGGCAGTAAGAGACCCTAGCTAGCTGGGCAGAGTGGCTCACATCTGTCATCCCAGCACTCAGAGGCTGCCTGGTCTACAGAGTGACTTAGAGGCCAGCCTGGACACAGAAAAGTCCCTGTCCCAAAATAAACACTCAGAAAGGACTTTACCATTGAGCTGACTTGAACTCACTGAGTCCAAGCAGCCCTGGACTTTGTGATATCCCACCTATGCAGTACCCCTTTTTATCCTGTGATAACAAAGCAAAGGCTGGGCTGGAGAGATGGCTGCTCTTTCAGAAGTCATGAGTTCAATTCCCAGTAACCACATGGTGGCTCACAACCATCTATAATGAGATCTGGTGCCCTCTTCTGGCCTGTAGGTGTACATGCAGATAGAACACTATATACATAATCAATCAATCAATCAATCAATCTATATTAGATGTGGCCATCACAGCCCCCGTCTGAGGTGGACAGTCCTGAGCAGCTAGAGGCTGGAAATAGCATCTGCATTAGAGGGATTAAATGAAGATTCAGGAATGCACATCAAGCACAGGACGGGCCTACAAAAGCCCCTAGACAGGGAACCTGCCCTCTGGAGAGGCAGTGTAGCTGAGAAATGACCAGGGTGGCCTCCACCATCAGGAGAGTCTCACCTCCCAACCTACCTTTACTCTGCTATGCATCATCCCTCCCTAGCCTCAGCTTTCAGTGTAAAATGGGAAGAAGAATAGAGGCTGATTCCTAAGATCGAGAAATAAATGTTTAACATTTGTCATGCTTTTTTCCACATGACCAGACACAGCAGTGATTCAGTCAATATAACCTCTTACTATCTCACTTAAAAAAATCTCCCCATCCTCCCTAACTTAAGGTCTTGATTCACAATAAAAATAATACACGGGGTATGGTGGTCCATGCCTGTAACCACAGCACGGAAGAGGCAGAGGCAGAGCGATGCCAAGTGGGAGACTGTCCTAGACGACTAAGTTAACTGATTGATTAATTTGCAGATATTGACCAGGTCTAGCGGTACAGGCCTATAATCCCAGTGTTTAGGGAACTGAGACAATTGGTAAAGTGTCTATCTAGCATATACAAGACCCTGGATTTGATCTCAATCCATGTAAATAAATGGATAAATGAATGAAATAACAAGCCAAGCACAATGGTTCAGTCCTGTAATCCCAACACTTGAGAGACTAAGGTTGTAGGATTGCCACGATTTTGAGACATATTTAGTCTGCCTTGTGAGACTTTCTTTTTTTTTTTTTTTAATCAATAAAGGGCTTGTAAAAAAGTATCTTTTATTCACCAGATGTAATTGTCATCTCAACGGCTTATTGTGTCAGACCATTAACCTAGTCCTGGAAAGGTCTAGCCTCTGCGAAATCTTATTTAGGGCTGGAATGTTTTCACCTTCTAAGACTTGCTGCTGAATAAGCTCACCCCTTCCTAGTTCCTTCTGATCTCTGGCTGACTTATTCAACTTAGCTGTTCTGGCTCAAACTCCTCTCCAAGAGGACTGATTCAATCTTCTTTCTCAGCCTCCGGCTCCTTCTCATTTCTCTGGCTTGTGCTGTCTTCACCTGTGTCTAGCTTGTTCTTTCTGTCTGCAGGTAAAGCTGCGTCCCTCTCTTCCTTTCCCTCTTTCTCTCTTCACTAACTCTTTTTTTTATTTTAAGATTTACTTATTTTATTTATATGAGTGCACTGTCATTCTCTTCAGACACACCAGAAGAGGGCATCAGATCCCATTACAGATGGTTGTCAGCCACCATGTGGTTGCTGGGAATTGAACTCTGGACCTCTGGAAGAGCAGTCAGTGCTCTTAACCACTGAGCCATCTCTCCAGCCCCCTCTTCATTAACTCTTAAGTGGCTTGCCTTTCCTCTCTCTTCTCTTGAGAGTGGGTATATTCTATTCTGTCAAGTCTTCCTCTGATTCTTCACTTTGTCTGCTACTCAATTAGACATCACTATCAAACATGGCTGCTTCCTTCTACAAACTAACTTTACCTTCATTGTTTGGGATTAAAGGTGTGTTCTAAGGGCGTTTATATATTTCAGCCAGAGGGATTAAAGGTGCATGCTAAGACTGAGCCACACCACAACCAGAGACAGCTTTTTTTAAAATTAAGTAAATAACACAAACTTGGGGTTCACAGTATGATCAAATATCCTGCAATGGCTGGAGAAATGGCTCAGAACCTAGAGGCAGTTGCCACTAAGCCTGATGTCCTGAAACCTATCCTGTGAACCCACATGTTGCTAAAATAGTTGTCTCTCTCAAGTTGTCTTCTGACCTCCAGAGGGGAAAGTGTATGCATATGCATGTAGACAACTTTTAATCCAGCCATATGGCTGTTCTGGCAAGGGATTGCATCCAAAGACCTGTATGATCCTTCTGGAATCCAAACATGCCACACCCCTTTAATCCTTCTGGCTCAAATAGAGACAAGCCCTTAGTATATACATTTAAAGTAAACTTAGTTTGTAGAAGGAAGCAGCCATGTTTGAAAGTCTAACTAAGAGGCAGACAAAGTGATGATTCAGAGAACGATTTAACAGGATGAGTCAGAGATAGGATACCCCCTACTCTCATGAGAAGAGCACAGGAAAGAAAGGCTATTTAAGAGCAGTGCAGGGACAGAAGGTGACTCCGTTGGGAGTCAGTGCAGTGGAGCTGAGTTCATTCATGAGTCCATGCAATTCAGTGCAAGTCAGCAGAGGCAGTTGAAGCCAGAAAGTAAGAAGGAACCAGAAGATTAGAACAAATTGCCAGAGTTAGTTTGAGGCCAAGAAGAGTAATGTAATGAGAAGCCTTGGAGAAACCATATTGTCATCTTGGAGAGGAGTTTAACCAGAACAGCTCAGTTGAACCAGCTGATCAGAGTTGAGCAAGAACTGGAAAGGGTGAGCTTATTCAGCAGTAAGCCTCTGTGACAACAACTATATCAGCCAAATAAAAGTTACTTTTAGCAGTGGCGGTGCATGCCTTTAATCCCAGCACTTGGGAGGCAGAGGCAGGCAGATTTCTGAGTTCCTGAGTTCGAGGCCAGCCTGGTCTACAGAGTGAGTTCCAGACAGCCAGGGCTACACAGAGAAACCCTGTCTCAAAAAACAAAAACAAACAAACAAAAAGTTACTTTTACACATTCACATAAACATATACACACAAAGTAAATAAATAAATGTGAAAAATAATCCCAATACATAAATTAATTAAATAGCACACCATCCAGGTGCACGCGCGCACACACACAAACACACACACACACACACACAAGCTTTAACACAGCTGAAATCTTGGTGCATGCTACAGCCACCACATGCAAATAGCAAATTGAGTCATTTCCCACAAAAGGCAAACCTTAGTTGATTAAGACTGGAGCAGTACAAGGTACAGTTCTTTGTCAATATATATAATAATCACATTGCTGACCATTCTGTATTCTGTTAAAATTTCTCAAAACCTATCTCCTAAGAAAGACAGTTGAGATTTAGGATAATCCAGTTTCTGACAATTATTGTTTTAAGAAAAGGAGATATATAGCATGCTTAGTACCAGGTCACTAAAAGCCAGTGTCCCCTCCAATAAATTTAATAGATTGTAGACATTCCCAATAGTATTTAGTGTCATTGCAAATGTAATCAGTAGATGGCAGCACATACCAGTATGTTCAATGATCTGGGGCCTTAGGGAGGACTGAACTGGAGAAAACAGTTTCTTTTGTAATGTTTTCTTACAAAAAGACAAAAGCAACACAGTACAATATTAAAGTGAGTGTGAATTATAAAGTCACAAATGTCTTGTTTTCACTATCTTTACAATTAGTTTTTATCTCTTGTCATTTCTTTGTTGGCAAACACACTTTTCAGGTCTCACATAAGAGCTTGTTTGGTGAGTTTGTTTTTGACAGGGATAAAACCCACGTCCTCAGCCATGATAGGCAAGTGCTCTGTAACCGAGATACACTCCCAGACCTTACAATTATTTTGTTAAAGACTACTCCCCTCTCGACAATTCTAGTAACACAAATATTTGGATAGGATCATATTCAACCCTAAACTGGATGTCTCCATCAAATCCCTCCCTTTAGAGCTCAGGGAACCCTGAAGAAGAGAAGGCAGAAAGAGTATTAGATACAGAGGAAATGCAGGACACCAAGAAAGCAAGGCTCTCTACATCTATAGGAGCAAAACTCATGAACTCACAGAGACTGAGGCAGCATGCACAGGGCTTGCAAGGGTCTATACCCAGTCCTCTGCATTGGACAGGACATTCTAAACCATCAGTTTCTTCCATTCACAAAACCAGTAACAAGTATAATGGCTGAAGAATCAGGAATCCATTAATGTTTGAGAACAGTCTAACTCTTTTACAAGATGATGTAAATTCAGGGTTCCGGAGGTAAATGCACTGGTAGCCAAGGCTGAGAACCTGAGATCAGTCCCAGAACCAACATGGTGGAAGGAAAGAACTGACTCCAGCAAGTTTCATGTGCACATAATCCACTAAATTATAATGAAATATATTTTATTACTTTATTTTATTTTTGGTTTTTAAACAGAGTATTTCTGTGTAGCCCTGCCTATCTTGGAACCCAATCAGTAAGCCAAGCTGCCCTCAAATTCACAGAGATCCACCTGCTCTGCCTCCCAAGGAGAAGTGCTGGGATGAAAGGTATGTGCCACCACCAACTGGTATGACATTTTTTTTAAAAGAAAATATACATTCCTAGGAGAGTATAACTTGTGAAGTAGAGGCCAAGAAGATGACGGACAGACAGAAGGCATTTCGTTCAGATCAAGCAGAAATGAGACAGGCAGACTCTTAGAATCAACAGCAATAGTTTCGGTCAGTTTGTTTTTGAGGTGGGTTATCATGTATTTCAGCCTAACCTACTGAACTTGATATGTAGCTAAGGTTGACCTTGAATACTGTCTTAGTTTTAGTTTCCGTGGCTGAGAAGAGACACCATGAGCAAGGCAACTCTTATAAGGAACAATGTTTAATTGGGGCTGGTTTACAGGTTCAGAGGTCCAGTCCATTAACATCATGGCAGGAAGCATGGCAGCATCCAGGCAGACATGGTGCTGGAGGAGCTAAGAGTTCTACATCTTCATCCAAAGGATGACAGCAGCAGACTGTCTTCCAGGCAGCTAGGGAGCGTCTCAAAGCTCACCCTCACAATGACACACTTCCTCCAACAAGGCCACACCTACTCAAACAAGGCCACAGCTCTCCATAGTGCCACTTGCTGGGCCAACTGTATTCAAAGCACCACACACACCTTTCTTCCATCTTTCAGATGCTGCAACCTACCCTATCAGTAAGCTTTGTGGCTGACACTATACTTTCACTTTTTTAGTAATTAAGTTCATCTTTTCTCTTTGTGACTAACCTTTAGGAAGAGTTCATTGCACCAGGAACCTAAATGAAAGAAGGAGACATTGTTACTGAGAGAATTCACTTAGAAACACAGCAATTTTACAGAGTATTTTTGTGTCTTGACTCCTATAAGGCTTGGACATATGTTAAGCATGCCTTTTTAAATGTAATTTGTTTTGTATTTCATCAAAACATCACACTTTGATCACTTGGAAACACAGACACACCGGGACCTTCCCCATCCAGACTTTGATAATTGGCCTCTTAAGTACCATAATATCCAGGAGGCACTCTCAGGGTGAGTCAGCAGAGCTGGGAAAGGTGCCTTCACTTCTACTAGTTTCCACCTGTAAGGATTTACAAAATTTCATTTAATCCACTCAATAGCCAATGAGATTGACAATATATAACCTTTCCCTCTGAGAACAGAAAATGATAGCTGGCTTGCCAGTGGAAATCTGTCAGGATTTTCAGCTCTTCTGAAATCTTGGTGTGGGATTAATTGCCACAATGCCCTCCTGTCTTCGATAATCAGTCACAGGCATAATTTCTTCAGGACCAGGTGTTTCAGGACAGTCACGGACATTGATACCTATATGTCCTCAACAGGCAGTTCCCCCATACGTCTGTTAGAAAAGCGACTTAAGCAGTGGAGTATGATGTGTTCCCTATATCACATGTAAGCTTAAAGTTTAATATGTAACAGCAAATCAGCTCTCATTAGCTACAGGTATCTACACACACACACACACACACACACACACACACACACACACGAGGGGCTTTCAGAAAAAATATCTAAGCCCAACAGCCTTTGGAACGTGGAGGCAGGAGAATCAGGAGTTCGAGGCCAGCTTTGGCTACATGAGATATTCTGTGTCAAAACAATAAAACTAAAGATAAAATTAAAAGTTACTTTCCCTTTCAGATCAGGCATTTTCCTAACCTGAATATTTTTAGCCTTAAATTGTGAGATGTACAAAATTTTGTTATTAAAACGGATCTTCAAAACTTTATTTAATTGAACCGTTATTTCATGAATGTCACAGACCATCCCTAGAAAGTAAAAAATCTCAAGATGGCATGGTTGAATGAAACACCGATGCCCTGCCCCACATCTCAACCTGAGAACCAACAGCTGGGTGTGGTGGTGCACGCCTTTAATCCCAGCACTCTTTGGGTAGAGGCAGGCAGACCTCTGAGTTTGATGTTAGCCTGGTCTCCAGAGTGAGTTCCAAGACAGCCAGGCTGCACAGAGAAACCTTACCTCGACAAACCACACAAAAACAAACAAACAAACAAACAAACATCGTTACTCCCATTCAGTGTACGCCATTTCCCTCTGTTACTTGATGTTTATACTATCAGAATGGGGCTCTTAGAATAAATTGAACTAAAACCTCTCTCTCACAGTGCACCTTTAAAAATGGTGTCTGCTTATTAAAGTTAGTAAGCTTAAATAATTTCTTCCGGCAAAGGAATTGCCTAAGATATTCTTTAGAGGGAGTTACCTCCTTTCTGGACTGTGGCTGAGCATATCTTGAGAATCTATACAATAAACACTGAAGTGCTGCCTAAGTCTCTAGTTATGAAACTTAGGCAAACTATTTCACCTTTCACATTTGTGTTTGGAAGCACTGATACCTAAGAGGGTCCTGTGAGGATCAATTAACCAATATCTAAAAGGCTCACAGTATCATGAAAAGCACAAACATAAATATTCAACCAATTCTTGTAACACTCCAGTGAAGCTTAGAAGAGTGGTCTCTTCGAGTGTTAGAAAGGAGTCATGTGAATTTACCTCTGGAGGAAAAAAATAGAACAGAGCATGGCGTTCAGAGCTTATAATCCCAGCACTTGGGAGACTGAGGCAAGGGGAACCATGGGTTTGAGACCAGCCTGTGCTACACAGCAAGATTCTATCCCAAACAACAGTTTTGTTTGCCAGAGAGTGGGCCTTTGCAAAGTACCAAATGTTCTACTTTTGTGACCCAAGCAGGGTCAGACCCTAGTCTTTAGGTCAGACCCTAGTCTTTAAGTCAGACCCTAGTCTTTAGGAATGCCAAATAACATCCACAGCAGCATATGTTGTGTTATATATTGACACTTCCTGAAGATTGTGACAGTTATCATAGACACAAGTCCCTGTATTTTCCAAAGGGAAAATCCAAAGATACTTCAACAAATGTATATGACCACGGAAGACATAACCTCTCAAGCAAGCTATGCACAAGTTTACAAACTAAAAATGAAGAGACATGATGACGATTTTTAATGAACCTTGTAGACCTACTTTTTTTGGTTTTAGTTTGTTTTTTGAGCCAAGGTATCTTTTTATGCCAGTCTGGTTCAAACTCATGGTCCTCCTGCTCCATCCTCTGAAGTTCTGGGAACAGAAGTGTGTCACCATGCCTGCCAAGATACAGTTGTGTTAAAACACAACCTAAAATTGAGGATGATCCTGCCTGCTTGCCTGAGACAAGTTTCCTCATCGTGGAAGTTGCCATCCCGATTTAACAGGAAAATAATGCTCTGATTATGATATGGGAAAAATAAGAAGGTAATAATTTATCTAAAACATCTTTACTGCAGCAGGTGTGGGCAGGTGATAGCTACAATTAGTGTAAAGAAGGGATTAAGAGCATTTAGGTAAGAAATCAAAGTAATGAAGCCATGTTCTTAGTCTTTTTGAACCCCGGGCTAGAATGCTTTATTGACTCTACCAATAGATAGATACCAAGGTAGTAGGTGGTCTATAGGGAAAGGGTCAGGAAGCTTGAAATGCCCTTCAGCAATATCCTCAATTGCTCATTTTTTGAGTAAACTGTTCTCATTTTTATTCTCTACATCTCTGGTTTGGAAAATAGAGAAAAACTGCAAAATTCCACAGCATGAGTTTGGGAGTGAAAAAGGAAATACAAAGGGGTAAAGAAATACTCAACCTCCTGCAGAAACACAGGACACAGTGCCCCGCCCCGATGTTTATATTTTTCTCCTTGTCCCCGCCCCCCCGACCATGAGAGCGCCCATGCCACGCCCCCATGCCGAAGTTCCAGGGCTGGACTCGTCGACCTCTTCAGCTTACCTCCTGGGATTCCCTCACCAGCCAATCGCTTCTGAGCCACGGGACCGCCCAGAACAAAGATGGCCGGGGCGGCCTCCGTAAGGGCACACTGATCCAAACGCCAGGCGCACCCGCCGGGACAGCAAAGGCAGAGTGGCAACCGCGCGGTCGGGAGCATGGAGGAGGGCAGCAGCGGCGGCTGTGGTGGCAGCGACAGCAACGCGGGCGGGAGTGGCGGGGCGCAGCAGAGAGAGCTGGAACGCATGGCTGAAGTCCTAGTTACCGGAGAGCAGCTCCGGTAAGGAAAGGCACTCAGTTGGTGGGCTCTCGAATGCACTATGCCCGCTGCGGTCCGGAGCGCACACGCGATCTAGCTTGTGGCAGGCGTGTCGCGCGGGACGTAGGGACAGTTGCGAGCGAGTGGGATGGTTGGTTCGCGCCGCGCGGGTGCCTGGCTACTGCAGCCCAGAGGCTAGCAGCTTCAGCAAGGCTGCCGGGACAGATGTCGGGAACGCGCGGTGCAGGCTGCGCCCTAGCTGGACTGCTGCAGCCATGCGTCCCGCCGACTCGCCACTACTCAGTACGCGAAAACCCCTTGCCAGGTGTTCCTGATGACTGCCTAGCCTGCTCACTCCAAAAAGAAGAGATAGCGGATGGGACCCCTGCCCCGGCTCTTCCAGATAAAAGGCGCCAGCTCCCATGCTTGCCTTCTGTTAAGCTTTCCTTTTTGCTAGCAAGGCATACTTCCCTTCTTTTATCCTCAGTTTAATTTTATGTAAAACCTGGCGGATCTCTGCGAGTTCCTTGAAGGGTTGCTTCTCTTCGAGAATCTTTCCCAGCTCTTTACCTATCCCTTAATTGGCACAGCGTCAGGTGTCACTTGGGTCCGCAAGGGGGCGAGAAAGTACCTTGTTCAGTGCGCACGTTTGGGACCCTGGTGTTGGCCCATTGCCTGTTCACTTTTCCTAGAATTATCACTTGTCAATCTCACAAATCCAGGAACAATCACTTTCCCGAGGACTCCTTTGACACTCCCATCGCTTCCTGTTCCTTTTTCTTGGGCATATGCTTAACACTTGGCTTCCGCAGCTGCAGATATTGGGGGTTGTAAATCAGATTGCTGCTTAAAATGAATCCGACTCTACCAGAGCTTGAGCCACGAGCCGGGTCCCACCTGAAAGAGGTGTACTAGTTCCCTCTAGCTCTTGGCTTGATTTTTCCGGCTTATTTCGGTTTCTAGATGGCTGTTTCTAGACTTGAAGGAGAGTATTACAGAGGTCCCTGGAGGTCTGGTAAAGCACTCGGCTTTGCAGGGCTCAGTTTGAGGAAGTAGCTTTTGGCAGGATGGTAGAGTCCAGTGTGACAGAAGGAAAATCACGCAGCACTTTGGTTCCTCGTTGAATCTCAAGTGTGTGGCCAAAATGGAAGGGAATTAAAAACCTGTTTTCCTTCATCAAGAGTATTTTGTAATCGAGATGACTTAAAGTTTTTCTGATTTAATCTTTCTTAAATGTTTATTGCTTTGTTCTTTACTATATGGCTATTTGAAAAGGCTTCACTTGGGTGAGATTCTTTGCTTTTTATTTCTTTTACAAACATCATTATGCCCCCAAATCACTTTCTTCTTCAAGATACTGCTCCTGTAATGCACCTTCGCCAGCCTCCCCAGAGCGCTCGCAGGCTTTCTCACCACAGATCTGCAGACCTGGGAGTTCGACCCAAGCTTGATTTTCTGTTCCTCCACCATGTAGCCAAATGTTACCACGACTCTGTTTTGAGGAAGGCTTTAAGCCAAACAGAATCCTGGCCTTGCCCTTGACTTAGCTAGCTAGTGTAGGGCCTTGGACAAGGATGAGTAACAATAGATTTTACTTGGTAGTGTTGTTACGAGGAGTATGTGGCTTTAATGCATACACCGGTGGGTGCTGATACACACCATATGATGATTAGCCAGGGTAGCCATGTTTGGACAAATTAATTTACCTGTCTGAGCTGTTTCCTCATCTGTAAAGTGGCCTTGAATAGGAGAGTATTTTATGAGGTGCTTCTGAGATTTTGACTTATTTGTAAGCAGTCTGCAAGGGCTTGCTGGAATTAGTGGGTATTCCTGGTCTCTCTGCACCACCACTTTGGACTTCCAGCCTGGTAAGATGTGTCCAGAGGGGCTGTGTGTGGTGAGGGCAGAGGATGTAAGACCAGACTGCCCAGGCTTTCCTTCCTCCTGCCTCCACTATGTGTTACTTCTGCGACTTTGGGACAATTGATTTACTCTTTGCCTCAGTTTCTCTGTATAGAAGGAAGATTTAAAAAGACAATTCGTTCTGTTTTGAGAAGGCTGAGATGTCATATCCAAATTGAGTGTGATGATATGTACCTGCAGTTCCATCATTTGGGAGGTGGGGACGGGAGAATTACAAGTTTGTGGTTAGTCCGGTCTACATAGTAAGTACTGAGCTAGCAAAACCCTATCTTTAAAAAAATAAAGTCTGAGCAAATATTAACCATTTAAATTTAATATGGATTTCACTTTTTGCTTCAATTGTTTTAAAGCAAATTTAAAAATCTTATTGTATGTAAGGAGGGGCAGGAGTTATGTGTGCCAATGTAAAGGTCAAAGGACAAATTTCAGGACAAATTTCTCTCCTTCTGTGTTGACATAAGTTCCAGGATCAAATTCAGTTTGCCAGGAGTTCACAACAAGCACCTGTAACTACTGAGCCATCTCTCAGGCCCAGAGGCAGAGAGAAGATAGGAGTTAAAAGTATCTTGGATACATAGTGAGTTTGAGGCTAGCCTGGGTAGGCTTGTGGGACCCAGTCTCAAAACAACAGCAGCAAGACAGAGTTACATAATACATAGATTTTGGTGATTGGAGTGGCCATGTGCCTGGTGTCTGGTCAACCCCACTGTTCCAGCCAGAATGGATTCTTGGGTTCCAACGGTGTACATCTTGTGTGATTCCTGACATTTAGTGATGACTGGGCTTTCTGCCTCTGATTGCTTTACACCACCACCGGTTATTGCTACCCTGGCTTACTTATATTTCCGTGTCATCACAGTGAACAACAGGTGATAAAAAATGGGGAAATTCAAGACTAGCGTGTGAAAGAAGTTTCACTTCCTGCTTGAGTTGTGTTCAACTTCTTTCCCACTTTTTGGAGACTGGGTCATACTCTGTGTAGCCTACTGTGGCCTAGAACTTCTGGCAATCCTTCTGCCTCTGCCTCCCAAGTTCAGGAATTATTTATAAGTAGGGAGCTACCACACCTAGCCTCTCTTTTCTGTTTCTGCAGTGTGTTCTCTTGGGGAAAGCCAGTGAACCCCAGAACCCTTGGCCTTTTCCCCTGCAGAATGGGGGGATAGTATCCTCCAGTGTCAGATTGTGGTATTGGACAAAGTGGGCTCCAAGTGGAAAGAACTCAGTACACTACAGCGATGAGCTTGGAAGAATGCTGTGGAGCTGGCATGCTACACGGAGCATAAGGACAACAGAGGTCACCACATACATAGTCTCTTTCTTTTCCAATAGGTGCTGTTCCTGATTCTCTTCACGTTCTTCCCTCATCTTAAAAGAGTTTGCTTCCTTGCCCAGAACTTTTTTCAAAACAACCAACAACAACAAAATCAAACCAACAACAACAACCAAATCAGAGTTTCATACAAGAACGTAATAAGTTTTGATCTGATCTATCTCTACTTCTCTTAACTCCTCATAGGTTTCCCATTTATATATTTGTAAGGTTTATATGTGAGTACACTGTCCCTCTTTTAGGACACACCAGAAGAGGGCATCGGATCCCATTACAGATGGTTGTGAGCCACCATGTGGGTGCTGGGAATTGAACTCAGGACCTCTGGTAGAGCAGTCAGTGCTCTTAACCACTGAGCCATCTCTCCAGCTCCCTCTCATTTGGTTTTTTTTTTTTTCATGATCTCATGTATTCTTTTTTAAACTTAGTCCACTTGATACAGCATAGGGTTATCCAATAGAGCATGGGTAATCTCCCAGGGGCTGCATCGCTGAAGAAAACTGATTCTCTCTCCAGTGTACTGCCAGTAGCTGCTGAGCTGGCAATGGGCTTTCGTGAACCCCTCCCCTATCCTTGCTGAATTTATAGGTAGCCTGAGCTTGGGTAGGCCTTGTACAGTTGTAGCTGCTGTGAACTCATGGGTACCATGGGCCTGTCACATCTGGAACAGCCTCTTTCACAACAGTTGTCCTCTTTCCCTGGCTCTTACGGTCTTTCTGCCCCTTCTTCCGCCATAATACCTGAATCATGGGAGTAGGGGATGTGATACAGACGTCCCATTTACACTGAGCATTCCCAGTCTCTCATTCTCTGCACATTGACCAAATGTGAGTCTGCATTGATCACCATCTACTGTAAAAGCACTGCTAAGGGTTAAGAACTGCATTGCTCTACGGGTACTAAGATGAGTCTTTAGTTGGGTATTTTAATACTATGTCTTTTTAGCACAATAATAATAGTAGGTTCTTCTGTAGGGCTTGTAACCTACCCACCCTGTTCTCCGCCCAAGCACCAGGTGTGAGTTCTGCTGGTGGATCATCTTGCCCAGTTATTTTCCATGGTTTTGCATCTTACATCAACAACAACAAAAATGCATTTGGTGTGGAAGAGCGTGTCTACAATCCCAGTACTTGGGAGGTGGAGACAGGATATAATGTAGCTGTGTGGCTTTAGAGGGAGGGGAAAGAAGCTGACACTACCAGAGAAAGCATGCTTAGAACAGAGGCATAGAACAGAAAAGGAAAGATTATACCTCCCTGAGAAATTTAGAAAAGCAGGCCATCATAAAGCTGTATGGCTACACTCCATAAGAGCTGAACGCTTTAAAAAAATATGGTGTGTTTTATTTTTAATTATGTATGTGTTTGTGCAGGCACGCTCAGTGCCTGAGGGGGGCCAGAGGTGTTGGATCCTCCTGAAACTGGACTTATAAGTAGTGATCTGCCTGAAATAGGTGCTGGGAACCAAACTTGGGTCCTCTGCAAGAGTTTCAAGTACTCTTAACCCCCCAGCCATCACTCAGTCCCTGCTTAAAACTTTCTGATTAGCCAAAGAATGCAATATTTATCACTAATTCATTGACATTAAATGACAATAAATGTGACATTATTGACGTGCTAGATCAGAGGTTCTCAACCTATGGGCCATGACTCCTTTAGGAGTCAAGTGACCCTATCACAGGAGGGTTGTATATCACGTATCCTACATATCAGATATTTATGTTACTGTTCATCACAGTAGCAAAATTACAGTTATGAAGTAATAACAAAAATCATTTTATGCTTGGGGAATACCACACTATGAGGAACTTTATTAAAATGTAGCAGCATTGGGAAGATTGAGAACCACTGTGCTAGATGGTGCTGACTGTTCACACATAGTTCAGTATCTTGTTGATATCAGAACAGAGGAAAAGTGCCTGAAGAAAAGATGAAAACATTTATAATTTGAAGATAATCAGCCACATACAAATAATTCACATCTGTAGTGTTTATAATTTTTCAGGTCACTAGGTTTTTGCTTTTTGTTTTTGTTTGTATGTGAATCCATTGTCTCAACTCTGACACCAATAATGACATCTAAATTCCACACCCCCCCCCCAAACCCTTCTTTAATGAGTTGGTCACAGAAGTACGTATTATACAGAAAGAGGTTTGCCATAGAATGTTGTTAAAGAAATCCACCAGTACCAGCTCTTGGTAGTGATTGTGGCAATCACAATAAAAACAATACAAGCCTATAATTCTAGCACTCGAAGGTGAAGGACCAAGGTGTTCAAGAGCTTGGCTACATACCAAGTTCAAGGCCAGCTAGGGCTACATGGACCCCCATCTTAACAACCAAAAATTAATAACTAGAGCAATAAATAGAACAATAATGATGATGGTATGTTATGGTACCTTTTCAAGGACTCTTCTAAGTATTTTCAATATTAATGCTTTTATTTTGTTTTTTGGTTTTGTTTGTTTGTTTGTTTTTTGTTATTTGAGACATGTAGCCCAAACTGGTCTTAAACATTCTTACACAAATCTTTCTCAGCTTCCCAAGCAATGGGATTGTAGGTGCGAGTCACCAGGCCTGGCATATTAGTATCTCTAACAAGTCCAATTACCCTTACTTTATAAATGAGAACACTGAACACTTAAAGTAGCTGGCAACAGGTTCTTCTGTCAAGAAGTGGTAGAGTTGAGAATCAGGACCTTAGTTCAGATCTTTAGTATCTGTAGCTAGATGTGGCAGCATGCAAACTTGTAACCTTAGTGCCATTGTGACAGAGACAGGAGGATCTTTGAGGCTTACTAGGTACCACCTTGCCTTAGTTTGGTGAGAGACACCGTCTCAAAAGAATAAAGTGAGAACACACCAGATATACTCCTCTGGCCTTGCATGTGCCTGCACTACACACACATTTCACACAAAAAATTATGTATATTATGTTAAAACCTTTTTAAAGATTCATGTATCTGAGACTATCACATTCTAGTATGACAACTTTTGCCAACAAAAAGTAGAACAATTGTTTTGTCTGTGGAAAAATCTAACTTATCCCTGGAAGTATTCATATTTTTGATAAGACAGATTGCTTGCTTTTCTTGCACTGGTATTAAGTTGAGTCTTCCATGCCGTGTGGTTTTGAAAGCCTGCTTTGGACTGCGCAGATGATAAATCTTGTGGTCATTTTAATGCAAAGAAACTGCATGGGCTTCACTGCCTGTTAGCTTGGAAAGGGTAGAGAGGAATTACCACTGTCCTGAGGAACACTTAAGAAAGTGAAGAAGATGTGGCAAGCTTTTCTGTTATTCTCTTCTATATGGAGCAAGCATGTCCCATCACTAATGGCTGCTTCTGTAATGTGATTCACCACATGATGAGCTTTAGCCAAGTTGGAGACAATTGTAGTTCTTTTACACTGTGTAATATCATTGCCATTTTTCTGTAACAGATTGCTTTCCCAAACTCTTACCTTCTTGCTGTTGCCTTTACACACACACAGACAACACAGACACACAGACACACAGACACACACACACACACCATTATCACTATCACTAGACACTGAATGGTTCTACATTTGCTTTCCCTTATTTGTTCCTTTGTTTGAGAAAGACTCTCACCAAGTACTCCAGACAGACTTTAATCTTCTCCCCTTAACCTCCAGTTCCTAGAACACCTGGCTTGCTGCGTGCAGAAGAATAGAACCAAAGAGACTTCTCAGATAAAGAGAGGTAGGAATTAAGAGTTCACAGACTAGGAAACAGAAAGAGTGGTGTCCTAGGGTTATCATCAGCCATGACCCTGCCCATTGTACAGTAGGAACCAGCCTGAGATTTCACTTAGATTCCCTAGCAGCACCTTCAGGTATAACTTCAGAACCCACCAAAGACACATATATGGGAATTACAAAGGCATGTAAGCTGGCTCCTGAGAATCCTGCAGGCATGTTCTAAGGGCCTTCCAAATCTGTTGAATTTGGAACCCAAGGATCTTACAGCTTCCTGAGAACCTTTAGATCCCAGAGGAGCCCTTACAGGTGACCATAAGCTCCAGTTCCAGACGATTTGACGCCTCTTGCTTCTGAGAGCACCTACTGTCATGTGCACATACCTACACACAGAGACATATGTGTTCACATACATTTTTAAAATTAACTTATTAAAATAAATCTTAAAAAACAATTGGTCATAACTCACTAAGCAGGGATGCTGAGAAACACTGAGACTATTATTCTAAGTCCAAGCACTGGAAGTCGAGAAGATGCTAACAAGCATTCTGTTCTGTGTTCCTGTAGCCTACTGCCTTAGAAGTGATTTTCCTGACTCCACCTGGGGGGCGGGGGAGGGATAAGGGGGGATCATGCCTCTTGGGCATTTGGGGTAAGGAAGGACATAAGAAAGGCATCCTTCTGGCACAGAGAAGATAACTGCTAAGGAGAGTCTTGCAGGACAAAGGGGTCAAGAGAAATTCAACTCACAGCCCATAAACCTAGGATCTACACTCTGGGAAGGAAGCACAATTTCTATGGGGGAACCCGAATGTTCTGGGCTATTCTGACATTGAAGTCATGGCCTTACAAGCTTGTGGCCTTGGCACAGCTTAAACATCTTCCTGGAACTTTGAGAGGAATTTGGGACAAGATGTGATCTTTTATCAAGCCCTTTATCAATGTAGAAGAGGGGAGCAGATGTGAACTTTTTCTTTTAAAAAAAAAATTTTTTTATGGTGTCCTGTTTGTGTTTTTTCTTTTTTTCTTTTCTTTCTTTTTTCTTTTTTCTTTTTCTTTTTCTTTTTTCTTTTTTGCCTCTGTGTGTGTAAATATTTACATGTGTATGATGCATGTACACATTTGTGTGGATGTGGGGTAGGGGACCCAAAGTTGACATCTCCACTTTATAGAGGCAGAGTCTCTCACTGACCCCAGGATTTGTTCTTCCAGCTAGTCTAACCAGCCAGCATGCTTCAGGGATGTCCTGTCTCTGCTTTACAAGGGCTCCATGCTGCCTGACATTGTCTGTAGGTTCCAGAGATCTGAGCTTCGTTTCTTATGCTTGCCACAGAAGCACCCTGTCCTCTGAGCTATGGCTGCAGGAGCCTGCTCCCTTACCCAACACAAGTCTATGTTTTTCTAGCTGGCTTGTAAAGACGTGGACAATGCAGCCATTTACTGAGTGAGAAATGACAGAGAAGTGTTGGGTCCTAGTCTGTGCATTGTGTGTATACTTGTCTTTGATTCCTTATCATAGTTCAGTTATCTCTATTCTAACACGGAAAGATCCAAGGCGAGAAGAGTTTTCCCACATCTATAGATTATACAAATGAACTTTGGTTTCTTGGATTTAAAAGCAAGGCCCTCCCAGTTTCCATTTTCTGGCATTTAACTGTGCATGTCGCATTTGTAAACTGAACTTCCCTGAAACTGCCATATTGTTTTTGAGTATTTTTCATGCCAACTGATTGACCAGAACTTTGTGATTCCAAAATTATGTTGGACTGCCTTTTGCCTCTTTACTAGCCATTTATTACAAACTTCTTTATCTGCCCAAACATCCTTTTATCAGGTAAAACCTTTGGAATGTCTTAAAGTAACAGACTTAGCTTCCACCAACCAAGAAGCTAATGTCATGAGATAGCATCTGAGACCTGTAGTGCAGATTTCTCCACATTGCTGTAACCTGCCCACCTGATGTTCCTGCCAACACACCTGCAGATGCATTAGCTTATAACTTGTGTTCAGTGACTGCTAGAGCTCATCTGACCTCATAACGAAACACATCATCCAGTCCAAACTGAAGCCACATTCTCTGCCTATGGTCACTCGTCTTTGGCTCATGATAAATCATCTTGTTCCTACCTTTGAGCAAGATATATAGTTTATAGCCATATACATATGTGGCAGAGCATAATTTGTATTTAAGTAATTAGTAATATTGACAAAGAGACTATATGGAGACTGGTTTTCTTGGATGAGAGGACACTCAATTTCCTGGGAGACTTGGTTGGAATTCCCATTTTGGTTCTTTTCCATGCTTTTGATTCTATTCTTTGGGCATTAGCTTTGTCTTTTGAAATCCTCTTAATGTTACCCAGTAGCCACTGGCACTGATGCAACCTAAAGTCAAGGCTGACAGCTGTCACATACCTACACAAGCCTTGAGCATTGATCTCTTTGCCCATCTTAACTCATGGACATCATTGTGACTGTCTGGCTACCTTCCATATCATGATGAGGAGGATGTTCTCCTGTCTACTTTAGCTCAATCAGGATCTTGCTTTCAGACAGAGTTGGGGTTGCCTCCACCCACACACAGCTGCTGTACTGTAGAGCCAGGGCATGTTGGGATAATTATGTCCTCGACAAAAAGGTCATTTGGGTTCAGTGATGACAAACTGGATGTCCCATCTTTACCTCTACCCATCCAGAGTATAATGTGATTAAGGTAAAATTCAGGGAAAAATACCTAGCAGCAGCATCTATCCAGAGAAGAAAGTAACTATAGAAAAGATACAGGATGGGGGATATTGGCATGAACTTTTGAACTGCCTGCTTTTAGCATCGTGTTCCCTGTACAGCTCCCTACAATGACAGCTTGTACCCCCACTCTCCATCACCCGAACCCCTACCTGCCTCTGATTTGGAAGATTTGCCATTCAAATCTGTTCAATAAAAGAAGTAAAATAAGCCAGAGGTGGTAGTGCACATCTGTAATCCCAGTACTCCAAAGGCCATGAATTCAAGGCCACCCCAGGCTACATATTAATTATCAGGGCAGTCAGGGCTGCATAGCATGACTCGCTGCTCCTCTCCACACCCCAATACAAGAAAAGCAAAGTTGTCAGCAAAGGACAGGACCTGCAAATGGCCTCAGTTCAAGGTGCAAGGACCGATTCAGACTACTTGAATAGTGATGGCTTGCTAAGAAATACTTCCATCCAGAAAAGGCCCAGCCATGGCTGCTGGTTATCTCTTTGTATAAGCAAAGCTGCTTAAGGAGTAATTAAGGTGAGAGTGAGCATGTGGACGCTCTGAAAAAGTTGACAATGTACTTTCACTTGCATAATCTGTGGGAAGGTCCTAAGGTCAGCCGTTTCAACTTATTTTTGTCAAGTACATCGTCCTTTCCATCTCTATAATTTGGGAATTGAAGATAACCTTTGATACCAAGAAGCATTTTTCTCTCTGTCTCTTGTTAATAAGATTTAAGGTGCAGTCAACATTGGAACAGAAACCCTGGCACAGACTTTGCACTGCCTCCTCCCGAAGGTAACTAAGAAGCGAATCCAAGTAAAAGTGATTTTATTCTCTGATAACTGTGAGCCTAACCTTTTGTTTTTAATATGAGGTACATGTCTGAAGTGCCCAGGCGTTGCCACTCCGCTGCTGACAGTACTACTGTCCTGTAAGAAGCACCATCTTTCTTTTCCTGTGTTTACTACAGAAAGGAAATGACAGAGAACACCCATGAAATCTAAGGAGTGGGGCCTGGAGCCAGCACATTTGTTGAATGTTCACCATTTGCTGACTTGCACCAACAGTGGCTTCAAGCCAAGAAGCACAGCGCCTGCTTACTGCGGACTTCATTTGTAAATTATCACTGTATCTTTCCAGTGAAGATGCACCAGTCAGGGATACGAATTAAATAGAAACTGCTGGTCTAGGGCCACAGAGAAGGCTGGCTGGGTAAAGGTGCTTACTTCCAGGTCTAACAGCCAGAGTCTCCAGGACGTACACTGTGGAAGGAGAGAACCAATATCTGCAAATCCTCTGATCTTCAAATGTGCCCCACCCCCTAAAGAAGTTAATTAAGGAAAAAGATACTGCTGTCCTAAGATATAAGGATTTATTGAGTCACTGTTTATCCTGGAACAAAACAGTTGACTAATTTATATGCTTAATGAACCTGAGGGAATCTCCCCCACTCTCTTCCTGCTAGCCTCACTTGTTCTTTTGCTGCTGGATTGTTTATCTTCCTTAAGGTGAACACGGAGGCTCGGAAGTTGGTTTGGCTACTTATCAGCACTTCTGAAAGAATGTTTATCCAGGGAAGACTTAGAAATCTCTGAGGATTTGAAGATCATCTGGATGTTTTCAGTTCTGCCATCCTGTCCTGGTGCCTCTGTATTCTCAGATTTCCTGGTGGAAGCCAGACCTCAGAATAATGCTTAGGAAATGGGGAGTTACCTCCTAAAGCTCCCTCTTCCTGGACCACCTGATTCTCACCTGGAACCTCCAGCAGAGGCTAGAGGAAACTTCTTACAGCCAGGACTATCCCATATCTTCTTCCTTTTTTCCCCTCAATCTCCTCTTCATCCTCCTTTGACAGACCATTAGTAAGCTCGGGCTGCTGTCAAACTTGTAGTCTTCTTGCCTTCACTTCCCAGGTGCTAGGATTGTAGGCATACGCCACCATATGCAATTTCTCAGTTTCTTCTTTGTGAGCTTCTTCTACATATACGGACTATGCAAGGAGGGTCCCCATTTCTCCAACAGTCACATGTATAGAATCTGATTATCATTTAGTGAAATGGCAATGTATCATTATTGGTAACTTGTAGGAAAGGAAATAGTGCTACCAGATTCACACTAATAGCACTTTGTTTGCTTTTGAAATGGGCTCTCACTAGAGTTGCCAGACTGGCTTGTAGCTTACTAACTAGCAATGCTCCCTTGAACTCACAGCTATCCTTCTGCATCAGCCTACCTAGTGCTGTAATTGCAGGGTTGTACCACTACTCCAGAACAGCTTCTGTTTCTTTTTCCTTTGTTTTTGAGACAGGGTTCATTATGTAGCCCTAGCTGGACTACAGTTTTTATTATGTAGACCAAACTGGCCTCAAGCTCCTAGAGTCCGCCCATCTCTGCCTCCCGAGTCCTGGGAAGTAAAGGCATGTGCCACTATGCCTGGCAAGTTCGTATTTCTTATAAATAAAAAAACTATAGGTGCCACAGAAGTAAGGGCCAGACATTAAGTAAATAAATATAAATCTTTTTTTTTTTTTCTTTACTAGGAGCATAGACTCAGGAATGGATGTCCCCAGGTACAAGTATACACAGAAGCTAATTCTGCTTGGTGGGGGCAGTCCTTCATGTGTGTGCAAGGTCAAGAGGTGGAACTATCTTACTTTTAACCACTAGCTATATAGATGACTGTTGTTCCATTTTTGTAACTCTAATGACATCCTCTCTACTCTAGGAATCAAGTCAAAGTACAAATAGATGCTTGTTGGTTAATCCCTAATGGAAAGTGAAATTGCTTTTAGTTTTCAAGTAGTGACACTCAATCCTCCTCTTTCCTCATTTCAAGCTAGAGGACCACTAGGGTGTCTGGCATTGAACTTCTGTGCTTTGCAGTACGTTTGGGGATAGGAACCCAGTGTTTTTATTTATTTAACTGAGTTTCCCTCTTCGTCTTCAGTTTTTGCATCTATGCAAGACAAAGGTATTTGGCAGTTCTATCATGAGCCCCTTAACACTTATTTCTCTTTTGTAGTGTAGTCTATCACTCCAGTATGCTGTCAGAGTCGCTAAATATCTAGTACGAACACAGCCTTCCACTTTAGAGTCAGCTGACGATGGGACTGTAGTTAAGGCATTAATGTTTGGCTTGCACAGCTTCATGCACTGACAGCAGCCATAAGAATAGATAGCATGAAAGCTGTCGGAAGAAAACAGGAGGTGATGTTACTTATTAGCCATTGGCCTGCATAATTGTATCACACTCACTAGGTGAGAGGGAAGTATAAGGAGACGACATTGTTTCTCTACTAATTTTCCTGCTTTCCTCTTACTCTTGTGATAAATATTTGTGAATACACTTAAGAACAGAAGCTAACATTGAAACAGCACCTTATAATTTAGAAAAGAATTTACATGCATTGTTCTGTAGGTCCTGTACCTATTGATCCTCTTGATCTTTAGTCTTGTATGCTAAGGAGAGTTGTGACCAATCACTCAGATTTCCTGTTTGTTTAACAGTGTTTGGAGATAGTGTCTCATGAATCACAGGGTGGCCTTCAAACTCACCATGTTAGTAGGGATATCTTGAGCTTCTAATTCCACTGCCTCCACCTGCAGAGGTTACAGTTGTATGCCTCCTGTAGTGGTTTGAATATGTTAAGTAGCACTATGAGGAGGTGTGGCCTTGTTGGTAGGTGTGGCCTTATCAGAGGAAGTACATCACTGTGGCGGTGGGCTTTGAGGTCTTATGCTTAAACTCTGCCCAGGGTGGAAGAGAGTCTATCCTGTTTGCCTTCAGATCAAGACTCTGAAGTCTCCTTCTCCAGCACCATGTCTACCTGGATGCTGCCATGCTTCCTGCCATGATGACAATGGACTGAATCTCTAAAACTGTAAGCCAGCCCCCAGCTAAATGCTTATTTTATAAAATCCGCCTTGCTTATGGTGTCTCTTCACAGCGATGGACACCTAAGATACCAGCATACACAGTTTGCCATTCAGGAGATTGACCCTAGGGCTTTATTCATGCTAGAGAAGTACTCTATCTATTGGGACACATTCCTGCCCAAATTCTGCAATTTGGGCAGGAATTGTTCTATAAGTGGTTTAAAGTACCTTCTGTCATTAATCAGTTCACCCAGGCCCTGGACAGGCAAACAGTTACCCAGCTGCGTAAGCTTGCCCACAAATACAGGCCAGAGGCAAAGCAAGAGAAGAATCAAAGGCTACTGGCCCATGTTGAGAAGAAAGCTGCTTGCAAAGGGAATGTCCCAACTAAGAGACCGCCTGTCCTCCTAGCAGGAGTCAATATAGTCACCACCTTGGTGGAGAACAAGAAGGCTCAGCTGGTGGTGATCGCCCATGACATAGACCCCATTGAGCTGGTAGTCTGCCTGCCCTGTGTCGGAAGATGGGGGAAAGGTCAGGCTGGGGCGCCTGGTCCACAGGAAGACATGCACCACTGTTGCCTTCACACAAGTTAACCTGGAAGGCAAGGGTGCTCTGGCTAAGCTGGTGGAAGCTATTAAGGACCAATTATAATGACAGATACGATGAGATCCGCCCCCACTGGGGAGGAAATGTCCTGGGTCCTAAGTCTGTGGCTTGCATTGCCAAGCTGGAAAAGGCAAAGAACTTGCCACTAAATGGGGTTAAATGTACACTGCTGAGTTTTCTGTACATAAATATAATTACAAAATTATATTCTAAAGCAAAACAAAAAGTAGGCCGATTAATAGATATCTACATGTACTGCTCTAGTGTGTTGTGGATTCAAAACCCTTCACCAAAAAAAAAAAAAAAAGAATTATTTAAATCTTCGGGATAGTATAAATCCATAATTAAATAAATATAGACATTTTCATATTTTCTTGGTGTTTTCAAAGGTTGGTCCTAGATTTTTCTTTTAGAGCTCACATACTTTATTTTTCTTTTCTTTCTCTTCTTTCATTGTCTCTCTTATTTTTTGTTCTGTTTTGTCGTGTTGTTTTTCAAAGCAAGGTCTTACTATGTAGCCCTGGCTGTCCTGGAACTCACTATGTAGACCAGACGGACCTTGAACTCAGATCTGTCTGCCTCTGCCTCTGCCTCTGCCTCTGCCTCTGCCTCTGCCTCTGCCTCTGCCTCTGCCTCTGCCTC
>JADRCH010000007.1:5682201-5734554 GCA_019843965.1 Rhynchomys soricoides | reverse complement strand
GCCTCTGCCTCTGCCTCTGCCTCTGCCTCTGCCTCTGCCTCTGCCTCCTGAATGCTGGGATTTAAGACATGCCCCACAATGCCCAACTAGAGTTCACTTCATCATTCACTTCTATTTATTTCATATGTATATGTTGTGCTCATATGTGTGTGGGTGTGCCTGCTATAGGACATGTATAGAAGTCAGAGAACAACTTACATGAGTTGCTTCTCCTTCTACTACATGGGTTCTAGGAATTGAACTCATACTGTAAGGCTTGGCAGCAAGTTCCTATAGCTTCTGAGCCATCTCTCCATCTCTCCCACTTTAGACCTTAAAACCCTGTGACAGTGTGCATCAGACTTAGTATAGTTCCTCCTATCTTGCTGTGTCTAGCATTACTGGGCATCCCAAAATGCTTGGCTTGAGTTGGTCTGCAGTGTTGCTGGACCAAGCTGAAAGTGATGATCTGTTTCCCAGGGCTTTGTGAAGGAAGACCTCTCTAGGGTTTTCCAGGGCTTTGCTCTGGTCTTCTCAGATGTGCCATGGTTTATGTTAGGTAGTCAAGTCCCTTATAAAATTCTCCAGGTCTTCTTAGCCCGTCTTGATATTCATCTGGGACAGTGATATTTCTGTCACTTGTTGCTTGTGGCAAGCTACTGATGAAAGGGATATTGTGATGCACTTGGCACAGAGAGAAGGCCACTTGAGATGGTAAATAGCCCTTGTATAAGCAGGAAGACAGAACAGGGCTGTTCTTTCTCCTGAGGTTGCTCTTGCTGGGAGCGATAACAACATCAAAAACATATTTTTTTTTTTTTCCTGTTGACCTTTAAATCTCGGGATGGGTGATGTAGTAACAGGACTATCTTTTTCACATGGCAACCAACAAGACACAGAGTTTGTGATGGCTTTCCTCTGGACGGTGGATCTGAATGTGCTGGAGAGCAGGGAAGCCTGGAAGGATTCTTTTTCTTATTCTACTGTGAGAAGGATTTTCTGATAAACATTTTATCCTTAATCAGCTTATAAATACCGAGATCCTATGAGGCCTGGTTTTACTCACAGTGAACAAGATAGCCAGATATAAGCAATCTAATTCTTGCCCCTGGGGAATGGCTGCTTCCCCCAATCCACGCCCCCTTCCCACCACCCTAGTGTTGGCTGTTAAAGATGACTCTTTAACATATTGGCAGGAGACAATTGAATAAAATATTCATTTGATAAGATGTGAAGTTTGGGGCTAGTGAGATGGCTCTATAGTTAAGAGCACCAGCTGCTCTTCCAGAAGGCTCAGGTTCAATTCCCAGCACCCACATGGCAGCTCACAACCTTCTTTCTGTAACTCCGGTTCTGGGGCAGCTGATGGCCTCTTCTGGCCTCTGTGGGCAACAGGCACGTATGTGGTACACATACATGACATACATGGAGGTCAAACACCCACACAGAGAAAGCAAACATAAATAAACTTTAAATGTAAAAAAATAAAACCTTTAACTGTGAAATTCGTTTGCTTTTATCCCATGTTCCTCACAAGCTCCAAATACGCTCTGAGTGAGAATGTGTGGGATCAATGGACGCCTTCAGGGTGGAGCTAGTCACTCAAAAGTTCCAGTGACTAGGGGAGTAATGGGGTAAAGCTTAGCTCTTACGTAGCCTGTGGTGCAAGTCTGAAGAGCTTGAACCAAAACCTCAGTTAGAAGTAGACTGATACTAACTGTAGAATTAACTCCGGTGTATATAACTAACTAGAAGACACTTAGGATGACTTTGGATTAGAAAATAAAGGCTTAGGAACAACAAGGAGAAAACACAGAGGGCTTCGAGTACAATCAATGCTGTGTTATTAAGACTGGATTTATCTTCACTCCAGATTTTTCTTTCTTGTGTTTTTGCTCTGAGGGTCTCCACCTGCTTCTGTCTCCACCTGAAAAGTTTTCCACCTGCCTCATCCTCCACCAGTGGTGGGATTATGGGTATGTCTCCCCATGCCCTGCTTCAACCTAAAACTTTTGCAGCTCTTTTGGTAATGAATGATGGTCACATTCAAACCCCTTAGGCCATGCATTCAAAGACTACAGAACAAGGATTGATTTAAAGGTTCAGCCCTTCTACAGTGTAGTACCCCAAATGATGCACTTCAGAAACAAGCAGTTTATTTTCAGATCACGATAGACACCACAGGCAGACATAAAAGAAGAGTTGGCTGCTGGGCAAGGTAGTACACATCTGTAATCCAGCTCTTGGGGGGTGGAAACAGGGACATGAGGAACTCAAAACAGTGATACGTATCATTGACTGTGTGGCAAGTCTGGGCTACATGAGAACCTGTCTCACCAAACCAAAGCAAAAGAACACAGCCCAACAAACCAACTAATTCTGTGTCCAACAAGATGTGTAGAACTTCACATTGGCTTATGGTTCACTATGGAAAGTTTAGTGGGTTGAATTCAGTCTGGGTTAGAGCTTTCCCATCAGTCACAGGTAATATAAAATGTCAGAAGAAAGTCCAGGAAACTAGATAGTGTGGTGTTGGCGACAAATGAAAGAAAATGTGATGTCGGAAAACAGGAAGAAGAGAGATTATTCTTATATTATGCAGAAGCTTAGAAATAACTACAATCAAGGAAGGACCATAGAGTATTGCCATTCTGAACATGGACACTGTTCAGTTGTACTTGGCTTCTAAATTATGTCCAGGAACTCATTATATTAACCTCACACAAACTATTTTTTGTTGTCAACCTAAATCAAATGCTTGTTTTTTGGCTTGCTGGGTTTTGTTGTTTGGGGGTCAAACCCAGAATCATGCATGTATGCTTTACTTTGTTAAAGTTCATGTTTCAGTCTGAAACAACTCTTGTTCTGGACCAGTTCCATTTGCCATAACTCCTCCCTTAAAATAAGGAAACTGTTTTTGAGGTTAGTTCCTTGTCCCTGAATTCCATTGTGTCATCTGTGGAAAATCTATTAGTTTCATAACTGTGGGCTGATCTGCAGGTAGTCTAAGTTGAGAGAGTTAATGGATCAGAAACCTTCAGGACAGCTGTAACTGATACCAGCAAGGATCACCAAGGGACAGACCCCCAAGGTGAAATTGGTGCCTGAGCATCTTTGAGAATCCAGGACAGCCTGCTGAATCTCAGATCACAAGTATCATTTCTTTCCGGTGTGCAGCTTAAGAGCTTGTCTAGTTAGCTTTGCATCCTGGCATATTGCATGCAATAAAGCAAATATAAAAAGATACTGGGGATGTGTACAATAATGGGGTGATGTTCAATTGAGAAAAGCCTCTCAAAAGCCTGTTAGAATCTTAATGGTTTCCCAGAGTCAGTCCCTGTCCAGCTTGCCGACTTTGCCTCTGCTAGCCTAATTAGCAGACTGCGACTTCCTCAATCTCGCTAAATGTCACTCCAGTCCACATGACAGCTGTCAGGAGAATGTGGCTGAGAGTTGATGAGATCTTTGCTGGCTATCTTTAGAAGATACTGTCTTTGGCTTAATGAGTGCTGTTTTTGAAAAGTAGCCACAGGTGTTTAGAGCCATGCTAGGCATTCTTGGGGCTCTAAATAGGGCTTGGTAAGTTTTCAGATTCTTTATATAATCACCAACAGGAATGAAAATCTACTCATCCACCATCAACTACTAGGGAATTATAGAGAAAAGGGAGTGTGTGGAATACCTGCAAAATAATGGAGAACTCATGAAAGACATAAATGCATACAACACACACACATAGACAACCATTGATATAACCGATGGAACCATGCAGAAGTACTTTTGTGTGTTTTTGTTTTGTTTTGAGATAGGGTCTTATGTAGCCTAGGTTGACTTTGCACTCTGGATGTAGCAGGGGATAAGCTTGATCTCTTGATCTTCCTGCCTCTGCCTCCTAAGAAATGGGAGTGCCGGGGTGTACCACCGTACCCGGCTTTAGAAATATACAAGAGCCCATGTAACCAATCCCTGTGGCACAGGTCTGAAATCTCAGCTACTTGGGAGGCTGAGGCAGGAGGATCACAAGGACAAGGCCTGCCTAGGCAATAGAGTGACTTTAAAGCCAGCCTGGCTGACTTAGGGGGATTCTGTCTCAAAATAAAAAGGAAAACTGGGGCTATGGTGTAGCTCAGTAGTAGAGTTCTTGCATACATGGCCCAGCCCTTATGTTCAGTCTCCAGCACTGACAACAAATCCACGGAATGTACAATTTTCTTGAGGTGATCCAAGGATGGTCTTGGTGTTACACACCTGTGACTCTGTCACTTGGAAAGTGGATGTATGAGGATCAGGAGTTCAAGGTCTTCCTCAGCTACATAAAGAGTTTGAGACCAGCCTGGGCTACATGAGATTCTGTCACCAATAACAAAACAAATACCAAGAAAGATGGAGTCTTCGTGCGAAGTCTTACGTTCTCCATGGTCTGTGTCCTTGGCTCCTTGCAAAATGTTAATGACTAATTGAATCACCTGGCACCCCTTCCTCTCCATCACAGGGCTTTACCTTGTCTCAGCTAAGTTCACCCAAATGTCTTCTAGACTAGGAGTTCTCAACCTTCTGACCCCTTAAAACAGCTCTTCCTGTTGTGGTAACTCCCAACCATGAAATTCTTTTCATTTCTGAAATTCATAACTGTAATTTGGCTACTGTCATGAATCATGACATAAATATCTGCGACCCTCTCCGTAAGGGTTGCCACCCACCGGTTTAGAACCAATGCAATAGATGCTTTTCAACATCTCTTCCCATCATGTTTCAATTTGTTTTGATCCTTACTATGATCCCTTCTTGTGTGTTTGTGTTCCCATCGCTGTAGCTCAGACTCATATTGTCATTTCTGTGTATCCTGTGACAGCTTTCCATGCCACGTTTTTAGACACTTAGTCTAAAAAGTTGTTTGCCTCTCAGGACACCTATCTTGCCTAACAACCATTCTTATAACCAAAGCAACCAATGGCCTTCTACCAATTTTTTTTTTGTCTTCTGGTCTGACTCTGGGCTATGTGTTGCCTGCTGGAGGGCCTATTCTGCCAGCAGGGGTGCCTGCTCTCTACACCACACAGGATCTTGACAGCAGGTAGAATCCAAGGAAAGCTGAGACCCCAATGCAGACACACTTTGTGAGGAACAGAGGGGCTGTATTGAAGGACGGATCATGTGACACTTCTACAGGGAAACCAAGGTGACACACAGGTGTTTGTCATCAGAGAAAAGTGGCAGCTGCAACCCCTCGAGGGGCTGCCTGTTTTAACCTGGGTGCATTATCAACCACAAAAAGGCAGGACCTAGAGACTCGGCCTTGACATTCTGTACTGTATGGTTGGTTTCTTTCCGGGTTCAAAGGAACATGGCAGCCTGCAGCTTCTTACCTTTAACACTGCACTAGACACTGAGACAAGGTGATAGAAGAATGTTTTCCCCTTACCCCCTCTTTCTCCCACTCTTTCTTCCTTTACCTTCTTCCTCTTTCTTCCCTTCTTCCTCTTCCTCTTCTTTGTTCCTATGTTCTTTGAGAAAGAAAAGACCATATATAACTCAGGCAACCTTAAACTTGCTTTGGAGGCTGTGTAGCAGAGCTTGACCTTGAACCCATTCCTGATCGCCTGCTTCTACCTTCCAGGGCCGTCCAATCACAGGCAAGAGCCGGCATGGCTAGAGAAGTGGCTCTGTACTCACAGGTTTTGTAGTAAGTTGGAAAAACAGAGAGAATTAATATAAAGAAGAGCAAATATAGAGAGGTACATGGTCAAATATAAGCATTAGAGGAAGTAGGTCCTGGAAGAGTTGGACATACCGATCTCATCTGGTTGGCAAGCTCCCGGGGAAGGAAGGAGTGGTAAGCTTGAAGGTGGTGAATTGATGGAGAACGTTATCCTCCAAAGGATGGAGATAGGCAGAAATCAGGACAGCACATTTAGCTAAAATAGACATATAATATCAGCTAGGTTCAGTTTTAACCTAGTATAGAGACCTGCACTTGTGTGTACATCCTGTACACAGAGATCCCAACATTTTATTTGAAGGAAACGCCCATTTCAGTTTCAGTGCCTGTCTTAGGGTTTCTATTGCTCTGAAGAGACACCATGACCACAACTCCTATAAAGGAAAACATTTAAGTGGGCCTGGCTTACAGTTTTAAGGTTTCGTCCATTATTTTCATGGTGGGAAGTATGGCCGCATGCAGGCAGACATGATGCTAAAGAGGTGGCTTAGAGTTCTACCTCCAAATCACTAGGCAGCTGAGAGTGGCAATGGGCGTGGCTTGAGCATCTGAAACCTCCAGTCAACCCCCAGTAACACAATTCCTCCAACAAGACCACACCTTCTAATAGTGGCACTGCCTATGGCCTTTGGGGGCCATTTTCAGTCAAACCACCATAGTGACTATGGAAATTAATCCACCTTGGCCATCTGTCCCTCTGCCTGGGATGAGTGTCAGATGCATGAACCCTCGTGAAAGTTTTTACTGCCCCTTAACCAAAAGCAACCATAGCTGCAAGTGTTCCTGATAACTTTTGAGGGTTTGTGAAGTAATATTTTTAAACCCAGAGAAGCCTTGTAAGGTGTTCATAGGGTATAAGGTATGCAACACCCAAGTCTCGGGGCACTGTGGCAGCTTCAGTGTCCTATGAACTGAAAATAGATAGGTTGTAACTCTAGACGGTGGTTTGCAGCCTGCCTATTAGCAAAAGCTTTAAACTCTGTTCATCTGTGTTTGGAAGCCAAAGGAAATGTTTGTTGCTACACGGTTCCCAGCCTGTGGTTTGTGGTTGATCTTTTCAGTACAAAATGTGCCCCAAATGGTCTGTTTTATTTTGATCATGTGAAGGAAGACTCTTCCCTGGAGATTCATCGGGGAATCCACAAAAACAGAGGTTGGAGAGTAGAAAGATTTGTGAAAGAAATCCAGTTAGCTTCCTTATTTTCTAGGTCAGGAAACTTGGGTCCTGACTGGGGAGGAGGCCTCCCTGTCCCTAGTATCTAGACAGGAAATGCACACTACAGTTAGGTGTCCTAGCTCCTCCCAGAAATGACTGTACTTGTCTCCTGTTGTTCCAGGCACACACCTCCCTCCCTCTGCTCTCTCTCTCTCTCTCTCTCTCTCTCTCAACTTTAATTTTTTTTTCTTGTTCACTTCACATCCCACTCACTACTGGCCTCCAGGCCACCCTTAGGATTTTCCCAGCATTCATTCTTTCCCTCCAGCAGCATGTGCTCCATTCTTCCTTTTTTTTTTTTTTTTTTTGGCTGAGTATATTTTATTATGTGCATGTACTATTGAGTATCGCTTGTCCCAAATACTAGGGATCAGAAGTGTTTTAGATCATAAAAGTTTCTCTCTTAAATGTTCTCTAAGGACTTATTTATTTTATATTTAGGCCTATAATCCATTTTGAGTTAATTTTTACACATGCTGCAAATATGAATCAAGTTTTCTACATAAGTATATCTAGTAGTTACAGCATCACTTATTAAAAATCTTATTATTTTTAGAGTAAGTTGTCCTTGTATTATTGCAAAAACAAATAGTAATTATATTTTTCTATGTTTATTCCTAGACTTTGATTTTTGTTCCATATCTGTCTGTTTTGATGTAAATCTTACAGTATCTTTATTATAATACAATTTTATAAGAAAATTATTAAATATTAGATGGTATTAATTCCTATTTTTTAAAAAAATTTTTTTACTTTTTATTTTTTTTTAATTTTTATTTTTTCATACTTTATTTACATTTCAAATGTTTCCCCCTTTCCAGATCTCCCCTTTGGAACCTCCCCATTTCCTCCCCCCTCCCCTGCCTCTATGGGGGTATTCCCCCACCCACCCACTCTCATCTTCCCTGCTTGGCATTCTCCTATACTGGGGGATATAACACGCTCAGGCCCAAGGGCCTCTGCTCCCCTTGATGGTTAACAAGACCTTCCTCTGCCACATATGTGGCCAGCACCATGGGTCCCTCCATGTGTATTCTTTGGTTGGTGATTCAGTCTCTGGTCAGGCCAGTTGCCACTATTGCCAATTCCCTCAGCTCCTTCAGTCCCTTCTCCAACTCTGCATCTGGGACCTCACACTCAGCCCTACAGTTGCTGTGAAGTGACTCTTGGGTATTCTGGACTTTTGGGCTAATAACCACTTATCAGTGAGTACATACCATGTTCATTCTTTTGTGACTGCGTTACCTCGCTCAGGGTGATATTTTCAAGTTCCATCCATTTGTCTGCGAATTTCATGAAGTCATTGTTTTTAATAGCTGAGTAGTATTCTACTGTGTAAATGTACCACATTTTCTGTATCCATTCCTCTGTGGAGGGACATCTGGGTTGTTTCCAGCTTCTGGCTATTATAAATATGGCTGCTATGAACATAGTTATTACATGTTGGAGCATCTTCTGGGTATATGTCCAGGAGTGGACTAGCTGGGTCTTCAGGTAGTAGTATGTTCATTTTTCTGAAAGTCTGACAAACTGATTTTTTTAAATTCCTACTTTTTTTAAAATTGTGCATAAAATTTTGTCTAGTAAACTTATTTCTAGAAATTTTGTTGACCAAAAATATCTGATAGATATCCCACAGTACCTTTTCTTCCTTTTTTTTTTTGGTTTTTCGAAACAGGGTTTCTCTGTATAGCTCTGGCTGTCCTCCTTTTCTTCCTTTAGTTAGCTAGTTGTCAAGCCATTAGTTTGTTTTCTTGTTTGAGAACAAGTGTCATTACATATCCTAGGTTGGCCTCAAATTTGCCTTCCTCAACATCCAAAGCTGGGGTTCTAGGCATGAGCTCTCAATACTGCCTGCTAATCATTAGCAAGTAGGTAGGGAGATCCTGTTCATGAAAGGAACAGTTTTGCTAAAACACACACTAACCTTTTTGTGGTTTTTGCAAAGTGTGAGCCTTAGACCCAGTGTTCCCTGCTGGTCTGTGGAAGGAGCCAAGAACCTGGGAATATAAAAGCAGGGTGCGGTGGTCATGTCTTTCACCACACCCTGCCCAACAGAGATCTGTCTGCTCAGCCTCCCTTGTGGTCCCTGTTTCTAGATTCCCTATCCTTTGGGTTGATTTTAGCCCAGCTAAATCAGCAGCAGCAGCACCAGGTACTTGTGAGAAATGTAAATACTGGGGCCACCCTGACTAATTAAGTTAGAAGAGCAGGCTAGGGGCCACCCTCCCTGTTAATAAGCCCTCCTGGTGATTCTCAGGTATACTCTCTCTGAGGATGGACTTCCTCCTCTAAGTGCAATAATCTCAGCCTGCAGGTCATCTGGCATATATTAATTACAAGAGACAATGTTTTAACTGTCTAATGATGTTTCATAATAGGTCTTCATATTTTTCTCTTGGCTAAGATTGTCAAGAGTCTGTTTATTCCTAGGAAAGAGCTTCCCAGAACTAATAAGCCTCTGGTTGGTGGTTGGATAGCTCGTGTCTTTCTCAAGGATGAATGTAGTCTAGTGTTATCAGAAATGACGTACGAGGTTCTCTACAGTCCAGGCCAGCTTAGTCACCAGTGGGCTTGTTCTGCGTAGAGTATTAGGGTAGCAGCTGTTGTTCCTATCATGTTGCTGGGTAGTACACTGAACCATTGTGTTAACAGACAGGAAGGCAAGGTTTCTATCTTAACTAGGATAACATGGCAAATAACCAAATTCACTCTGTCTCCTTTTTCCCATCTCCAAAACCTGATGTGGTGAAAGCTTGAACCAGATGGGCTGATGGTTCTTTCAGTTAAAGTAACTCATTAAGTTTAGTTAATTGTTTGGGTCATACCACAGAAGTGGTGAGATTGGCTATAGTGACTAAGGGCTGCCTTTCCAGGATTCTCTGGATTTAGCCTGATATTCTCTCCTTCTTTCTAATCCTTTAAAAAGAGAATGGTCAGGTCCCTGCAGGTTGCTAACCCACCACAAGTATTCCTTGATTCAGGACTACATTGACTTTAAGAAGTCACAGAAATAAGTAGTTAATGGGAGATTGATGATGCTTCTGACAAAATATGACAACGAAATACATATGAAATAACTAATAAGAGCCAGCATTGGATTCTCTGCACTTCATTAGAGTCTCTCATTGAATCCTTACAACCAAACGAGATGTGTTTTGTAAGTCAAGGTATCGAAGTCACATACTTTGTCTATAACTCCAGAGTGAACAGCGGCTACAACCTTGAGTGCTGTCTCTCTGGCTGCATAGTTCTGCTATGAGTCAGTGGTGCATAGGGAATGGGGAGAGCAGGAAGCTCATTTCTCATTTGCTGACTCAATTGAGACTCTCAGTCCTACCTGGAAGCTGTACTTTCTTTTCTTTCCCTTATTTCTTGCTATCTAAATAGCACTATCCATTCATCCTCTGCAGGATTTGGGGGTCAGAGGTGAAGGGAAGAACAATGTGCTCAGTGGAGTGAGAACCCAATGTTGTAAAGTGTGAACTCCTGTCTGTGGAGGGAGGCATCAGAGAACATTCACCTTCTTATTAGAAGGGATGGCAGGGAAGACAGCAGAAGCAGAATGGAGAGTATATCTCCGGCCTTTACCAAGAAAAAGCAAGAGGCAGTTGGCATAGCAACCAGCATGGTCCTGAGTCATCCTGTGTCTTTTGCAAGCTCCCCCAAACCATGCAGACTCATTTCTTCACCTGTAAGGCTATTAGTGGCTTCAAACTCCTGGGTGTGGTGTACAGATAAATAATGATCTGCTTTTAAAAATTCTTGGAGCTTCTTGGAAAGGCACTTTGCAAGTAAGAAGGGTATTTTTCTGACTCATCAGAGGATCAGCTGGAGATTTGTTGTGGTCTTTCTTTGGCTCTTTGTTTAGGAGACCTGTTGAGAAAAAGCTCACATAGAAGCTAAGTGAAAAGTCACAGGTCTAATGCCCCAGGGAGGGCTGACACCAAAGCCTCCCGTCTTCATCTTCATATTCCTTATCTCCAGGATGACAGGAGAGATTTATTAGAGGCCCAGAGTCTTTATGCGGACATTGAAGCTCTGGATTTATGCCCTGCATACGCTGATGCTGACTCTCCAGTATGGTAGAACTCTCTGACACATTTCCTGTCACTAAATCTCTTATCTTAATTATAGAGCATTGGCTGAATACAAACAGGAAAATGAGGATGTCCTTTGTAGGTTCTTCTGTGGGTCGCTTTGGTATTTATATTGGTATGTATCTGTGTGGTATATAAATGTTTTGATCTTCTGAGTCTATATGGCCACAAAATAGGCATAATATTGGCAGGACAATTCAACCCTGAAGCATTTGATGGCATGGACGGCTCTGCACACAATCAGTCTGGACAAGCAGTTGTGGTGCCATTACTTCAATCCCAGCACTCAGGAGGCAGAGGCAGGTGGGTCTCTGAGTTTGAGGTTATCCTGGTCGAAAGAGTGAGTTCTGGGACAACCAGGGCTGTGAAGAAAAATCCTGTATTTAAAAAAAAAAAAAAATCAGATCTAGATTCAAGTGTTCTGACTCTGTCCCTTATTAAAACACAACTTGAACAAGTCTCTAGTTTGTTTTTTGTTTTTGTTTTGTTTGTTTTTTGTTTTTTAGTTCCCTTCTGTGTCTGCTGCCAATAGAAAACACAAAGGAAATAAGAGACAATTTACCTTGAGTCAAAGATGACTGTCCACAGCTCAGGAACCTTTGGGTTGCCCCAAATGACATGTTTCGCCACAGAAGCACTTACACAAACTCTTGAATGACAGAACAGAAGACAAACATAAGTAACAGCCTCCCTTGAGGACATTGGCGGAATGTAAGGTGGAGGAGTTGGAGCAAGTCAGGAGAATCTCTGTTAGAGGTTTCAGGTGCTGGTGAGGATTCTGAGCTTTCGAACTGGTGGAAGCTGTCTCCTGACAGCTTAGTTAATTAGCACACTCCACAGGTTTTACCAGGCATTAGAAAGGTGCTCGATCAGATACAGGGGTGGGTAGTAAATGGCTACTAAGTTGTTGCCTGTAGATCTGCAACATTCCCTCTCTGTACTACCACTAGTTCTAATCCATCAGACTGCAGCATCTTCTGAAAGGGTGGGTATGGCCTTTTCAAGGAACTTCCAATTCACAAGAGCAAATGATTGGGATACTGTCTTCCTGAGTTACAGGGATACACTTTTGTTGTTGTTGTGTTCTGTGTTTGAGACACCTGGAATTCACTGTGTAGCCCAGGCTAGCCTTGAATTTGCAGCAATTCTGCCTCAATCTCCTAAATACCCAGGACTACAGGTGTGAGCCACCATATATATCCTGTCACAGGAATATTTTGGGGGTCATTTCTGATGATTCACAGCTCCTTGCACATGCAGGACATTACTGCTTTTACTTACGTAAATACTGTTTTAGCATATAGCATATGGTATGACCAGCTCTGAGAGAAATATTCTTCTTTCCGGCATATGTTTACAGTCTTAGAGCTTCTCTGTGACTTGTCAAACAGATGGCTGGACATCTGGCACGGACCTGTGGATGTTATGGCAGGAGGATTGGATCAAGTGTTCAAGAACATGCTTGGCTACAAAGCAACTTGAAGGCCAGCCTGGTCTACATGAGATACTCTCTCAGAACAAACCAAACAAACAAATGAGTCAGAGGCAGAGAGAGAAAGAGACAGACAGAGGCGGGGGGTGGGGGAGGTGGGGGGGGTGGAGGGGGGGGGGGGAGCGAGAGATTTGTTTTGTCTAGATTTGTCATGAGCCTTTGAAAGGTTCTTTTTAGAACTTTGATTCAATATTTGTGCTTCATTCACAAAACCATTGCTTACCACGTCCTGAAAAGGATTATTTTTCTGGTAGAATACTTGGTAAGACTCTCTTTAAAGTGGTTTCTGAAGCTTTGGAGAGTGGGTTTCAGATTGTGTGAGATTAGCTCCTGTCTCTCTACAGCCACATCTTTTCTGTTTGCAGATTTATACTTTTTTCTTTCTATTCATTTTTTATGATGTATTTTAATTATTTTGTAATTATGTATATATGTGTGCTGGGGTGGGGTGGGGTATGCTCACATTATTGAAGATACCCGAAAAGACCAGAAAGGGCATCAGATCCCCTGGAACTGGAATTACTGGTGGTTGTGAACTATCCCACATGGGTTCTGGGAACCAAAATCTGGGCCTTTACAGGATCAGTATATGAGTATAAATTCTTAAATGCTGAGCTGACTCTCCAGCACTTTTCTTCATGCTTTATTCCTGTCTACATGCTCTATTATTTTAATCAGCCTTGAAAAATTCAACCATTTTTCTTGAAGTAAAACTATGTTAAACAGAAGCACTTAATGCCAGCACAGAGGCAGCTGGATCTTTGTGAGTTCAAGGCCAGGCTGGTCTACATAACAAGCTCCAGAAGAGTCTCACTGCATAATAGAGAAAGCCCATCTTTAAATTAAATAACTAAATAAACAAAATTATGTAAAATGTGTACCATGACTTATTTTTTGCAGAAATATGTATATGAAGCTACATGTATGTACACATATAGCAAAAATATACTAGCAATTCGAGAGATCAGGTTCCTTGGGGACGTTGCACTTGAGGACAATTCCAAACAGATCAGAATAATTTCCCAAATTCTCATTTATCTGTCACCTAGTTTCAACAGTTCATTGGTAGTTTCCCATCTTCAGTAATTGTCCATTCATGCCAACCTAGGAAGAGACTTTTCGTTTTCATTTTATGGAAATGGGTGTGGTGGTGCATAACTGTAGATCCAGCACTTGAGAGGCTGAGGCAGGAGGATCATGGCAAGTTCAAGTCAAACCTGGTCTACCTAGCAACATTCAGGCCAGATATGACTACACCATGAGACTTTGTCTCAAAACAAAGGAAGCAACATTGGAAGGTTTCAATTATAAAACAAATTTAAACATTGAAAGGAAAGGCTGTGTGTTAAATTAAGTTTTGATTTCAGACGCATGCTTTGCATTTAGACCTTTTCAAGGATAAGTGATAGAGAATGCCTTTCTCTGGTTTCTCAGATCCCCAGAGACAGATTTTGGTCACTTTAAAACATCTGGAAGGGTCAGCAGTTTTGGTTTAAGTCACCCACTCTTGTGTTGCCAGGATCACTCTGGCTCCCTGTTTGGCTTTCTGTGTTGTTTGCTTAAACTGTTTACTTTGGTTGAAATTAATGATGCAGTTTTTAAAGAACGATCAGCAATTTCAACTACCCTGTTCGTTCTCTGGGTCCCACAAGCTGCTGCAACCTCACGAAGCTGTTTTTCTGAAAAATATTTCCAACATTTCTTATGAGATGGATAGTGATTTTGAAGGTATTATTAACGCCCTGCCTTCAGTAATGTTTGTTCTCTGAGGACAGGGAGAGGGAACTGTCTGATGCAATTTGCCAGCTGGTTAGCAAGACAGGAATAGAAAATTACAGAATCACCTTGAATTGAAAGCCTGTGAACCGGCTGTCTGAGATGAATGATGGGAAGGTGGTTTTATTTATTTATTTATTTTAAATGTCATGGCCAGTGGGATTGAACATTCAAATAAAATAGAGGCGTTTACTCTCATTGGTATATTGAAAGGGGCTTTTGATTCTGAATCCAAGGGCTGTTGTACCTGAGCATCCCACTGTGCAGAGGTCACCCTGATGGATTTTATTATTATGGAGACTTATTGCAATTTGCTATCACTGGACTTGTAGCAGCTCATAAGCAGCATTCCCTTAGTGTCCATGACTGGATCAGAGGTCATGCAATGTAATGCATGCTTTACCAGTGGCCCTAAGACCTTGTAGGTGAACAGGAGCAAGGCTGCCCTTGGAAGAGCAAGGTTTTTGAGTTTTTAAAGGACAGAAGAGAGAATGACTTGAGCACAGGCTCAATGGACCTTTGCTGAGCCACAGCATGGAGGCTGGGTTACATCCCAGGGGTTAACGAAGACTTCAGAATGCTCCCAGTGCAAAGCAGACACACTTGTGGCTGGGAGATGAGAGAAGAGCCTGGGTCAGGGAAAGAAGCCTGCTTAGAGCCTAGCTTTGCAAGGTCTCAGAGCCATGGACTCCAGGCTCACTCCAGCCCCGGAGGTATATGGAATGTCTTAGGTGATGTCTCCCCTCTACCCTGGCACCTCTGAAATCTATCAGTGGAAGGGTGGAGCCATATGATTCCCAGCCCTACACCCAAGTCTAAATTATTGAAAGGATACACATGTCTTGGAAGAAGAACTGGAAAGCTAAAGGACAAGCCCACTCCAGGCATGCTTATGCCTTGCCAGCCTCAGGCACATCGTCTCTGTTTCTCTGTGCTGGTCAGTCTTCCTTTTTTTCTAAACCTGTCAGTCCCATTTCCTTGGTGTCTTCTGGCTTTGCTAATTCTGAGACTCAGTACATAGCTGAGGCTAGCCTGGAATATCTAACCTTCCTTTCCCCTTCTCCCCAAGTGCTGAATCACAGAGATGCTCCACCGTGGCCAGTGTGGGCCTACTAGTTTTAATCCTTTGTTTTATGATTTCTAGGAAGACCAAGGATATAGAAAGTATATGTGGGAAAACTGGGAACTATTCTGGGCTTGTCTCTCCAAATTCCTTTAAACCAGAATGCTCAAAATTATTCTTTGTTAAAAGGTTTCTGTGCACAAAGACAGTTTGAAAACTGCAGGTATTGTCTTTACTGGGGGACAGAGCCATCTGGCTAGGTTCACTTAATTCTCGCCAGGTGGAGGGGGGAGGACCCAGTGTCCTTGTCTTTTATCATGGCCTACCCATGAAAGTAGGTGAGGACCATCATAGGTCAGGGACACCTTTTGCTCAGACTGTGTTCTAGGAAAGTGACATAGAGATGGATTTTGAGCCTTCCCTGCATTTGAGGAAGGCGGTTTTAAATATAAAGTGATGTTAGCTATGGCAATCAGGCCATTGTATACAGGCTGCATGCTATATTCAGAGGTGTGGCTTTAAGCTGGGTGTGGTGGCACACAACTTTGATCCCATCACTTAGGAAACACAGGCAGACAGTTCTCTGAATTTGAGGCCAGCCTGGTCTACATTAGAGGGTTCCTAGGCCAGCCAGAGCTACATAGTGAAACTCTCAAAAAGAAAGAAAAGAAAATGAAAATATGGGCCTGGGGAAATAGCTCGGTTGGTGGATGCCTGGCTAGCTTTCCAGGAGGGCTGGATTGATCCGCAGCACTGCATAAACAAATGATGGTGAATGATGTAATCCTTAGCTATGTAGCAAACTAAGGTCTAGCCTGGGATACATGAAACCCTGTTTCACAAGTTATGAAAATATGAAATAAGTTAGTGTAGTTCAAGCCTGGTGTTTTGGTAGAAGAGGTAAGGGAGTTTGAAGCTAGCCTGAGCTATAGACAAGACTTTTTATCAAAGAGCCAAAGGCTATTCACCCCATTAGGCCAAACTGTTACTTAATTTTAGATATAGTCATCCTGTGTCATAGATAAATGTCATGCCAGATACAGAGGATGCCAAAATTCAGATTCGGATCATGATGGCTGGTAGTTTTGATATGATCCCAAGCATTTCCTTCCTAATGGCCTTTACTAGCTGTTCCTGAAGACTGCTGACCGGTTCACTACTCAGTCTCATCTATATCAGATCCTAGGGATGAACCTTCCTAGTTATGAAGGACCTTATAAGGACTATAGCTATAAAATTGAATAAAGAGTATGAGGCTCCTGCATGCACAAAATGTGATGCTTGGCCAACAAGGGACACTGTGAACAAAACAACTCTGAAAAGAAACTGTCTGCAGGTCCAGAGGCTAATTACCTTATTATCTTGAATTAGTTCTAGCCCTCAGAAGAGCCATCCCATGCCCACCTCTGTGTTGGAGCTCGCATCTTGTGACTAATAGATAAAACCTCTCAGGATCTATTAACTCAGCTCCTACAAACCTAAAACTTAAAAGACATCAGATGACATCTTGGGCCTATAGAAAAGCTTCCCCCATCTTGCTGTACCTGCCTCTCTGATGTCCCCAATAATGTGTCTTTCTTCTATAAAACTATAAAAACTTCATGAAAGTGCTTCCATAAAGGAACATGAAATTTAAGGTAACTAAATTAGTATTTCTAAGCCATGGTTACTCAAAATGGCTCCAGGATAAACTATCTCTTGTTTCAATTTGGGGAAGAGGAGAGAGGAGGAGGAGGAAGAGGAAGAGGAAGAAGAAGAGGAGGGAAAGGAGGGGGTGAGGAGGAGGAAGAAACGAAGGAAGGAACAATGGATGGATGGATGGATGATGGATGGATGGATGGAGGAAGAATCAAGGGCTAGGCAAACTGCTTGCCTGACATGTGCAAGGTCCGGGGTTCAAGCCTTAGCACTGCAGAAAGAGAAAGAAAGTAAAAATTAATTGCTTTTATTTCCACTCTATTAAAGTGGAAATAGAGCCAGGCAGGCATAGTAGTACAGGTGTCTAATCCCACACCGAGCCGTGCATGGTGGCACAGGCTTCTCCACTGAATCATCCACAGTGACGTGGATTTATAATCCTCACACTGCCAAACTGAAGAAGAGAAGCTCTAGCTAAGAACACACCTCATAACCGTGCTGTACGATGAAACCCTGCCTCAAGAGAAGACATGTGGAAACAAGTTGCTGTGGGGTTGTTGGTTTTGAATTTTAAGTTTATCGTGTGTAGTGATATGTACCTATAATCCAGGCACTCACAAGGCTGAGTCTGGAGTACCTAAGGTTTAACACTGGCCTGGGACACACAGTGAGACCCCCATCTCAAAAACAAAGCTAGAAAGATTCAGTAAACTGCACATTTGTGGTGGGAATACCTGCTCAGTAGCCAGCCTCTCCCTCCTTGGCATCGTGTCTATTGTATATTATCTACAATATTGTATATTGTACATCCTATTTGTCCACCAAGTATCTCGGCATCCGCTATGCCAGGCACAATAACATGGTGTGCTTGCAGTGTGAAGATTTGTATCTCTTTATTGGAGTGTTGTTTTGGTTTTTTCTGGAGTATTCCCTTTCCACTGCTCATTTTTAGACTTCTGTTTCTGGCTATAAAGAGGATGATGGCAGAGGTATTGAGAATATGTAACCCCTGGTAACCTATCTAAAAATATCAAAATTTATCTCCCAGGTGCGTGGGTATAATTTTCCCCTTTTTCTGCCCCTTCCCCACCGTCTGCTTCCATTTTTTAAAAAAGATTTATTTATTTATTATATATATGAGTACACTGTTGCTATCTTCGGACACACCAGAAGAGGGCATTAGATCCCATTATAGATGGTTGTGAGCTGCTATGTGGTTGCTGGGAATTGAACTCAGGACCTCTGGAAGAGCAGTCAGTGCCTTTAACCACTGAGCCATCTCTCTGGCCCCCATCTACTTCCATTTTAAAATGTTTATTGTTATTAGTGTGTGTGCATAAGAGCAAGGGAACATATGTGGTGTGTGTGTGTGTGTGTGTGTGTGTGTGTACATGTCACAGTATATGTGTAGATGACAGTTTGGAAGAGTCACTTCTCTCCCTTCACCCTTACCTGGTGTCCAGGGATCAAACTCAGGTTGTCAGGCTCCTTTATCTTCTAAGCAATCTCAATAAACCTACTCTGATTCCCTTGGTTTGTCTTGCTTTGATTTTGAGATGGTTTTACTAGATAGCCGAGGCTAGTATTGAACTCAACAGTGTAGCCAAGGTTAGCTATGATGTAGCAGTGCTCATTGCCAGCCTTCTACATGAGCCACCTGATCTGGCTGCACCTGTTATTTGCTATTTCTTTGCAATGCTAGGAATTGCACCTAGGCCCTCTAGCATGCTAGGCCAGTGCTCTACCACTAGTCAGTAGTCCCAGTCCAAACAATTTCCCATCCCTACCCCAAGCACTGGTGAATGGGCCCAGGGTCTTATATGTATTTGCTTAGATAAGCTCTTAAGCTCTTTACCCATGAACTACACAAAGCTACTGTTTCCTTAAACAAGAAACATACCAGCTTCTGGAGGAATGTAGGGCCAGAGGGACTGGAGTGTCACCCTGCTCCCCGCTGTGCAGAATGAGTTAGTGGAAATATTGAAAGAGTTAGCACTGCGCTCAGGGGTCACAGAAGGATACTAAATGAAGTTCTCTCTTTTTTGTAGTATTTCAAGATAAACACTACCTAATAATTTTTTTAAAAAAATTTTTTTTGGGAAGTGTACAAGAGCTGAAACTCCTCTCTTGGCTCCTAACATATTCCTCCTCCGCTGAATTATGTGGCATTTTGTTCCACATTTACA
The DNA here is from genome assembly GCA_019843965.1 of Rhynchomys soricoides. Taxonomy (NCBI): domain Eukaryota; kingdom Metazoa; phylum Chordata; class Mammalia; order Rodentia; family Muridae; genus Rhynchomys; species Rhynchomys soricoides. The sequence goes on along the minus strand of JADRCH010000007.1, from coordinate 5,715,385 downwards.
TTTCTAAATAAATTGGCCTTCATTATTCTTGGATTCCTGACAGACAGCATGTCTAAGAATTAGTGTTTTGCATTCTGCCGGCTCTGTGCGTGTTCAACAAATGACTCACTGCTATTGTCGCTGAATTAATTAGCAGGATCCCTGTGAAGATGTCAGCGTACTTGGGTAACTAACTTTATAAAATTGGGGCTCAGAATCTTCTTGATAATTGTAACTGCATTCAGGTAGCATTTGCAGTTTTAGGATGATTTGGAGAATCGTCATAAGGACCACTGCCTACGGACTTATAACTGTGCCTAGCATATAGGGGGACTCTCAAGTGCCAGTATTATTTACAATTTTATTATTTACATACTTTTTGTGGGGAGCGTCCCATGGAGTCTGACAAGTGTATACTTTGGGAAGTCAGTTCTCTGTTTCTGTCGTGGCTTCCAGTTCTTGACCTCAGGTTGTCAGGGTTAAAATCCACTAAGCCATCTTGCTGGCCCTTTTGGTTGTGTTTTTATTTTTTGTTAACAGTTCACTATAATTATTAGGACAGTTCTATTTCATGGATTGTGTTTTCTTTCAGATTGGCCTTTTCTGCCTCTCTCTCTTCCTCCTTCTCTCCTCCCTTCCTTGACTATGTGTCTGTGTGTGTTATTGCTGTTATTATTTTGCTTTAGAATTTTCCACAACCTTCCCCTTTATATGTGACACAGGTGTCTCTATTCATACATGAAGTCTATTTTACATATATGAAGGAGAACATTTAATTGAGGACTTGCTTAGTTTTAGAAGGATGGTCCATGGTCATCTTGGCGGGAAACAGACTAATACGGCACTGGAACAGTTGTTGAGAACTCCACATCCTGATTGTCAGGCGGGCAGGAGGCAGAGGAAGAAGACTGGGCTTAGTGTGGGCATTGGAAGCCCCAGAACCCACCCCCAGTAACGCACTTCCTCCAACAAGGCGGTGCCTCCTAATCCTTTACAAACTGTTCCACTCCCTGGTGACTACGTGTTCCAGTGTATGTGCCTATGAGGGCAATTCTCATTCAAACCACTACACTAAATGTAAGAGCTGTTTCCTTCACTCTTCCATAGTGTAAGGGCCAAGATAGCGGGAAGGAGACTTGCTTCTATGCCTTTCTGCAGCTTCTCATCCTGGGCTTGCTTTGCTAAGGCAGAGATGGTCCCACGTCACAATGAGGCTTCTGTGTGCTTGTCTGACCTTGTCATTGCAGAATCTCTGCTTAGTTCCTTGGCTGGTACTGACAGCAGTAGTCATCAGGATGGAGTGGCACCTCTCAGGGGTTCTGGGTTCTTGTGTCCCAAATCAAAACACTGAACAGATGTGAGGCAGTGATCTGGCAGGCAGTCTAGCACACCGGCTGAGCACAGGCAAACTCTGGGAGACCCCGCGAAGGAATTCAAGTAATTCGCAAGGGACCAAAAATGTTTTGCCAAGGCTCGGGGAGGCTTTTTGGCTCCAGCCACGGTCACTTATCATGCTGGAGTAGAGGTATGGTCACGCTCCAGGTGGAGGTGTGGCCACACAGCCCCAAGCCATCCCCATGTTAGTGAGACACTTAAAGGCTTAGCCACGCCCCTTCCCAGGTACTGTATCTGCCCTGCCTCTCTGGGAGAGGCAGGAGGTACAGTTCCATCCATGCTACTTTCCACATGATGAAAATAAAATGGACCCGCCGTGGGAATCGAGGGATCCGGCCCTCGATTAATGAGCCACAGCTAATCTCTTGTCGTGGGAATCCCAGCGCTCTAGATGGTACCCATTCACCCAAGCCTAAGCAGCTAGCCTGGCACCCAAAGCAGCTGAGACCAGGTCCTGGTCCCCGCAGGAACCCCAGATGAGCTCTGGCTAACCCACGGAGACGGCTGCTTTGCGTTCCCCAGGAATGGCCCCCTCCCCCACCCAAGGACAGGGCCCAAAGAGACTTCACACAACCCCCCAACCTGCCCGTCGGACTGTGTGGGAAGATGCGTGGCCACTTCCCAAGTGTCCTGTTCCACCCAGAGCTGCAGCGCCTCGGGACAGACACGTAGGGTTTTGTTCTACAGCGTCAGGGTTGTTCCGAACAAACAGAGGCATGTGGATGGTATCAGAAGCAGGGATATGCTATTATAAAAGCAGTATACTTTCAAAGAAGGGAGTGAATAGGAACGGGGAGAAAGTTTAGAAACTCAAATGCAGCAGACACAGAAAACTGGAGACTTTATGTCACAAAGAGAGGTTTGTGAAGTCACTGGCATAGAGTGGGCATTCTTGTATGGGCTGGCTTGTATGTAAGTTAACAAACAGTATCATTCCTCAGGTGTCTATCTTATCAGCACCTTAAATCTCCACCCAGGGGTATATGCTTTAGTATTGGGAGTCATGGGTCACTTTTGGACACTGGTATGTCTCTGTATCTGCTGCAATGACTCTCACCAGTTCTCAAGATCTGGCCACTAGGATTCCAGCAGTCCTCTTGGCCAAGAGGTTTTTCTCATATGCTAATTCATAAGTCTCACCTTAAGGCCTTCTGAACCTCTGTCTCTTACTTACTCTCCAGCCCCACAACTTTAAAAAAATATTTCGCGCGTGCGCACACATGAGTCTATATGCACAAACATGAAATTAGTTTTTACCTTTTTCCTTGTTTGGCCACTTCTAGCCAAATTTGTTGTATGTTGTTCATCTGTCTCTTTTTAAAAAATGTCTATTATAATTATGTGTGTATATGGTGGGTTCTAATTAGGGTTTTCATTGCTGTGCAGAGACACCAAGATCTCATAGACATCAAGGCAACTCTTATAAAGGCAAACATTTAATTGGGGCTGGCTTACAGTTTCAGAGGTTCAGTTCAGTATCATAAAGGTGGGAGCATGGCATCCTCCAGGCAGGCATGGTGCAAGAGGGGCTGAGAGTTCTACATCTTCATCTGAAGGCCACTAGGAGAAAACTGGCTCACACATGGTTAGGAGGACGGTCTCATTGCCTTCCTCCAACAAGGCCACACCTCCTAATAGTGCTACTCCCTGGGCCAAGCATATCAAACTACCACATGGAATATGTGTCTGTATGTCTCTGTGGTGTGTGCGTGTGTGTATGTGTGTGTGTGTGCGTGTGTGTGCACATTCCATAGTGCACATGTGGAGGTGAGAGGATAACCTTGTGAGCTACTTCTTCCTTCCATTGTCATATGGGTTATAGACTGAACTTAGGTCTCCAGGCTTGCACAGTAAGTGTCTCTAACTGGTGATCATCTCACAGTCCTGCTTCCGTGTCATTTAGCTCAATATTAAGAGCTGAGGGATTTTGTACTTTAGTTTCATAATTTTTACAGTTTGTACTTCGCACCTGGTCCCTGGGACAGCAAGTCTAGGGTTTGGCTCCAACCATGTGGGCCAAAATACTCTCTAGAAGAAGCAGATAAACACAATGAGTCCGGTGTTTTCAACAAGATTACAAGATCCTTTTCTCCTAGAGGAGTGAGGACTCAGATTGCCCACCCCTATCAATGTAAATCCCCTCTTTTTCCCATAAAATATTAATCCTAATATGCTTTCATATTTAATAAAACATATCCCCTATCTGATTGCCAGATCAGATGTAGAGTACTGAAGGAAATTTGAATTGCAGAGCTAATGAATAATTGCTCTTTAGTATAAGTAGGTCTTATGAGTATTTGGGCCGTGCGTATAATAAAAGCTTATAATAAAAGAAGTATTTGTTGTTTCTCTGAAGTTTGGGTTTCCCAACTTTCTTCCTTCTCCCCTCTCTCTCTCTCTCTCTTCCCCTCCCCCCATGTGTATTGTATGTGTTTGTTGTTTCTCTCTGTGTGTGTGTGTGTGTGTGTGCATGTTGTTGTTGTTGTTGTTGCTGCAGGTGCTGCTGGAATGGGGCCTTATATAGTTGATGACCCTTTGGTCTCTACTTATCGTACCTACACCCTTCTTTAATCAGGCCACCGTGCCTCTTTACTGCTGTCTCATGGGCATTTCCTAGGCCTGTTGGATGGTGCCTCTTAGATGCTTTCTCCTGTCTCTGGTATCGCATGCCTCTTACTAGTGGATTCTTTGCTATGTCCTTCTCATTAATGAGCCCTATAGCACATTTGACTCTTGGGCCTTGGGTAATTATAAATGGCTGAATTTTTAAATTAAGCATCAACATTTGTTATCAGTTATTTATTCTCACTCAAAAGGGTCCTTGAGTGATGAAAATAGATGCCAAAAATCCTAAACACTCATCATCCTTATTTATGGACATTCACACTGAGCTTCTGCCAAAACTTCTGAATTCCTTTTCACAAAGACTTACTTTATTTATAATTATGTGTATATGTGGGGGAGATAGCAATGTGCACACGTAAGTACAGATGCCTGTAAGTCCAGAGAAGGTTGTCTGACCCTCTGGAGAGAGGGTTACGGGTGGTTCCGAACCATCTAACACAGCTCCTCTGCAACAGCAGTCCACACTTTTCACTGCTGAGCCATCTTCTCAGCCCTGTATTCTTCCTTAGTGTTTTTATACTAGCTAGATTAGCAGATCATGGCAGAATAGAAACAGCAGATGCAGGGAACTATTTGAGTTCAGGGACAAATGCAATGAGTAAATGAGCATGTCAACAAACTAGGCTATGCGGTAAGACCCCATCTCATAAATCCAAATGAAGTGCTAACCATAATATCAATAGCAGCGACAGAGTAAAGTGGGGACACAGAGTCGTGGAAATCAAACACCTGCCCTAGGAGCCCTGGGGCCACTGTGTTCAGGGCATACTGCTCTGGCTGATGATAGGTTCTCCAAAGGCCCAAAAATGGCAACACTCAGTGTCATAGAGCCATTAAATCATCCAGTGGAAGGGAGTCTTAGGACCATTTTGGTAGTAGAAATAGACACTTAATCATCCTCACCGAAACACGGAGAACACAGTAGTAGGTGGTGATACTTAATTGCAAGTTTACTGGCTTCCTGAACTGTTGATTTCAGGTGCTCAGGTAGGGCTATTGGAAACAGTTCTCTTTGCTGTTTTGTGTTTTAGAGATAAGTTCTCTCCGTAACCTAAGCTGACCTCAAACTTGCAGTCTACTGGTACCCAGAGGATTGAAATTGCAGGTATATTCTGACATGCATGACAAAACTTTTCTCTTGATCTGTTTGTGTCTTTAAACACACATACACACACACACACACACACACACACACCAATTCTTTGTGAGTTTTACAACATGGACCCCAGTCCTACTAATCTCCCTGTTCCCTCATACCCACCCTTTGCCCATGCAAACTTTCCCCCAAAATAAAACACACAAACAAACAAGCAAACAACAAAAACCCGAAGCCTAGAAAACATCTCATTGCGGAAGCTATACTGTGTCACAGTGTGGCAGCAGAATACCACTCTGTCCACACATCTTCACTTGCGAGTGAAGTCACACTTCACTCATTGAAGTAAGCCACTGGTCTGGTTCAAGATCTCTGGCTTCTATGATACTATCAATACTGGATCCTCACCAGGACTCTTCCTGGCTATCCTGTTGATGTCCTGTGTCAGGGAAACCCTGCAGCTTTGGACTAACAGGACTGGCCCTTTCACATATATTTCACAGATGAAATAGATTTTGGGATGGCCAACTCAGAGCCTTGGATCTCAGCCTGAGTGGTAGCTGAGCTCGTCAGCCTGTTCTTCTGTATTCTCATTGCCATGGCGAGCTCTCCAGCACTGCTCTAGCGAGCCCACCCAATGCCTCCATTGCCAGGAGGTGGGTTCAGCTCTTCTGCTCTCATGCCATTGGCTCTGGCTAACCTGCACCCACTCCTCCAGAGCCGATTCAATTGTGCTGCCCAGTCAAGGTGTGAGCCTCACTTTCCCAAGTGCTGCAGCCTGTGAGGGGCTGGGCCAGCTCTCCTGCTCTCACACTCTTGGGGCAGGCTCACCCGTACCTTCACTATCAGGGGCAGCTCTACTGTGTTGCTCAGGTGAGGCAAAGGGCCCACTCTCCTGAATGGTATAGCTGATGAAAGGCAGGGCCAGCTCTCTTGATGGCTGGAGGTGGCGAGGGGATTGAACATCACCTTTGCGCCCATGCTACCCCACAACTAGTAGCAGAGTCATCTCTTCTATACTCATACCTCACCCCCCTCTGCCTGCCCACCAGGGTCAGCACTATTGTGCTGCCTGGATGAGGTGTGGGGCCTGCTCTCCTGAATGCTGCCACCAGTGAGAGATGGTGCAAGCTCTCCAGAGCGCTGCATCCAGTGAGGGGTGGGGCCAGTCATGCACAGCCCTTGGACTTCCACATGGTCCCTGGCAGCTGCCTAGACCAGGGGCATCCCCGTGTTCTCTAGTGGCAATGTGAGTCACAGACATCACATGGACTCAGACATGGCCCTCAGGCTGGGATTTCACCAAGACTTGAGGTGACAGGACAGGCTACTCACAACAGGCAACTCCTCTCCACTCTCTAGTCTCCAGTTCCATCTCTCTTCATAATGCCAAGCTGTTCCACTTCTCTCTCTGTCTTCCATTTGACCACCACATACTTGCGCATGGTGATGACCCTGCTGTATGCTGGCCATGTGGCTGGCAGGCCCCTGGGTGACATCCTCTGTGCTTTGTGGTGTGGATTGAGAAGATGTCCAGTGCTGTGCACTGGAGGGCAGGTATGTGAGTGGCATAGCAGTCCACAGGTCTCTGTCTTCCTCCTCCTGTGATGCACTGCCTGGATTTGATTTGATTTTTATGAGTCCTAGGCATAAGACAGCTTTGGCCACCAAGCCAGGCATCAGGCTAGGATGAACAAAGGACAGCCATCTGCTCTGGCCCCAACTGATAAAAGGACACCACAACCAACAAGGTGTCTCTTTGTCCATTGCCGGTGTGTGTGTGTGTGTGTGTGTGTGTGTGTGTGTGTGTCTGTTTTTATAGTATGACTGCTTTGCTCTGTGCTTAAGGTTTTTCTTGGGGCATGCATGTCTTTGCCATGGCAAGAATAGCCAGTAGCTATAACTGCAAGCATTCCTTTTGTTTGAAACAGGGTGTTACAATGGAGCCCACATTTGCAGCAGTGCTGGAGATGCAGGCATGCATCACCGTACTCATCTGAGACACAGAAGGTGACAACCAGGGCTTATAAAAAAAAAAAGTTTCAGGAAAAAGTTTGCCTTGTTTACATTACAGTGCCATTCATGAACCAAACATAGAGCCCAAGGAATAAATAGCATGCTGTCCTTGGCTAAGCCAGGATCACACGCTGGGGCTGAGCCCAATCACATATGAGCTTGCTTGAGTTGATGATGGAGGATGAGCTTCCCAAGAGAAGTGAGAGTGCAATTGAGCTGAAAAGAGGTGGAAGAAGTTAGATTAAGCGGGAATTTCAACATCCACCATCAAGAGATCATATGGTCATGCACGTTTTTTATAAGTGAGAAAAATGAGATTTCAGCCAGGTGAATGGCTTTTAGATTGGATCATTTAACACGTGTGAAAATGTTTATTACAGCATTAAGCATGGACCAGAAACTCGCTTGAACTCGTCTTTTTTCTATGTAGTTACCTGGGACTATCCTAACTCCCCATCTCTATTGCCTAGGCCACTGCAGAACACGAGTCCTTGAGTCTTGTCTTCTCAGGCCACTCTAGGGTCTTAAAGTCTTCAGCTTTCAGTGACTGTATTAGCTTGCTAAGCCTGTATAGCAAAGTAGACTATGGTTTAGAATTTTATCTTAGTCCTAGAGCCTAGAAATCCCAGATCAAGATGCATTGGCCTTCTGTGGGGCATCACTGGTGTGTAGATCATGACATTCTTCCTTTATCTTCATATACCTATGTCCTGATTTTCTGACTTACTGGATTAGGGCCCATTCTCCAGACCCTTGAATCTGCCTCTGACTTCCAACCCCTGCTCTTAACTCCATCTTTAGAAACCCATTCCCTAAATAGAATCGCAGAATATTTGGACTTAGAAAGTCATCTGAGGAGGCAGGTATGAATTTGAGAAGAACACTGTTTGGTCTGTGGTAATGGGTGTCTTAGTTGGGGTTTTCATTGTTGCGAAGAGACACCATGACCAAGGCAACTCTTATAAAGGACAACATTTTATCGGGGCTGGCTTATAGGTTCCATTATCATCATGGCAGGAAGCATGGCAGTATCCAGGCAGGCATGGCACTGGAGGAGCTGAGAGTTCTACATCTGGTTCTGAAGGCACACAGAAGACTGAATCTCTCAGGCAGCTACAAGGAGGGTCTTAAAGCCCACCCCTCAGTGGTGGATTGTCACTACGATTAGCTGTGGTCCTCACTAAGATTAGCTGTGGTCCGTTAGGTGTGGTAGCACATGCCTGTACTCTACAGTGAAAGATCATCCTTGGCTACAAGTCACATTTGAGACCAGTCTGGGCCCCATGAAACCCTGTTTCAAAAAACAATCAACCAACAAAAACATAGCTGAGGTGCCTAGTAGAGGAAAAAAAATTACCCTGAAGAGGAATGTGTTGGTTCATATTTTCTGACGAATGCTTCTATTGCCTACAAGTCCCTAACAGGTCATTCATGGTCATGTATGAGTCTTTATCATATGAATGAGTGGGCAAATGCACACAGATCATATGAATGTATGGATACATATGTGGAGTTGCATGATCTGTGATGCACAGTGGGTCCTGACTGGATGACAACCTTCCATCTCTTTATATACTTCTCCGTGGGATTGACTGGTTTAGGAAATCCTCATGTTCTTGTTCATCTTTTCAGGCTGCGGCTCCATGAAGAAAAGGTTATTAAAGACAGGCGGCATCATCTCAAAACCTACCCAAACTGCTTTGTTGCAAAAGAGCTGATCGACTGGCTCATTGACCACAAGGAGGCCTCTGACCGAGAGACAGCGATAAAACTCATGCAGAAATTAGCTGACCGGGGCATCATTCATCATGGTGAGTGAGGCGGCACCATCAAGGTGTTTGGGGAGGAAATGATAGGTGAGAATTCTACCATTGAACCACCAATGCTGGGCTGGAGAGGAAGTGAAGATCCATGAAGAAGTAAGGAGGAGGAGTGCTGACATATGCAGAGGCAGGAGAATCTGGAGTTCAAGGCCCAGCTAAATCCTTGGCTAATCATAAGTTTGAAGCTGGTCTGGGCTATGTGAGACCCTATCTCCACAAGATCAAATGATAGATAGTAAACAAACATTTTACTTTAAATCATCTCCTTAGTTCCTCTTCCCTATCACATCCTTCCTCCATGGTACTTGGGTCATATGCTTTTTTAGACTGTGTGTCATATTTGAGCCCTCGTATGAATGCATGTTTACTCTTTGCAACCTGATTGGCACACTGTATGTTGAATTCACCAGTGTTGATAGTCTATTTCTCTGAAATTATTTCTTTATGTTAGCAGGCAAACCAAGAGGTTTCCACATGATATCTCATTAATGTGTGCCATTGTTTTTGTTACCATAGATGCTCCCCACTGTTCATACCTGTCCCCACTCCACCCCTGGCTGATTCTTCTCCCTCTGAGTTAGTTGCCCACTTTTGTCTTCTCATCACACATATTCATGATCCATTCTATCTTCTACCTCCCTTAAGAGCTCTTCCCTGAATATTAAGATCCTTATCTCTGGCTGTTCATTTTGCTGCTGTATGCATAGAGTGCCATGTATGGGCCACTGTAACCTTATCTATTAGGTTAAAGGACATTTAGGTTGTCTATAAGTCTTGGCTGTTAATCTCTCTCTTAGTCACTGACTATTGCTGTGAGGAGAAACCATGACCAAAGCAACTTTTCTAAAGGAAAGCATTTAAATTGAGCTTGCTTAACAGTTTTAGAGGGTTTGTCTGTGATCCTCATGGCCAGTAGTGAGCAAACCTTGTACTAAGAGCTTTATTACATCCTGATCAGCAGGTGAAAGGCACAAAGACAGACAATGGGCTTTTGAAACCTAAAAGCCCTACCCCAGTGATACACCTTCTCCAAGGTCATGCCTCCCAATCCTTCTTAAACAGCAAATATATGAGCCTATGGGGGTTATTGCAGTTCAACCATGACACTGTCAATGGCTCAGTGATCATCCTGAACATGTGTGTGTTGGCTACTTTTATGTTGGCTTTACACCAACTAGAATCCCCTAGGAAGAGGGAACTCAAGAAAATGTTTCTCTATGCCTTGTGGGCAAGCCTGTGATACATTTCTTTTAAATTGATAATTGATGTGGGCGGGCCCAGCTCACTCTGGGTTGGGCCACCCCTGACTGGTGGTCTTGGGTAGTCTTAGAGGGTAGGTGAGCAACAGCATGCCTCTGTGACTTCTGCTTCAGTTCCTGCTTTGCCTGAGTTCCTGCCCTGACTTCCTTCAGTGATGGAGTGTTACCTGGAAGTGTAAGGATATACTAAACCCTTTCCTCCCCAAGTTGCTTTTGGTCGTGATGTTTTATCACAGCAATTGAAACCCTAAGATAATATGTCCTCAGAGTCTCAGCCCGGCCTAGATACTTGCACACTGGTGTTCTTTTAAGCCAAGGTACAATTCTTATTTTTGTTCAATTTCAACTCACTATTAGGTTTTCTATTTTCAAATAGCTCTTCAGGGAAGCTTCTATTTCTCAAAGCTGGGGTCCTGAGGAATCCTCCATCACTTCCACTGTAGTTCTCCCTAACTCCTGAAGATCCCCAGCATCACATTAGTTATATGCTGACTTTCTCTTTATATCACTTTTGATTTTTTAACAAAAAGGTCATACCATGTAGTCCCAGCTGGCCTCAAACTAGTGATTCCCTGTCTCAGCCTCCTGAGGGATTACAGGTGGATACTACCTCATCTTGCTTATTCACATTCTTTGACACTCATGCTATTCCAGAGTCATGCTTATGAAGGCTTTGGGATGGATGATGAAGTGAATTTTGTGAGCCTTTCGGCACATGTTGATGATGGTGGTGGTGGTGATGCTAACAGCACCCAGCACTGCTCTTTCTGAGGAGCCATGCTAAGCATGGTCCCGTACAGTAGATATGTGTGATCAAGGGTTTATCAGATTTTAATCTTCTGTCCCTTGTGAGGTTTTCATTTTCCTCTGTGTGTGTATTGTGTTTCAGTGTGTGATGAACACAAGGAGTTCAAGGACGTAAAGCTCTTCTACCGCTTTAGAAAGGATGATGGGACCTTCCCACTGGACAACGAGGTGAAGGCCTTCATGAGAGGACAGAGGCTGTATGAAAAGTAGGTCTACTGCCATCTTGACTTAGCAAACGGAAGTGGGCTCTATTCTTTTGCTTGGTTATTTATTTATTTTGAGAAATGATTTTATGCTGTATCCCAGGCCTGTGTTGTTATAGGATAACCTTGAATTTCTGACTCTCCTGGCTCTGTCTGCTGGAATTACAGCTGCACATCATTATTCCTTGTTTTATGTGGTGCTGAGGCTAGAACCGTGGGCTGTAAGCATACCAGGCAAGTGGTCTATCAACTGAGCTTCAGCAGCCCATCTGTCTACCTTTTCCCGTGTCGACCTCAGTGTGGCTCTTCCATGTGGGCTGGTTACATAACTGTTCCTTTTAATGGGAGAAGATTCTGTCACATAGTTGCTTCTCTCGTTGCCAAAAATTAAAGTTAGTTTCATAAGATTCGTGATCCTTTATCAAAATCATATTCCCTCTACCTAAGACAATTGAACAAAACTCCAGAAGTGAAAACAGGAGGGCACTGGTTGATGGTTTCCATCAAGTGATACCCATGACCTTTTCGTTATTTGATAGATATGACTGTTGTAGAATCTGAAGATTCAGTCATACGTGCTGTGCACAGGGGAAAGGTTAGGGTCATGTTAGGCAGTCAGCGCTGAGCGCCCTTCATGAACCAGGATCTTTGAGGAACGTATTTCAGCTTTCAGGAAGCTGAAACATACCATATATAGCCTAAGAGTGCTCAGTTGGCAGGTCTAGAGTCTCCCAAGAGGTATGTCTCAGAGCTAGTCTGCTTATCTTTCACCTTTAGCTTTTCTGACCATCCTTAATTTTATCCAGGGCAACATTTTGAGAATGGAGCTCCAAAACAATGCCATTTCTTAATTTTGGTTATCTTGAAAGGCTTTGGATGTTCTGAAAATTCCTATCTGTCACATAAACGATAACACAAGTGTTATCTGCTCCATAGTAGGAGGGTGTAGGGGTTACAGTGAAGGTCTAGGAAGTCAGACAGGAACAAAAACAAGAGGATTAAGAGATTAGGTTCAATTTTAGTTGTGAGCATGGGGCTTGCTAATGCTTCATGTGCCCTACCACTGGCACTCCTGCCATGTTTGTATTCCTTCCAGCCTAGACAACCTGTGCCTTGCCAATAATATGGTGAATATTTGACAAAAATTATGAATAGGGACCAGGGATGTGTCTCAGATATACACACTTGCCTAGCATGTGTAAGATCGAGGAGGAAGAGGGAGTGTGGCTTTGGTGTTTTGTTTGGTCGGTTGTGGGTGTTTGGTTCTGCTTGTTTGTTTGTTTTGTTTTGTTTTGTTTTGTTGTGAGCTCATCAATATTCCAGGACTCTCTGTGCCTGCCATATACTGTCTAGTCATTAATACTCAGTGGTCTCAAATTCCAAATAAATTTATTTCTCCATATTCCTTATGAAAATGTGGGGAAAAGAAATTTAATACTTATTTAACCTTGAGTGACCCAGCTATGGTCTCATAAACCTTGGCCACTGCTTTTGGTTGCTGGATGTTTGGAACAAATTTTGGGACATTTGAATTGGACTCTTCCATTGTATGCATTTCCCTTGTTTTATGGGTGATCTTTCTATGAATTTCAGCATAGGTGTTATTGTACAAGTTTTAGATACTTTTATAACATTAAAAGTTAATTGTTGGTTATCTACTTAGATTATATATATATATATATATATATATAAATATATAATTAAAGGGATTTTTTTTCCTACAGTATTTTCTCCAGAGTACTTCTTTGGGATATTTCTCACATTTACACATGAAGGTCTTGCAAGATATGTGTTTCTTTATTAATAATATTTTAAGATAATAATATTAGGTATTTATTGATTGCAAAATACTTATCACAAAGCTAGACTAATAGAGGTTATTCAGTTACTTCAGCTTGACTGATTTAGATGTTGTTATTGTCCCTGTTTCACAGTGGGTGAGGGAGTGTGGCAGGCAGGGAAAGTTTCTTGTCTAGATCAACTAATAAATCACAGCTGCAGTTTGAATTCAGAAACCTAAACCCTAGTGTTGTTGTCACTGAACTAGCAAGAAATCCTAAATCTTTTTTAATTCTCTTTATAGATATTAAATGCATAGAATAAACATTTACTCCAGAATACATCTTACTATAAAATGTGGCCAAGGATTTGTTAGTTGTCAAGGTAGAGAATTTCCTGTAAAATTTTACTGAAAGTGTACCAGGATCTACTGACAGACATGAGATCCTACTTCAGGGCCAGTATCCCTGGTATTCTGTTAATAAAACCTGATTGGATCTGACTGAATGCCTCCTTCCTGAGGATGAGCTTTCATGGTACCAGAAGGCACCATGCAAGCTTCCAAAGAGACCAACCAACCGTCTTACCCAACTATGATGCTAATAAACCACATCAACAAATGGCATGGCACCATAACCTAAGAGTGCAGTAGTGGTATCCATATCTTAGCAGTAACCAACAGCTCTCTAATTGTAATCACAAGAGGGAAAGGATGCCTAGTGCTAGAAGCCAAGGTAACTACTCAGTGCTAGTGAAGTCATGATTATTGGAGGAAAATCTACAATCCCTAATTTACTAAGCCAGCATAGTCCCTAACTGTAATGTATAAATATTTGCACTTATACCCACAGGCAAGTAAGTATAGTCCTTACCCCTCAGCAAGGAAACCTCTCTTCAAGAGATGGAGACCACTACAGGAAACCACAACCAATCAAAATGCAGAGTTGTGAATCCCAGTCCCAATGGGATATGTCTACAAATCACTCTGCACCTAAGGCTGGGGGAACACTGCAGAAGATGAGGACAAAAAGATTGTAAGAGCCAGAGGATCAGGGGGTTGTGTGGGGTTGTGTCTCTTAGTAATGTCAGAATCTACCTCTATAAATTGTCACCAACATGATAACATGACTGTCCAAATGTGAGCTGAGCAAGGATGACACCAATGAACACACCCAAGTAGTCAGGGAAAAACTCAGGAGACCTCAACCCTCCACAAAGAATTATACTCAACTGAGGAAACCTGGGAGTGGGAGAGTTGCTTCTCCCCAGGGAAAAGCACACCAACTGGTTATCCAGATAAATAAGTGTGTGTCCATATGTCCAGGCAATAATAACGGAAGAGGTGGCCTTAAGTCCAAAGGAGAGTGGGAAGTAACATCTGGGAGGATTTGGAGAGAGGAAAGGGTACTGGAAAGTGTTGGAATATTTTAACTGTACTTAACCAACTGTTGAGGAGCACCCTTTGAGGAGCACCCTTTGAATGAACTTCTTTGAATGATGTCATCTTCCAGTCTAGGGATGGCTTCTCTATTTTAATGTCACCTGATTTAATGCAGAGTTCAAGCCCCTCTACATCTGCTGAATAGCCTGTTTGTCTAGTCGGGTTCTTTTGTTGTTATCCAAAGGACCTTGATGTTCTCAGCAGTAAGAATTTCTTCACCAGCCACCAGCCTTTTTATTCCATTTAGGGCTTTGGACCTGACTGAAGAAGGTAATGGATAAATGCCCTGAGGTCCATGGGTTCCCACTGCTTTTTCTCATTTTCTCTTCTATCTAACTGAAGAGGAACCAAAGGGAGAGCCATCGCCAGTGAGGCAGTGTCCTTCTGTGTGTTTTATCTTTTCCACCATGTGCCCCAGGATGGTTCTTTTGTTCTTTCTCAGTGCCTGGCACAGTAAATATTGTCCAGTGAACAAAGGGCTTTCCGTGTTGTGTGGCTGTGAGCGTCTGAGCTGCTGGCATGAGAGAGCTGCTAATGACAAGTGACAATAGCCAGTCTGTTCACCTTGTCTGGCCTCCAGAGTTTACAAAGCTCCTTATATATCATTTGTTTGGTTTTCCTTACAATTTTCAGTGATATACCCAGCAGGCATAATTAATTCCACTATAATACTAAGAACATGAGATATCGACCCGCTTAAATGGTTGATAGAGACTCCTAGATAGGGAGGTAGAGATGTCTCTTAAACATTTCTGGCTGGAAAAGTGGCTCAGCAATTAGAAACATGTGCTGCTCTTTCAGAGGAACCAACTTTGATTCTCAGTACCCGAATCAGAAGGCTCACAGCTGCCTTTAATTTTAGTTTCAGAGGACAAGATGCCATCTTTGGGTCTCCCCTGGCATCTGCATGCTCATGGCATGAACTACACACACACACAAACACACACAGAGAGAGAGAGAGAGAGAGAGAGAGAGAGAGAGAGAGATAAACACCTAAAAATAAATAAAATATATAAATATCTTGGAGAAGGGAAGGGGCCATGCATTTAAGCTTTTGTGTGGGCCTGGGTGGATAAACCTGTCTGATGTAACTGCGTATAGAAGCCAGAGGTCTGCTTCAGGCATCTTCCTCACTGTCTTTTTTCTTCTTGGGGATTGTCTGTCACTGAATCTGGAGCTCATAGATTGGCTAAACTGCATGCCCAACAAGCCCCAGGGATATACACACACACACACCCCAGTCTCTACCTTTCCAGTGATGAGATGGCAGGCCCACCAAAGGGAGGTTTCACATGAGTCCTGGGGATCTGAGCTTTGTTCTTCAAGTTTCCCTGATAAACATTTTCCTGATTGATTCATCTCTCCGGCACATTTTTAAGCCTGACTTCTTTTGTTTCTACCTAGCAAACACTTTTCAAGCTGTAGTTGGTCAGTTGGTTACTTGGGTTGGTTACTTAGTCAGGCTGTTTATTTTGAAATGGGTCTATGTAACCCTAGCTGTCCTGGAACTTACTATATAAATGAGAATGGCCTTAAGCTTGCAGCCATGCTCCTGCCTCTGTCTCCCAAGTGCTGGCATTATAGGCATGAACGCAAACTAATTATCTTCAATTTTACCACTTGGTTCAAATTTTAGCTTGCAGTATGTTCAGCTATTTGGCAAACTGTAATAAAACATTTTCTATTATGCTATGGACATTTTTAGTTTACTTGTACTGCATGATTAGTGGTTTCATGGAATCTTTTTGTTTTTCTTGTTTTGAGGCAGGGTTTTGTTTACAGGTCAGTCTGTCTTTAAACTCACATTCCCCCTGAGTATTAGGGTGATATGTATGTGCCATAGCACATATGCAATATAGACACTTTTGAATTTTTTTAAATTTAATTTTTTCTGAGACATAGTCTCTCCCTCTCTCTCTCTCTCTCTCTCTCTCTCTCTCTCTCTCAAAAAAAGGTTTATTTATTTTATGTGAGTACACTGTCGCTGTCTTTAGACACACCAGAAGAAGGTATCAGATCCTACTATAGATGGTTGTGAACCACCATGTGGTTGCTGGGAATTGAACTCAGGACCTCTGGAAGAGCAGTCAGTGCCCTTAACTGCTGAGCCATCTCTCCAGCCCGGAGGGTCTCTCCAGGCATTCACCAGCATTACAGCAAACAGCTTTTAAAACTCTAGAGGTTTTTTGTTTTTATTTTTCACATTAAAAATGTTAAATGCCATTTTATTATTTTTATTTACAGAGTTAGATGATATATTTTTTAAAAGGTATACGGGTGGGTTCAAGTCCTTTAGAAGGACTTAAGAACTGCACACTGCTGAACAAATCCCCAAGGCTGAGCATCTCACCTTTCCTAGGTGGTTCAGGACTCATTCTAGTAGAAAACCTGTGTCACAATGCCTTGGGCTTATTGCTAGTAAAACATTTTCCTCCATTCTGAAAATTTTATTGGAACTTTTTCTTGCCAGTCTCTCTCTCTCTCTCTCTCTCTCTCTCTCTCTCTCTCTTTTTGATACTTTATTTACATTTCAAATGTTTCCTCCTTTTCAGATCTCCCCTTTGGAACCTCCCTATCCCCTCCCCCTCCCCCTGCCTCTATGGGGGTGTATTCCCCCACCCACCCACCCACCCACTCTCATCTTCCCTCCCTGGCATTCCCCTACACTGGGGCATCTAACACCCTCAGACCCAAGGGCCTCTCCTCCCACTGATGGCCAACAAGGTCCTCCTCTGCCACATATGTGTCCAGAGCCATGGGTCCTTCCATGTGTATTCTTTGGATGGTGGTCCAGTCTCCAGGAGCACGGAGGGGGTGGGGGGAATGAGGGGAGGTCTGTCCAGTGGACACTGTTGCTCCCTCCATGGGGCTGCAAACTTCCTCAGCTCCTTCAATCCCTTCTCCAAGTCCTCCATCTGGGACCTCACACTCAGCCCTACTGTTGCTGTGAAGTGAATCTTGGGTATTCCGAACTTTTGGGCTAATATCCACTTATCAGTGAGTACATAGTGTGTTTGTTCTTTTGTGACTGAGTTACCTCACTCAGGATGATATTTTCAAGTTCCATCCATTTGCCTGTGAATTTCATGAAGTCATTGGTTTTAATAGCTGAGCAGTATTCCGTTGTGTAAATGTACCACATTTTCTGTATCCATTCCTCTATTGAGAGACATCTGGGTTGTTTCCAACTTCTGGCTATTATAAATATGGCTGTTATGAACATAGCGGAGCATGTGTCCTTATTACATGTTGGAGCATCTTCTGGGTATATGCCCAGGAGTGGTATAACTGGATCCTCAGGTAGTATTTTGTTCAATTTTCTGAGGATCTGCCAAACTGATTTCCAGAGTAATTGTACCAGCTTGCAATCCCACCAGCAATGGAGGAGTGTTCCTCTTTCTCCACATCCATGCCTACACCTGCTGTCACCTGAGTTTTTGATCTTAGCCATTCTGACTGGTGTGAGGTGGAATCTCAGGGTTGTTTTGATTTGCATTTCCCTGATGACTAAGGATGTTGAACATTTCTTTAGGTGCTTCTCAGCCCTTTGAGTATCCTCAGTTGAGAATTCTCTGTTTAGCTCTGCTCCCCATTTTTTGATAGGGTTCTTTGGTTCTCTGGAGTCTAACTTCTTGAGTTCTTCGTATATATTGGATATTAGCCCTCTATCAGATGTAGGATTGGTAAAGATCTTTTCCCAATCTGTAGTTTGCCATTTTGTCCTATTTACAGTGTCCTTTGCCTTACAGAAGCTTGGTAATTTCATGAGGTCCCATTTGTCGATTCTTTCTTTCTTTCTTTCTTTCTTCCTTTCTTTATTTTTGCCATTTGTTGATTCTTGATCCTAGAGAGTAAGCCATTGGTGTTCTGTTCATAAACTTTCCCCCTGTGCCCATGTGTTCAAGACTTGTCCCCACTTTCTCTTCTATTAGATTCAGTGTATCTGGTTTTATGTGGAGGTCCTTGATCCACTTGGACTTGAGCTTTGTATAGGGAGATACAGAGTTTTTAATGGGCTATCCTAGGCCATGGTGATGTTTGTGATCTGTGCCTCCACCTGAATCCATACTGATGTCTGTGGCCATGCCTTAGCCAGAAACCATGTGGAAGTGCATGATCCATGCTGATATTGACTATAAAAGGCAGGGAAGTTTCTTTTGCAGTGTTATCAATGACTGTAGACTCGAAGCTGAGAATGAAAGATGTAGAAAGCTTCTGTGCATCTTCTCTTCCTTACTCCAACCCCTTAACAAAAAAAAAAAAAAAAAGAAAAAGAAAAGAAACAGTCTAGACAGGAAGCCATTGAAGAGAACTAAGAATCATGAAACAGATGCTGAAGTGTAGCTCTTCTGGCAGGGATGAGGGTGGGGAACGACTGTTTCCCCTAAGGGACTGCCCACTGCGACTTTGACCGTGTTCGTGTTCCAGCGAGTATATGGGTAACACAAACTGAACTTGGCAGTTTTTTCCTTTCTTCTTTTGTAACTGGGAATGACCTTTGAACATCAGGTTCTCCTGCCTCTGCTTCCTGAGAACTAGGATTACAGGTATGTGCTACCACCATACCTGGTTTCATGTGGTGCTAGGCATCACATCAAGAGCTTTGTGCATGCTAGGTAAGCTTTCTACCAATTGAGTCAGATCTCTATAACTTAATAGACTTTTAAAACATTTTTGTGTGTGCGCACCCATGTGTGTGTGTTAGTACAGGGTGAACATATGCCCTGTTGCTCATGTAGAGGTAAGGGAGCATCCTTGGATGTTGGTCCTGACCTTCTGCCTTGCTTGAGATAGAGCTCTTGTTTGCAACTGCATAATGCCACACTAGCTGGCCTGTTACCTTAGGTCTCTGTGTCTGCCTCCTCTTTTGCCTTAGAAGCTAAAAAAAAAAAACCAAAATAACAAAAGAAGCTATGGTTTGTATGTGCATGCCGCTGTGTCTGGCTTTACACAGAGTTCTGAGGATCCAAATCTTAAGTCCTCAGACTTGCATGGCCAGCACTTTTCCCATTGAATCATCTCCCCACATCCTGTAATAGACTTTTAAATGAGCCTGTGAAAAGTGTCACTTGGTTTGTGCCAAGTGATTTTAGAAATCCCATTTCCCTTCTTTAGGAGTGATGCCACCTTCCCCCTGGTGTGTTACTCGATTAGTTAGAGCTTTGTTAATATGCAAATCAGGCAACAGCCATCTGTGCTGGCAGAACTCATCAGACCTAGATTGTCATCTACAGATTTCTAGCTCTGGTTGATTATTTAGAAATGACTTGATTTGAAGGTAACTGAGTTGCCATTTGACCCAGAAACCAGATCCAGTAAGTGGAGACTTACTGCTAACTTCTGCTAAATGCTCCCCCATCCCCTGTAGTTACTTTTTCTGTGGTTACTTTCAATTTGGTAGATTGGGGGTAGGCTTCAGGATTTCTGAATCAAAGGAGGATGGAGCCAAGTTCCTTTGCTGTCACAGAGTCCTTACTAAGTCTGTTTTAATATGTGTTATGGGTTGAAAGTGCCCAACCCCCACTTGGCCTTGTTGTGAAGACCATTCTAATGGAGTCTCAGCAACAGTAGGACTTTTGTATTTTAACACATAAGGTGTTTTTCCATGTATATTAAATGTAACCTAGTATTACCCAAGGGAAGATAGCCCCTCCCCCATTTTCCAAGGTCCTACAAGCTCAGCTATATGAATTGCTTCAACAGGCTTCATGGTCTGCCTTTCAGGGGGGCTCCATCAATTGAATGAATCCATCCATGAATCCCTCTGCTCTCTCACCATTGTTGAAGGCCACATTTTTGTACAAACAACGCCCTTCTCACATCTGTCCTATGGACTCTAGAGAAACCCTCTCAAATAACCATCAGGACTAGTGGTGTTGATGATCATGACCAACCCAGTTGGCTAGATCTGAGCCTCATCATCCCTCCATGCTTTCCTTTGCCCTGATCCTGGTGTTAGTGAATCCTTTATTATAAACTGCCTTTTGGTCTGCTTATATTACTATGTTTGTTCTATATTTCTTTTGAGAGTGTCACATAGCCGTGGTAACTCTTAACTCAACTGTGTAGTCTCCTTGAACATGACCTGATCCTTCTGCCTCCATCCCTCATCTTTCAGCATCCACCTCCTGGGTGCTGGGCTCAGGCTTAGACCACCATGCTGGGCTATAAACTGCCCTTTGTTAGTGCATGTATATGATCCTGCTACCTCCTGACCAGACCCTGGTTAGTAAATCCGGGAATCAGAAAAGAGTTGTTTCTTTTTTGTTGTTGTTTTTTGTTTTTTGTTGTTGCTGTTGGCCATGAGTTAAACAGCCATCTTGTAGGTCATATGTTAGAGGCAACTGTGCATATATTAGCTGAAGGGAAAGGCTTCTTGCCTTTTTTTAAATATAATCTTGTTTTTTATAATTTTTTTGATACTTTATTTACATTTCAAATGTTTCCTCCTTTTCAGATCTCCCCTTTGGAACCTCCCTATCCCCTCCCCCTCCCCCTGCCTCTATGGGGGGTATTTCCCCACCCACCCACCCACTCTCTTCTTCCCTCCTTGGCATTCTCCTATATTGGAGCATCTAACACCCTCAAGCCCAAGGGCCTCTCTTCCCACTGATGGCTAACAAGGCCCTCCTCTGCCACATATGTGGCCAGCACCATGGGTCCCTCCATGTGTATTCTTTGGTTGGTGATCCAGTCTCAGGAAACATCCGGTGGTCAGGCCAGTGGACACTGTTGCTCCCTCCATGGGGCTGCCAACTCCCTCAGCTCCTTCAGTTCCTTCTCCAACTCTTCCATCTAGGACCTCACGCTCAGCCCAATGGTTGCTGTGAAGTGACTCTTGGGTATTCCGAACTTTTGGGCTAATAACCACTTATCAGTGAGTACATACCGTGTTCATTCTTTGGTGACTGAGTTACCTCACTCAGGATGATATTTTCAAGTTCCATCCATTTGTCTGCGAAATCCATGAAGTCATTGTTTTTAATAGCTGAGTAGTATTCCAGTGTGTAAATGTACCACATTTTCTGTATCCATTCCTCTGTTCAGGGATATCTGGGTTGTTTCCAGTTTCTGGCTATTATAAATATGGCTGCTATGAACATAGTGAAGCATGTGTCTTTATTACATGTTGGAGCATCTTCTGGGTATATGCCCAGGAGTGGAATAGCTGGGTCCTCAGGTAATAGTACGTTCATTTTTCTGAGGGTCCGCCAAACTGATTTCTAGAGAGGTTGTATCAGCTTTCAATTCTACCAGCAATGGAGGAGTATTCCTCTTTCTCCACATCCTCGCCTACATCTGCTGTCACCTGAGTTTTTATCTTAGCCATTCTGACTTGTGTGAGGTGGAATCTCAGGGTTGTTTTGATTTGCATTTCCCTGATGACTAAGGATGTTGAACATTTCTTTAGGTGCGCTCAGCCCTTTGAATATCCTCAGTTGAGAATCCTCTGTTTAGCTCTGCTCCCCATTTTTTGATAGGGTTATTTGGTTCTCTGGAGTCTAACTTTTGAGTTTTTTGTACATATTGGATATTAGCCCTCTATCGGATGTAGGATTAGTAAAGATCTTTTCCCAATCTGTTGGTTGTCATTTTGTCCTATTGACAGTGTCCTTTGCCTTACAGAAGCTTTGTAATTTCATGAGCTCCCATTTGTCGATTCTTGATCCTAGAGCACAAGCCATTGGTGTTCTGTTCAGGAACTTTTGCCCTGTGCCCATGTGTTTAAGACTTTCCCTCACTTTCTCTTCTATTAGATTCAGTGTATCTGTTTTTACGTGGTGGAGGTCCTTGATCCACTGGGACTTGAGCTTTGTACAGGGAGATAGGAATGGGTCAATTCGCATTCTTCTACATGTAGACTGCCAGTTGAACCAGCACCATTTGTTGAAAATGCTGTCTTTTTTTCCACTGGATGGTTTTAGCTCCTTTGTCAAAGATCAAGGGTCCATAAGTGTGTGGGTTCATTTCTGGGTCCTCAATTCTATTCCATTGATCTACCTGCCTGTCGCTGTACCAATACCATGCAGTTTTTATCACTACTGCTCTGTAGTACAGCTTGAGGTCAGGGAGGCTGATTCCCCCAGAAGTCCTTTTATTGTTGAGAATAGGTTTTGCTATTCTGGGTTTTTTGTTATTCCATATGAATTTGAGAATTGCTCTTTTTAAGTCTATGAAGAATTGAGTTGGAATTTTGATGGGGATTGCATAGAATCTGTAGATTGCTTTCGGCAGGATGGCCATTTTAACTATATTAATCCTGCCAATCCATGAGCATGGGAGATCTTTCCATCTTCCGAGGTCGTCTTCGATTTTTTTCTTCAGAGACTTCAAGTTCTTGTCATTCATATCTTTCACTTGTTTGGTTAGAGTCACACCAAGATACTTTATATTGTTTGTGACAACTGTGAAGGGTGTCATTTCCCTAATTTCTTTCTCATCCTGTTTATCCTTCGAGTGTAGGAAGGCTACTGATTTGTTTGAGTTCCTTATGTTCTTGCCCTTACTTTTCAAAATCTGGTTATCTCTGGTGTTAGCTGGTCTTACTCTCTCTGACTGTGGCTTGTGTTTCCTGAAAGCATAGGTGTCAATACTCCTTGAAGATCAGTTCTCTCTGAGAGGAATTTGCGTTTGGAGAGCTGTGGTACAGGGTCAGCTCTGGGGTGCAGACAGAAACCAGAAGGATCTAGTCCCTAGCTGTACCTTGTTACCTGTGTCCTGATGGTTCTGCAAGGGTCCCTCTTGATCCAGTGAATTTGACCAGAAGTGGTGGTCTTGCCTATGCTTGAAGGTGTGTCGGCACTCCTGGGATACCAGCTCTCTCCTGGCGCTATTTGAGTATGGAGCCCTGTGTCACAGGATCTGCTCCCCAGCCACCAAAAGAAACCAGACGACAACTACTCAGTCCCTGTGTTTTGGGTATTCCAAGTGGGTCCCTCTGAGAAGACTGGCTTGCCCACACTCCTGGGAAGCTAGCTTTCTCCCAGCGCTATTTGGTTATGGAGCCCTAGTGGCCCAGGCAGAGATCTCCCGCTACAGATGGAAACCAGAAGGCTCCTTCCTCCCAGCTGTTCCTCAGTCCCTGTGTCCCAAGGATTCCGGGCAAGTCCCGCTGAGCAGTTTTAGTCCTCTTACACACACACACACACACACACACACACACACACACACACACACACCCCGGTCACTGGTTTTTCCACACTCCTGGGAGGCTAGATTTATCCCAGCGCTATTTGGCTATGGAGCCCTGGTGGCCCAGGCAGAGGTCTCCCGTCACAGATGGAAACCGGAAGCCTCTTTCAGAAAGGAGTTCTTAACTCCTTCCAGTTAAGGAGGGCAGGGCTGTCTATTTCCTATAAATGGGAAAGTCACTTTTTTGTAGTCTTTTTGTCATTAGTGCTGTTTGTTGTTTTACTGATTATATATCTTGAACAGTGAGACAGACGGAACTGATGCCTGGTACACTGACTCGTGTTGGCATTTGGCACATGGAACCCTGATTGGCCTTGTTGCTGGAGTATGGATTTAATGGGCCAAGATGAAGTTTTCGGCTCCCTGTATCTCTGCTGTAACACCCTTGGTTCTGCAGCCAGCTCTCCAGGGTAACTGTAATGTGTCTCTCGGTTTCATCTCTCCGGCATAACTGGAAACTCCAAGCTCTGTGCTCTTGAGCCCTCATTATCTACTACAAATACCCTCCCCTACATGTTGGTTGGAAAGGTAACTAGATAAATAAATATGTGCTCGTTTTCATTTACGAAAGGAGGTAGCCCTTTTCTCTTTCTTCTATGCTGGGGGATAGTCACACTGGAATAACCAAGAGTTTCCTTCCTTTGAGACCACTCTGTTCAGACTTATTCCTTGTCGGTTCTGCTTATGAGTATTCAAAAGCTTTGAGTACTAATCAGAGCCAGCCCCTCCCTCCACAGCCTTGTTATACTTTGCTGGAATCCTAGTGATCGCTTACATGATTTGTTTGATTTTTCTAACTTCTCTAAAAAGGAGGTGTGCTCACCATCAATTCACAGTAAGGAAAGTGAGTTAGAGATGAGCAAACTATAAAACTGGAAGTCCTTCTGTTGTTCAGGACTGATCCTGAGGCCAGCTATATGACTCAGAAAGCGAAAGCACTAAGGAACAGAGTTTGATTCCTAGTACTTACATAGAGGTAGAAGGAGAGAACCCACTCCACAAAGTTGTCTTTTGACCTCTGTGTGAATACCTTTACATGTGTACCTCCCAGGCCATGAATACTAAAGAAAATTAACAAGAACAGAAAAAGTTATACTGGCCAAAAGTTGCTTACAGCATAGGTTCATTTCTTTTTCATAATTGGAATAAGAAAAACAAGTTGAGCATGAATGGCCTATACCCACCCCCTTAGGAATACACTCTTGTTTTCTTAATAAACCCCAACTTTGCTTCCTACTAAAATAATGATAATGCCAATGATAATTTTTAAAAATTAGATTTGCTTGCAGTTAGCCTGTGGAAGCTGGCGACCATATCCAGGGGGCTTTGAACCCATTTTTTTCCTTCTGCCTCTCGTCGATGGTCATGGAGTCCATCTGGAAAATGTTTACAAAGTCCCCCGTAGAAGATATCTACTGTTGTTGGAGGTGGGGCAGGATGAGTCTAATCAGCATTCTGTGTCAGAGAGGGAAAGAAGCCTCATCCCGCTGAAGGGATTGGGGAACATATATTGAAACTAGGTACTCGTGGATATTTGAGGAATGGTACCAGTGGACCAACCACATGGCTGAATCTCTAACAGCAGATGGGGACTCTCATCATTGACACTTCATGCAGTGACTCCCTTGCTGATGGCTTTGTGTGAAACAAAGGGGCAGTTGCAACACACTGCGGTTCCATTGTTTTCCAGGCTTTGTTTGTTAAATGAAAAAATCCATGCCTAATTACAATCCCTTTGCACAGGGCTTGGGAGGGAAAATAAAGGCATTCTTCTACTAACTGGAAAACCCAGCACACTGACAGAAAGCAGTTATTAATTTTAAACCCCCCCCCCCGAAAAATTCCTTCCTTCTAGCAAGAAAAATATCCGACTATTATTTTTAAATTTACTGAAGTTAAGTTTGCTGCTGAACCTTAACTGTGAACTTGGACTGTAATATCCATAAAATACATATATAGTTTAGTGTGGAGCTGAGCACATAATTACCCATGGAGCCACTGACCAAACATTTAAAAACATCTCTGTGGTCCACGATGGCTTAACATCCTAAACAAATTAGCTTTGGCATTTTCTAGAGTATGAAACTTTTCTTTTTAAAGTAACATAGCCTTTGGGCCATGGTGACCATTTTCTAATAACTCAGCCAAATGACAAACGCAAGGGGAAAAGAATAGGTACCCTGTATCTATTCTCTAGGCTTTTGAGGAAATATGGGGCTGTTCCTCTGGCCATATACTTGAAAATCTATGAGAAGTGTGATACTGTAGAGACTGAAGGAATGAACTCTGTTCCCAAAAGGAATGCCTCTTAAGCGTTACCATGGCATCACAGGAAGAGTCTGCATCGTCACCCAGCACGCCATGGGTATCATTGTAAACCACCAAATTGAGGGCAAGATTCTTGCCAGGAGAAGAAATATGCAGATTGGGCCTATTAAGCACCCTGAGAGCAGAGCCGGCTTGCTGAGATGGGTAGGGAAAATGATTAGAACAAAGAAAGAAACCAAAGAGAAAGGTACCTGGCTTCAACAGCCGCTCTACCCAGAGAAGCATGTACTGTGAGGACTAACTGGGAGGAGCCTGTGCTACTGGAGCCCATTCCCTGTGAATTCATGGCTTAATGTACAAAAATAAATTTAAAAATCCAGACTGGGGCTGGAGAGATGGCTCAGCAGTTAAGAGCACTGGCTGCTCTTCCAGAGGTCCTGAGTACAATTCCCAGCAACCACATGGTGGCTCACAACCATCTGTAATGGGATCCCATACCCTCTTCTGGAGTGTCTGAAGAGATCGACAGTGTACTCGCATACATTAAATTAAAAAAACAAAACAACAACAACAAAAAAAACAATCCAAACTGTATTGTTTTTAATGTAATTTAACTACTTCGGTTCTGTTTTAATCACCACTGTCTGCCAGCATGCCCACAGCAGATTCTTGGCTTTAGTGCTTCTGGACAGTTTGAACTCTTGTCCAAGTCAGCAAAGGTCAACTATTGGGTAGGAGGAAGGGGTACTTATGTGTATCATTTGTCCTGTGCTGCTGGGAGCCACGAGCCATGGTAAGTGCTTTAACTACATGGATTCTAATTCACAAGGGCTCTGTTGAGCTGTCACTGGCTTCATTATGATTAAAACTCAAAAGTCAGAGGTGCATGCCTAAAATTCCAACACTAGAGGGGTAGAGGCAGAAGGATCAGTTTAGGGCCATCTTGGGGCTGCATAGTGAGTTCCAGGCTAGCCTGGACTGCCTGAGACTGTCTTCAGAAGCCCAAAAATGACTAGAGATATAGTTCAGTTGGTAGAATACTTGCCTCACATACATGAAGTCCTGGGTTTGATTCCCGGCCGCACATAAATTCAGCAGTGCCATACACCTGTGGTCCCAGCGCTCAGGAGGCAGAATCAGGTGAATCCTCAAGGTTAATGTGAACTATATGATCCACTACAAACCCAAAGCAAATGAAGCTCAGATCCTAGAGCCCAGCCAGACACAGCTTCGCCATCAGATTTAAGTCCAAGACTACTTCCTTGAACAAACACTACCTCTCCTGAGCCTTCCATGCTAATAATAGTCTAGAAAGAAATGTAATGAACCAGACCTTCTGCCCTCAGTGTGACCCCAAGGGGCACTGCCTTTATCCGTCCTACTTCCTTCCTGCACTAGGACAGATACAACCAGAAGTAGCCATGAGGAGTCACAGTCCCCTTTTGCAGCTTACTCCTTGCCAGTGGCAGAGTTTCCACGCCCCTGATCAGTGCATGCCCCAGCCAGTGAGCTTCTTTTTTTTTCCCCTCTAGTCCACCCATAGCAATTGGTCTTTTGGTGCAGATTTCCTCCTAATGGCTTCCAGCCAGTGGACCAACTCACAGTCCTGTGTGAGAGTAGATTGCAGCTATTCAGAGGTTTGTTCCCTTTCCTTCCCCGAGGTGCTCCAAACTACAGACCTCTTGTTATTTTCTGTGCTGCCTTCCCTTGCACTGGGGTTCAGAATTTTTCTGTGGTTCTCCTTGCCTGTAGGATGTTTAGTGTCTTCCTTAAAGTTTTACTGCTACAAAGAGATACCATGACCATGGCAACTCTTATAAACAAAAGCATTTAACTGAGGCTGACTTGCAGTTTTGGAGATTTAGTCCATATTGTTATGGGTGGAAGCATGGTGGCATGCAGGCAGACATGGTGCTGCAGAAGGACTGGAGAGCTCTATATCTTGATCCCCAGGCAACAGGAAGAGAGTGATATAGGCATGGCTTGAGCACTTGCAACCTCAAAGCCCACCCCCTAGAGACACACTTCCTTCAACAAGGCCTACTCCAGCAAGACACCTACTCCAGCAATGCCATACTTAATAGTGCCAGTTCCTATGGACCTATGGCCATTTTTATTCAAACCACTACACATGGTCTCTCTAACTGCTGCATGTTGCCCCTGTTTCTCTCCCATCCTCCCACATCCAGCCCCTCCCTGACCTGGCTGGCTTGTTCTTGCTCCTTGATCCTCTGTGATGCCCCAGTGTTCTTTTAAAAGTTTGAGACATGGTCTTATGTATCCCCAGCTGGCCTCAGACTTCTTATGTAGCTAGCATTATGCGGCCTTGAACTCTTGATCCTCAAACCAGTATATACCAAGAACTTCACTCAGGAGTTTGAAACAGGACAGTTTCCTTGAGCTTAAAGCTAGCCTTGGGTACATCGTGAGTTCTGGTCTAGCCTGAACTAAAGAATGAAACCTTGCTTCAAAAACCAACTAAGAAACGAAAAGCTATTTCAAGGGAGGGATTATAGTTTTGAATTATATGTAACCTGGTTTGTTCTGTGGTTCTGTAGATTGTACTGAGGACCTCACACAGAGTAGACAAGGATGCTCTCATTAACCACATCCCCAGGAAGACCTACTGTTAAAAATGACCATTTTTCCTCTCCTTTATGATGCTTCCACAGACACTCAGGGCCACACATCCTGTAGCCACATAGATGGTTCACCTGTAAGTGGTGGCTCCTGCTCATGATCATGATCATATTCAGGTTTTTTTTTCTTTTAAATGCCAGCTTTTATCACTCTTCTATGGCTTGTTTGTTGACATAGGCCTTGTTTTGTGACCCCAGATGCCTAGTACTCCCTGTGTACCCAAGGCTAACCTTGAGTCTCTCTTCCTTAGCTTCCTGAGTACTAAGATTGTAGCTGTGTGTCTACCACACCTGATTTATGTGATGCTAAGCTCTGAACTCAGAGCTTAATGCATAATAAAGCAAGCACTCTGCCCACTGAGCTACCTCCCCAGCCTCCCAAGTACTGACATTTTATGCCCAACTGATACGGTAGAAACTGGGAGTAGTCAAAGTGATACTCTAAAGGATTCACTGATAAATTCTCTTGGGGAATATTAAGTTATTTAAAATAGACTTTAACTAAAAGACAGGTCTGCAGTATGGCTGGAAGGTAAGAAGTCTACTAACCAAATGTTAGACACTGTGAGGAAGAAAACGAGATACCACAACTGGAATTTAGGGTTGCTAAGAAAGTTTCTGCTGTTGTTCATTCACCAAGATTGACCTCCAGTTAGGTGCCATTCTTATAACAAAGGTAGACAAACCTGACTTAAAACCAGCCATTAGGCCCTTCCCCCATCAAAGAATATGCCTGTAAGGAGTAGTTCCAGGGTGCAGCCCAGGGTCACAATCGTCATTATGTCCTGATCTGTCATATTAAACCCTCTGTGCTCTTATTAGGAAACATCTTAATTCTGACAGGTGGGCAAGCTGATCCTGCAATAGCTATTTGACAACAGCACTGGTATACTTAAGAAATAATGCTGGTAATATTTCTATTGTATAAGCCTTCCAACTTCCCAAAGGAGCAGACTTGCAATCTGGTGTCTCTTTTTAAATTACTCAAAGTATACTCTCAGGCTGAGAGCGAAAAGAAATTTAAGGATGACAGCTTATGTGGAGTGTCTAAGCCTGAAGTGTAGGGAAGTTAGTAAAATATTCTATGTGAGGTGGCCATACCTTGGATGCTAGCCTCATCTGGACCGATACTGTTACAGAGTCTTTCCTTTATGAATCTTTAAGTGTGAAACAATTTCTCAGTGAGAAGGCATATCATTTCTATAACGCAACTAATACTTCTATTGTCTCATGATTATGAAAGCATGCACAGGAAATAATAACTTTTTCTGATGAGCCATTTATAAAGTCCTGCTTCCCTTCCAGTTGTAGGGAAGGTCTTGCCATGATTTGTTTTGAGCCGAGGGCAGCCATGCCTGGTCTCTGCCCCTCCTGTATAGTGTTTGGTTGGGCTACTGTAGTTGAATGAAGCCTTTTAGAATGGCCTGGCTTTTACTCCATGCTCGGCTTCTCTCTCAAATGCATAAAGCTCTGAAAATGACTCCTCGGCTTCTCTCTCAAATGCATAAAGCTCTGAAAATGACTCCTCGGAGAACACTGAAAGCCCTGGGGAATGTGAAAATTACAGGTTGGGTTTCAGAATATTAGTGTCTTGTTTGCTTCCACCTAATTCAAAATAGCAAGCAAAGAGGAAGGGGTATTCAGAGAGGAGAGAGGTAACAGTCCATGGCTGCCGCCGGTGGTGTTTGCTTAGCCTTCCCTCAGTTGGTCAGGGAGGATTTACTGAACTTCTAACGTCTACCTCCTCTGAATTTAGATGTCTAAGAAATTAAAATGTTTAAGACACCATGATAGTCTGTCTTTTGGCGTTCTTAGTTTGGTTGGAAGGGTAAATATAGTGTATTATACCTGGCCTGGAGGTGCAGGTCTGGGATTACTGTAGCTACAATTTTAAGATGAAAGCCAACCTGACAATGTAGCAAGAGCCTATGTAAAATAAAAGGCTAAGAGGCTAGTTCAGAGAGAGCTGAGTCAGTTCAACCCCCAGAACCCTCATGATAAACAAACCGTGTATGATGGCACATGCGCAATTTCAGTGCAGAGAGGCCGAGAAAGGATGTTGGAGACTCACTGGCCAGCTAATTTAGTTTCAGACTGACGAGAAAACCAGTCTCATAAATAAATACATAAACAAACAAATAATGTGGGAAGCATCTGTAGAGTGCTTAACTAGCATGTACAAAGCCCTAGGCTCAAGAACCTGCTCCATAGAAATAGATGATAGACAGACAAACGACAGACAGACAGATAGGTCTATATTTTACAAAAACTAAACCAGGTGTGATGGCTCATGTGTCTAATCACAGAAGTCAAGAGTTTGAAGCAGGAGACTCACTATAAAGAGTTTGAGGCTAGCCAGGAGAGAGAGAGAGAGAGAGAGAGAGAGAGAGAGAGAGAGAGAGAGAGAATATGGTATCATGGTATCATAGGCCTTTAATTCAGTGGACGTAAGAGGGCCAGGAATTTGAGGCCAGCTCCACTACATTATAGCACTTGAAACCAGCCTCAACTCCATGAGACCCCACCTCCCACAAAGCAGGGCCGGGGCTACCTTGTCTTGAAGACATGTTATCCATGGCTTGCATGTGAACTATCCTTCTCATGAGCATCTCTCTATTAAATACCATGCTTAAATGTTCTAATTGCCCCTTAGTCAACTCCAGCTCTGTTTCTAAGGACAGGGAGAAGGGTTGAGACCACAGCTCAGAGTGAGAACATTTGCCTAATAAGTGTGAGGTCGTGGGTTCAATACCTGCTTCTTCAAAAAGTAAGCAGATAAAAGCTCTATCAGATGTTGAACTCAAGCTGGGCGTGGTGGTGTAGGCCTTTTTCCAGCAGTGAAGGAAGCAGAGGCAGGCAGATCTCTCTGAGTTTTAGGACAGCCAAGGCTACACAGAGAAATCCTGAAAGTCAAGCTCTGCGTAGTGATTCACATCTGTAATCTAAGTACTTGGGAGTCTAAGACAGGAGGGTGGCCATACTTCATGGCTAGCCCAGGATACATGGTAAATTCCGAGATAGCCTGGACTACAGAGTGGGACCCTGCACATATTTATGTGGTGGTGGTGGTGGGGGGTGAAGAATACAAGGGCCACACCCAATAAATATAGGAGAAAAACTATGACTTTAAGTTCATTTTTTGAAAGTTTTTTTCTTGTTGCTTTAATAAGTTTAGGGAGAAAGAGTGAAAGCTTTGTAGGTTGCTACTTAGTTCAGACACTTTGATGGAGACTTGAATTTAAGTTTAGGGAGAAAGAGTGAAAGCTTTGTAGGTTGCTACTTATTTCAGACACTTTGATGGAGACTTGAGGTCTTAATGATAATAATAAACAAAATTCTACCTTCCATTCTGTCCCTCCCCGGCCAGCACAGCTTACTATCTCCACATAACACTGAGCATGAGCCCCTGAGCCTAGATCTCACCCCTTCTTTTTCCCATAATCAGTTTGCAGTAAACATCCTGTATCATAGGGCCAGCCACTTTTCTGCGGTTGTTTGAGATAGGATTTCACTGCATAATCCAGACTGGGCAGCCTGGAACTCACTGTTTACCTCAGCTGGTCTCAAGCTCACGGGAATCAACTTGCTTCAACCTCGAAAGCTGACATTGCAAAAGTGATCGCCATGCTTGGTTTTGGGAGCCCTACTTCTAAGGAATAGTTTAGATTTTTCCAGAAAAGGATGGAAGGAAGAAAACTGTTAAGACCAGGGAGGGCAAGGTCTGAAGGCAGAATGAATAGACATTCATTCATTTGTCTAGCACATGGAGGAGATGATGGGGCAGAGGACATGTTTTGTCAGTGTCCCCTGCTGTTTGCTCCATTCCCTTACCTTTCCCAGTAGGCAGTACTTAAAAGCGTTAATGGAATAGTGCCATTCTCTTTCCAGTTCACACCCTAATTAGGACAACATATCTATAACTCTATATAGATATCTATAATATTGGAGTACTTAAAATGTCCGATCCTCGTATAAGCATTTATCTCTGATTAATACTATCTTCCTGCTCACACTGTGGAAAACATGCATATGTAAGTTATGTCTGGGAGACTAGTTTATTATACTGGAGGGCACTATAAGCCTTTTGGTTGTTTTGTTTTGACTTCCTCGTTGACAACACTTTCTTTAGTTAAAAGTAGAGGATAAGTGCTCTGGGGGAGAATTTGAGTTATAGATTAGATAACTCTGTCAGGTAAAAAGAAATCATTCCTAGCCCATCCTCAGAAATAACCCTATTTATATTTGAGTGAATAGATGTTTTTAAATTTTCAGTCAGGGTCACATTAACATATGACTTTGTTTTGTTTTATTCAGTACTTTCCCCTCTTGAGACCACATCTGTCTTTATAACCCTGGCTGGTTTTAAATTCTCTGCTTAGCCCTGTCTAGCCCCACCTATGCTCTTCCTACCCCAGCACTGGGAGGTCATGCTGTGTATCCCAGGCTGGCCTGATATGTTTCTTTTAAAGCTTTCTTTCTAAGTCCCTCATATCTTTTGGCCTCATACCCTCATGGTGATTTTGACCTTCCCAGAGTCCTGTTTGTTTGTTTGCTTGCTTGCTTGTGAGACAGAATCTCATGTAACCTAGGCTAGCCTCAAATTCATTCTTTCTTTCTTTCTTTCTTTCTTTCTTTCTTTCTTTCTTTCTTTCTTTCTTTCTT
>JADRCH010000007.1:5628266-5682191 GCA_019843965.1 Rhynchomys soricoides | reverse complement strand
CTTTCTTTCTTTCTTTCTTTCTTTCTTTCTTTCTTTCTTTCTTTCTTCTTACCCAGACAGGGTCTCACTATGTAGCTCTGGCTATCCTGGAAGATAGTGATATGTAGACCAGGCTGGTCTCAAACTCACAAAGATCCTAAAGGTGAGCATCCCTATACCTGCCTTGGCCTCAGGCTCCTATGTAGCAGGAAATGGGCTTGAATTCCTGATTCTCCTGCCTCTACCATCTCAAGTGCTAGAAACAGACACGCACCACATGTCTTGCTTGCCCCAACCTTGGACCCTGGACACATTTCCCATATTTTCCCACATTACACAAGGCTTGCTTGACTCTTTTGAATTTTTTTTCAGTGTGTAAGGAGATTGCTATCAGCTCATTTCTATTCCTGTTTGGGCACCTGAATGGAGCAGTTCCTTCTATTGTATGGCCTTTCCTCTGGGTTAATGTGGATCTGGGAAATCTGACTTAGATACACACCAGGAAAGTTGGAAATGAGGTCAGAAGCATGAGCAGAATCTGCTGAATGTTGGCAGTAGGCAAGGCTCAGCCATGTGTAACTGTGTGATGGACTGTGGTTTTGTACCATGATTGCGGGCTAACATATAGACAGCTTTACTAAAAATCCATTTGCTTTATAAACGGGAAGATGTTTCAGACCAACAGCCATACTCTGGATTACCAACTAAAATGGAATTGATGTCCTTGTTAATATATAAAGAATCTTAATTTTGATGGAAAATGGAGTTTGAATTTTCCCTTCTATAGTAGCCACATAAAACTTTTAAGGTAGTCATTATCTTCATCCACAGGATTAAATTTATTCAACTGTTTGATGTACTAAGCACAATAATTTGTTGGTGAAAAGGGGACAGAATAATTTTTTTTTTAAAGATTTATTTATTTATTTTATGTGAGTACATCACTGTCTTCAGACACTCCAGAAGAGGGCACCAGATCCTATTACAGATGGTTGTGAGCCATCATGTGGTTGGTGGGAATTGAACTCGGGACCTCTGGAAGAGCAGTCAGTGCTCTTAACCGCTGAGCCATCTCTCCAGCCCAGAATGACTCTTGAAATAGAATCTTATGCCATATCCCTTACCAGCTTGAAACTTATTTGTAGCTCAAACTAGCCTCAAACTCCATTCTCAGTCTCCTTTTGAGTGCTGGGATCATAGGCATCAGCCACTGTCTGACCAGGCACTGACTGATGTTTGTCTGTGTTATCACGTTTAAACAGAATCGAAACTCCCACAACTAAGTACAATTATGTTTTAAAATATTACTTTTTATTTAGTGTGTGTGAGTGTGTGTGTGTGTGTGTTGCACATGTGTGCAAATATGTACCATGTGGAGAGGAGAGGACAGTTTGTGAGAGTCAGTTTTCACTCCTACAGTACAAGACTCAAGGGTCAAACTCGGGCCACCAGGCTTGCAGAGTAAGCACCTTTATCAGCCGAGCCATCTCTCTGACTCTAGACACCATGACTATTGCCATTGCACACGTGGGGAGTTAGTCCAATAACCAAGTAAGCATCCTCAGTACTTATCTGATCTTAGAGCTCATGCTTTTAAAAAGTACCATGGAGATAAGAAATAGACAGATGATAACACAAAACTGTGGGCGCGATATAGATGTGAAAGTACCATTTAGGGAGCTGGAGAGCTGGCTCAGCGATTAAGAGCACCGACTGCTCTTCCAGAGGTCCTGAGTTCAATTCCCAGCAACCACATGGTGGCTCACAACCATCTGTAATGGGATCTGATTCTGGGGTGTCTGAAGACAGCAACAGTGTACTCACATATATTAAATAAATAAATCTAAAGAAGAAGAGGAGGAGGGAAGGAGGAGGGAGGAGGAGGGGGAGGAGGAGGAGGAAGAGGAAGAGGAAGAGGAGGAAACCACTCCAAAAACAAAAACAAAAAAAGAAAGAAAGAGAAAAGAAAAATGAAAGTACCATTCAGTGACTAAAATAAGGTAAGTAGTTACTCCCTAAAGATGGACTCAAGCATTTCCACCTTTCTGTCCTCCATGGTTCTCTAAAGAGGTGGCATGTATGTGGCCTCCCCCAATGGTCTCTGACTTTCGAGCCTAGACAATAAAGCTGTCATGGTTGATTGGTATTTGGCATCTATGCCAAGATATACAGTAGAGAAAAAATATTCTTCTGGTGCTGAGACAGCTGGATAGCCACATGCAAGAATGAAATTGACTCCTTACCTCACACCTTACATAATTAAGTCAAACTGAGTCATTGAACTAAATATAAGAAAAGAGAACAAGAGGGGGTAAAAAACAAAAACAAAAACAAAAATCATGTGCTTGGGCAAGGCAAAGGCAAAGAGCAACAAAGGAAAAGAGATGTGTGGAGCACATCAAAATGAAAGCCTGTGCTGTGGGCAGAGCTCTGAAAATGGGACCTGATAAGTCACACTAGGAGAATTTTTTAAACACTGTATGTCTAATGGGACAGTCGCCTTCAGACCATGTAAAGATTCAATCGAACTCAATAATAAAGGCTTGGAACCAGCCAGGTGTGATGGGCCAGGCTGGTGACCTCAACATTTGGGTGGTGGAGGCTGGAGGATTATGAGTTCAAGGTCATTGTTGGCCTCAAGAGACTGTAACTCAGAAAAACAACACAATAAACAAAAGACCTATAAGCCCTTTTCCCTCCAAAGGAAATATTCAAAATAGACAATAGATGTATGAAAATGATCAAAGTCATAAGTCATCAGGGTCATACAGATCAACGTCTCCGTGTGATACAATGTCACGCCCACAGAACACGTACAGTGAAAGAGAACAGATGATAATGATTTTTTGGCTAGAATGTGGAGAATTTGGAGAACAGTCTGGTAATTTCTCAAAAGGCTGAACAGTTTCCATATGGCTGAACAATTCCATTTCTGTATATATAATGAAAAAGAAAAGAAAAGAAACACACACACAAAACCCTGTATAGTCATGCATTGCTTAATGGCATGATAGGAGAAACATATTACTAGGTGAGTTTGTCATTGTGTGAACCTTATACAGTACCCTTACACAAACCTAGGTAGGATAGGCTATATTGCATGTATGTATAGCCTATTGCTTATAAAGCTGAGGTATACAAAAAACATATGATATTAAAATAGAGAACCAGGCATGGTGGTCCATATCTATATTTATAGCATTTAGGAGGGAGAGACAGGAGGATACAGAGAGCTGGGCTAGTCTGGGCTGCAGTCTGTTAGTAGCTGTGAGATTTTGTTGTTATTGTTTTGTTGATGTTTTAGTCAGGGAATGAGAATGCTCTACCCCATGTTGTGGGGATTGCCACATAGTAAAAACCAATGACTTGTACCAGCTAAGAGAGTTATCATATGGTATATGAATTACATCTGAATAAAGCCAGAAGTGAAGTGAGGGAATAAGAAGGAAGAGACAAAGTCAGCATCCTGGTAGCAGCTGCTTCCTCTTCTGGGAGCCCTTTAGCTCCGTGTGTAGCTCAGGTTGCTTTCCATTGCAGAGGCTGCATCAAGACATAGTGTGGGATTGAATATCTGGCTCCGGCCACACCTTCACACAGTTGTGAGAGGCCTCCCAACCTAGAGCCACAGAGGAGACTGCTGAATTAAATCCTGGGAAACCTATAGAATAGGTTTCTTTTAACCTATGAATTCTTTCAACCCACCAAGTTTGAGAGTAATTTTTTTTACTTTAATATACATTGTGTTTGAGGGCTGCCTACATGTATGTCTCTGTATCATGGTACCTATGGAGGCCAGAAGAGCAAGTCCAATCCCCTGAGATTGGAGTCATAGATGGTTATAAACTGCCACATAGGTGCTGGGAATTGAACCTGGGTCCTTTGGAAGAGCAGTCAGTGCTCTTAATTGCTGAGCCATCGCTCCAGCTGCTGAGAGTAATTTTTTATGTAGCAGAAGGCAATCGGAAGCCAAATGCTTGCTTTAGCATGAAGACTTCATGTAAATACTAAAATCTAATCCAGAGAAAGACTTAAAGAGGAACCAGGATGGGGATGTTCCTGGATTGTAAGGGGAAATGAATAGGGGTGAGCTGGGGACGCTGGGGTGTTTTACATGGCAGGCTGGGCCAGCTGAGCCTCCAGCTGGCCTCTTTCCTGAAGCCTTGGCAGAAGCAGATAGCTAGCCACTTGTCCAGAGGCTACCAGGTCTCTGGACAGAGCAGGTCATGTTTCTGATTACATGAAGCTCCATGAAGTAACCCATGAGCTTGTCCAC
This sequence comes from Rhynchomys soricoides, assembly GCA_019843965.1. Lineage (NCBI taxonomy): Eukaryota > Metazoa > Chordata > Mammalia > Rodentia > Muridae > Rhynchomys > Rhynchomys soricoides. Next base: position 5,677,939 of record JADRCH010000007.1, on the reverse strand, counting down.
TCAGCACCTCAAAAGGAAAGTGGCCAGGCTGGAAGAAGCTGAAGTGGAACCAAAGGCTAAGAGCCTGTACCAGAAATAGAGAGGATGTTTATAAACCATTCTAATTACTTTATTTATTCATTTAATGTGCATGTGTGTGTGTGTGTGCCATGGCACACAAGACGTTCAGAGGACAGTTTTTAGCAGTGGGTTCTGTCCTTCTGCCATGTGATCCCTGTGGATAGAACTCGAGGCATCAGGCTTGGAGAGAGGTGCCTTCACCCAGTGAGTCATCTCGTCAACCTATGGAGAAAGTTTTATTTGTTTACTGATTTATTTACCTACTTTCTTTTTTAAAGACAAAAATTTAAGGTAGTGTCTTACTGTGTTGCCTAGGCTGGGTCTGAATGAAAGAGCCTTCCATCTCAGCTTCCCAAGTGATAAAAGTCATGTGCAACCACGCCTGGCTTTGTAAGGATGTCCTTTTCAATACTTGGATGCAGTGTAGCAAGGAATTCATGAAAATGACCTGTTGGGGTTTGTTTGTTTGTTTGTTTTTGTAAACCTGTTACAAACCTGTAAGGAAAGACCTATAAACAGCCCTATGGGGCTCTGACCTCCCCATGTTAGCCGTTAAGTAAGCAGATGCTACCCTGGTGGTTCTAGACGAGGTACCACGTCCAGATTTATAAGAACCTGAGAGTTCTGACAGGAAGTGATACCTAAAATGTGAAAACCGAGGGGACTAACGTTTCTTCTGTTTTCATTCGAAATACCACGAGGGTCTTCAGAAGTGGAGGAATGGCGGTGGTCCTTGTGTGTCCTGTGGATGTGTCCTTCTGCTGGAGTATCATCCCCAGCACAGGTTCCCAGATCTCTCTACAGGGCTTTCGTTTATGTCACTTTATCCCTAGGTCTCTGCGATATCATTTCATCATTCTCTCAGTGCTCAGAGATCTGCTGTATGTGATGTATTTTTTTTTTTCTATTCTCCATTAATAACAGTGTGGTTAGGTCTGAGATTGAAAAACTACTAAAACTTGGTAGTTCAAATAACTCTGGTGTCCTGTTTCTTCTAGTTCTATGGGTCACTTGGGTGTTCATCTGGTATTTCTCCTGTGCTCCTTTATATGGTTGCTGGTGGGTCACAAAGAGGGTTTCTGTTGGCCTGGCAGGCCCAAGATAGCCTCAGTGTCTGAGAATCTGTCCTGGCTATTGCCTCCCACCCTGGTTCTCCTTGGAGCCATTCTTCTAGAAGCCTGCACCTGCTTCTTACCTGGTGTTTTCCAGATGGCACCCCTAGATAAAGTCAGACACTTATTAGCCCTCTATAGTGTACTGGATGGCTTAAACAAGAAACACTTATTTCTAAAGTCAGAATCAAGAGGCCAGTCAGTTCAGTGAGGTCTTGCTTCTTGTGTACACACAGATGGCTGTCTTCTTGTTACATCTTCACTTGGAGATAGCCACGAGGGAAGAGGCAAGATCTTTTTGTGTCTTCTTTTCAAATGTTTATTTTTTATTTATTGGTTGGTATGTGTGTGGATGGTGTGTGGTTGGAGGTAGGCATATGCACATCACAGTGAGCTTGTGTGGGCAGAGGCCAGAGGACAACACTGTGGTTCTCTCCTTCCACTCTTACCTGAATTCTGGGAGTCAAGGTCACTGGGCTTCCATGGCCAGTGCCTTTCCCTTCTGAGTCACCATACTGGCTTGCTCTCATCTCTCTTCCAATCACACCATAAGGCTTTCAGTGTTGAAAGCCAATTATACCCAAACTCCCCATCTCTAGGTGTCATCACATTTAGAGATTCACTCTAAATTGGGAGTGATAACACATGCAGTCATTCCACAGTTATTTTAACACAGAAGTCTAAGAAATGGGATTGCAAAACATTGTAAACCAATTAAGAAAGACAGTGCATTGTAAAAAAATCCTGACTAAATACTCTGCTTTCTTTTTTTCTTTTCCTTTTTAAAAAAATATTTATGTATTTATTTTATGTATATGAGTACACTGTCACTCTCTTCAGACACACCAGAAGAGGGCACTGGATCCCATCACAGATGGTTGTGAGCCATCCTGTGGGTACTAGGAATTGAACTCAGGATCTCTGGAAGAGTGGTCAGTGCTCTTAACCACTGAGCCATCTCTCCAGCCCCATCCTTTTTCTTTTTTTATTCCTTGTGGGGGTGGATGCTAAGAACCAGGCCCCAGGTAAGCACCATACCATTGATTCAGACCCTCAATGCTGCCAATCTTTCAAGAAGAATAACTTGAATGAAGCCTTGTAGTTTGTGTTTCTGGTTCTTGTCTAATTACGAGGAGGAAAGGCATCTTGCTTACATCTAGTACAGACCTTCTCTTGGAATTGACATTTGTAGCAGCATACAACAGCTACATCTGTCTGTCTGACAGCTCTTCCATGATACTTCCTGGAAGCCTATGATGTACTTCCTGGAAGCCTATGATGTACTTCCTGGAAGCCTATGATGTACTTCCTGGAAGCCTATGATGTCCTTCCCAGAAGCCTATGATGTACTTCCCGGAAGCCTATGATGTCCTTCCCAGAAGCCTATGATGTACTTCCCAGAAGCCTATGGTGTTGAATTTCAAATGAGCCATTTTCCTTTTGTATATATTTACTTTCTTTCTCTCTCCACACCCCCCAGACTGATGAGCCCTGAAACTACACTCCTCCAGCCGAGGGAAGAGGAGGGGGTGAAGTATGAGCGAACCTTCATGGCATCCGAATTCCTGGACTGGTTGGTTCAGGAAGGTGAAGCCACAACAAGGAAAGAGGCAGAGCAGCTTTGCCACCGCCTTATGGAGCATGGCATCATACAGCATGGTGAGTGTACCAGTCAGTGCTTGCTACAGTGACAGATAGTCTCATAACCTGTGGCTTGTAGCAACATACACTTACTCCTCATTCCTGGACCCATAACTTGACATACCTCTGGACAGTGTGACTTGTTCTATGTTGAGAGTCAAGTTCAAGTCTTCATGTTTCTTGCCTTGCCTGTTCATTTGAGATCAGTTTAAACAGATGTGTTGTTTTGTGGATGTGTCAGCAGACACTTTATATTTTCTTTTTAATTTTATGCCTATGGGTGGTTCACCTACATGTGTGTCTGCACTACGTGAGTGCCTAGTGCCCACAGAGGCCAGAAGAGGGTGTTAGATCACCTGGGTCTGGAGTTACAGATAGGGGTGTGAATTGTCATATGGATGCAGGGAGTTGAACCTGGATCCTCTGAAAGAGCAGACAGTGCTCTTAACTGCTGATCCATCTCCCCAGCCAGGGAAGGCAGACTCTTAGAGAACTATCAAAAGCTCTGCTTAGGGACTGGAGAGATGGCCCAGTGGTTTAAGAGCACTGACTGCTCTTCTGGAGGTCCTGAGTTCAAATCCCAGCAACCACATGGTGGCTCATAACCATCTGTAATGAGATCTGATGCCCGCTTCTGGTGTGTCTGAAGACAGCTACAGTGTACTTACATGTAACAAATGGATGGATCTTTGGGCTGGAGTGAGTGGGGCAATAAAAAGAAAAAAGGGGGAAAAAAGCTTGCTTAGGTATGATATCACATCACAATCCCATATACAACTGGCCCTCACAACTCATATCGTCATTCTGAATGCAAAGGCAGGAAGACTGGAAGTTCTCGATCTGAGAAACTCTCAAAAACAAACATTAAGGTCTGTCCAAGCTGTGGCCCACGACATATGCAAGTACTGGGTACAGAGATGAAAGAGAGAGAGAGAGAGAACACCAGAACAGCCTGAGCGTCATGAAGAAAGACAGAACTGGAGTCATGAGGGTGGAGAGGAACAGCCTCATGTGAGTAGCCTGCCCAGCCACCTGAGGTCATGGAGAAGACCCCGGCCCATGCTGCTGCTGAGTACCAGGTCTGGGTCTGTGGCCATGCAAGCAGCAGGGGTCAGTGTTAATGTCAGTGACTCCTATTACCACCAATGGCCATGTGGGCCTGGTCTGGGCTGCCACCTGGGATTATGCTAATGTCCAAGGGCTGTGCAAAGCTGGCTTTGCCCCTCACTGGCTGCAGCACTCCAGGGAACTGGCCCTGCACCATGAATGCCTGGGTAACACAGTTGACCCTGGTATCTGGGGTGCAGGCCTGCGCCATGATTACTTGGGTAGACCCTGATATCAGGGGTGCAGGTGAGCCGACCCTGAGGGTGTGAGCATGGGAGAGCAGGCCCCACCACTCTCCTCTCGCCCCTTGCCAACGGTGGCAGGTAGGAGAGCTGGCCGTGTCCCACACTGACTGCACCACTCAGAAGAGCTGGCCTTGTACCTCACTTGGGCAGCATAGAGCTTGCCCTAGTGGTATGGATACAGGAGCGATGCCTGGCTGACCAACTCAGTTACCACTCAGGCCCCAATCCAGGGCTGTGAGTTGGCTCATCCCAGCATCTACCCCATCTATAAACTGCTAAAACCTGGGAAGGAGCAGGTCCAGCAGATCCAAAGCTCAGGATCTCCACAACACAGGGCAAACAACAGGATTTCTGAAAGGAGTCTCAGTGAGGCTCCAGTATTGATAGTGTAGCAGAAGCCAGAGACCTCGACCAGTGACTCATTGGAATGAATATTTGCAAATAAAGATGTGTGGACAAAAGGGTGTCCTGTGGGCCCCACTACAGCTTCCACGACGAGATGGCTTTTGTTGTTGTTGTTTGTTTTGTTTTTTATTTTGGGGGAGGTTACAAGAGTGGAGGGCAGATATGAAGGGATGAAGAGATAAATGGGATCGGAGTGTATGACGTGAAATTCACAAAGAACCAAGAAAAAGGAGGAGGAGGAGGAGGAGGAGCACTGGAGATGGCTCAGCGATTAAGAGCACTGACTGCTCTTCCGGAGGTCCTGAGTTCAATTTCCAGCAATCACATGGTGGCTCACAACCATCTGTAATGGGATCCAATGCACTCTTCTGGTGTGTCTGAAGACAGATATAGTGCACTCATATAAATAAAAATAAATAAATCTTTTTAAAAAGAAGAAGAAAGAAAAAACATTAAAATAATTTTTACAAAAGGAACAAACAGTTTTGTTTTTAAGATCTGTTGTCCATGACCTTAGGTTGGTAATGCTTGAAACAGGAGAGTGAAGTACAGTACATGCTGCAGTGGTGAAGAGGTATTACAATGGGGCTTTATAAATGTTTTCTGCATGGTGGGATAATGTGTAGTGATGCGATATAGTCTTTTCTTAAGAGTTTTATTATCTTTACTGCATAACTTTAAAGCTTAACCAAAACTTGATGGCCTAAGCCACCAACAGTAAGTTTTATGAATGTGAAATGATGCCTCATAGAGTTTCAGTGGGTCAGGCATTGGAGTGAGGCTTAGCTGGCTGGGTCTCACTGGGCTCTCATCTGAACATAGAGCCACACCGTTAGCCAGGGCTGGAAGATTCACTTCCCCAACGGCTTCCTTGTTGCCAAACAAGTTGGCTGTGACTGTTGGCAGGAGGCTTCTGCCCCTGCCTATGTGGACTTCATCATCATGTTACCTGAGAATTCGCGTGGCACGACAGTGTCACATCCTCCAATGGGAGTGAGCCAAGAGAATGGAAGAAGTGCCAGCTGTGGGAGTCAGACCGTGTCATGTCCTCAGTCATCTGTTGGGTCCGCATTTGACCCTACTGGTGTGGAGGAAGGTGAAGATTGGGATAGCATTAGATACGCTGGAAGCATTAGAGATGCACAAGAACACAGCCGCTGGGATCCCAGCTCTACCAGGTCCAGCCAATTACTTTCTCTTATCTGGAAAGTGAGGATGGCCTCATCCGGCGAATGTAGAAATAAGCAAGCAGGCATAGAGCTCTCATTTAATGCTCCTGCTCTCAGTAACAACCCACACAATTCATTTCCTTGCAAGGTGTGGGTGGGCTTGGGACAAAGAGAAAAAGGTTAAGCATGTCGTCATTCTCAAGTCCATATAAAAGGGGATGCTAGAGTCTGTGAACTCCTTCCCTGAACCCCCTCCCTTCCAAGCTGAGGATTTCTGTCACAGGAATATGACAGTGAAATTAGAGAGATGAAAGAAACTTAAATTTAGAGTAATGTTTTCCTAGCTCTAGCATGCAACCTTCTAGGGGGCAGGAAATAATTATAATTATATTTAGTGTGTTCACACCACCATGAGACATTAGATATCAGAGGACAACTTATCAGTGCCTGTTCTTCCTTTCCACCATATACTTCCTGGGAGTCAAATTCAGGTTGTCAGGTTTGGCAACAAGCACCTTTACCCGCTGAACTATCTGACCTCATTTTTGAAAGCCCTTTTCAGCCTTGGAAATAATTAATGCAGATATTCATTTTTACCCCTTGTGGTTCACTCAGCGGACCTGGGAACATGTTAGAAATGAAGAAACTCCCTCCCATTCCACGTTCTGCTGAACTTCATCTATAAGATGAAGATCCTCATGAAATTAGAATGTACATAAGGTGCTGAGCATGATGGCATATGCCGGCAATCTCAACACAGGGAGGTGGAGGTTGGAAGACACAGAGTTTAAGGTCCATCCTTGGCTACATATCAAGTTCATCATTAAAACATGAGGGTACTAAGCCCAACTGCAATAGAAAATAACAGGGCACAATTGTGTAGGGTTTTTTTGTTGTTGTTGTTGTTTTGCAAAAACTTTTATTTATAAATAAATAATGTAAATAATGGTAGTCATATAGTATATGTATCTACAGAGAGGTATGCATAGTTAGATATCATCATATGTTACATCCTAAAAATTATTTATTACTGTGCTCTAGGATCAAGTATTTGGAGAGCAGCCGATGTGGAGGCATTGGCTCCTTTGGCTTTCAGTGTGTTCTTGGGCATTCCCTTGTGTACCACTACTACCATGTCAAACTCACATCTGACTGTTGATGACCTCGTATGTCCATGGCTGAATTAAGTTTAGTGATTATGGGAGTTGTAGATGACGCATGGCATCAGTGTGTTCTCTGGCCTCGTGTAGCTGTTAGTCCTGTGACCATAGAATGTAAGATAGTTACAGAAGCAATCCATAAACAGTACAGGATATTTTATGTGTATGAGTTATAAAACTAACTTTTATTCATTTGTTACTAATTGTTGTCTTAGAGGCTTACTGCCTTAGCTGCTAACTTAGACCTAGTCCTGGGAGCTTCTAGCCTTCATGTAATCTTATCTAGGCCTAGAACGTTTTCAGCCTCTTTCCTAGTTCTTTCTGAATTCTGGTTGGCTGGTCAACTCAGCTGTTCTGGTTCAAAACTCCTATCCATGCTGACTGATTCAATCTGGATTCTCTCTCTTGGCCTCTCCTGAATTGCTCTGCTTGGTCTCATATTAACTTTGGCAAAATCTTCTAATCCTTTGGCTTCTTCTCATTCTCTGGCTTGTTCTCTCTTCAACCTGTCTCTGTAACATTCTTCCAGTAAAACTGCCTCCCTTCCTCTCTCTGCACTGCTCCTTATGTAGCTTCCCTTTCCACTCTTTTTTTAAGAATTGGGGATTTCCTATTCTGTAAAATCTTTCTTTGATTCATCACTTTGTCTGCCTCTCAATTAGGCATCACTTTCAAACAAAGGTGCTTCATTCTACAAACTGATTTTACCTAGTTGTTTGGGATTAAAAGTGTATACTAAGGGTGTATCTATATTCCAACAAGATTAAAGGTGTGTGCTGAGTCTGAGCCACTCCACAACTAGAAATACTCTCTACAATCTAAGGGTTCACAGTGTGATCAGATACCCTACAACAATGAGTTTTTTACCTGCTTGCATATATATGCACCAGATGTATGTCTGGTGCCCACAGAGGCCATAGAGGACATTATATCTTCTGGAACTAGATGGTTTCAAGCCTTTATGTGGGTAATGGGAATTGAACACAAGTCCTCTGCAGGAACAACAAATGATCTTAACCACTGAGCCCTCTCTCCAGCTCTTGATCATTTTACTCTTAGTAATTTAGTCTAACCTCTTAAATCCAATAAAGTAGCTATCTTTAAAGTTTTTGCTGCATTTGATATGAGATCTGTCATCTTTACAAAGCTGTAAGAAAGAGCACATACAGTATGGTAGCTAAAAGGTAGGCATTATTATTTTCATTGATAGATCAAGAAGTGAAGATAGCAATAAGTTAGACTGTCTGTCTGAAGCCTCACAGGTAAAAGTAGCCAAGTGGGTATTACTGCTAGTAAGCATGTACATGGAGTTAGGTAGAGTGACTGCCATTTTCCCCATTGAGCATAGGCATTTTTTGGTTTGAATCTACCATCATTTTGTTCCAGAAAGAAAAAGCCAGATGATCCCAAGTTTTATGAGAAAACCAGTTTCGTACACTACTGACTACTGACTCATTCTGGACGTGAGAAAAGATACCAGATGCCAGGAATCATTTCCAAATTATTCCCAAGGAATGAGTAATTATACCTCAATTACTGTGTGGTTTTATACTGCTGTAACCTCCATGCCATGGAGGTAAGGCCTGGAAGATAATATCAAGGCATTATTAATAGAGAATCTGAATGCAGGTGTAGGCTCCCATTAATTGTAGGAGGACTAAAAATTCTGTATGTAGAGTCTAGAGTTTCAAGCTCATTTCCAACACAGACTTCATTGCTGGATCTCTAAACTCGGACTTAGGAAACCATAAGCACCACAGTGAAGGATCCTCTTGACATTCTGAATTGTGTAACCATTAATCAATTACAGAGGTTAAACGTTAAAGCAAGTTAGCCCTTAGGCTTCGACTACAAGGTCTCTGAATTAAATCAAGTAACTAGACTGAAACTAGTCAGTGTGAACATCAGGCCCTCTCAGGAAATACTTTGTCTGTGAGTGGTAAACGATGCTTTTATCCAGGCAGGTAGTGATTAGATGAGTAATTAGCTGGCATTCCTGTTTATGGACATGTATGTGTCTCTGCAGGCATTTGTACATACTTATACAAATGTGTTTATGTTCACCATATGCTCATATTTTTCTAGTTCATTTGTTCTCTCATTCTATGTCTCTCTGTCTCTGTCTCTCTCTCTCTCTCTCTCTCTCTCTCTCTCTGGATTAAAGGTACCTTAGATAAGTGTTCTACCACTGAGTTATAGACACAGGTGTGTGTGTGTGTGTGTGTGTGTGTGTGTGTGTGTGTGTGTGTGTGTAAGACCTTTGAAGGATCTTACTCTTGGCAAAGCTGGCCAAAACTCACTTTATAGTCTAGGCTAACCTCAAATTCACAACAGTCCTCCTGCTTCAGCCTCCAGGGTGTACACACCTCATCTGAGTTTTCAGCCCTTAGGGTTTTACCAAGTTACCTTGGCTGACCTTGAACTCTCAATACCTCAGATAGGCCTTGAATTTGCAATCTTCCTGACTCTGTCTCGCTTGTAGCTGTGATTGTAGGCCTGCACCTCCAGGCCCACCTCTTGCTTTCTAACACTGTTATATTTACTATATACTAAGAACTGGGCTAAATATTTCATAGATTTTAATATGTTAGGTAGCTAATATGTATATATTTCACTCATATTGTTGTGTTTTTCTGCTGCAAGGGCATCTTGGCAGTCAGGAGCCAAGGGATACCACAAAGTCATATCATGCAACAAGAGATTTATTGGAAAGAAGAACAGAATGGTGGCTGCCTCAGACAGGAAGGGAGACAGCAGAGAGCTGAACAGAGGGGAAGGCTTTAATAGGGTTTTTGGAGCGTGCACAGTGAGCTTAGTGGTAAAGTATAGTATGCTAGCAAACATTGTATGGCCATTAATGCTGAGTCACAGGGGCAGGAGCTTCCAAGTCTGGGAGTTCTGAGTCAAGCCAAGGGCAGGGTGCTTTTCCTTTGGCCTAAGTCTTGATTGGGAATCAAGTCAGAGTCCAAATGTTCTTTCCGTGTCCTTTTTACCCTATTTGTGTGTGAGATCTTATTAAACTCACAGAGATACAGCACATGTTTGAAATACCAGTCCTGGGTGAAGAGATGCTAGCTAAAGCAGAAAGCTGGCCCAGGCGGTGGTGGCGCACACCTTTAATCCCAGCATTCGGGAGGCAGAGGCAGATGGATTTCTGAGTTGAGGCCAGCCTGGTCTACAGAGGGAGTTCCAGGACAGCCAAGGCTACACAGAGAAACCCTGTCTCAAAAACAAACAAACAAACAAAGCAGAAAGTTGGAAGACATCTGGGCCTGCATAGTAGGTTTCAGACCAGCTTGTCCTCAGAGTGAGATGTGGTCTCAAAAATATATATGTCATCATTTTTATATATAGTAGATCTCTGACACTGATATAAGTACGGAAATTTAACAGTAAAAAATTCTGAGGTTGAAAGTCTTTTAAGGGGGCTGGAGAGATGGCTCCTCAGTTAAGAGCACTGACTGCTCTTCCAGAGGACCTGAGTTCCCAGCAACCACGTGGTGGCTCACAACCATCTATAGTGAGATCTGATGCCCTCATCAGGTGTGTCTGAAGACAGCTACAGTGTACTCATATACATACAATAAATAAATCTTTTTTTTTTTTTTTTTTTTTTTTTGGTTTTTCGAGACTAAATAAATCTTTTAAAAGTGAAAGTCTTTTAAGATATTTTGCATCATGGTTGCCTACAACATAGGCCATAGCTACTCTAAGCACTGTGCCTAAGAAAGATGCTTATTTGAGCTGTGGATACAACTCAGTTGGTGCGGTACTTGCCTAGTATGATTGACACCCTAAGATTGATGGTCAATATCACAACACTATATGGTAGCACATGCCTAAAATCTGAACACTTAGATGTAGGAGGCTTGAAAGTTCAAGGTCATCCTCAGCTACATAATGAGTTTGAGGCCAGCCTCAGCTAGATAAGACCCTTACTCAAGATGAAGAAAAGGTACTGGAAGAATGACTCAGTGGTAAGTAGTTGTGGCTTGTGCAAAGGACCTGGTTTCAGTTCCCAGCACCCACATAGTGGTTCAAGTAGTAGATTCAAGGTTCAAATCAGGACAGTGAAGTTTTAGAAGCTACCTCTTACCCACTGAGGAGGACCAGACGCTCACTGTTAGCCCCACTAGGCTAAGAAAAAAAATATTGTTAGCTCATAAAATCTGAACTGTGTTGAGTATGTGGCAGCAGCTCACAGGGCCTGGCAGATGATGCAACTTATTTAAAAAAAAAAAAAAGAATTGTAATCTCATATTATCTACCTTTTCCCCAAACACTAACAACCTTGGAGGTTTTGTGTAGCTTTTACTAGTAGGGCAGACACAGTTTCCTAATATTAAATATTTCCCCAGCTGCCTTAGCTGCCAACTGGTTATCTTCACTGTAAGCGGAGAGAGATGGAAGCCAGATAATCACAAGGGTAGACCACTCCCAGCTGACCCTGGATAATCAGGTTCCTGCTGCTACTGGGTCGACACATATCATTTCCTCCTCTTCCGCTTCAGCCAGAGCACTTTAGCAATATCAACACTTTATGAAGCCTCTGGCTTTTCCTTTTACGTCTATAATTATATTAATCCTTGAAATACACAGGAGGAGGTTTTACATACATTATCTTTCCAGTTCTCCCAGCTCCCCTAGGTTAGCTATTCGTATACCATCTAAAGGGAAGAGATCCAAGAAAGATGCCAGGCTCAGATAGAGATGAATGGCCTCATCTCAGTAATTAAGGTCACTGGTTGAGGTCAGCGTAAGGTTGCAAACTTCTGAACCAAATTAGGTAAATAGTAAAGTAAATATAAAGAAAAATAATTCTCTTTCTACCCTTTTGGTTGGTTTTTTTTTTTTTTTTTAAAGATTTATTTAACTTATTTATGAGTACACTGTAGCTGTCTTCAGACACACCAGAAGAGGGCATCGGATCCTATTATAGATGGTTGTGAGCCAACATGTGGTTGCTGGGAATTGAACCCAGGACCTCTAGAAGAGGAGTCAGTGCTCTTAACCACTGAGCCATCTCTCCAGCCCCTTTCTATCTCTCTTAAATTCTTCATGAAGTCCCCTCTGACAAAAGGTAAGATGGAAGGAAAGTATGTGATCATCACTCAGTTGGTAGTGCACTTGCCCAGGGTACACACAGCATGAGCTCACTCACCAGCACTGTGTAAACCAAGCACTTAGGGCGTGAGGGGAGAAAAAGGGTTCAAGGTCATCCTAGACTACACATAGTTTGGGGCCAGCCTGGACTCCATATGACCCCATCTCAGGGGGAAAATGTCAACAGAAGTTTAATAACATGTATGCCTCTTATACACGTGGAGATAACCCAGAGAAATAAGCAACCCTAAAAACCCTCGTTCCATTCTAGAATCTTATGATTTAAAAAGAGAACAGACTACTTCAAGTTGTCCTCTGACTTCTATATGAATATGAGGTAGCAAGTGGACACACACACTTATAATTTATATATATTTAAATGTAAATATAATATTTACATATATAGGTAAAAACAAAACCCTCCTGTCGTGTATGATTTTAGTGGCTTTCGAAGTTATATTGCTTAAAAGCTTTAAGGATTAAATGGGCTATTCCTATTTTTATGTAAATGTCTCCCATTCATAAATACAATTTATCAGATGTTTCTTTTGAGGTTTATTGTATATGTTTATAGATTAAAAGACAAAAAAATATATTTAAAAAATGGCCAAAGGAATTTTTTATCATACATAGGTCACAAGAAAGCCAAGACATGTTTTGACTGCAAACATGGCCCATAATTGTGCTCATGAAATTCTCTTCGTTCTCAGCCATCAGGGGGCTGGGGTGTGCTTGTGTGCAGGCATGTGCACAGGGGTCTGGGCTCCTTTCCCATCCCACGTTACTTTGTTCTAATCTGGCTCATCATCTCATCACTGAACTATTCCCATTTTTTCACTGAGGACAGGCCAAAGACATTGAAAGACAGGAAGGCAGGCAGGCAGAGAGACAGACAGACAGGCAGACAGACAGTGTGTGTGTTTCTCTGCCTCTTTCTGTGTGTATCAGTGATAGGAACTAGAGCTGAGGATATCGCTCAATGAGAGAGTATTTACCTAGCATTCATGATGTCCTGGGTTTAATTCCTAACACACATAAATATGAAGACTGAGGAGCTTGATCAGATATCAGACAAGGCTAGACAGACATGAGAGTAAGAAGATTGTTCTAAAGTGATCCGTAGCAGAATTTTTTGCTAACTTACAGGCTGGGAGATTGGATCACAATAGCCTGACTAAAGTATGCTCAGAGAGAAGCTTTTTGCGAGGCTAGGCTGTCCTTGTTTGGCCTTCCTTCCCTGTCTTAGTTAGGGTTTCTATCGATGTGGTAAACACTATCACCAAAAGCAACTTGGGAAGGAAATGGTTTATTCAACTTAGACTCCCACATCATGGTTCATTAACAAAGTAAGTCAAAAGGAACCTGAGGGCAGGTGCTGATGCAGACGATGCAGGAGTGCTTACTGCCTTGTTCCTCGCTTCCCAGCCTGCTTTCTTAAAGCACTCAAGACTACCAGCCCAGGGTTGGCACTGGCAACAATGGGCTTCGCCCTCCCATATCAATCACGAATTAGGAAAATGCCCTCCCTACAGGATTGTCTACAATTTGATCTTATGGAAGCATTTTATCAATGGAGGCTTCTTCTGAGATGTCTCTAGCTGGTGTCAAGTTGATGTAAAACTAGTATATTTCCTTTAGGGCACTTATTTACTTTCTTACTTACTTACTTAATTTTACCTGCTAAGCCATTTCCCATGCCCCTTCATTCTTCTTTGTGCCTGAATAATACTTAATTATATAAATAAACTATATTCTTCATCCCTCTTTTAGAAGGCACCTACACTAATTCCATATACTAGCTATTACAAATAGTTCATAATAACCATGGGTGTGACTGTGTATCTTTTATCTGCTGACTTCATTTTACTGAAGACAGCTGATTCATGGTAGATCTGGTTTTAGGTTTTTGAGGAACCTCTAGACCAGTGGCTCTCAACCTCCCTAACACCCTGTGACCTTTTACTACAGTTCCTCATGTTGTGGTGACCCCCAATCATAAAATTATTTTTGCTGCTACTTCATAACTGTAATTTTGCTACTGTAACAAATCGTACTGTAGATATCTGTGGTTTCCAATGGTCTTATGTGACCTCGGGGAAAGTTGTTCAAACGCCAGATTGGCCCACTGTTCCACTCCACCAATAGTTATGAAGACTCTTTTTACTCCAATTCCTTGCCAATGTCTGTTACTTGTTTATTGTTCTAACTAAGCTAATGCCTTGTAGTAAGCTATGAAGTTGCTCTTCATATGTATTTGAGCCATTTTTGTTTTTCTTTTATTTATGCTATTGAGGATTGAACCTAGGCCCTTGTGCATCCTAGGGAAAGGTTCTACCACTGACCTTCATCCACAGCCCTCCAGGCCTATGCTGGCTTTGAACTCAATTGGTAGCCTAGCCAACCTTAAGCTTGCTATAATTCTGCCTTAGTGTCCTAAATAGTTAGGATTACAGGTTGGTACCATCAGAGCCACCTATAGAATTTTTTTTGAGGTGTTTATTGAAGTCATTCGCTCATTTTTAAATTTATTTCATCTTGATCTTCTTTGTCCTTCTCTTCCTCTTCTTCCTCCCACTCATCTTTATCCTCCTCCCCCTCCTCCCCCTCCTCCTCCTCCTCTTCCTCCTCCTCCTCTTCCTCCTCCTCCTCATCCTTCTTCTATTTGTTCTTTATGCTTCATTATAATCTTCTCTGTAGCCACAATCTAATATATTTGTTTTCTCTATTTAGAATTTCCAGAAACCTGGACTAAGATATATCTCAATTGATAGAGTGTTTATTTTAGCATGTAAAAAGTTTGGTTTTGATCCCTAACACCACAGGAACCAGACATGGTGGTAACATGTCTAATCTCAGCCTTTTAGAGGTAGAGACAGGACATGAGAGGTTCAGGTCCTTTTCAGCTACATAGTGAGCTTGAGGCCAGTCAAAGATACACAGAACCCTGTCTTAAAAGATAAAAATAAACAAGGTGTATGGGGGTAGAAATTTCCAGCTGTTATATGCTTTGGCTCTATTTTCTACTTTATTATAATTGAATCCGGAAGAAGAAAATTGGACAGTCAGAGTCTCACTGCAATGTGAAAATTCGGGTTGCTGGTGTCACACACCAAGACATTGGCACACAGTGTATAGTGTTGGGTTTGCTTAAAGGAAAACGGGCCTGCAGCCGCACCAAGTCTTAACATCTTCCGACACGTAAAGGGAGAGGGTACTCTGATTTTGTGAAGTCTTCCGAATGAGAACGAGGTTCTGAATGAAAGATTTTCTTTGTGGAATGTTATCACTGTATTCTCTTTCAGGGCACCAGTGTGCTGTCTGCCAGGTACATGTCACTTGCTGCTGTAGATCCAGATGGTGTTTAGCTAGTAACCATAGATGCCTGCCCACTCATACCTCATGCTCTCCTGAGAGAAGGGCACTTTTCATCCCCTGCTTTACACCTCAGCTTATCCATACATATACGTCTTCACACTGTAGCTCAGGCTAGCCTGGAACTCACTACACAACCGAGACTGATCTTAGACTCACAACAGTCCTCCTGTGTCTGCCTGTTAAGCATTGGGAATTGCAGGCGTAAGCCATCAAATCTGGCTCTGAATATTTGTCTTGTACTTTTTATTAGAGCCTGAGAATGTCCTAAAATCTGAGCCCCTAGTCGTTGTGCCCTTGATGTGTATTGGTCTCAGTATCTGCAGGTTCTGCATTTGGGGACTTGACTAATAGGTAAAGCACATTTGGGAAATAAGAGAGCATGAGTACTGAACTGTACTGGATTTCTTGTCATTGTTTCCAAGACAATACAGTAACAACAGTATCACATTTGCATTGTGTTATAAGTGAACTAGAGGGGAGGTGAAATTTACAAGAGAATAAGTACAGGTTGTGTGCAAACATTGGGCTATTCTATATAACAGACTTGAATATCTATGGAGGTTTGGTATTTGGGGGTCTTGGACTCTGTCCTGTGGATACGGAGGGAGGACTGTATCTTAGAAGTATACAATCTTCTGCTGTGTACTTAGTTTGGCTGGTTTATGTAATGGTATAAAGTGGTACTACATCGCAAGTTGATTAACAGAATACACCCGGAAAAGCTCAAAGTATGAATTATAGAACATTCCACTTTCTCCTTCTTCAGTGTGAACCCCCCATTGCTGATAGGCATGAGCTTGGCTGAACCATTCTAATTTGAGGAATGTAGTAAGCGGACAGTGGGAAAACTCCCTTTCAAAGAGTGCATCAGAGACAGGCATGACAGTGCATGCCGATAATTCTAGCACCAGGGAGGCAGAGGCATGAGGGATGGGAGTTCAAAGCCAGGCTGAGCTCAGTAGAAAGGTCCATTACAGAGTGGGTGATCTGAGATCTTGTGTAAAAGAAAACAAATGCAAGAGTGAGGCCCTTTTGCTAATTGAATCAGTAGATTCCTGGGTGAGCTTCAAGGCTGAGGCTTTGGTAGGGCTTCTTTCTTTCTGTGACCTCAGCCACCTGTGCTGTAGTAATTGACTTCATGGCATGTCATCCTTGCTATTATGCTATGCCTCACATACATCCTCTAGAGAGTCTCCCAGGAGCCTCTCTGGCTCTAGATCCTAAGCCCATATTAGTCAGGGTTCTCTAGAGAAAAAGAACTTATGGAGAACACACACACACACACACACACACACACACACACACAATTTAAGAATGTGGTTGTGGTCCAACTGTTCCAACCATGCTGTTTTGTGGCAGCTAAAGAATCCAGTGGTTGTTGGTTCATGAGACTGCTTGCTTCAGCTGGTCTTCGGTATATGCCAGAATCCCTAAGAAGCAGACTCTAAGACATGTGGAGGAATGAATTTGCCAGCAAGAGTGAGGGCCAGCAGGCAAACACAAATAGCTTCCTTCTTCCATGTTCTTTATATACACTGAAAGCCATAGGCACAGACTTAAGGTAGATCTTCAGTCAACAAAAATCCTTCACAGTTGTACCTGGGAGCTTAGGTTTAGTTAATTCCAGATGCAGTCAAGTTGACAACCAAGAATAGCCATCATAGAGTTCCTGATTTTAACACCATTTTCTTGGTTGACAGTTCAGTGTCAATACATATGAACTATTCAGGTTCCCTTCCCATCCTCTCTCCTCCCCTTCCTTTTCCTCTCCTTCCCCCCATCCCTTCTTTTCCCCTCACTGTCCCTCTCCTCTTCTCATTATTTCTCAATTCCTTACTCTCCCCTCGTTTTGCAGTACTGAGGATCAAACCTTGGAGTTTGTTTTTTTGTTTTTTGGGGGGGGGGGGTTGGTTTGTTTTTTTTTTTTTTTCCGAGACAGGGTTTCCCTGTGTAGCCCTGGCTGTCCTGGAACTCACTCTGTAGACCAGGCTGGCCTCGAACTCAGAAATCCGCCTGCCTCTGCCTCCCTAGTGCTGGGATTAAAGGCGTGCGCCACCACTGCCCGGCAAACCTTGGAGTTTGTATATGAAGCCATTTAGCTGTACTCCCAAACCCAGAACATCACACTGACTCCCTAGACTGATAATGGAGAACAAAATGATATCTTGGCACAAAGTATTGTTCAGTAAGTGGTTTCTGATTGTTTCTATTGTCATTATCAGCAACATCTGCATCATCAGATGCCTTTCAGGGAATGGGTCTTACATCTTTAACTGCACCCAGTTCTGATCTTAATATCTTATACTACATGATCTATGCAAAATCTCAATCACTCCTCTCCCTCCGTCTCTTGGGGTAGAACCTGACATACCGTGTGATGCTGAATCAGATATCAAGATCTACAATCTCCTGGGAGACGGTCCTCTGCACATGCCTGTGGGCTATTATTTGGGGATTAGGTGGCACTATTGCTGGGATCCTGGACTATAGAAGAAAACAGAGCTGAGCAGTGTTCATCTTGCTCTTCCTTCCTGACTGTGGATGCGATAGAACCAGCTGCTCTGAGCTCCTGCTGACATGATTTCTCCATCATGAAGGCCTGTTCCCTGCACTGTGAGCCAAAATAAACCTAACCCTTCCTTAAGTTGCTTTTGTCCAAGTAGTTTATCACAGCAACAAACGAGCACTGTGCTCACACTGTTTTGTTTTTTTTTTTACCTGACCTTTCTTGTAGCAGGAGTTGGAAGTAGCTGTAAAGCTTTACAATGAAGTGTTACATTTTGATTTCTCACCTATTATCTTGGCTAAAGTTACTTTGAATCCTTTTTTCCCTCTTCTCATGCCTATCTCTTCCCTAAACAATTATAAGTGTATCCTGACTTGGAGACTTCATGTGTTGTTTTGTTCTTGTAATACAAGCTAAGAGGATTCTGTGCCCTAAAATCAATTTCCTGCTTTCACATCCTCTTTGTAAAGTC
The DNA here is from genome assembly GCA_019843965.1 of Rhynchomys soricoides. Taxonomy (NCBI): domain Eukaryota; kingdom Metazoa; phylum Chordata; class Mammalia; order Rodentia; family Muridae; genus Rhynchomys; species Rhynchomys soricoides. The sequence goes on along the minus strand of JADRCH010000007.1, from coordinate 5,659,584 downwards.
AGGGCTGAGGAAGTAATTATTTTAGCTTGTGACTCACTGTTGTTATTGCCCTTGGAAAGCCTCATATCCCAAGTACCTAGCACCATCCTTCTGAGGAGTCGGAACTAAAAAACAATTGCTTGTCTTTCTGCAACAAGGACTTCTGCTGTTTGGGAAATAGTCGTTGAACTGCCTTCCCGTAAGATGACATGAAGTGGGTGGTTATGGACTGAAGTACAGCTCAGATTGTCTTTTACTTGGGGGTGAGTGCAGGAGGATCAGGAACAGCTTCTGGATTGTTCTAGGCCAGCCTGCCTGAACTATGTCTCACAAACAATATAAACAATGCCAATAATGGCTTTCTGAGCCATTTCAACACTGGGGAGAATAAGACAAGATCTCATGGGTGAGACCAGCCAGGCAACACTGAGTTCCAGGTCAGCCGTTGAAACCTTGTCAAAACAACAGAAATGTTTTCTGTCCTAATTCCTTATTAATTCATGCTTTCTTCATTAATGTTTGGTTTTTTTGTATCTTGACTTTTTTTTTTTTAATATACAATATATTATTGTGGGGTATTTACCACAAGAGACTGCTTGGACATGGGTTTAAGCTAATAGAAAGTCTTTATTAGCTGGCAACTACATTGGGTGTTTGAGATCCCAGTATAGCATTGAGCCCTTCTTGGGGTGAGCTTTTAAGCACAAAGACCATACCCTGGGTTAACATACTTAAATTAACAAGAGCAGTTAGCCAGAAGCGGAACTATAGAAGGTAAAAAGCAAGGTTAGTCTGTTTAGAGACTTTTTCAGAACTATATTGACTTTTATGGATTAGCCCTTTGTTTTAGTTTTGGCAGGTGGTGCTATGTGCAGTTTTACAGCCTGAATGGCCCTTCTGTTGTCCAGGAGTTGCCCCACAAACCACACAGACAAGCATCTCAGTCATACAGGGATAGTTTATTGAGCATTTGCCACAGAATTGATCAGTCAGTGCCACAAACCAGACTTGGGAGCTGATGATAACCATGAGCCAGAATCCTACAGAGCTTTTAAGCCTGAAATCCATAAGTATCTCTGCCAAGTCACTCCACCACAACTTAAGGATAGGGGACTTCCTTAGGAGCATGTCTTTATTGTACACTTATCCTGGTCCCATTGGCTGGCATATTCAGCTGTGGCAGGGGACTTGCCTTGCCTAACATTCATGACTTAACTTGCCAACCATTATGTCAGTTGCCCACATATATGTCTCTTTCTGCCAAGTAGGATGTCAGTTCCCAGGGAGGTTTTGGGAACTTAAAACTCTAATTGATTCCCATTTAAAGTGCAAACCAAGCTCCAGATAGTTTCTTATATTGGTGTAGGTGTCTCTCTTATGTTGGGGTCTATCCTAGGGGCAGCTTATCATACACAAATGTAGGAAGTGCTACCAGGCAGTTGGTTCAGGGCCAAGCTTATAACTATACAAAGCAGTTCTAACTGACCTGATTATGATTGGTTTCCAAGAATACCAAAGCACAGAACATACCAGAACATGCAATCAACTCGGGCATGAGAACATTTCCTGGTAACATTAGTAACAGCATCAAATGGCTGGCTAGACAGGCAGCAGTTCCCCGGGCCTTAACACTTTCATCCCAGAGTCAGTGTACTAAAGTCTGGGTCCTGTTAGGATGTGCTGCACTGATCGTGTGCTTGGTTTGAAACAAAACATTACAAACCCTTCCCTGGACTTTGTGTATTTGTTTGTTTGAGGTAGACTCTCCCTGTGCAACCAAGTCAGCCTCCTCTTCCTCAGCCTCTTTCGTGCTAGGGTTACAGATGTGTTGTATTGTCACTCTTTCCCAAGGAACATTTCAGAGATGAATAAAAGTGACCGTCCTCCTCCCTGCTCCTTAGATGGCTTACAGTCACATGGACAGTTGAACTTGGACAGCTCAAGATGCTGCCTTTCAGCTGGGCAGTGGTGGTGCATGCCTTTAATCCCAGCACTAGGGAGGCAGAGGCAGGTGGATTTCTGAGTTCAAGGCCAGCCTGGTCTACAGAGTGAGTTCCAGCATAGCCAGAGCTACACAGAGAAACCCTGTCTCAAAAAAAAAAAAAACAAAAACAAAAACAAAAACAAAAAAGAAAAGATGCTGCCTTTCTACATGTCCTTAGATCACTTGTGTGGGTGATGGAAGCCAGTGCCCCTTTAGATAATCAGCTTCCTCTAGTCCTTTCTCTGCTGACATTATCTTACTAAGCTCTCTCTCGCTCTCTCTCTCTCTCTCTCTCTCTCTCTCTCTCTCTCTCTCATGTTCTTTCTCCCCCAGGATTTCTCTGTGTAACAGCTCCGACTGTCCTGGAACTCTCTTTGTAAACCAGGCTGGCCTTGAACTCACAGAGATCCACCTGTTTCTTCCTCCCAAGTGCTAGGATTAAATGCATGCACCATCATACCTGGCTCATCTTACTAATTTCTAAGGGGGGAAATGTAGCCTCATTATCCACACAGAAAAGAATACATCTGTACCATCAGTAGTATTCTGGTAGATTAGACGGAACATCCCTACCTTCTGAACAGTTATGGTACACAGTGAATAATCTGGTCCTTAACCAGTACATTAGTGTTCCTGCAAGTATCTTAGGTAACAAGAGCCTCCATCTTCACATACCTCCACCTTTCCGGCCATGTCTGCTTTTCCTGTTTAATATCCCATTTAATGCCAGAGCAAACTGAGGATGTGGCTCTCTACTTGACTCGAATGCCCAGACCCTGGGTTTGAGCCCTAGAACTACCAAACAACAACAAAGGTTTAATGACCACTCAAATGCAAAGAAAAGACCCCAATGTCCAACCAACCCACGAACCTTGGGAATTTCATGAAAACAAAGAAGAAGACACAGGGGGTCCCAGAAATTAGACACTGAGACAGTGAAATTTTTGTTTTGAGGCTAGAGGTAGCTCAGTTGTATAGCATTTGCCCACCATGCTAGATGCCCTAGATTCAACTCCCACAACTTCAAAGGGAAAAGGAAAAACAAATCATCTATCAAGGACACCTATTGATAAGATCACAATTAGGAAATGGATGTGGTCATCAGAGAGGTTTTCTCCTTCAACAGAGACCCACAAGCAGACCAGAGAAAGAAAGAAAGAAAATGTATGTGAGCTTTGAAGACTATCTCTTCTCAGACCCTCCCCAACCCCTTTAGAGAGCTGCAGGCCTGCAAGCTCAGCGGTCGGCCAGCCGGTGGAGACCAGAGGATTAGTTCAAAGCCAGACTTGGCTACTTGAGACCTTATTTATATAAAGAAATTAACCAACAAACGAATGAACAGGAGAAATGAATAGTCCTAAGGAGCAAATGCATCAAACTCTTCGCTTCAGAGTCACATGACTCTTTGTTCTCCTTTATTCCTTTCTAGCCTAGCCTTTTCCAGATTCGAGATTATGGCACGCTCTTCTGTGTTATAGAAACATCAAGCTTGTGCCAGTCTCTTAGTGGACACTTTCAATCCAGCCATTCGGGAGGCTGTGGCAGAAGGATTACATGTTTGTGACAGGCCTGGGGAAAACATCTTTAAATCACATCCCAAAATACAATTATAAAGTGGCTGAGGATGAAGGTCAGTGATAAATTCTTACCTTGTCCAGCAGGCCTAAGGCCCAGGGGCCAGTTCCTCAGCAGCACAGAAGACATGACAAAAGAACAAGCACTTCGAGCAGGCGATCTATTTTGAGGTAGGGTCTATTATAGCCCAGACTAGTCTTGGACTCCATAAGGAGAGGGAGATGACCTTGAACTCCAGATCCCCCAGCTTCAAGCTCCCAATTACTGGAATTACAAGAATTGCTGGTATTACCTTGCCCAGCTCTGGCAAATGATTTTTGGATTTGGTGTGGAGAAATGGCACGTTAAACTGTTGAAACAATTTGCTTTTCTTTCTTTAGAATATAAACTTTCATACTTAGTGTTTATTTCTTCGGATGCTCTGTAACAGACGGCTATAAAAGAAACGTTTGGCTTCCTTAACAGAGTTACATTTTAAATTTTACCAGGCCTTAACACTCTTCTTTATTTCATGCTTGCCTTCGGCTTAAGAGATTGAAGTGTCTTCAGTGAGATTATCTGTACGCTTGATCTAGATATCTGGTTCAAGGTCCCATTCCTTAGTGGGTGAAAGGTAACCACACAGTCTGGGAGGGAAAGCAAGATGATATGAGCCAAGGCTGGTATCAGTCTTTGGAAGTTTAAGACAAAGAAACCCTCAAGGGTTACGGTCAGGAACATGCCAGATCTCTGACGTGAATTACCCATTTGTTCCTCATATGGAAACCACACAATAACCAATCAAGAGGAGAGATGGGTTAGTGAGCTGGCCAAATCACACACTCAGGCTGTGAAAGTGACAGAGCTGGGAGATGGGGCTGGGGAAGTCATTGGATTATCTAACTCTAAAACCTGTACCCAGGATTGTGGGAGGAGGGGCAGTAAGCAGGATATAAAATAAATACACTAAATAAATAAATAAATAAATAAATAAATAAATAAATAAATAAATAGAGCCGGTGTCCTTACTAGGATGTGGGAGAATAAAACCCATTCAAGGTCACCCTCAGCTACACAACAAGTTCCTAGGAAGCCTGGACTATGCAAAACACTGTCTTAAAAACAAACACAGGACAGGCAGTGGTGGTGCATGGCTTTAATCCCAGCACTTGGGAGGCAGAGACAGGAGGATTTCTGAGTTTGAAGCCAGCCTGGTCTACAGAGTGAGTTCCAGGACAGCCAGGGCTATACAGAGAAACTCTGTCTCAAAAAAAACAAAAAAAAAAAACAAAAACCAAAACAAAACAATAGGTCAAGAGGCAGAGCAACCAACCTGTTCGCAGGGAGTGAATATAGGAAGTAGAAAGGAGGGGCTTGGAGTTAAGGGTCTTTAAGAAGGTGTAGAGGGAAAGGAGCTTTTTCCTTCTGGGATGTCATGAAGTAGGAAGGTCAGTTGAGTGCTTTCTCTGCCTCTCTGAGCTAGCAGACCTTCACTATGTCATCTGGCTCCTGAATCTTCACTGGTAAAATCAAACGGCTGGTATTTTTGTCTTCAAAAACAACTCCCACTAGCTGGGCAGTGGTGGCGCATGCCTTTAATCCCCACACTTGGGAGGCAGAGGCAGGCGGATTTCTGAGTTCGAGGCCAGCCTGGTCTACAGAGTGAGTTCCTGGACAGTCAGGGCTACACAGAGAAAACCTGTCTCGAAAAACCACAAACAAACAAACAAACAAACAAAAAAACAACACCCACCGATTCCAGTTCTCTCTCCCTCAGCCCTCCCCACACTTGATCTCTTCTGTTCACATCCCCACCCCCTCTGCACCCAGGCTCCACCCCATCTACCCCTAACATGTATTCTATTTCCTCTCCTCAGTGAGATTCAAGCATTTTACTTTGGGCCCTCTTTGTAATTTAGCTTCTTTGGATTTGTGGTTTGTAGCATGGTTATCATGTACTTCATGGCTAATATCCATTTAAAAGTGAATACACACCATGCATGCTCTTTGGAATTTGGGTTACCTCACTCAGGATGATATTTTCTAGTTCCGTTCATTTGCCTGCAAATTTCATGATGTCCTTGTTTTTAATAGCTGAATAGTATTCGATGGTGTAAATGAACCATATTTTCTTTATTCATCCTTCAGTTGAGGTACATCTAGGTTATTTCCAGTTTCTGGATATTATGAATAAAGTTGCTATGAACATAGATGAGCAAGTGTCCTTGTAGTATGGTAGAGCATCTTTTGGGTATATGCCCAGGAGTGGTATATCTGGGTCTTGAGGAAACTATTCCCAATTTTCTGAGAAACTGCCAGATTGATTTCCAAAGTTGTTGTACAAGTTTGCATACTTACCAGCAATGAGGAGTGTTTCCCTTGCTCCACCTCCTCACCAGCATCTGCTGTCACTTGCGTTTTTCATCTTAGCCATTCTAACGGGTATAAAAGATGGACTATCAGAATAGTTTGAGTTGCATTTCCCTGGTGACTAAGGACTTTGAACATTTCTTTAAGTGCTTCTTGGCCATTCGAGATTCCTCTCTTCAAGACTTTGCTGTTTGGATCTATCCATATCCCATTTTTAAATTGGATTATTTGGTTTGTTGAGGTCTAATTCTTGAGTTCTCTATGTATTTCGGGTATCAGCCCTGTTTCAAATGTAGAGTCGGTGAAGATCTCTTCCCATTCTGTAGGCTGCCATTTTGTCCTATTGATGATGTTCTTTGCTTCAGGAGGTCCCATTTATTAATTGTTGAGCTTAGTGCCTGAGATGCTGGTGTTCTATTCAGGAAGTTGTCTCCTGGGCCAATGAGTTCAAGGCTATTCCTTACTTTCTTTTCTATCAGATTTAGTGTATCTGGTTTTATGTTGAGGTCTTTGATCAACTTGGGTTTGAGTTTTAATGTACATGTTTTAACAAATAAAGGCCAGTGATGTAGAATGTTTGGTAGAATGTTTGCCTACTGTGTTTAAATTGTGTGCAGTAGCACAGACCTACAATCCCAGCACTTAGGAGACAGGCAGAGTGATCAGGATTTCAAGGTCATCCTTGACTACATATAGTGAGTTTGAAACCAGCCTGGGCTACAGCAGACTCTTTCAAAGAGAAAAGAAATGAATTGAAGACATACACATACACTGTGCTGGGTTGCTGGGAGCCTGGTGTTTATTCAGGTAGAAAAACAAGGGAAGTGAACCATACGGGTGTACAATGTAGTATGTGATCTGATGGAGGGGACCCTGGGGCCAACAGGACTCTACAAAGAGAACTCGGGTAGGACTGAACTCAAGATTCTTTCACAGAGGACCTGGCTATCAAATTTTTAAAATGTGTGGCACGTGAGAAGAATTTGGGAGTGTATGTGAGGCCACAAGCCCACATGGCATTTACGTAGCCTCTTTCTTGGGACTTTTGCCCCTTTTGGCTTCTGGCTGCGCTGCTCTCTGGCCTGCATGCCACACATTCTTCATGGGTTGTTTCTTCTCCCCAGTGTCTAACAAGCACCCGTTTGTGGACAGCAACCTCCTCTACCAGTTCAGAATGAACTTCCGTCGGAGGCGAAGACTGATGGAGTTGCTCAATGAAAAGTCCCCGTCCTCTCAGGAGACACATGACAGTCCCTTCTGTCTGAGGAAGCAGAGCCATGACAGTCGGAAATCTACCAGCTTTATGTCAGGTATGCCGGTTTCTTTGTATACACGTGCGTTTTGTCTTTTGAGAGTTAATAAGGAGTGGGGATGAGAATCTGACTCCTTTGGTATGCTGTTTGCTAGCACGAAGGAAGCCCTAGGTTTAATGCCTAGCAACGAGCAGGTGTGGCAATGCATTTCTGTAAATTCCAGAACTTAGGAGGAGGAGGCAGGTGGATTAGAAAATCAAAGTCATCCTCCACTACAGTATTTGAAGTCTTCTTGGGTTATATAAGATCTTGTGTTAAACACACACACACACACACACACACACACACACACACTACACCACACCATTCCAAATACAGAAGTGGGAAATGCTTAAAGAGGCTCTCCAACTCCTCTGAAAACATGGCATGGAATCATGAAGTTCAGAAGCACTGGGTGGCCAAGGGACCCTAGCCTGTGATCCCAGTAATTGGAAGGTGAAAGCAGGAACTCAAGGTCAGCTTTAGAGACTTAACTTCTTAAGATCCTGCCTCAAAAGGAAGAGAGGGAATGGAAGAGGAAAGGAAGAAAGCAAAGAAGGAAATAGGAAGGAGAGAAGAAGGAAGGGAGAGAAAAGAAAATTAGCACTGGGCTTAACTCAGCACCAAATGTATTTGTCATGTCTGGCTTATGAACAGGAGCTGATAACAAGGACACTTATCCCTATCAAAGGAGTCATTTCTGTGCCCTGGTTCAGCAGCATGGTTTGCTCACTTAATTCTTCCTATAACTGTGAGGAAATGATTGTTCCTGTCCTCATTCTACAGATGAAGAAACATCCTAGCCCTGGAGTAGCTTACAGTTCCAAGTGGTAGACATCGCTTCGTGTCAGCAGCTCTAATTTATCCTTCCAAGTCCCATGTATCCCAAAGTCCTCATACACAGCTTGGTTCAAAATAAGAATGAAGCAAGAGTTTCTAAGCAGAAAGTGAAAACCAAGCTGAAGGTCTACAACCCAAGTTTACGCTCCAAGGTCTTCATAGGTGTTAACATTTTGTCTAAGCTCTGCTCCACTGTTCCCTGGCAACAGCCAGGTGTGCCTGACTCACTATAAAAGGGGCTGCTTGCCCCCTCTGCTCTCTCTTGCTCTCACTCTGCCCTCTCATCCCTTCCCTTCTCTCTCCCCATTCCCATCCCCCCCCTCTCTCCACGTGCTCATGGCCGACCTCTACTCCTCTATTCTACTTCTCTTCTCTACTCTCTGCCTTTCTCTACCTCTACTCCCCTCTCAACTCCCCTCCCTATGTCCTGAATAAACTATTCTATACTATACCATCATGTGGCTGGTCCCTCAGAGGAAGGGATCTCTCAGAATGGGTCGGAGGAGGCACCCCCTTCCCCACACCTCACCACACATCCACCAATATGTCCCTTCTCTCCTTATCTTTCTATAAAACACAACAGTAGGGACACACTGCAGTCTTGTGCAGATGCAAGTAACAATCTATCCTTCCTTTGGGGCAGGGGTTTGCCTGCTTCTTGAATAGGTTCAGCAGAGATGAAGAGAGAACACAGTAACAGTCCTGTAAAGCCAGCAGTAGGTGTTCGCTTGTTTGTTTTCTTTCCACCAGCCAGTGTTCAGAGCAGCCTGCATATTTGCCCTCACTTCTAGACCTTCAGCCTTCAGAGCTACACTGTTTTGTGGCAGGAAGAACCAAACCTGAAAACTGAGGATGCTGTCTCATGTAACTGTTTGCAAGCCTCAGTATGCACTGTCATAAGCTCTGTCTTCCATGCTTCCAAATGATTGCTGGCTTTCATTAAATCAGGGCCATTTACCACCACTGTGTACTAAGTGTCACATCTATTGCCAGCATTGGGTTTATTTCCAGGAAGGGAAAGTTTAGTTTTGGTAGTTCTTGAATTCATGTCTTATAGGAGCTGGGGAGATGGCCCTAGTTGGTAAAGTATTTAATACCCAAACATGTTGACCTAAGTTTAGATCTGATGTACTCACATAAAAGATGTTAAGATTTTAAAAAAACAATAAAAAGATAAAAAGGTATGTTGTTTTGTGTCCACAACTGCAGTGCTAGGGAGCAAGGACAGAACCGGGCCTTGCTGGTTAATTGAGCCTCATCATCAAGTTCCAGGTTCAGTGAGAGAAACTGTGTCTCAAAACTAAGATGGCGAGCAACTGGGAAAACTCTGGATACTGACCTATGACCCCTACATGCAAGAATATACATCTGAATATATATAATGCAACATACACATGAATATGTACACAGACACACATACATGAATACCCCCTCCCCCCCCCAAAAAAAAACCCTGTAAACTGGGCACGATGGTGTGCCCTATAATTCCAGGACCCAGGGGTTGAGCCTAGCATATATTACATAGTGAGCCGCATTTTGAAAAGAGGGACAGAGTAAAAGATGTTCATATACATCATATGATCATCTCCTCACCCATCCCATGACATAATATCATTTCATTTTATAGTCCAGGAAACTGAAGGGGGTGGCTTGAGTTACTCTGTATGCGGCAGAACGGTACGTGAGATTTTTCCTTTGCAGCGGAAAGCTCAGGAGTTCTAGGTCCTGCCACCACCTACTCAGTGACTGTGTTTGCTCCCCCTCTGCAGTCAGCCCCAGCAAGGAAATCAAGATCGTGTCTGCTGTGCGGAGGAGCAGCATGAGCAGCTGCGGCAGCAGTGGCTACTTCAGCAGCAGCCCGACCCTCAGCAGCAGCCCCCCTGTGCTCTGCAACCCCAAATCTGGTGAGTGAAAAAAGGTGGCCATGCTCCTATGTGGGAGGCTTGGGGCCATGTGCTGGTGCAGTTCCTTAGGACTCAGAGATCACAGGAGCTGGAATCTTACATACTCTAGAGTTTGCACCTGTTAAATAGCACATGGCCTCTGTACGACCTCCTGGAAGGTTACTACTGACCCATAATAAGTCTAGTGCCAGGATGCCCTGCACCTTCATGTTGACCAGTTATTCAACATACATGCCCCCGAAAGGAAGGCATAACTTTGCTCCCGAAAGAGCTATCGGAGAGATAGCTCTCAAAGTCAGCTGAGGGCTGTCCAACACTAGCAAGACCAGCAGCTGAGAGAAGTTCTTCCGGCTCTCAAAAGGTCTTCAGCAACTTGTAAATGCTTTCCCAGACTATGGTGAGCAAGGATCTATGTGGACCTTGTGTGCTTGTGCTCTCTCACTCTTGCCTCCTCCCCTCTCATTTGTTTCTTTGCTGTACTCTTTCTGGCTAGTTGCTGGGATTACTGGCATGTGCTGCCACCATGCTCAGTCACAGTGCCTAGCACACATAAGGAAGAAGAGAATGGGTATATTCAAGCCCACCTATTGGAATTCATTGATGTCTTGCAGTTTCAAAACCTATTCTTCAATCTCCATGATGACTTTTAACCGTCATAAGGCTGGTGAGATAGCTTAGAAAAGAAAATTGTTTGCCATGCAAACCTGATGACCTGAGTTCAATCCCCACAACCTACATAAGATGGAAGGAAGAATAGATGGTACAGAGTTCTCTGGCCTTCACACGTGTGCTTTATCATCATCTCTGACTTGGTCTCCATCTCTCTCTCACTCTCACTACCTCACTCTCTCACAGGCACATACTCACTAATATAAAAATAGAAGTATTAGTCATCTCTATCAGGATTATATATAGATTTACTAGTTGATATAAATATCTGGCCTCACCAGTCTCTCCCAAGAACAAAGCCTTCACTGTCACCATAGTCTATGTCATGGTGATGAGCAAGAGGGAATCTGCAGGATAATTCCCTAGGTCTCAAAGTTTCTGCTTCTCAACACAATAAAAAGAAAAAGGACACTAAAGTAAATGCCCAGCTCTGCTCCCAAAAATATCATTTTCATAACCCTTGAGGAGTCACAGGCTTAGTGAGGAGCTTGTCTCCTAAGCAGTAAGATCTCAGCACTCACTCACAGCCTCTCCTACCTCCTCCTTGGGACCTGAGAGATGCTTTTCTCCTCTTATTTGACCTGCTCTCTCATTCTTAGCGAACACCCTTCAAAGCTTTCTGAAAAGCAAAAGTTCTAATCCCAACCACCTGTCCCCTTCCCAAGAAACCGTTCTTGGCTCTTCACTGGGAGAGTGCTTCTTAAGCCTGGGCCTCACCCAGCAGGTGGGCCCAGCTGCCTGGGGAGGTATCATGCAGTCCTGCCTCATACTGCTACTGCTGCTACCCATTTGTTTGGGACCAGTGACTGACCTCAGAATGAATCCACTGTCATAGGCAACTGGAAGTGGGCATTTCTCCAGATTAGACCCTGGCCCTGGCTCCTTTCATTTCTTCACGGCACTTAAATTTCTGCTCTGTGTGTACTCTTGTTGGATGGTCCCTACGCCTTATCCCCTAGGGCACTAGGACAACCCCCTCTCCGGTTCCCAATTATCAAACACTGGACAGGGAAATTCATTGCTAGAGGAAAGAAGTTCATTACTAAGGGAGTTTCATACAGCTGTCTCTCTTGCCCTGGTAGACAGCAGCAATGAGCTAAGACTAGACAGACAATGCTCCACACTGTTATCTTCCAGAGTTTCTGAGACAGTATAGCAATGGACAGTATGTCAGTTGCTAAAAATGTAGGTCCTGGCACCCATGCTTAAATTTGATCCTAACTTTACTACCCACGTTTTTAGCTAAAGGTTGTTGGAAATGCACGAATTAACTTTTCTGAACCAGTTTTCTCACGTATAAAATTAATGGTTAAAAAAAAAAAAGTTTACAATACTTTGTATTGTATCTTTAAGCTTTAAGTCTATATCAGACACTTCTGTGGCTTTAGGATTTTCTATCAAGAGTTTATCATATCTAATTTCACTTTCAAATGAAGCTAGCATGGTGTCTGGCATGCAGCTGCAATCCCAGCACTAGAGACTGAGGTAGGATTCCTGTGAGCTTGAAGCCAGCCTGGGCTACATATCATGTACGCAAGATCCTTTCTTTAAAACAAAAACAAACAAAAAGCCAAAAACAAACAAATTTTTAAAATGAGTAAGATTAAATCAGAGATTCTCAACCTTCCTAATGCTGCAATCCTTTGATACAGCTCCTCATGTTGTGGTGACCCCCAACCATAAAATTTTTCTCATTGCTACTACATAACTGTAATTTTGCTATAAATGTAACGTAAATATCTGATATGCAGATAGTCTAGGCGATCTCTGTGAAAGGGTCATTTGATCCCCAAAGGTTGAGAATTACTACTTTAGAGAATTAGCTCAGGTAGAGATTCAATGCAAAATGGATTTTGACAGACTGCAGAGAAGAGACCCAGCCCATGGAGAGTACTCTGGAGAGTTGCCCAGTCTGGCTCCTCAGAGCTTGAAGCACCATTCTTATGTTTCTAGGTTACTTATTAGAGAAAAGGATGAAGTTTAGTAAATGAGATGAGTGCAGTATGTTAGGGACATCAACTTGGATGCAGCCAGCATCTGCAGGGTGGCCATCGGACTGCTGGCATTTTGACACGTATAGATGCATATACGAACTAGAAGAGCTGGAAGAAGTAGAAACATGGCCTTTTCCTTTATAGGAAGATTCTCTTCCTCCCTTTGTCCCCTTAAAGGCATCTTGGTTTCTTTCCCCATCCTCTCTGCACCCCCAGGGTTCCATAAGTTAGATTCAAGCTCTTTGCTGGGATTCCCTGTCTGCTCAGCTAAAGGATGAATGTGTGGTAGAAGTCTTTGCCACTTTTACTGGTTGCCAGTCAAGAGGAGGCATTCCAGAAATACCTGGGATGGGAGGAGGACTTAGAAGTGTGCCTTCTCTGACACTGTATCTGTCTCTTAGTGCTGAAGAGACCTGTGACTTCTGAGGAACTCTTGACCCCTGGGGCTCCATACGCAAGGAAGACATTCACGGTAAGCCTAGCCCCTGCACACACCCACCTGTCAGTGTGTGCTTTGGGGATCACACTGAGAACTTTTCTCAGATTTTCCTCTCCCCTTTTTGAGACAGGGTCTCACTATGTAGCCCTGGGTAGTCTGGAACTCACTAGGTAGACCAGACTGGCCTTGTACTCACAGGGATCCTCCTGCCTCTGACCCCTAAGTGATAGGATAAAAATGTGTGTTGCGACATCCATCAGCACATTTTTGGTTATAATAGAGGCTCTCTGGGCTCTACTGCAGTAAAATGTGTTAAGGCTTCTCTTGATTTGTTAGTCATGCGATGTTCTAAATTCTTTGTGAATTTTGTCCTTCTCAGTATCTGCTATGTACTTATTCCAATGTAAGTATATACTTTTAAGACAGAAGAAAGCCGGGCAGTGGTGGCGCGGGCATTTAATCCCAGCACTCGGGAGGCAGAGGCAGGTGGATTTCTGAGTTCGAGGCCAGCCTGGACAACCAGGGCTACACAGAGAAACCCTGTCCCGAAAAAAAAAAAAAAGAAAAGAAAAAAGACAGAAGACAGTACCCCCCCCCAATAAAAACCATTAATTTCTTCATTACAGTTAATTCTAAAAATCATTAAGATATTAGAAAATCCTAAGGAGAAGAAAGGGAACAAACCCACAGGATAAATGTCTGTATGCGTTGAGGTGCACAGCCACCAGGACTTACACTTTCTTAGTGTTCCTATAACCTTTGATCTTCCTCCCCAGGCCCCATTGATTTTACTCAAATAGACTCTTAAGTTATTTTTCTGAAGGGTCTCACATAGCCTCAAACTATGTATAATCTAAGATGACTTTGAATCTCTGATCCTCCTCCCTCAACCTCTGAAGTACTGGGAATGCAGACTACACTGGGTTCATGCAGTTATGGGAATCAAACCCAGAGCCTCTCAAATGTTAGGCAAGTACTCTGTCCAACTGGGAGGCATCCCCAGGCCCATCCACATGTTCTTATTGGTACCATCGTCCCTATTCCGATTGCTTTCTTCTCTCAGCCTGCAACATGTATATCAATAAACTTAGAGGGCCATCTCCTCTCTTCCTCAGTTTCCTGACAGATTTTATTACCTCAAAGGTGAGAAATTTTCCCATATATCCATTCACAACCCGGACTCTACCTGAGGACCGCTCGCACACTGAGCACTAGGGAGTTAACAGAGGAAGGCTTATTATGTCTACATCAAGGGGAAAGGCACACGGTACATTTGAAAGTGAACTTAGATATAATGAATCCGTAGTAGCAAATCCTAAAACCACAGAAGCACCCAGTAGTCTCAAGAATTCCCGCCAAGGTTCCCACTTGCCCTTCTGCTTTCCCCCAGCTTTTGAGAGATGGCTGTGTTTTGAGAACATTCGTTTGACTTTGTATTTAAGTGCCAGCATCACTAGTCCTTGACTGTGAGGGTGTTTCATCTGCACGCCAGTTGGCATGTGCACTAAGCGATGCCTCTGGAACCATCCAGGGAACCTTACTGCCCATTCTGATTCTGTAGGAAATGGCATGTGTCAGTGCCAGACAATGTCTGGACCAGAGTCTGTTATTTGAATATGAAGGGAAGACCATGCTGAGATAGAGATTGAATCTAAAGAGAAAGTACAATGATGCTGTAAAGATCTTCTCAGACCTATACTGCGGAGAGGTATGAAATTTGTGGGCAGCCCAAGGAAGCAACATGCTGCCAGCTGTTTCCTGGGGAGTGACCTTCTGCCCAACAGGTTATGTGCCTTCCTCTGACACAGTAGAGATGAAATGAAGGGAAAGAATATGTCCAGACTCGTAGTTAATCCTGGGTCAGACTTTACTCCCAGAAAGACCAGCAAATGGCCAGGGGCAGTCTGCTGTTTGCTCATTGTGATTTTCCTCTGCAGATTGTTGGTGACGCAGTTGGCTGGGGCTTTGTGGTGCGAGGAAGTAAACCATGCCACATCCAGGCTGTGGACCCCAGTGGACCTGCAGCTGCCGCAGGGATGAAGGTACAATTGATCAACCCCTTGCTTATTCTCCTGTCTGCTCTGGCTTCTTCAAGGAATACTCATTGACTATGACTTTTTTTCCCCTTAATTTCGAAATATTTCCTAGCTCTCCCGTATCTCTTCCCTCCCCTCAGAAAGTGTCATATCTATGGGCCAGTGTCCTACACTTGTAGTCCCAGTGCTCTGGACACAAAAGCAGGAGGATCTTCATACACTGGCAAACTAACCAATCATAAGCCAGTTGTTACCCTACAACAGGCACACCACTCTCTCACATGTAGACATGTTACGTTTAGGAGGTTAGCACTTTGGGAGGCAGAGGCAGGCGGATTTCTGAGTTCGAGGCCAGCCTGGTCTACAGAGTGAGTTCCAGGACAGCCAGGGCTACACAGAGAAACCCTGTCTTGGAAAAAAAGAAAGAACGAAAGAAAAAATAAAAGGAGGTTAGTACTGCAGCATGCAGATTCCACCACTGGGTAAGTCTAATGATGACCTTTCTCCTCGGTTCCAGCTTGATTTCTTTATGTCCTGCTTCAGCAGTCACATTTACTGTCTAGCTGTAGTGGATAAGCAAGAGCAATGGCAGTAACCTGTGTTGTATTAGTGACCAACTAACAATAGCTGTTGGGGTTCAGGAGTCACCTCACAAACCACACACTGATCTCAGTCAGTCAGGGATAGTCTATTGAACATATGCCCCAGGACTGGTTGACCAGGGTCATGGTCCAGATTCAGGAAGTTAACCATGACCCCCCGAGTTAAGATCCTACAGGGTATTTAAGCCTTAAATCCACAAACATCTGTGCCCAGTTATTCTACCAATCAGGATTTAGGGATATGGGGTTTTGTTAGGAGCATGTCTTTGTTGCACGTTTACCCTGGTCCCATTGGTTGGGGTACTCAACTGCGGCAGGGGACTTGCCGTATCTAATATTCGTGTCCTATCTTGTCTACCAGGGTGGGACTTATCTAACATTCTTAACTTGTCTAACATATTTAACATGTCTTAACTTGTCAACCAGGATGTCAGTGACCCATATACATGGCCCTTCCTGCCAAGTAGGATGCCAGTTCCCAGGGAGGTCTTGGGAACTTTACTAGACCACTACTCGAGATGGAAATCTTATTCCAAATAGTTTTCTTATATTGGTGCAAGTGTCTCTCTTATTTTGGGGTCTGTCCCAGGATCAGCTTATATAATAAAAGCTTGTACTCAGGTGCAGGAAGTGCTTTGGGGTGGATGGTTTGGGTCCAAGTTTATTGTGGGTAACTATACAAACAATTCTGTTGACTTTCATCATGATCGATTTCCAGGGGCACAGAACGTAACAGAATATGTAATCAACCTTGGCATTAGAAAGTTTCCTAGTAACAGCAGTAACACATGAGAAAGTTTCCTTACAAAAGCAGGCTAGCCAGGTAACTGTTACCTAGGCCTCAATAATAACCCATAGGGAACTATCCCATGCCTGGCCCTGAGATTTTCATTTAGCAATCTATGCGTTCTAGGAGAAATCATTGCACTTATTTGCAGGGAACCTGCGTTCATGTTCCTTTTTGTTAAAAGATGATGCTCTTAATTAGCATACAAAGCAGTTGGCTTCCATAAGTATTCCTCATAAAACCTTGGGTTTGGTTAATGCACCTCTCACCCCTCTGCCCTGTCTTCCTTACCTTATCCCTGCTTAAATCTTTAATGCACAATATTACCCACAAGTGTGATTTTTCTGTTTATAAGCATTTTTATCGAGCACCATTTTGTTCTAACCTCTGAGAAACATCTCGAAGAGGATGTGGAGCTCGGACAATCTAGTGTGATGGGAGGATTCAGAAGACTGGACCCTCCCATCATTCCTCCCACATATTCATTCAATGCTTCCATCCTCTCCTGTCATATCCTTGCCTAGTGCTGTAAGCCAGGGCAACAGTGGCAACATGTAGATCTTTACCTGTCCAGATTCCGACCTGTGACTCTGACATTGATTTTCACACTTGTAAAAGGCGGCAACTAAACATGGCTCAAAGAAGCAGAAAGCAGCTTAGCACCAGTTTAGTATCAAGGTCTGGCTCTACTGTGCCTTAATTTGAAGACCACATCCACTAGGTCCTGTGCTCCAAACAATGCCAGCCTCCTTGGCTAAGGCAGCCAGCATTTAGAGACCCTTCCTACAGTGGGTTCAGCACCCAGGCAGCTCAGTGGGAGAGCTGGGGTGTAAAGAGGGAGCACTAATCTCCAAGCTAAGGCTGAATTTTTCCATTCTCTAATGGAACTTTGACTAAAAGGGTTTTATATTTTACTTCTATGATGAATACTCAGTATAAATTATTTTTGGCACATTCTTTCAGTTTCGAGCATGTACCCCTTTACATGAGGAAGGATTTGGCTTAATACAAATTTCTTTTGAGGAGGAATTCAATGGATTCAATGGCAGCTGAAGACCTGGCTTTGCCCAGCTAGCCAAGTGGACTGGGAACTTATTCATTGGTTTTAGTTCGTCTCTAGTGATTAACTGTAGCATAACCTTCCTATTTGGTTCCTATCTCTATCGTCTCTGGAGGTATATGGCAGTTTTCATATACCACAGAGCAGTAGAATTATGTGAGCGGCTTTTCTACAACCACACAGCCCAGCATTCTCGTTCAGCAACACGTCCTGCCCTGAACATCCCTGCCCAAACACCTTCTGTGCTCTTCTTGGAAACCAATCAGACACATTATACACATTAACATATTCATGACTCTTCTAAATCTGACAGGGGAGGGGGTGGTTTGAAATTATATAATCTGGGACACAGGGAGTGAGAGTAGGAAGACTGTGACTTCAAGGCCAGCCTGGGCAACATGGCAAGACACTGATAAGAGAGAAGGTGGATGGGGACATGCAACTACCATATAAGAAGATACATTTGGCCAAACTGCATATATGTATGACTATATACATAGATACATACATATATGTGTGTGTGTGTGTATCTATGTGTTTATCTATTTATATATGGCTAGATATAAATATATGTGCATCTGAGTGTATGTATGTGTAGTTAAGATTTGTGTATTTGTATTTCAATCTAGGTTTGTTTGATTTTGTTTGTTTTTGAAAGGAGTGTCTCATGTATCCCTCATATAGCGAGCTGGCTTAAACATGGTCCTCTGACCTCTCCCTTCCAAGTACTGGACCTACAAGTGTCCTCACGTCAAGCTTAGAACTGTCTGGTTTGTTTTGTTGTTGGGGGTGGTTTTTCTTTTTTTTTTTTTTTCTTTTTCTTTTTTTTTTTTTTTTTCGAGACAGGGTTTCTCTGTGTAGCCCTGGCTATCCTGGAACTCGCTCTGTAGACCAGGCTGGCCTCGAACTCAGAAATCCGCCTGCCTCTGCCTCCCAAGTGCTGGGATTAAAGGCGTGCGCCACCACTGCTGGGCTTTTTCTTCTGGTTTTTCAAGCTAGGGTTTCTCTGTGTAATCCCTACAACTTGCTTTGTAGACCAGGCTGGCCTCGAACTCTAAGAGCTGCCTGCCTTTGTCTTTGAAGTGATGGGATAAGAGGAGTACACCATATGTTTCAATCATGCTGCTGGTGATGGTGACAATGACGATGAATGTCATACCTTCATATAGATTAGCTGTGCATACTCACTGGAAATTACTTTGTATATTTTCCTACCTAAAGCACTGAGTAAATTATGTCCTGTTATCATGTATGTGGCGATAGAATAATTTCACTTCCACAAAATGGCAGTTGTGGACGAGTGAAACAGCTCAACAGGTAAAGAAAGGTGCTGGTGCCTCTACTTCTTGGTTGTTTGCATTGTGAATAGTTACACTGCCCTGTGTTCTGCCATATCACGCCTTCTCCCTTCTCCCAAGTAGTGGATTAAGGTACCTGAAACTTTAAGCCCAATTCAACACATCTTCCAATGTGTGGTTTCTGTTAGAAATGTAACCCCAGTGACTAGAGAAGTAACTAAAACCCACTATGTCCGACCTCTGTCTTTCCCCTTGTCTCTTTCTGTATGTGGGGATACATCCCTACATCTAGCCACTTTCCTGTGTAGGAGTTTCCACATGGTTTTTTTACTGCTTCAAGTGCTTAGAGCAGGTCATCTCAGAAGTTATGGGTGTTTACCATTTCTCTCGCCATCTCATCTCCATCACCTTGTTAGGGGATCAGAATGCTTAGAGTGTAGTCCACCGTATGAGGGTAAGGCAGGTCCCAGACTGATGACAGTGGGTGCTAGGTGCCTTGGTTAATACTTAAGATCTTCCAGCCAGCATCTTTGAATCTGAGCTACTCCAGGTTTATAAAGGTTTTTCTTCCCTCGCTTTCCCCTCTCCTTCCTTCCTTTTTCCTTCCTTCCTTCCTTCCTCCCTTCCTTCCTTCCTTCCTTTCTTTTTTCTGATATATTTCAGCCTGGCTTTGAACTTGCTATGTAGCCAAGGATGGCCTTGGTTTTACTACTTCTGATACCACCCCCACCCAGTGCTAGGGTTGCGGTGATGTGGTGATGCTGGTCACCATTCTCAGTTTAGAAGGTGTTTTATAAGTGCTAGGCAAGCACTCAACCCCATCCCAGACTCACTTCCTCTCCTTTCCTTTTTTTTTTCCCCTGCCATTTTCTGGAGGAAGTCAGTCTCCTCTCTCTTGCTCTCTCATAGACTACAGCCTGACGAGTGTGCTATGGACCTGGCCGCATGTTGTACACTGCCCCTTTTCTCCCGCATCACTGCTAACCCTGACTCTAGAACCACTGAACTTAGGATCCTTTGTAGACATCCTCGGTTCCAAGTTGAGTCCCAGTCTTTACATTTCACAAATACCTCCTGATGGCTCAGTGTCTGGTTCTTCAATAAATCTAATTAAATAGCTCTGGCACTTAATGCACACTTAATAGCTTCCTGTTTCCATGAGATTAAATGCCAGATGTAGCTAGTGGTTACTTTGTTCTGAGCCCTAATTATCAAAACTTCATACCCTGCCCTGTATTGCTCACGGGCCTATCGGCTTTCTTTCTCTGTAACTTCCATACACTAGGTCAATTCCTGCCCTAGCTAAGTAGGCTGGAGCCACTGGTATCTTTCAAGTTTCAGATACTGTGTTCTGGTCCCAGGGAAGCCTTCCTTAACTACACTGTGAGATTTCTCTGGGTCATCCATCCCCTGCTTACTCTTTATTGTGGAGCCCTGCTGTTCAGTCACCGCAGGCTGTAACAAAAATCCCATAGACTCCAGTACTTTAAACCATCATTGTTTGAAAGTCCAAGATCAAGGTTCTAGTCGATTTTGTATGTGGTAGGATCAGCTTCTTAGTTTGCACTGTCTTGTTGCTGGGCTTTAATTGTTTTGGATTGTTTGTTTGTTTGTTTGTGAGGATTTTTGGGATTTGGTTGGTTGGATGGATGATTGTTGTTTGGTTGGTTTTTTAGTTTTCCTGGGTGTGTGTGTGGGGGGGGGGGGGTTGGTTTTGGTTTTGGTTTTTTACTGGAGCAAGTGCAAACTCTCCTGTCACCTGTTATAAAGTACTAATCCTATTCATGAGGGCTCCTGCATGACCTAACTACCTTCTGCAGGCCCTGCCTACTTATGCCATCCTACCCTAGGGGCAGGAATTCAGCATAGAAACTTTGGGAGTAGTACACAAATATTCAACCCATTGTACTTGTCTTGTTTCTGTATAACCAGAATCTGGAAAAAAAAATTGTATTTTTACTCTCCGGTGCCTACCCCACGAGTTATTCTGTGTCTAAATAACTGTAATCCAAGTATCTAGGATAATCCCTGGCATTGAATTGCAATTATTAATAGATCTAATGGTATATTTTTTTAAAAGGGGTCAGGGAACTTGGGTACTTATTATCTGAATCAGAATTTGGGTACTTAGCATCTACATCAGCCATGATCTCTTTGATTTTTCCAACCTCTTGTGAAAATGCATGGAAAAAGTCTCCCTACTTTATAAGTGAGGAGATAAGGACCCAGTTAATCCCTTTCCCAATGTTACTCGGCATTTAAATGTCAGGGCTAGATTCAAATTATTATGCTGCTGTTGTTGCTGGTGGTGGTGGTGGTTTTTGCTGCTGCTGCTGCTGCTGCTGCTGCTGCTTTGAGACAGAGTTTTACTTACTACTCCAGGGTGGCCAGGATCCCATTTTAGGATCCCAGCTTAGGACAATGATATTATTTCGTGATATAGAAACTGTTGAGGCAGAGCACAGTACTTGATAAATCCCATTAAGTCATTAAATGTGTGGTAAAGTACTCAAGGGTACATAACCTTTCATGTCTCCTACTGAAGGGAATTTATATTCTATTCAGAACATGTAGTTAGAATGGTCATGTGCTGTAACTGAGTGTAGTGTTGCACACCTTTAATCCCAGCTCACGAGAGGCAGAGGCAATTGGATCTCTATGAGTTCCAGGCCAATCTGGTCTACAGAGTGAGGTCCAGGACAGTCAGGGATACATAGAGAAACCCTGTCTTGGAAAAAAAAAAACAAAAAAGACAAGAGACAGAAAGGGGTGAGAGGAGAGAGAGAAAGAGACAGACAGACAGACAGGCGCGCGCGCGCACGCGCACACGCGCACACACACACACACGAGTGATGAGTGCTCGGGGGTGGGGTGGGGAAGAAGAGAGAAAGAGAATGGTCACATGCTCACCTGGAGTGGCTTAAAGAAGATCAAATAAATAACTTGTTCTTGGCTTCAGCAGATCACTTGGACTAGATCTTGCAGGGTCACCCAAGGGAACACTCCAAAACACTCCCTTTTGTTAGTTTAATCAAGCCCTTGTTAGAGCAAACCATTCAACCTCCAGGGTCCAGCGGAGCTTGGGCCATTCTCACAAACACAGAACAAGAGAAGTCCAAGGTTTTCTTTCTTTCTTTTTCTTTGTCTTTCCCTTTTTCTTTTTCTTTTTTCTTGTAGGAATAATTAGATCTTATGAGAAACAGTGCTCAAGTGTTCATGCTATCCTGTGCCAAGTCTCACAGGCATTTCTAGACTCCTGGCTCCTTGTCTTGTTTCTTGCTGGGATGAATTGATGGATGTTGGCTTACTGCACCTCATTCCTCTGTTTGTTTGTTTCTTTGTATGTTTATATAAAGACAAGTACCTGAGTCACAGTAAGGAATGAATGGAATTGCCTCCTACTGAAAGAAAGCTTCCTCTCATCTAGAGAAAACATGTTCAAAATCCTCCTCATTAGTCTTCTCTTCCCATGACAGCCCTGTAGGTTGCATGTTATTTTCCTCTCATAGCGAGAGAGACCAGGTTCCTGCCCAGTCTGTGTAGAATGACCACCAAAGCAGATGGGAAAAAACCTCACTGGGCTCTGAAGAGCTCTCAAATAGTTTGCTTTTCAGTCAATAGCTACTGAGTGCTACCCTGTGCTCCTTGTCACTCTGGGCCATCATGGGATTTACAGCTGAGCAAAGAAGATATTAGGCAAGTTATCCAGGACTGAATATATAATTATTATATGTACATATAACTAATTGCATGTAAGTCACATACATATATAATTATGTATCTCTGAGGTGTTACTGCCAAAGGAGAAGAGCATGCATGTACTTTTTACAGGATGAGGAGGGGGTGAAAGGGAGCACCTCCCTGAGGAGAGAAGTGAGCCAAGGTCTAAAGAATGAACAGAAATCAGATCAATGTGCATGTGTATGCACTGTACACATCTGTGTCAAAGATTGTGTCTTTTTTGCATGTTTTTCCCTTTTCTCTGCTTCTGAGTCATAGAGAAAGTAAGGTGTTTACCTTTGCCCCATATTCCCTTTGCAATGATTTTGTGTCTAAACCCATAGGTCCAAGTGACCATGGACTAAACTCTCAGAATCTGTGAGCCAAAATAAATCTTGTAAGTTGTTTCTATTGGGTTTTTTTTTTTTTTTACAACGAAGTAAAAATCAGCAATACAGTTTCATAAATAATGAGAAAAATACAAATTAAAACTTTACTTGTTGTTGAAATTATTTAATCTCAATTGGGGGCATCTACCCCACCTTTGATCATTCAGTTCCTGGATAAAAGACACACAATTTATATTATTATAATAAGCCTTAATCAGCACTAGAGCTGGGCAGATACCTACCCTCTAAGCTATTAGAATCTATTTCCCCATCAATAACCCTGGATTACAACTTGCCATAGGCCTTGGGGCCCAGTATTTAGTATTACAGTACATAGCAAAAGACCAAACCTCAACAATAACTAAAACATACATAAAGAATTCTCACAGCTCATCTGGGCATGGTGGAACAGGCCTATGATCCCAGCACTTGGGAAGTAGAGGCAGGAAGATCAGGAACTGACAGTCATTCTTGGCTACATAGTGAGTTGAGTTCAAGACCAGCCTGAATTTTGTGAGACTCTGTGTCAAGAACAAATTTTTAAATGTCATAATTCAGAAAGACAAATAACAACAACAGAACAGGAAAATACTCATGAAAAGATGTGTAACAGCATTAATCTCATGGAAATGCAAATAAAATGGAATGAAAAAGAAATGTCATGTATTTACATGTGTGTATTGGGTGGAGTGTGCATTCCCTACAGATAGACCCCAGACGGGAGCACAGCACTTTGGAATGCAGGGATGAAAATTACGAGTGGGCTGCAGTATTTAGAGAATTGGAAAGGGGTGGGAAGCAAGGAGCCCTTAGACTAGGGCCATGTTTCTTTACCTGCATTTTATTATCATTCCCTAAGACCCTTTCCAGCCTGTGAAATGTGGATGCCAAATATTCCCAGCTTGCTCTATCCGTTGGCTCTAAAGTATGTGCAATGCATGCTCTATTCGTTAAGGCAAGGTAGATTTTACATGCCCTAAGAAACATTTTCTCACCTTTTAAAGGCCCTGACCCTCCCTCACACCACAAAAGAGCACATGAATTATGAAATATAGAAAGGAAGCCTGTATGAAATGCTTGAAATTTGCATGAAAATGTTTACTCGAGTCATAATCTCCACACAGTTTTCATTGCATACAGTCACAATCTCAAACACAGCTTTCATTGCATAGTTTGGTAGGTTTGCTCTGCCATGCAGATCATAGGACATCTCTGTCACTCCACATCCCCAGTGCCGTTCTCCCTTCAGCCCCTCCACCAGTGGCAACTACTGATGGGAATTTTGTCATTAGATTTTTAAAGCCAATGGGATCCTTGTGCCTTAGTAACTTGAGACAAATGATTTCACTTCTCTTTGACTTGTGTTTGCTGAAGGCCTATATATTGCATCTTCCTTGGGGCTGGAGAGAGAGGTCATATACATAGACCCTCCCCCAACCGTAATGGACGTATCGTCCCTCCATCCTTCTCCTCAGTGTGAATGTGTTGGCGGATTTCTAAGAAGCAACCAGCAATACCCTGTATGTAAAGTAAATCTGAAGCTTTCTTCTATCCTGAACTCCGTATTCCTGAGACTAGAAAGAGGCTAGAAGCACACACCTTTAATCCCAGCGCTCAGGAGGCAGAGGCAGATGGATCTCTAAGTTTGAAGCCAGCCTCGAGGAAGAGGAGGAAGTCCTTGTCTAGAAGATTCAGGAATGGTTAGCACTCTCTAAGTTCTGAGAGGGAAGGTATTCATGGTTGTCTGGTTTCATACTTTAAGCATTCGGAGCTATGAGACAATGTTTTGTTGTTTTAAGTCATCTTGGTTTGGATGCTTTCTTACAAAAATGAATATAGTGGCTGTGTGTCCAGGAAAACGGGGGCTCAAATAAAGAAGGGAAAGCGGACAGTTGCAAAAACTGCACACATCCTTTGCACATTATGGAATGCCTGCTACCTATGGTACCCTGAGGCAGACCCCAGATTCACTTGTGCTCAAGGCCAGCCAAGCTTCCTACACACAGGGTTTTGGGTCTATTTATGAGCCCGAGATTAATAATCTCCAGATACTTAACTACATATGATGTCACTGCATGCAACTACTAATTACCTGCACATATTTAGTGACAAATTATGATACATAAATTTGGCAGGAAGCTCACTGACTACAAGTCTTGGATTCTAAGACACAGTAAGTTTGCACATTTCATTCAGTTTCAGAATTGAAAGATGAAGACTGTATTGTTGAGTCTTTCATTTTGTCTCGTGTTTCAGTCTCTTCCTTCTACCTACCGTGTGTGTGAGAACATTGGTCTGGCAGAGGGTCAGCTGGCAGGTGTGGGGAGAATGGGTTCTGAGTTGGTTGAATGCTGTTCTGCAGATTCCTGATCCTCCTCCAGTCTTTTAAGGCTCAATAAATAGCATCACCATCAACCTAGTTTCTCAGGCCAGGTATCCGAAGGCCATGCTTGCTTTTCCTTTTTTCCCTTCAGGTTAGGATGCTCTCAAAATGCATCTTAAGTGAATGAACATCATTTTTATTTTGTGAAATAATTGAAGCATAATACAGGTAGCCAGGTAATGCTTCAATCAGAGACAAAAGTTGCAGGCAACATTGAGCCCAAGAGATATTACTAAAATATTTGTCTCTGAATCTAATGTCTGGAATATAATCTCACCTTTCCAATAAGTTTAATGGGTAGTTGGTATAAAAGAACCATCCGATCCATTTACATTTTCTCTAGTATCATTTTTTTGTACTATCCCAGGGATATAGGTATGTTCCTCTTTTTACAGATGGAAAAAACAAGGTTTAGTTTAGGACTGTATGGATCCATATTTGCCTAGGTCTAGATTCTGTGCTTTTGTGATTGTTAAACATCTATAGAAATGATTATCTCAAGAGAGAGTGTGTATATATAGGCCAAAGGATTTAATGTTCCTGTGGACAGGAGTGACATATACATTTGGAGCCATTGCCTTGGCTCACACTATACAGCACACACTATACTCTTTAAGAACATAACACCGATAAATAGCATTTTAGAGAAGTGATATATTCATGTTAATAAAAAGTTTAAAATTGAAAGAACTAAGCTCTGGAAATGAAAAAGAATACTATGTCCCAAAGATTTGAATGGCCTAAATATGTTGGCATATATGATACTTCAAATGTAACTGGTCTCCTGAGTGAATAGTTTTTGTTGGTCTGACACCCAAGAGCATGAGTGAACTCTATCTAGTGACTCAGGAGAGAGTGTAGATTCTGCTCACTTGATTATAGATACCCGAGTAAGTGCCACTTGAATCATCTG
Source organism: Rhynchomys soricoides (assembly GCA_019843965.1). Taxonomy (NCBI): domain Eukaryota; kingdom Metazoa; phylum Chordata; class Mammalia; order Rodentia; family Muridae; genus Rhynchomys; species Rhynchomys soricoides. The sequence goes on along the minus strand of JADRCH010000007.1, from coordinate 5,633,371 downwards.
GGGCTTTAGCATCTGCTTTGTTGTTTTGTTTTTAATTTTTAGGGTTTCTTTTGTGTTTATTTACTCTCTCTCTCTCTCTCGTGTGGGTTGGTGTGTGTGTGTGTGTGTATGTGTGTGGTGTATTACACATTGTACAACACATACGTATGAAGGTCAGAAAACCACCTGCAGGAGTCTCTCCTACCACTATGTGGGTTCTCTCAGTCAAACTCCTATCCTCAGACTTGGGAGAAAGTGTGTGTCAGGCCGTCTCTCTGGCCCCAGCATCTCTTTTTTGCTTCCCAGTGTGTTTTCCCTGATAATTGTTCCAGCTGTGTTAGCAGAGTCCCATATCAACTCTTGTCTTCCTTGGCCGTGAAGTTTTACTTTCTTCCCTGTCAATCCTCTAACCCCATCTGTAAGTATAGTCCTTCTATCAGTACTGCTGTGGAATCTGAGGTCAGGATGGACAAAAAGCTTCCAGGTTGTTAGGGATCCAAGCATATGAAGACTCTAATCAAGGTGCTGTGGGCTTACAGGTTTCCTAGAATCACCTTCAAACTAAATGGCTTCCTAGGTATCAGCTCAACTGAGTTCTTCTTGGCTGTTATCTAGGTGTCTACATTGTGTGTGTACAAGGAACACACACATACAAACATACAGAGAGAGAGAGAGAGAGAGAGAGAGAGAGAGAGAAATAATAAATGCAAAAGAACCCTTTACGACTCGTAACAAGCCGGACAGTGGTGGCGCACACCTTTAATCCCAGCACTCGGGAGGCAGAGGCAGGTGGATTTCTGAGTTCAAGGCCAGCCTGGTCTACAGAGTGAGTTTCAGTACAGCCAGGGCTACACAGAGAAACCCTGTCTCAAAAAACCGAAGGGGGGGGGGAAGACTTGTAACAAAACAAACAAACCAACAACACTTGCTAAAGCTCTGGGTGAAACAAGCAGAGCTTACTTAGGCATCTATAATCAAGTAAATATGTTGGAGTAAAGATAACTTCGTAAAAAAGTAAGTGTGAAATCTACCTAGAAAGACGCCCCTCTGAGTTTCCAGACTCTGATCTTTCCTCCCAATAGACAAAAGCTTAGAACTGGAAGACTTCTCAAGTTCTCAGCATTGTCTTGTGATCATGTGCTTGTTTGAGCATCTGCTGAAATATACAGAGCACATTCCCAGAGAAAGAGTTTGCATGTGTGCATCACACTTGCATAATTTCATATTGTTCATGAATTATCCAAAAAAACATAGCTCATAGGAGAACCTTGTAGTTTGACCTATTTAAAAAAGATGCTTTTAGGGGTTTGGGGCAGCTTTAGTGGTGTCTTTAATCCCAGCACCAGGGAGGCAGAAACAAATAGATCTTTGTGAGTTGCAGGCCAGCCTATATAGTGAGTCCAGGCCAGCCAGGGCTACATAGAGACCCTGTCTCAAAACAAACAAATTGCATTTTTTATGTGTGTGTGTGTGTGTGTGTGTGTGTGTGTGTGTGTGTGTGTTAGTATGCACAGAGGCATGTGGGCATACACAGGCATGTAGAGGCTAGAAGATGATTTCAGATCCCCTAGTGTTGACATTACAAGTGTTTGTAAGCATCTCAGTGTAGGTAATTGGAATCAAACTGCAGTCCTCTGCAAGATTAGAAAGGGCTAATAACTTCTGAAGCATCTCTCCTGTGCCTTTATTTGTCTTTAGTGATTTGATGGTCCTGTTTTTATATACATCCAGTGCAGCCCTTCTCAGCTGCTTGCGTTGATGAGGACAATGCTGTGTCTATCCCAGGTGATGACATTTCACAGTTCTCCTCCCTGTTTTCTGGCTATGTGGGAGAGCCGTGGTGTCCCGAACCTTTTGAAGGGATGGCATGGGCATCTTGATGTGGGCTGAGCCGTCATCTATCACTTACTCTCTGTGCAGCCGTGAACCTCTGCCATCATTTCAGTTCACTGGAAAGAAGCTTCTGGATGAAGACTGAGAGTGCTAACTCTCTGTGGATATAAACACGTATGCTTAGAAAGTAGTTCTACACTATGGCAATTTTGCTAAACAGCAGAATTCATTTCCCTACCAGAGCCTCTGACCTCCTCCACCATTGGCTTTTGAGTAGGTTTCTAATACCTGGTATGGTTTCCTCTTGGGGAGTCCGCCTCGAATCCAAACATCAAGCAGTTCTTAATACCATAAGCATTGGCCACTGTTGGATAAATAGCATAATCAGGCAGGTTGGTATTGTAGTGCCTAGGTAAGATCGTTGATGGGTTTTCCTTCCCAGCAGCCTATATAGATAGCACCTTCCAGCACTGGGGTTGTTTTGTTGTCGTTTGGATTTTATTTGTTTCTTCTGTTGTTTGTTTGTTTGTTTTGAGAAAGAGCTGCATTCGCTAGTCCAGACTGGTCTGGAAGTGACTATCTAGCTCAGGATAATTTCAAACTCTTGGCAATCACCCTCCATCAGCCTCCCAGATCCTGGACTTTAGATGTGAGCCACTACACCTAGTTTTAATCTGTTCATCTTATAGGTAATAAAAATGAAATCCAAAGAAGTAGAGGTACCTATCCAGGGCCAAGTGGGATATCTGGGAGTTGAGTCTAATCACTCTGGACCAGGATGATAAGTGAAGGATGTGAAACAGGCCAGCTTTAGGGCTGGCCCGATGAAAACTCAATTCATCTTGTATTCATCCCTCAGGCTCACTTCACTTCCGCTGTCATTGTCACCCCAGCCACTCTTACCTGGGCTGCTTTAACTAAGGGTTAACTTCACTTGGGCTTTTTTTCTTGTACAACATGTCAGAGGATGTTCTACTTCTCACTGTAGTCTCACAGCTCCCCCCTAATAGAGCTCCGAGTATTCTATTTCACACATAAGAAAATGAAAACTTGGGCAAAGTACAGTGGTTCATGTCTGTGACCCCAGCACACTGCTAGGGCAGGCAGGAAGGTTTTGAGTTCAAAGCTAGTGGGGGATATACAGGGGCTACACACTATTTCCCACCTTTAAATTTATTTAATGAATGAAATTAAACTCTCTGGAGCCTCTAGTGAGTCATTCAAGGCCAAGTTACCAGCAGCAAGTCTCCTCTCATACCATGAATTCCATTCAGGGCACTGGCCTTGAACATAATCCTCTTGTTTAAAGCAAGCATAAACAGCACAGACAACCTTGAAGGAATGCCCAGGCCAGGGTTTCTCAACTTCCACCAGGCATCAGCATCCATAGCAGGTGGGGGTGGGAGAGGGGGGGCGGCAGATACACAATGCACAAAGATGCTAAGTTGGTGGGTCTGGGGGTGGGCCCAGGTATCATTGATGAGAAACTGCCAGGGGATTTGTGTGCACAGCTGAGAGAGAGGACAGCATCCCAGAGCCCCCCCACCCCCATGGACATGACACTTCATAAACATTGTTCATTGGGCAAAGGGCTATGTTCTTTTCATACCTCCAATTTGTATTGAAGGCCATGCTCTATAGCTTGTTTTTGCCATACATGGTGGGAGCATTTGGATGGTGTACCCTTGGCGTTGGACGTTTAGCTTGTAGAGTATCTGTTACACATTCATTTGGAAATTTACAAGCTCCACTTAAATGTCAAAATTCACACAAAGCGAGCCAAGCAAAGGAGCTGCCCCCACTTCCTAATAACAGTCCAAAGCCAAACATTGCTCCTGCCCTCAGCTTGTTTTGAATCCTAACAGCTGGGCTCTGTGGCATTTGAGGAACCTGGCGACCTTCCCTAACGACCAGTGTAAAATATAGGGTTTGTTGTAGGTACCACACGGAGGAGGCCGCCAGTGGGCAGCTGTGCTCTTGCATCCTGGGAAGGCTCCATGAGGCCCTGATTTTCTTAAACAGGACAGGTTTTTAGAGACAAGGAAAATGTCAATCTAGTTAAAGGAGGTCAGTACCTTACCGATTTAAATATGCTTTAGCCTCTTGGTTTTACTGTGGATGTTTCTCTACTGCAGAGAAAATATAGACTTTCCCAGTCCCTCTTCAAGCCTAGGTCTGTGTCCACTTAGTTTTGGCAGGGATTGGTGCTGACTGATGAAGTCCACAGAACACAGTTTTAAATAGGACTGCCTCCTGAGCCAAGGAGAGTTCAGAGTGTCATCTGGACAAGGAGAGGCCACAGAGCCCTCTGCATCTCAGAAAATAAACTTTGTAATAGTCACAAATGGCCAGCTGTGTAACCACTGTGGAGACCACAGGGCCTTAAGCGAATTAAGCTCTACACAAAGGCTATCCACACATTCCTCCTCTACTTTGTAGAACCAGAATGATCAGATCCAGGCAGAGGGATTATCTTTGCCTTCCCAGAGGTGTGTGACTGTCCCCTGCTTTGTCTGGGACCCGGGAGACTATCTCTTCTGATGCTGTGTGTGAAAGCTGGCATCCTGGGCTACGACTCATCTGTGAAGCACAGATTTATATGTCTCAAACTCTGCATAATCAGAAGTCTATTACCTTTAGGAGTTCCTGATCTTATAAGAACAGGTGAGAAGAAAAAATATATATGGAAAAAAATAATCTAGGAAAACAAGTCCAGGTTTGTATTTTCATGTATGTGGGGATTGGTGTGTCTGTGTGTGTTCTTGCACATGCCTGTGCTCATGTGTATGAGAACATGTATGTGAATATGTATGACCATGTGTGTACTTGTCTAGGCAAGAAGTTGACACTGGCTGTCTTCCTCAATCACTTCTCTATCTTAATTTTGGAGGTGAGGGTCTCTTATTAAACCCGAGTTTACCACTTCAGCTAGACTGGATTGCCCATGAGCTTAGCACTGGAGTTCAGGACATACTGCCATCACACTTGACATTTTATGTGGGTGCTGGAGCTGCATACACAGGCCTGCTGTTTGAACAGCAAGTGCAACTGACTAAGCCATTTCCCCAGTCCTAGGGTTTGGACTTTAAGGCAGTGGCACTGTGATACTGTAATGGTGGGTGATGCCATTATATACCTGTCCCTGATTGTAGAGTGTAGCACAGTGAGAGTGAGCCCCAGTTAGACTGTGAACTCTAGACAGCAGTGGTGTGTCTGTGCAGGCTCATTGACCCTGACAAATACACCACTCAAGCAAGGGACATTGGAAATGGGAAAGGCTGGGGGGAGGAGTG
>JADRCH010000007.1:5592108-5628166 GCA_019843965.1 Rhynchomys soricoides | reverse complement strand
GGGGGGGGGGGGGGGGGGGGGGGGGGGGGGGGGGGGGGGGGGGGATATGAGAAAAGAATCCCTTGGCCTTCCTTTCCTCCTGTTACAAAATCGTATGATGTAGTGAAGGTTTTATTGCTGTGGAGAGGCACTGTGCCTAAGGCAACTTGTAAAAAGGAAAACATTTCATTGGGGCTGGCTTACAGTTTCAGGGGTTCAGTTGATTGTTGTCATAGCAGGAAGCATGGCAGCGCGCAGGTAGACACAGTACTGGAGAAAAAGCTGAGAGTTCTACTTTTTTTTTATGTTTACAATTATTTATTTATTTTTGATACTTTATTTACATTTCAAATGTTTCCCCCGTTTCAGATCTCCCCTTTGGAACCTCCCCATTTCCTCCCCCTCCCCCTGCCACTATGGGGGTATTCCCCCACCCACCCACCCACCCACTCACTCTCGTCTTCCCTCCTTGGCATTCTCCTATACTGGGTGATCTAACACCCTCAGGTCCAAGGGCCTCTGCTCCCCCTGATGGCTAACAAGACCCTCCTCTGCCACTTATGTGGCTAGCACCATGGGTCCCTCCGTGTATATTCTTTGGTTGGTGATCTAGTCTCCGGGAGCATCAGGGGGTCAGGCCAGTTGCCACTGTTGCTCCCTCCATGGGGCTGAAAACTCCCTCAGCTCCTTCAGTCCCTTCTCCAAGTCCTCCATCTGGGACCTCACGCTCAGCCCTATGGTTGCTGTGAAGTGAATCCTGGGTATTCCGAACTTTTGGGCTAATAATCACTTATCAGTGAGTATATACCGTGTTCATTCTTTTGTGACTGCATTACCTCGCTCAGGATGATATTTTCAAGTTCCATCCATTTGCCTGCGAATTTCATGAAGTCATTGTTTTTAATAGCTGAGTAGTATTCCATTGTGTAAATGTACCACATTTTCTGTATCCATTCCTCTGTGGAGGGACATCTGGGTTGTTTCCAGTTTCTGGCTATTATAAATATGGCTGCTACAAACATAGTATAACATGTGTCTTTATTACACGTTGGAGCATCTTCTGGGTATATGCCCAGGAGTGGAATAGCTGGGTCCTCGGGTAGTAAGTATTATGTTCATTTTTCTGAGGGTCCGACAAACTGATTTCCAGAGAGGTTGTATCAACTTGCATTCCCAACACCAATGGCTTGTGCTCTAAGACCAAGAATCGACAAATGGGACCTCATAAAATTACCAAGCTTTTGTAAGGCAAAGGACACTGTAAATAGGACAAAACGGCAACCTACAGATTGGGAAAAGATCTTTACCAATCTTACATCTGATAGAGGGCTAATATCCAATGTATACAAAGAACTCAAGAAGATAGACTCTAGAGATCCAAATAACCCTATCAAAAATTGGGGAACAGAGCTAAACAGAGAATTCTCAACTGAGGAAACTCAAATGGCCGAGAAGGACCTAAAGAAATGTTCAACATCCTTAGTCATCAGGGAAATGCAAATCAAAACAACCCTGAGATTCCACCTCACACCAGTCAGAATGGCTAAGATCAAAAACTCAGGTGACAGCAGATGTTGGTGAGGATGTGGAGAAAGAGTTCTACATACATCTTTGTCTGAAGGCAGCAGAAAGAGGCTCTTTTTCCATACTGAGCAGAGTTTAGGCAAAGGAAACCTCAAAGCCCACCCCCACCATGACACCGTTCCTCTAACAAGGCCACACCTACTCAAAGGGAGCCACGCCTCCTAATAGTGCCATTCCCTGTGGGGCACCTATTCAAACACATGATGAGTCTGTGGGGGCAACCTTATTTAAACCACCACATTGTGTTTGCATGGAACTCGGTGCCCCATTTGGCAGTAATGATTTCCTATTAGCTATTAATGACTCCAAGTTCACTGCCTACCCCAGGTTCACTTGGTTGCCAGCCTGTCCTTTGGCTCATCAGCTCAGCACAATCGTGTTTCCTCCTGTGTCTCCAAGTTCTTACTCACTTCTCCTGTTAACCCCATCCCCATTTCTACCATGTCAGCGTTATTCTCCTGGCCAGCCAGGCTTGATAGTTGGAAGTTTCTCATCCTCTCCGTTTCCCTCCACAGGCCTGCCAGCACTGCCCATACAGAGGTTCCGCTTTTGAAAATTGTATTATGAGTAGTATATGGGTGTGTATCTGTATGTAGGTGTGCGCATGCCATGACATTGTGGCGGTCAGAGGACAAGTTTCAAGAGTCTGGATCTGGCAATCAAACTCCGGTCATCAGGTTTTTACACGACAAGATCTTTAACCCAGTGAGCCATCTCAGAGAGTCTGGTAGTGGGCCTGAGATTCCTCCCTGTTCACAAGGCTGGCAGGTGAGATAAAGAGCTAGACATTGTAGAAAAACAAAGGAGCAAGCTGGAGCCAAGCAGTGATGGTACATGCCCTTAATCCCAACTCTTAGAGGCAGAGGCAGGTGGATCTCTGAGTTTGAGGCTAGCCTGGTCTACAGAGCAAGTTTCAGGACAGCCAAGGATATGCAGAGAAACCCCGACTCTCCCCACCAACCCAAAGGGAGCAAGCTGGGGAAAAACCCAGTACTGCTACGTTTAGTCCACAAGTCCTAACATACAGGCATCTCTGCACCTCTGTCTGTCATCTACTTTTCTAATACTTCTTACATATTTTGGGAGCTCCTAACAAGCACTTCGGTTTCTTACAAATCCCAAACCTTCATCAGCCAAGCCTGTCCTTCATTCATGGTGATTTTGGAGTGTGTTCCCAAGGAACTCTTATGATAAAATCTCTCCACAGCTTTGGCCACTAAGACCATTAACCACTGAGAACCTTGGAATGCTATTGATTGGTGGCGGCCATTGGGGAGGACTTAATGTGGACAATCAGAGAGCAAGGATAGGCTGGACCCCTACCTGTGTCCCTTTGTGTCTGCCTCTCGCTTCAGTTCACCTCAGTAACTAACCTGAATTGGGGTAGCTGCCTCACTTCCACCCTCCAGATACAGTGCACAAGTCTCCTGTGGTCAGCTAGAGCCTGGAACTCTCTCTACATTAGAAAGAAACGATGAAATGTGGTGGTAAGTGCTCAAGTTAACACTACAACGCTCTACTCTCTTCTTCATGACTTTCCTAAGGGACAGTTCATAGAGAGTGCTCTGCACAGGTAGGAGGAAGGGTGAGCAAATGTGAGACTACCAGGAAGGCAGAGGGGAGGACAGTCTGGTAAGGGGTGGCTCACCTTCCTGGAGCATCTGATTGTGTACATGTTCCTGAACATGGAAGGAGTGTCCAAGTGAGTGTCCCCACCATCGTCCCTGTGAGCCCAACCTTTCTGAGTCTCATTTTCTGTAGCTTCTTGTGAAGAAAATAAAATAGTTTAAAATATGACTCCTGAACCAGGTATGGTGGTGCACACCTACTAATTCAAGCACGTGAAAGGTGGAGGGAGGAGGCAACCTAAGCTATATGAGACCCTGTTTCAAAAAGAAAAAAACAATGTTAGCTCAGGCGGTAGAGCGCTCGCTTAGTTTACATGAAGCTCTGGGCTTGATCTCAGCCCAGCACAAGACTGGCATGGTGGCATGTGCCTGAATTCCCTGTACTTGAGAGGTAGGGACAGGAGGATTGGAAGTTCAAGATCATAGTTGGCTACATAGAAAGTTTGAGGCCAGCCTGGGCTATATGAGCCCCTGTCTCAAAAAAAGTGAATAAAACAAAGCAAGAGAGAAACTACTTGTGTTTAGTATTTTCTTCTCTGAACCTTAGAAAGAAAGAAAGAGAGAGAAAGAAAGAAAGAAAGAAAGAGCGAGAGAGAGAGAAAAGAAAAAAAAACAAAACAAAACAGGTCTCAGCGACCCATGGCTGTGTACCCAACATGGCTCATTTCAGTAACTTTGAAAAAGACATGAGTAACAAGGCCAAATTGAAATGGGCTGTCTGGAAGACTTTCCTGGAAGCCTCTTTGAAAATCCATTATGAAGTCTGTTTTCTAGGGTTAGCCTACAAATTTATCACTTTCCTGCATAAAGACAGTTTGGTCTTGGCTAACAGTTCTGTGGCTTAGCTCTGGAAGTAAACATTGAAGGCATGGGAGCTGCTCTGGAGAAAGAGCATAGGATGTAGCTCTGTATCTGGTACATTCTGTAGGGAAAGAGGGAAAGAGACAGTCTTTTTTGTTTGGTTGGTTAGTTTTGGTTTTGTTTTGTTGGCATTGTACTAGGCTATGAGAGTTGCCTGGTATGTATTATGTCTTCTAATTTTTGTCAAAACCGAGCAACTGGATATTAGCTGTCTTTTGTTGTTGGGGCTGAAAGACTTGAGTCACAGTTGTGTAACTAATCTGCAGGAGCCAGAAGCCAGCTAGTCTAGGTCTATCTGGCTTCAGAGTTGTGGCCATCCATCATATCCTGGAGTCCTTCAAATCTGTAGAAATGATTCTACTTTTCTGGTCCTCAGTGTCTCCATCTGGAAACAATAGTTTAGCCACCCCATCAGAGGACATATATGCCATAATAGTGGAACTCTGGAGGATTCCCAGTCATACTAGCTCCATACAGTTTTGTAACTTGTATGAAAGGTTTACCAAAGACAGAATGACCCAGATCACATACTGACCCATGTCCACTTCCAAAGTGCTAGACAATGCTTTAGTCTTGAAGCAAGAATGGGACTCAGTTTTGTTTTCAGCTTTGTTTTGTTTTGTTTTATATGTACAGACAGGCTCTTATATAGCCCAGGCTGGCCTCTGCCTCACTATGACCTTGACATTCTGATCCTCTCACAAGTACTGAGATTACAGGTATGTCTCACATGTGCAGTTTGTGTGGTGCTGAGCATACAGTCCTTGGCTTTTTATTTGCTAAACAATCACTTACACAACTGAGGTACACCCCAGAGCACCCTTTGATCCATCAGCATGAGTTCTTGATCAGAGCCAGTCCCAAATAGCCTCAATAACAGCCTCATTCTCTGATCCACAACTTAGTCATCTGGAATGTGACAACATACTGCAAAAGAAGGAAAGGGATTCTAGAGCAGTAGTCAGCTGCCATGTTCTCTTCCCTGGAAATGCCCAATAAAGGATGCATAAGGATGCTGTCCTGGTTTCTTTTCTGTTGTTATGATAAAATACCCTGTCAAAACCAACTTAAAGGGAGAAAGGATTTATTGTAGCTCACGGTTCACAGTCCACCATTTCCAGGAAGTCAAGGCAGTATGAGTCTAAGTTAGCTACTCACATTATATGCACAGTCAAGAGAAAGAAAGCAGTGAATTAATGCATCTGTGTACAAAATTCAGAGCCCCCTTCCTAGGGCATGGTGCCACCCTTGGTGGACAGACCTTTCTACTTCAATAAACCTAATCAAGATAATCCCACAGGGACAGAGGTTAACCTTAATACATACAGTCCCAGTGCCCAGAGGTCTGCCTCCTTGGTGACAAGTTATTAATACTAGCTACTAGAGATCTTCACCACACCAAAAAATAAACCAGGTTGTCTCCATCCATTCCTATTTGTAATCTTTTTAGTTTCTTACCACATCATTTCTAACTAGAGCTGAATGCAGATGGTGTACTACCAGGATTTGAGAATAGAAGGATTAGGAGTTTGAGGGTCACTCACGAAATAGCAAGTTCTAATCCAGCTTGGGTGACATTAGACACTGTCTCAAAAAGCTAGGAACACGCCAGCATGGTGGCTAAAACTGCTTTGCCAAAGCCTGATGACCCGAGTTCAGTCTCCAGGACCCACATCGTGGCCGAAAGAAACCTCTGACCTCCACATATGTGCAATGCCCCACACATGCCCACACACATACAAATAAACATAAAACTTTTATTTTTAATCAACACATAGAGACAAACAAAAAGCCCATCACCTACACAGATTAAATGCAAGAGACATTCCTCTTGATAGGGACCAAAATGTATCTGTGTCATGTTAAAGAATTCTTTTTCGAGACAGGGTTTCTCTGTAGAGCCCTGGCTGTCCTGGAACTCACTCTGTAGACCAGGCTGGCCTCAAACTCAGAAATCCGCCTGCCTCTGCCTCCCGAGTGCTGGGATTAAAAGCATGTGCCACCACTTCCTGGCTCACATTAAAGAATTCTTAAAGATTTCTTCTTGGATTAGTTTAACCATGAGTGAGTCCAAGATTGAATTGTCCACTTCTCCCTGGGTCATCCATCTGTAGTTTATCATCTCTGACATGTTTTTAGTCTTTTTAATATGTCTTATGCCTGTTGATGTTTGTCTTGTCATGAATGAGGACTTTGTTCTCTATTGAATAGCACAGAAAGCATTGCATGGGGAAAGGATGCTTTATAGCCATCTTCGACAGAGTTGTATAGGGAATAAACCTTTACTGACTTCACATGACCCAAAGGCACTCATAAAAGCAAGTGTAAATGTAAAAAGTCATCTTCAAGTATTACACAAATATGCTGTCTTCAGCATTTATAGCAAGTATTTGTTTTATAAGGTTACCTTTGACCTATTTGCTGCTTTTAGCAAATTACTGTCATAGCAATACTCGAACACTGCTCTTCCTGGGTCAGGGACCTATAAGGAGTACATAATTTAGGATTAAAGCTATGCAGTAGCTTAGGTTGTAAAATGTCATTGCCTGGGAAACCCAAGTAATGTTGTGGTTACGTTGTTCTCTTTAGACAAGTGGAACAAGCAGGGTGAGCATACTGCTTTAGTGTTTAGCTGATTGAAGTCTCAGGTGACCTCAAAGAATAGTATTAACTAGGCTGTGAAGTCTCTAAATTATATTGCCACAGTCACCAGTAAATTGTGGAATTACTGTGTCTCGACCGGATCCACCATGCCACCACCACACTGCCCCATCCAGAGCAGGTTTGCTCTTTGTCCGTATGTACATATCATCATGTTAGATAAGGAACAGGCAATAAAGAGAATAGAACTCACTCTTGAAGATCAGAGGATGTCACCAACACACTGCAGCTGGCCCACTGTAGATGGAATAATATATGGAAATACTTTGTATTTACGAAAATAAAGTTATTGTATAATTAGTTGCCTGATGAGTCACCTTAATATTCTGCGTCTTGTTTAATAATTGATCTTTTTAATTTTCTGCTATGTAAATCTTGCATTCTTACCATAATCAGGAAAAAATAAGTACTGAGTCTTAAGCAGTTAATAAATGAATGTTTTGGTTTTTGTTTTTTGTTTTTTAACCCAAATAGCTAGTTATATAAAAGATTCTTATGAGAAAGAAGTTAGGGAGAAAGATGGACCTTGTGGGACCTTGTGTAGGTCCATGAATGTATTGAGAATGTATTTCCTGTAGGAAGATTTATTTTTCATTTCTTTGTTTTTCCATTTAGTATGTGCGAGTGTGGTTACACCTGTCCTTGTATGCTAGTGCACATGTGTCAATGAGGACAACTTTTGGGAGTTGCTTCTTCCCTTCGTGTGGATACCCAGTATCAAACTCTAGTCATCAGACTGAGCAAGAGACTTTACCCACTGAACCAACAGGACCGATCCTGGAGAGTTTTGAGTAACTTTCTCCATCCATAAAGTAAACAAGCTTGTCTGGGGCCTGAGAGCCAGTTCCCAATCATAAACTCCCAGGAGGCCCTTATCAATAGAAGGCCAAGTCCTCTGCCTGCTATATACCTCAATAAAGAATGTTCAGGAAGTTGATTTAACTTTGAGAATCCCAAGTTCTATGGACTGGATTCCACCAGACCCTTCCTCTCCTTTGAGTGTTCTATAAACCTCCTGTGCCTGACCTGCCTAGGAGACTGGACCAGGAGTGAACTTACACCTAAAAGCATAGTGATGGCTTGGGCAAGAGGGGAAGATTCTGCGTAGATTCAGTTCTCGGGGGCATTGTATATGTTCAAGTACACAGACCACAAAATGTCTGGTTCTCTGGAGTGGGAAGCCTGTGTCTGTGCAAGAGCTGGACCTCAGGCTTCTCCCACACCAGTACCTCTCTAACCAGTTGCATACTTGGCAGAAAGATTGATGGGGCTGAACATAAAATGCCAATTTTCTTACCTTGGCTATCTTTGGGAGAAATGTATTCGGTTGTACTGGCTCTTTCTCACCAAAACAAACACAACTCGCTCATAACAGCAGCATGGGCATGCTCCTAATCAGTATCCTTGAAAGTGATGTTTGCATATTGAATATGATAGATTATGACTCACCGCAAATCTGCACTCTGCTTATGTCTCTAAGTTTTGTGGTGAGGAACTATTTTTGAGTAAAATTCTACATTCTGCCTTCTGAAGCGACTTTGTTCATATGAATGCCTAATGGACAGGAATATGATTCCTTTGTGAATTGTTAGGGTGTTTTGGGTTTTTTTTTAAGATTTATTTTATGTATGTGAGTACACTGTAGCTGTCTTCAGACACACCAGAAGAGAGCACTGGATCCCATTACAGATGGTTGTGAGCTACCATGTGGTTGCTGGGAATTGAACTCAGGATCTCTGGAAGAGCAGTCAGTGCTCTTAACTGCTAAGCCATTTCACCAGCCCGAATTGTTAGTTTTAAATAAAAAAATTAATGTGTGTGTGTGTGTGTGTGTGTGTGTGTGTGTGTACTGTTCTTTCCATTCCTGGTCCTTTATTGAAAGCCCGTCTCAACTAGCATCATTAAGTCTCCCACTGTCTCTTGAGCTCATTGGGCTTTGCTTTACATCCTGTTGAGCTTTGTGGTCAGATACATAGGCTGTTGGTTGTTAGGTCTTCCTGATGGATTGAGTCTTTCATCATTTTTTTTCTACCTTGCCACCTTAATCTTGGCAGATGCTTGTGCGTGGATCATTTTTTGGTCATTCAGTTAGTTCTTTTACATTTGGCTACACTAAGACTACACTGCCTTGCTGAATCCTAGCTTTTGTAATAGGACTTTTACAGTACTTTTTAAAACATATATAAGCCTACAGCACATTAATACATGAGAGAGTCTCTGTTGTTCTTTCATTTATATTGTTCTAAACTTCAGTTTACATTCCTAGGAAGAATAACTTTTTTTTAATTCAAATGTAATAAAAGCAAGTGCCTGGCCTGTTTCTGGATGTGAGTAATCAACCAGCTTAGGACATTGTTCTTGGTGAATATATAGTTCATCACTAAGTAGAAACCTGATTCCTTTGCTCCACCAAGGATTTTAGAGCAGAAGGCTGGGCATGGCAGTGCAAGCTCTAATCCCAGCAGAGGCTCCTGAGCGGTACATGTTTGAAGCCAGCCAGGTCTGTGTAGCAGATTCCTTGTCCAGCAAGCTCTGCAGAGCAAAACAATGTCTCAAGAATGAAAATTAAACACGAGAATTTTAGAGGTAAAAATACTTTAAAGTTCTTAAAGATACATTTTTTTGTTTATTTTGTTTTGGTTTTTTCCTGCTCAATATATCCAATAGGGGAGCTCCTGTTTAGGGAAGGGAAATAACATTTAGCTCCAGGGATACAGCCCTGAAAGTAGGGTTGTTTGTTTGTTTGTTTTAAGAATTCTTTATTTAATTTATGTATATGAGTATATTGTCACTGCCTTCAAACATACCAGAAGAGGTCATCAGATCCTATTAAAGATGGCTGTGAGTCACCATGTGGTTGCTGGGAATTGAACGCAGGACCTCCTGAAGAACAGTCAGTGCTCTTAACCACTGAGCCATCTCTCCAGCCCCTGGAACTCCCTAGTTGCTACACTTAGTTTTGCGTTTCTCAGCACTGACTATTGACCATGATATCAATGCTCTGAGCATCACCTGATCCCACACCTCTTGCCCACTTACAAAAGACAGATGGCATGGCTAATCTTCTCCTCTTCTGCTACTGTTATGAAACAAAGACAGCAACAACACCCGAAAGACTGTGAGTAGAGTTGATAATGCCAGTTGGTAGCAGAGATCATGCAATTAATCACTTAGACAAATGATGTGCTTAGGGGAGCTTGCTGACCAAAATGTATATACACATTTTCACTAAGGGTAATTAAATGTGATATGTTTTATAAAGTGGTGGCATGATGCAGTGGGAAAGGTGCCTTAGTGGGCCTGGGAACACGTGGAGGGGGAGGACAGAGAGGGAAGAAGAGAGAGAAGATGGGGGAGGTGCTGTCAGAGAGCTCAAGAAAGGCCACTCTGTCTTAGTTAGAGTTCTCTAGAGTCACAGAACTTAAGGAATAGCTCTGAACATTAAGGGAATTTATTGTGATGACTTACGGTCTGTAGTCCAACTAACCCAACAACGGGCAGCTGCAAATGGGAAGTCCAAGAATCTAGTAGTTGCTCAGTCCCACAAGGACAGTTGTTTAAGCTGGTCTTCTGTAGAAATAGAGTCCAACAGATGTGCTGGCAAGTAAGTGCAAGCAATCAAAGAGTGAGCCTTCCTTCTTCCAATATCTTTATATAAGTATCCAGCAGAAGGTGTGGCCCAGATTAAAAGTGTGTACCACCACGCCTGGATGTAAAGCTTACTTTGTCCCAGGCTGACCTTGAACTCAAAGATCTGCTTGCCTCAGTCTTCTGGAATTAACGTCATGTACTACCTTGCCTCGGCCACTGTGCTACAAGATCTCCATGTCAAGATCAAGATCAGAAACCTGTCTTCCAGCCCAAGATCTGGATCACAGGTGTGCCCTCCATTTCTGGATTGTAGTTCATTCCAGATGAAATCAAGTTGACAGCCAGGAATAGCCATCACAGTCTTGTCATAGCAAGCCAGGCTCGTACCTTGCTGTTGCTAGGTAACTGTTGGGCGGAGCCTAGAAGAAATGCTAACAAAAAAATAGTCATGTCTTTTCCTCCCAGAATTTGGAAATACTGCATTCAAGGAGCCATTACTCTTCGATTTATTATTGCATCCTGTGTCACTGAGAATTCAAATCGCTGCCACTCTCCCCCATGGAGTCTGGTCTGGCCTTCAGTAACAGATTACATAGTTTTCAAAAGCTCCCAAAGTGCCTCATGTGCACACTGCACTTTGAAAGGGATCCTTTTATATTCGGGGTGTGCTTTTCTCTTAAGCAGTGCAAAGCAGTGAGCATGGAAAACTAAGCCATGTTAATGGAATGCAGAGCTAGCCCTTCTGACCCGTAACTGGTCTCCTTAATTCGTGCACTCTCTGGCATAAGACATATTTAAAAGGTAACAGGCTGGATTTCTGGCAAGGATTTCTAGGAAAAGTTTCCACATTTTTCCTTTTGTTTTGGGGGATTTTTGGTTTGGTTTGTTGCTTGGTTTTGGGGACTGTAGTAGCCCAGACTGGCCTTAAACTCACAGCACCCCTCCTGCCTCAGCCTCCCAAATGTTAGAATTACTGATGTATGTCATGATGCCCAGATACGTTATCTCTTTTTAAAATGTATGTGTATATGTTTATATGTGCACACTCACATGCACATGCATGATTGCCTATACAGAGGTATGCACTTGCTCATGCATATGGGCTGATATGGATGCAGGGGTTCATGTGGAAGCCAGAGGCCAACCTCAGATGCCACCCTCAGGAACACTCTCCACCTCAGTTTGAGACAGTCTTTCAATAGTCTGTAACTCACCAGTTAGGCTAAGATGACTGACAAGCAAGTCCCAGGGACCCTTCTGTTTCCACTTCCTCAGAGATTGCAAGTATCACTGTGTCTCTGGGGATCCAACTTAGGTCCTCATGCTTACAAAATGAGTACTTTACCAGCTGAGCTATCTCCCCAGTCTGGTTCCAGTTTTAAGAGGCACTTGGTCTAGGTGATGTCTACAACAGTTCTAAGCGTTCTACTTAAGCATTTTCCTACAGCCTTACTTACGTAGTACCGTGGATCTGCTTTCTGGGTCATTTAATCAGGCTTCCTCTCGTTAATCTGTTTTCTTGAAATTTTCTTTTTATTTTATGTATGTGGGCGATTTGCTGCATGTATGGTTATGTACCATGTGCACATAATATCAGAGGAGGCCAGCAAAGAGCATAAAAGTCCTCTTGAACTGGACTTATGAATGGTTGTGAACTCCCATGTGGGTCCTGGGAACTGAACCCAGATTCTTTTGAAGAGTAGCCGATAGGTAGTCTTCACAGCTGAGCCATCTCTCCAGCCATAGACTCTTTCATATCTGTGTCTGCTTATCTTTCTCCTGATCAGTCAGGTCACCGTTTGCTTGAATGCAGCACTGCTGGGAGTGCGGTGGTTGACTGCAGACTTCCAGGCTCTGAGAAAACACTGGTGCACTGAGATGCTCACCCCCTCAGTCTCACCCCCACTTCTGCTGAAACAGCTGAGTGACTGTGGTAGGCTCCCACCATGTGTGAGCATGTGCACAGTTGCACAATCCCATGGACACTCCATCTGTCTGGGAGCTATGGCACATCTGCCAGACCTGTTGAAGAGAGGAATGAAGAGGCAGGGTGATTTACTTAACTTGGCTTTCCATCAGAAGGCTGGAATTCTGCCTGGGTGTTCATCTCAACTTGGTCACACCCTGAAATGTGCTTGGTGCTACTTCCTTCATCCTGTTAACTCTTAGCGGCCAGTGTTGTTGCATGAGACTTCTCTCCTAAGCCTGTTTGCTCAGAGCTGTGTCCTAATCTTGGCTTCACATGTCACAGGAAGGTTTGTTCCCAGTCTTCATTAATGAGGATGCGTTCCTGTCCGCTCGTTTGGAGGTCAGTGGACTGTGTCCTTGTGGGTGGTAAGGTTGATTCCTTTTCTTAGAACGGAGGAAATGAAGGTTAAGCTCATTTGGTTCTGTGCTTGCCTGGCATGTGTGAAGCTCTGGATTCTACCCCAGGTGAAGGGAGAAGGATCAGTAGTTCAAGGACAACCTCAGCTATATGGTGAGTTCAAACTCCAGGCTACGGGAGACACTGTCTTCAAATAAGAAGTGAGGGGATAGGGAGATAGGATAAAATACTCAAGCTAGGATCTTCAATGCCCATGCAAAGCCAGGTGAAGTAGTGTGCCTGTAATCCTACCTCTAGAGAGGTGGAGACCGGGCTCCCTGACTTGCTACCTAGCCAATCAGCCAATCTAGCTGAGTCATTGAGCTCCAGATTCATCGAGAGTTCTTGTGTCAAAAGCAGTAAGGTTGAGAGTCATTGCAGAAGACACTTGACATCAACCTCTGGCTTATATACATGTACACACACATACACACACACACACAACTGAGGCAATGAGTCAACTGCCATATAATCTTCCAAATCAGTATGTCTGTTACAAATACACACAAGTAAAAGGAAAGCATGACTTCACCAGTCACTTCCAGTAGGTGGACATCTGCGCCTCCGGCCCAGTGGGGAGAAATTATACTCCTAAAGTGACCTGTCCAGTACCAGTCATTCGTTCTGTGTGTTTGTGCAGATGTGCCTTTTAGCAGAGAGAAGAACTAATTTTCCTCCAGGCTGTGTGCTTCCCGCTGTTACTTATAAAGTGTGTTGATTTGCAAAGAAAGCATGGTGTACCAAAGGTGCTAAGTGAAAAGCCCATTGCCACGAGTTACCTCACAAGTACCTGGTGGGATCTGTGGAGCTCGATCATCTGGAGCATTTAAGCAACAGGATTGTAGAAACTGCTTGAACCACACAGTTATCGAGGCCACTGAGGGAGAGGTGATGCCTTTCCGACAGCCAGACTCTAAAAATACTACCGTAGATACAAGCATGAGTAAGGTTCTGAAGGCAGTTTTTCTTTATTCTGGGAAAGGACTTGAAATACCATCTCAGTTTATGTTATTGGTGAGAAATGATTGCTTTGTTAAGAACAGGGAAAACGGGAGAATTATTCTTATCCTCTGCATGTGTGTGTGTGTGTGTGTGCGCGTGTGCGCGCACGCGCGCGCATACATCGGATTGACACGCGTGTATACAGACATCAGAAGAAAATACTGGGGATCTTACTGTGGCATTTTCCACTCTACACCTTGAGACAGGGTCTCTCAATGAACCTGGAGCTCAATGGATTCCTCTCTCTCTCTCTCAACCGTTCTCCTGTCTCTCCCTCTCCAACAGTGGAGTTACAAGCATTTGAGGCCATACCCACCTTTTACCTGTGTAGCGTGTAGTTTCTACTACCCAGCTTTAAGCTCTGGGTGGACCCTGCTACCAGCCCCGCCCATGAGCCATCCTGGATCCACAAACACACACACACACACACACACACACACTAACTTATTTTTAATATGCTTTTGGCTCAATAGCTGGACACTTCTAAACCTCCCATGGCTAACGTGCCCTTACCTTCACTCCCAACTCAACACCACTAATTCTGCCCTCAACTTAGTTGCTCAGTTACCTTTAGTCCTAGCTCTGCACCCTAAATCCGCCCTCAGCTTAGTTGCATTTCTAGTCTCCTGCCTGCTACCCCAGGCCCAGTCAGGGAAGAGACCAATAGCCATTCCACCCAAGATCTCAGATGGCTGGTGGCTCTTTCTCCCATGTCAAAACATGTCAAAATCTTTTCCCCTCCTGCTAGCCTACCTGCGGGATTCAGAGTCCCACCTATTCCTCCCAACCATTAGCCTCTAGCATCTTTCTTGATAGATCAAGAACCAATCGGGGAGCAGGCCCTTCAGTATTCACACATAGCAAGCATCAGAACTATCCCTACATACCTGGCTGCTGGGCCTTTCAACTCAGATGTCCTTTCTTTCGCAGCAAGCATGCAAGCACTCTTACCCACTGAGCTATTTCTCCAGCCCCAAATCTGATTTTTGAAAGCTTATAATTGTGATAATTATAAGTAGAAGGAAAATGGGGCAAAAAAAAGCAACCCTCCCCCACACGAACTTTTTGTTGTTTAGGTTTTAAGTTTGAGATAGGGTCTCACTGTATGACCCCAGATTGCCCTGTATACCTGGCTGGTCCTGGGTTTGAATACTAGAGAAGGTACAGTAATCGTTTCTTATATGTTGACAGTATGGTTAGCTTTTTTTCCCCCTTCATTTTTTTGGAGATAAGGTCTTCCTTCATAGCCCAGGATGGGCTCAAACTTACTGTCTTCTGTCTCAGCCTTCCGTATGCTAGATTACAGGTATGTTACTATGTGTGCTGGTTAGTCATATGTCTACCTGACTCATAAACTAGAGTCATCTAAAAGGAGGGAACTTTGAGAAGATGCTTCCATAAGATCAGGCTGCAGGCAGGTCTATAGGGCATTTTCTTAATTAGTGACTGGTGGAGAGTTCCAAGCCTATGATGAGTGGTGCCATCCCTAGGCTGGTGGTCCTGGATTCTAGAAGAAAGCAGGCTGAGAGTAACATGAGGAGCAAGCCAGTAAGCAGCATCCTTCCATGGCCCCTTGTCCCGCGCTACCGTCTCTCCAGCAAGAACAACGCGGCACACAAAGGATCCTTCTGCAGTAAAGCTTTAATGCATCTTGAGAGGGAGAGCATAAGCTTGCCACGAGTGGAGACCCCGAACAATAGAACACCTGTCCCTTATATAGGCCACAGCGCTTGCCTGGGACATGGAGCTTCCCCATTGGCTCCCCGCACATCAGGCCAGATGACGCCACGAGAGAGGCTGAGACTCTGAGGTGGAAAATTACCAGGTGCATGCGCACTAGCACTAGCCTGTTTACAACTTGTTCTCGGCCGAATGTAGGTGCCATCTTGTAATGGCGAATGTGGGTGCGACTCAGGCGGCTCCCCACATCTCCCCCTTTTCATTTCTGTAAGCAAAGTAGGACACTCTTAAGAGGGCGGAGACAGAGGTCAAATCCCCTGACCAAAAGGTTGGGCCTTGTACAGGAGACGACCCCTAAGCTCATGCGCGCCCAAGGTCTTCCTGACCCGCCCAGTGCCGTTTTTTAGAGGGAGGGAAACTAGGGCACTCAACCCTCATGTAGATGACATATCTCCCAAGACAGCCCACAATGATGACCGCCTTGTGCGATGCTTTGCTCGACATCCCTCAAGAGCTGCTCAGACCAAACACTCTACCCAGTGCAATGAGACTAGACTCGCGGGTGTGCAAGAACTGTCTGGCTGGCGACCTACTGCTATTAGCCAAACACCGGCCGAGGCTCCTTGTTCTAAGGCAACAAGCGCCTGCGCAATGACCACCTTGTCTGTTTTAGTCTGGGCCCTGAGTTTGCAGATGAGCCATAGGAGCAACACCAACCCACAGCAGAGCGCTGCTCCAAACAATCTCACCCCCACCCATTCCTTGAAATAAGAAATTGTCGAGGAAATCCATGAAGAGAGGCCCTCGGTCAAGGACAGGTCAAGACGGGTGGAGTTGATCTGAATAATTGCTGTCCGAAGTTCTCGCAAGGTTTCATCAAATTTAAGGGTCCAATTCTGTAACATATACTGTGAAAGACTTTTAGACAGGTTAGCTGCTTTTGTAAATCTATCATATTGTATGGAAGTAACACAGAGTCCTCGCAACTTTTGTTCACAGCCCAATTGGGCTAGCTGTCAAAGGACATCCAGTTGTTCTTGAATAAGATCAATGTGCTGGTTAACCAGCATTAGGTCCCCCTGGACTTGAGTATTGGCGGATACCTGTCTGTCTAGAGCTAAGGTGGCAGCTGCAGACAACTCATTAATGGTATTGGCGGTCTGCATCGTTCCAGAGAGCGCAAGGGCCAACGCAGTGACGGCCCCTGTAACTGCAGCCGCTGCCACCACACCTATGATAATGGCAGAGATACCAAAGTCTCTTTTCTGCCTGAATACGGTCTGATCCGCAGCAAAAGGACCTTGGCCAGTTAACATATCAAAGGTCCAATCTCTCTGTCCAGGGGTCGGTGCCGTAGCATTGGCTCTGGCTTGAGCTTGTGCAGCTTCATGCCATAAAGCCTTCCACTCCATATATTGGCCCATTGTAGGGAGCGCAGCCTTGGCCAGCATCTGCCAATCGGCGGGAGTCATGGACGCCCCGGCAAATCTCTCTAACATTACTATAGTAAAATTAGCATTTACCCCATACTTTCGGACCGCTTCAGCCAGGTCTTTAATTTGGCTGTACTCCACAGGGGCATGAACTCGCCCTCCACCATCTACCTGGAAAACTGGAAAAGTGGCTTGTACCTTTCTCCTAACCTTGTCAGAGAGAAAAGAAAAGGAGTTGGGGCACATCTCATAAGGGGGAGGAGCGGAAGGCACGGTCCGCGTAGGGGCCAAAGAAGGCGGCCGCTTCATCTGCCCATTGCGGGGCGGCCAATCTTCCTCATACCGTGCCGCTTCCTCTTCTAGCTCTGACTCCTCACTAGAGCTAAGGGGGTCAGTGTCTGAAGTTTCCAATTGAAGAGCCTCAAGGTCTTGAACTGGGTAGAGGCTCTCCCCCCTTCTTTTTACTTTTTTCTTGGGTATGAGAATCGTTTTTCTGCCCACAGCCTTGTCGAGGGGACAGTTTCCCATTTTGTCTTTAATCTCTCCCTCGTCCTTAGACTTACCAGGAGGTCCTTTTCCCTTGCTGAGATCTTGGGTACCCATCCTCTCACTCCGTTCGGATTCTGACATGGTGTCCTGGACCCTTTCAAGGGTGATTTGCCCCTCCCTTACAGCATCTACACAGGCCTCACCTTGTTAGCAGCAATACAAAGACAGTAAAACCAAAATGAGGGCACTTAACACAATTAGCAAGGCTTCAACAGCGTTAGACCAAAAAGGGGGCAATCCCAGGTCAAGACCCAGGGTCAACATGCCTTTCCGAACCTACCTCCCTGCAGTTCTGAATCCTCCCTGTTTCCAGGGGGTCTCCAAAGGTGCTTGATGATGACAAAGTTTCCCGGGTTTCGGCACCAGATGTCCCGCGCTACCGGCTCGCCAGCAAGAACGACGCGGCACACATAGGATCCTTCTGCAGTAAAGCTTTAATGCATCTTGAGAGGGAGAGCATAAGCTTGCCACGAGTGGAGACCCCGAACAATAGAACACCTGTCCCTTATATAGGCCACAGCGCTTGCCTGGGACGTGGAGCTTCCCCATTGGCTCCCCGCACATCAGGCCAGATGACGCCACGAGAGAGGCT
The DNA here is from genome assembly GCA_019843965.1 of Rhynchomys soricoides. NCBI lineage: Eukaryota > Metazoa > Chordata > Mammalia > Rodentia > Muridae > Rhynchomys > Rhynchomys soricoides. Next base: position 5,610,241 of record JADRCH010000007.1, on the reverse strand, counting down.
GAGACTCTGAGGTGGAAAATTACCAGGTGCATGCGCACTAGCCTGTTTACAACTTGTTCTCGGCCGAATGTAGGTGCCATCTTGTAATGGCGAATGTGGGTGCGACTCAGGCGGCTCCCCACAGCCCCTGCCTCAGCTCCTTCCTCCAGGTTCTAACCTTGTTTGAGTTCCTATTCCAGACTTCCTCCAAGTAGAAGTATAAACTAAATAAACCCTTTTCTCCCCAACTTGTTTTTAGTCATAGTGTTTTGTCACAGCAATAGAAACCCTTGCTAAGATACTATTCTTTTTTTTTTTTTTGGTTTTTCGAGATAGGGTTTCTCTGTAGCCCTGGCTGTCCTGGAACTCACTCTGTAGACCAGGCTGGCCTCGAACTCAGAAATCTGCCTGCCTCTGCCTCCCGAGTGCTGGGATTAAAGGTGTGCGCCACCACTGCCCGGCAGATACTATTCTTATTTTATAAACAGACTTACTTGAATAAAGATCTTGTTATATAATTGAAAGAACCTTAACATTGACATTATATGTTTTTGAATTTTTGTGTTGTTTTATAGGTTTTGTGAGATACAGTCTCATGCAGTCCAGGCTGGCTATACACTTACTATTGCAGTGAAACTCTGAGCTTTCTATCCACATCCATTGCATTTTGGATTTTGGGGACTAGTTTTTACTATATAGTCCTGTTGGGACTTGAATTCTCAAACCTCCTCCTCAATCTCCTAAATAGCTTAGATTATGGGGGTGCACCACCACCCTGTGGGCATTTGAGTGGACCTAACACTTAAGTTAATGAATGAGATGTCCACTCTGTTCCAGAGAAACCTGAATCTATTTAGATTTCTACATGAAGTTCCTAGTGGTCAAGTGTTACAACAAACAATGTGGGACAGCCAAGGCATAATTGTGGTAAAGACTGAATGACTAATATGACCAGAGATACATTATGTCAGAGACACAATACTCCCTGAAAGCCTGTGAAGGGTTAGCTAGCAATTCCTGCCTTCCCATGTAACAGCACAAAGACAGTCTTTTGGAGGAAAGAACACAGATCTGAAGTTCAGCACTGTGGGTGGGAGGGAGTGACATTCTGCTCATTCTTTGGCAAAAGAAAAGCAAAGAGAACAGCCTAGTGAAGTCAGTGCTAAAATGCCCCCACAAGTGCTCATAGCCTCAAACACTCATGGCTCCCAGCTCTCGTGGGTCTGTTCCAGTTGGGTTGTGATCAGGTAGCGTGACCTCAATTATCACTATGACCTTGACCAGGGTTGAAAACTGCTGATTACATACTAGATGTGCCCTGAGTCCTTGATGACTAGCTTTGAGGGTAGGAATGGAGAAATGGTGACTGTGTGTCTGGGTAAGACAGCCCAGTAACAAAGATTTAAGAGTGGAAATGCGGGGGGTTCATGGCAGCAGCAAGTGTCTACTGAAGAAATATGACTCTGCTTACTATATTCTACTTTCTATTCAGTTTTTCATGTAGCCATGAAGGAAATTGAAGGAAATAATCTTTATTTTGTTTTTGGACACATGATTTCTCTGTAGCTCTGGCTGTCTTGGAACGTAGTCTTTAAACCAGGCTGATTTTGAACTCAGATCCACCTGCCTCTGCCTCCTGAGTGCTGGGATTAAAAGTGTGTGCCACCAAACACTAGCTATGAAATGACCATTTGTTTGTTTGTTTGTTTCGAGACAGGGTTTCTCTGTATAGCCCTGGCTGTCCTGGAACTCACTCTGTAGACCAGGCTGGCCTCGAACTCAGAAATCCACCTGCCTCCGCCTCCCAAGTGCTGGGATTAAAGGTGTGTGCCACCACTGCCTGGCTGAAATGACCATTTTAAAAGGGAGAGAAATTAGTCAAGCCCAGTGTTTGTCCAGTGTCTTCAGGAATGTTTTTGATTCATTGTGTAATTTGAACCTAAATGGATAGACACTTTTACCTGTGTATTTTACGAATGAGGAATGCTTATTTTTGTTTTATTTCTTTTTTTTTAATTTTTTTTTTATTTTTATTTTTTGAGACACAGTCTCATATAGGCTAGGCTGACCTCCAACTCAACTGTGCAGCCAAGGATATCCTTTAACTTCTGACTGTCTAGCCTCTGATTCCCAGGTGCTGATATTACATGTGCACAGTACCACACACTGAACTTATAAGGTTCTGGAAATGAAAGCTAGGCAGCCACTCTACCAACTGAGCTACATACGGAGCTCCAGATGAGGGATTTTATATCCTGAAGCGCATGATATAAAGGAGAAGTAAGCTATTTGAGGTCATCATCAAAGGAACATAGAACATAAATCCCTATTTTGGGATTACAATTTTTTCTCTCTCTTTCTCTCTCTCTCTTTCTCTTCCCCTCTCTCTCCCCCCTCTCTCTCGTGTGTGTGTGTGTGTGTGTGTGTGTGCGTGTGCGTGTGCGTACCTGTGAAGACCCAAGGTTGACATCCGAAGTCTACTTCAATGGATCTTTCCCTACTCATTGAGACAACCTGGAACTCACTGAATCAGCTCATCTGGCTAGCCAGCTTGTTTCAGGAATCCCTGTTTCTGCCTTCCAAGTATGGGCTTATAGGTGAGCTGACACACATACCTGGCATTTACATGATGTCTTAGTCACTATTCTGTAGCTTCAATGAGACACCATGACCAAGTAACTCTTATGAAAGAAAGTATTTAATTGAGAGCTTGCTTACAGTTTCAGTCCATTATCACCATGACAAAGAACAAGGCCCTGGAGCAGTAGCTGAGAGCCCCATCCTGGCTCACAGGCCAAGAGAGAGAATGGCACTGAGCCTTGCTTGGGCTTTTTGAAACCTTAAGGCCACCTCCACCCCACCCTTTCACCTCCCCACCCACAACCCCCAATTCAAGTGATACACTTCCTCTAACAAGGCTGCATCTCTGACTTCTTCTAACCCTTCTAAATAGTCACTGCCCGGTGACAAAGCATTCAAATATATGAACCTATGGGGCCATTCTTATCCAAACCAACACACATGAGTTCCCGTCCCAGGCATCCAAACTTGGGTGCTCATGCTCGAATGGCAGGCCCTTTAAAACCTGAGCATCCCCCTTCTTTTAGGTTCTCTAGCTCTGTTTCTCTCTGTTACTCTTCTGTGTATGTGTGTGTGTGCATGGGTGTGCGTGTGCACGCGTGTGCGCCTGCCTGCTTGCCTGTCTGTCTGTCTGTCTGTGTCTCTGTGTGCACCTGGGTCTGAGACAGGATCTCATTTATCTCAGGTTGCCTATGAACTCTTTATGTAGCCTAGAATAACCACTTCTGAACCCTCCGCCCCCTCCCCTCGGTGCTGGGATTATGGGCATGCAGGATGGGCAGTTTATCAACTGAGCTGTAGCCTCAACCCAAACTGACATCCTTTCTTTCTATCATTTCTTCAGGTCTGTCAGTTTGTTGTCTCTGTCAATGGCCTCAACGTGCTGAATGTAGACTACCGCACCGTGAGCAACCTGATTCTGACAGGGCCAAGGACAATTGTCATGGAAGTCATGGAGGAGTTGGACTGCTGAGCAAGAAGCCACCCTTGCTTGTGTCCTGTCCCAGAACAACACATCAGTGGCATGGCACAACTGCCAGGCAAATGGATAATTGGGACATTACAGATCTTTTCTCTGACCATATACACCTTGACTTTCATATGCTGTTTGAATGTGGAAGAACTGGGTAACATATCTTTAAAAATCAAAACACAGTGGGGGCTTGGTGGCTCAAGTCTATAATCCCAGCATTCAGGAGAACAAGGCTGAAGTGCTGTGAGTTCAAGGTCAGCATCAGCTAACAGTGTGAGTGCCTGTCTCAAAACCACACAAGGGATTTTTCCACACAAGTGCACACACCACACACATACACACATATACCCACACCAGAGCCCAGTTTATAGTTCTCTATCATTGCTTTTCATGTTTGCAGGAAGTTGTTGTAAAACCAGATTAGCAACAAGGAAAAATGCCATTTTTAGAAGGTCATAGAATAGTTACTACATAGTTTACGTCATGTCTGCTGTGCTTGTGTGGCAGGAATAAAGAACTAGCACCGGCAATCTGGGCTACTTAGGATGCTGAGGCAGGAGAATGATACAACTCAAGGATCACTTGAGTTCTTATGGTGATGTCAGCCTGGGCAACATAGTGAAACCCCACATTAATTTAAAAAAGAAAAAAAGTTTTACTAAAATTAGCTTAAATCTGTTAGGTAGGTCAAGATTTCACCCAACTGACAATGAAAGCAGCATCCCCAGAAATGTGATCAGCTAACACCAATTTCCAAGAAGGTCCTTAAGCATTCAACAGCTTAGAAGCCGTCATCCCAAAGTAACTTACTTCCTCTCTGTTTTTAGTGTTAGTTTTTTGTTGCTGCTGTTGTTTGTTTTGAGAAGGGGTCTTGCTAAGTAGCCCCCAGCTATTGACTTCTTAATTTCTGCCTTTGTCCCCAACTTTCAGTTTAACTTGTTTCAGTTGTGACATGAGGTAAAAGATAAAACAGACCACTGTGCCGTGGATGGTGGGGATGGACAAGGGACGCCGCCACCAACTGCCTGCCTTTTTTGCTCTCACTGAGCCTGAGTGGTTTTGCCTTCTGAGTCAGCTCCAGCAGCTTTCTGGTGTTCATTTGAAATATACTGATTGTGAAAGCAAAGAGGTCTGTCCATACCTGTGTAAGACTCGAAGCCAAACCTCTGGCAAGATTGCAGTTGGTAAACGTCTACATTTAAGGGACTTGGTTGGCTTCAGTGTGACAAAACTTGAAACTCCGGATGCCTTCTCAGCCTGGATTTTTACAAGCCTTCTCCTGTCACGGGATGTGATGCTTATTTAGGGATCTGCTTGCCACTACAATCTCCATCTTGGTTTAGATTTCTTCATCTCACTTATGAATGTTTCCTTAATCTAGAAAAGACTTCCTTCAAACCAGATATGGTAGCATGTTCCTGTAATCCCAGCCCCCAGGAAGTGGAGGCAGAAAGATCAGGTGTTCAAAGGGGACCTGAGCTGTAGGAGACCCTGTGTCAAAACAAAGCAAAACCAAAAACGTGCCAAATGTGAGCCATTTTACAGAAGGAATTATGAACAGAGATGCTACTTTCTAGTTATGCATTAACAAAATGTTAATGTTATAGTGTTATGCCTGAGTGTTTTCTTAATGAGAATTGATCATCATGTATTGATATTAGTGGAATGGAATTTATTAACATATTAACCCAACTTTTCTAGCTTGAGTAAGAAAATAGGATTTTGAAGTGCCATGGGATGGCTGACATTACAATTGTCAATCTTTGAGAGAGATTCTCTTGACATGAGTATGTTTATGCTTGAGTGAGGCTCTGTGCTGTAGCATTTCTCGACCATGTTCTACTTCGCTCCTCCTCACACTCTTTTAAGATAGATATTGTTAACTTCATTTTTCAGGTGAGGAGCCTGGTTCTGAGCAAATTCAATGTTCTCCAGGTTGAAGCACCTGCTGTAACTACCATATACCACAGCCCATTTCTCCAGTGCTCCAACCCTTGCCTATCTGCCCAGACTTCGTATTTAGAGGCCTTCGCTCCAGGCTGTGCTTAAACCTTATGGTTATTTTGTTGTTGTTCTTGTTTTATTGATCCAAGAGTTGAAGACTGTCATCATCATCCATTTTATGAATGACGAACCCTGTTCATAAATTGGTTGGTTCGTCATATGCTCAAAACAGCCCGGCTACTAAGTAGGAGGCCTTACCACATGGCTTTAATTTCTGTCTGTTTTGTTTGTTGGTTTGTTTTGAGACGGTATCAAGCTCCTGATCCTCCACTTCCTATGTGGGATTACAGGCACTCGGATATGATAACACCTTAGTAGATGAGTCTCAACCATTTTCTGTCTTTGGTGTTCCTTGGCTGACAACAGAGCAAGAATGCCTGTGGGGCACTACATCCTTCTTTCTGCTCACCTTCAAATGCCCTGTACCTTGAACCCTAGATCCTATCACTTCCCTTTAGCCAAACTCAACATCACAGAAGCCCCTCTCTGTCAGGGAGAGAGTGAAGAACAGTTCAGCTGTTTTCTTATTTGGTTCTTCTCATTCCCAGTTTAAAGGCCAAGTGCAGTGGTGGTGGTGGTGGTGGGGGGTAAAGACAGGATGTTGGTGGTCATAGTGCACACTCTTAATCCCGGCACTCTGGAGGCAGAGGCAGGCAGAAGCAGATCTCTGTGAGTTTGAGGCCAGCCTGGTCTACAGAGCCTGTTCTAGATCACCCAGGGCTACACAAAGAAACCCTATTTCAAAAAGCCAAAAGAAAAAGGTAGGTTCTTGCTATGGAGTCCTCAAACTCACACTAATCCTCCTGCCTCAGGGAATATCTCTCTCTCTCTCTCTCTCTCTCTCTCTCTCCCCCCCCCACATGCAAACACACAGAGCCTTATAAAATAATTAATGAATACTCCAATGGCCCCTAGGACCCTGTCAGACTCATTCAGTGTTTGCATCCTTTTTGCCCCCTAAAATTATTAGTTCCTTTGGGTGTCATCTTAGAGAAATCTTTGCCACGTCCCCAAAGATGTTCCTATTCTAAATTCTGCAAATTCCTACAGACTGATAAATCCCATCCAAACCTCTGTTGGAGCACAGTGACCTTTGGAATGTCCTTGCTTGGTCAGATGTCTGTCTTCCTCAGGAGACCCTTAGCATCTGCAGAATGGGGACTGTGTCTTGGTTCCCAAAGTCTAGCCTTTACCTGTTCCTTACCCAGCGTAGCACATTAGCTACCTACTGTTGTCTGATGGACGACCCCAAAATCATACCGCGTAACAGTACCTTTTATTTGCTCATGACTCTATGGGCTGTCAGCTTTTTGCTAATGTGACCAACTGCTGTTCTGAAGGCCAGTAGGTCTACACACACATTTGTGTTTGGTGAGCAAGTTGGCTAAGGCCTTTTGTTCTTGGAAGCTGATGTCATTTGATTCTTGAATGTCTTGAATGTCCCCAAAAGTCCCATGTGTTAATAAGTTCTTTTCACTAGGGTGGCAACACTGACACATGGTGGAGGCAGGAGGATCAGGAATTCACTGACAGCCTTGGTAACAGATCAAGTCTGAGGCCAAGCTGGGCCACATAAAATACTGTCTCAAAGATGCAAACAAAAAAGTGGTAGGACCTGATGAGCGAACCACAGGTAACTGGAAGTTTGCCCCTGGTGGGACTGTGGGACCCCAGCTTTTTTTCATCGTTTATTTCTTGGCCATGAGACAAGCCATTTGGTTCCACCATTTGCTCCCAGACAATGTCCTAACTTACTACATGTCTCAGTGGTGAGTTAGGACCAAATGGGGTCAATCAGGTACATACTAAATCTCAAAAACTGAGCCAAAATAACCCTTTTCTCTTTATCAGGTGACTATCACAGGTATCTTGTTATAACAATAGAAACCTGTCAAACACAGACAGATGGCCTTGTGCTTACTTCTCCAAGCCACAGTCCCAGGTCATGTCACTCCAAACAATCTACAGACAACCTGCAACCTTCTCTACTGTGGATGAGAAACTGAACGTTTTGACTTTCAATTCAAAAAACTAGCTCTAAGCTAGAGAGATAGCACAGTGGCCAAGAGCCTAGGTTGTTCTGGAGGACCCAAGTTTGCTTCCTAGAACTACATAATGGCTTACAACTGTCTGTCTAGTGACACAGGATCTGACATGCTCTTCTGATCTTCTTGGGCATGAGGCACGCACATGGTACATGAACATAGGTACATGCAAAATATCCGTATATATACAATTAAAATGAACAAATACTTTAAAATACTTTAATAAATAAAACTAGCTCAGAATCCAGGAAGGGAAAAATAAACAGTACCTTTTATGAGAAGATTTACATAGATTATATGGACAATTTTAATTCTCTAAAAATAAATACAGAGAAGGGGCCATTATTAGTAGTTGAATGCAGTTATTGAAAGCTTTAGACTCTTGGATCAGATTCTTATCCAACCATTGGATGGGAGTGAAGCATACCTGGAGGCTGATTTACAAAGAAACCTTTAGAGTCCGTAGATCCTAAAATGTCAGTGCAGCACGGCTGGGTAGAACATTTCATTTGATTTAATCATTTCATTTGATTAATGAATGAGGCATAAAACGATCTTGGACTATACCCAGACTTGTGAAGCTTGGCCGAGTTCCTTCTGAGTCTCCTGCCTTCCATTCCTGTTACAATAGAGCCTTCTGTAGCACACAGGGTCATGCAGCTGACCCCAGTGTACTCAAAACAGAAGTGGCATCAGGTACCTCTGAAGAGAAGGGAGAAGATCATCTGCTATTGTTATTTGTTTCAAATACCAGGGTCTTATTCTGTATGTATTCCATGTTGGCCAGGAACTTACAGTATAGCACAGGCTAGTCTTAAATTCACAGCAATCTTCCTGCTTCAGCCTCCTGAGGACTTGAATTACAGGACTGAGCGGCCATGCCTGTTTAAATGAGTTTGGTCTTCATGTGTATTTATGTCTGTGATCTTCAAAGAGGAAACAAAGTTTACTTATTTCCTGCCTGAGATAACATTTACCTGCACACCTTGGACACATTCCTTCTTGTTCCCTTAAAAAATATTTTTTCAAAACCAGGCATGAGGGCTCATACCTATAATCCCAGTATTCAGGAAGCAGAGGCAGGAGAGTCGTCGTGAGAGGCCAGCTACAGAGATTTTATCCCAAAAACAAAACAAGACAAGAAATTCTAGACTCTTTTTTTTAAAAAAAGATGTTTGTGTATGGTGTTTGTGTTTTGATGATAGAAAGAAAGACAATTTTTGTTTATTAGCACAATAGGTAAATTAGAAGAGCATCTTTTATTAAAATGAAAACTGCATTATCTTTTTGTTTGTTTCTGCCTCCTGAAGTTTAATTACTGTGGGCACAGTGGCCCACAGCATGAAGATTCATGCTTGAGAATGGAATTTGAAGCCACCCTGGGCTACACACAGACACCCCATCTAAAACTAACTTGTTAGGTCTAGTATCTCACACCTCTAATCCCAGCACTGCAGAGGCAGAAGGATCTAAGGCTAGTCTGGACTACATGTGATACCCAAAAGACATAATAATTAAGGAGACTAGTTGAGAAATGGAAGGTAGCTTGAGGAAGATCAGCCATCTTTGCCTAGATGAGGTGTGGCTCACTTCACACTGTATATCATGTAACAGGTGTCTCAGCTTGGGATGGACAGACACCAAGGTTAGAATATTGCTGCTTTCCATTCAAATGGGATTCTTGGGTTTCTACATCTTCTTTCCTTTTAAATGTATTGTGGAGATAGTCAGCTTTCAAGGCCTATTTTAAACCCTCGGTACTGATTCTGGCTGCTAAGAATTCTGGTTTACTTTGACTATAAATGATCAGAATAACTCCAGAGCACTGTGGTGTTTCTGGCTGGCTGCAATTGATGTTGACATTAATCATGATTTCCTGTCACCTGATCTTCAGGTGGGCTATGTATTTCTTCCCTGCAGAACCAAAAGGACAAATGAGCTGTATGCCAAAATGAAGATTGCCATCAAAGATCACATATCGTATTGTTAAATGAGGTTAAAAGTACTTAATATATAGCTTTATTTTAAAATGGGGAGAATGATTCGCTATCTTTAATAAAACTGTACCATAATCCTTAAGATGATTGTATGAAAACACAGTAAGCATGAAATAAATGTTACATTTTTTAAAATTACTAAGTTCTGGCTTTTTCTGTCTTTTAAAACAAATTGGCCACTTTTTACCCAAAGAAAGGACTACACTTCAAGGTGATCTGCTGCCTCAACAGAGAAAACACATGGGATTCTGTCTTACTTGCAAGACTAACCAAAAGTCTCCTTATGAGTATGCTTAGTGATAGATAGTTTCTGAATGTTTTCTGCCTGGAAAATTGCATTTAAAAAGTTTTCTCCATACTTATTTGTTGCCAAATCACTGTCTCTGTCTCCCTATGCTGGGGACTCTACAAAGCACAGCTCTGTTTTCCAAAACAAATAGGAGAATTTATTCTGATCTGAGTCATGAATGACATTTATCCAGGACATGGATTCAAGTTGACCCAAATGACATATTTCACAGTGACAAGGGGTTATATGGACTTTTTGTTGACATAAAACAAGGTGCGGGAGAGGCTGGAGAGATGGTTCAGTGGTTACAAGTACTTGCTGTGCTTGCAGAGAAACATAATTCAGTTCCCAACAACTACATTGGCTAGCTCACAAGCACCTGTGACTTGTTCTTAGGAATCCCAAGTCCTCTTCTGGCCTCTGCAGGTACCTGCAGCAGTGTGGCACACATATACACAGTAAATCTTTTTTTTTTAAAAAAGTGCCTTTAAAGTGGACATCAGGCAGGCAGTTACAACAAAGCAGGTAGCTGTATGTTAAGGGTTTCAGATTCAATCTAATGACATTCACTTTTTTTTTTAAAGATTTATTTACTTATTATGTATAGTGTTCTTCTGCATGTATACATCTCCTGCAGGCCAGAAGAGGGAACCATATCTCATGATAAATGGTTGCTGGGAATTGAACTCAGGACCTCTGGAAGAGCAGCCAGTGCTCTTAACCTCTGAGCCACCTCTCCTGTCCACACATGTTTTAACTAAAAGTAAAAAGGATGGAAGATCAGGAGCTGGAGAGATGGCTCAGGAGTTAAGAGTACTGGCTGTTCTTCCAGAGGTCCTGAGTTCAATTCCCAGCAACCACATGTTGGCTTACAACCATCTATAACTGTAGTCACATAAGATCAAATAACCTATTCTGGTGTGCAAACAAAATGCCCATACACATAAAGTAAGCATTTTTTCCTTTACAAAATTTTGGAAGATCAGATACAGATGGATGACAAATGACTGTTAATAGGAAAGCCCAGGATAATTTTGGCCCTGAATCAGCAATATTCTGACTCAACATTCATGAATTCTACTCAGTCAGTTTGGGGAAACTTTTATCTTACTCAGATCACGAAAGTCATTGTTGGAAAGGGTTACCCTGTAACCCTTAGGAGAGAGTATCATTTCAGATGTATATTGAGGTGTCAATCAAAAGACTTTAGATTTTTCTGTCATTAATCTACTTCATTCACTCATTCATTGATTAATTTACTCCAGAAATCTTACTGAAGACTTGGGTATTAGGCACTGAATGTGGGCCTTAGGAACATTGAAGGCATGTCTTTGTATCCACTGTCTAATCCATCAGGGGTCACCTATAGGCCCGTCTCCTAGAAGTCTTTTCTGTACTGATGGGGTCATATGAAATCATGGGGCCAGATATGGCTCATGCCTGTGCTCCAGGAAGCTGAGGTTGATTCGGAAGTTTGCCATGACTTAGAGGCCAGAATGAGTTACCAGTGAGTTCGTCGAAAGAGAAAAAGAAAAACAAGAAAAAAAAAAAAAAAGTGGCAAAATGCTATAAAGCACTGCCCAACTCAAGAATGCTGACAGTTGTCCAAATTATTTGTCATTTTTCTTTTTGTTTTATTTTGTTGTGTTATTCTGATAGTTTACATTTAACTTTAACTGTATTCCCCACTCTACCCTGCCAAAGAACACACAGTGGCAACGTGAAATTTTCCAACCTTTGGCTTTGTTGTTGTTGTTCTTAATGATTTTTTTTAAAGCTCATTACAGTAAGGTCATTGAGTTTGTTATAATTTTTCTGGGGTTTACTAGATTTTTATCTGGCATTGCATTATTTCCTCCCAGATTTTTGTTCCCAGTTTTGTTTTGTTTTTTCACAAATTTATACATTTCCAGGTCACAAATGATCTATTCTCCTGTCAACAGGCATTCCAAATGTCCTGGGAACAGAGCTGTAGACTTTGGCTGATGCCTAGGCATTGTTTGTGTTGTGTCTTTCAGAGACCGCAACTTAGTTTGAAGCTGGGGTTTTTAGAACACAGAAAAGGTTTTGGGTTGAGGAATGCTCACTTGGTAAAGTTCTTTGTCATATAAAAGGACTTAAGCTTGAACATGGGAACAAATATAAAAAAAGGAAAAACTAGGCACAGTGGTATATCCCTATAATCTTATTACTGTGAAGCTGAGGCAGGCAGACCCTTAGGGCTCCCTGGTCAGCCAGCCTAGTTCCCAGCCAAGTGAGAGACCTTCTCAAATAACAAGATGGATGGATCCTAAAGAACAACACCTAAGCTTGACCTCTGACCTGTGTGTGCATAGACACACACACACAAAGAAAAGGTTTTAGTATAGGTAAGCACAGTCATTAAGAAAGGGGAGAGATATATAATAGACAGTCAGCAATATGTACTCCAGAGTGCATGTAGGCTTATCCAGAGGAAGTTGTATATAAGTGACCTTGAACTCTGAAATCTGCCTGCCTTTGTTTCTTTCTGACAAGCTGCTCATTGGTGCAGCTGCCTTTGTTTTTTTAGGTCCATGAAGCCCTTCATACAATTCACATTGCATTCTTATATTTTGTACAGTTGGGAAGTTATATGTTCGTGAACTCATGTTTTCAGAGTTCTTTCCCACAGTCTTAAGGGCTGTCCTAAAGGTCATAGTGCTTACCATGTCTTAGGAACATGAGACACTCCCTTACCTCCTGGACTCCTGCTGTTTCTAACTATCATGGAGTCATTAACCTTGGCAGGGAGAATATTGCCTGAAGGGGAAACATGAAGTGAAATATATACATTATTATACAAACAAGCTTTATGCCTAGCAACCATCAAAACTCAAAAAGGCCCGCATCCTGCTAGCTCTGTTCTATGTTGTCCTTTCCACGAGGCTATGCAGGACTTGGCAAATCATCTTGGTATTTTTGGTATACTTATTTTTGAGGTGAGAATTTTGTTATCTTATGTGAACATGTTTTTGTTTTAATCCCATGTGTGGCATATACAGCTGCCTCTGATTGTCCACAGCAGCAGACTATTTGTCTCATGTGCGCTCTGGTTAGGCTACAATTCTGCCAGCTGCAGATAGTGTAATTCTAAGGACTCTGGAGAGAATATAAATGGCACAGCCCTGAGAGGGAACTTTGAAAAAGTGGGGTGAGGTGTGGCTGTTTCTCCTGCTGGTTCCTGTTCCTGCTGCTGTTGATGGTCTAGAGAGAAAAAAAAAAATGACAAGAAGAAATTGGACATATCCTAACTAGACAAAGATTGGACTTTCTCCCAAGGAACTCGATGCTCCTATCGAGCAGGAGGTAGTTTAAAGAGACCTACACCCCATTTCCCCACTAACCTTTCTCTCCTACCTGGCGTTGGGGTGTAGAAGGAATAAGGGTTAGAAGGGAGGGAAGTAGATATTAGAAAGCAAATAAAATAGATAAAAGATACACCACCATATTTCAGATCTTAAATGCTTATTTTATGTGTTTAAATGTTCTGCCTGTATGCATGTCTGCATCACATGCATTCCTGATGCCCAGAGAAATCAAAGAAGGCATTGGATCTCCCTGGAATTGGAGTTAGGGATGGTTCTGAGTCACCCTGTGGATGCTGGGAAATGAACTTGGGTCCTCTGTAAGAGCAGCTAGTCCTCTAAAAATCTGAGTCATCTCTCCGCGCCTCCCCCCCCCCCCCGGTTGTTTTTTGTTTGTTTGGTTGGTTTTTTTATATAAACAGGTTCTTAATGTGGTCCAGGCTGGCCTCAAAACTGATAGGAGGCTGAAGATGACTTTGAACTCCTGACCCTCCCGCTTCTTTCCTTGGGCCACATACTGGGATTACAGTCAGGCCACCAACACATCTGCCTAAATTCAAATCTTAATCAGCTAAAATTTAAAATTATGTAGAAATAACTAACCAGTATAACCTTCAAAACTTAAAATGTAGGGTTAGATTGCTCAGCAGGTAAAAAGCCTTGATACCCATTTGATTTCAGATCCAGGAACAAGGGACTGAGGTGCATTTTTACATATCAAAGCAGACAAGGCCTTCAGGTTCTCCCAGCATCCCTCAGTCCCTACCAGACAGATCCCTCACCCTCACCCAAACCTGAACTTTACAGCCTACAGGCATGACTGCTCTTCCCCCAGAGTAAATCCAGACCTTTTGGTCTCTTCTCTTTTCTCTTCTCTTCTCTTCTCTTCTCTTCTCTTCTCTTCTCTTCTCTTCTCTCTCTCTCTCTCTCTCTCTCTTTCTTTTCCTTCCTTCCTTCCTTCCCTCCCTCCCTTTCTCTCTCTCTCCCTCTCTCCTGTTCTTCTCTTCCCTGGTTTCCTTCTCTCTATGCACTTGCTTTCTCTCTTTCTCTTTCCCCTCTCCTCTGTGTCCCTTGCTTTGGTGACTACCTTGGCCTCTTCTTCCCTTGGGGCCAGTGAACTCAACCACCGGAGAGCAGCTTCCCAATAAACTTACTTTTATATATTTTTTAATCAGTTTTTAATTGACTCGCTTCTCCGGTGTAGAGAAATAACTTATTACTACCAACCCTGGCAATTGAATTTAATCCCCTATAAAACCCACATAGTAGAAGGAGAGAACCAGACTATCCACATACACCTGTATTGTGACATATGTGCACCCATACATACACATAATATACAGATATTTAAAAAATAAGTACTTAAAAATTCCATGTGAAATCATCCCACAAGGCTAGATAACAGTATCTAGTTCCTGCCCTATCAGACGCCAAAGAGTTTTTACAGCCTGTTAGGAAAGCAATAAAGTGATTAACATGTGTACAGTTGTTGTACGTGCATCCCACAGCTACACTCTCGGGATAAGTTGGAGATTTAGTTTTGATTACAGAGAAGTGGCTTATCCTGAACACATCTTAGTTGAGACGTCATTTGTCAGGGCGGCCTCTAAGTCTAGAGGTATTGGAGATTCGTGCCGGGATGACGTAAGCCACACCACCTCCCAGCGCTTCTGTTCACACATGCTTTCTGTAGTCAGAAAGTGGAAGCGCAGGCTGCTGCTTGCCGGGAACATCTGTCAAAACACCCAGCAAAATAACGACAAGCTCGCTCAAGCCCTTACAGTCTCCTCTCCTTCCTCCCAGAACTTGACAACTTTCCCCCCCGCCCCCCCCGTGCTTTTCATACCGTGTGACTCTCTCTTTGCTTCGTGAGACTTTATTTCATGTTCATTGTTCTTTGCTCCCTTGGGGTTAAATATTAAGCCCATTTTTAGAAGTGTGCTATGCTTGGGTCCACAAAGATTCCTAACAAGGGCTTAATGAAGGTGGAGAGTGGCACCTTGTGGTCCCAGTCTGACTGGGCAAAGCACCTAATGGTCGTCCTGGGCTCTGCCTGATTTGCTGTAACTTTTATATTGACCTTGTTTAGGTAGGGGTGGCTGAAACAGAACAAGACGAGGTTATATAAAATCTGTGTTTCTGCGGTGGTACAAGCTAAGGAAGCAGACACGGAGTCCTTAAATTCAACCCTGCTAGTCCATGAACTGTGTGGCACAGGAACATCGGGCGAGTTAAATATTAAGCAGGAAGAGTCCCATATCCGATATGTAACAGCAGAGAGCGACGAAAACAAACACAGCTGGCTCTGAGGAACATAGGAGGCTGAGGATGCCTGTCAGTGCGTTGAGGAACACAAGGAACCCTTGTCTTTGCAGGTCCCCCCCCCCCCCACCAGTATGAGATGCATCCTCTGTGAAAACTCTAGCGCTTTCCATGCTTGACATGGCAGAAGGTTCGAGAACGCAGGGGCCCATCCTACTTCATTAAGGTTTGTTTGGTCTCTTATCACAAGTACAGAATAGTTCATTCCTTTTTTCCTATTCACACAATGGCTTCTTTGCCTGTTTTCTGTTAGGCACCCTCTCCTGGCTGAGTCCACAAGAGGAGGAAACAGCAAACTTTATATAACATTTTAAAAAATTCCTCAGACACCTTATACATTTGTTGGGTCAGGTAGTCATTTTGAGGACAGAGAACCATTCTTAGAAATAGCCAAGGTTTAGTTTCTGACCCCCTATTCCCACCCCAGGATAAGGGACAGAGGTGCATATTTTACATATCAAAGCAGACCTGGCCTCGGGTCCTCCCAGCATCCCTCAGTTCCTACCTAGCCAACCCTGCCCCCAACCCTGAACTTTTCATCTCAGGTGCTGGGCTGCCCTTCCCAGAGGTTTTTCCCTATATAATCCAGACATATTGAGCCCTCTCTCCCTCCCCCTCCCCCTCCCCCTCCCCCTCTCCTCTCAGCAAGTGCATGCCCTTTCTCCCCCCCTCCCGCCCTCCCCCCATTTCCTATGGTGGCTTCCCTTGCCTTGGTTTTTGGGGCCTAGAGCCGCTTTTCAATAAACCTGCCTATGTATAATCTAATCTGGCTTGAATCGGCTCATTTCGCCACTGGAGAAATAACCTATCAGTCAATAGAAACCAAGCCTAGTGATATCCACCCAGAACTGGGGAAGCTGAGGTAAGAGGATCAGGAACTTGAGGGCAGCCTGAGATATGTAGCCAGACTCTGTCAATAAAAAGAAAGAGAAGAACGGAGCAGTAATAGGTACTGTTGGAGCAGCGGATATAGTTGAGCAGTAGAAAACTTGTTCACCTTGCACAAGGCCTCAAGCGCCACACGTGCACATGAAATAATATGTAATATATTTATTGCACTCTAACTATATGCCAACTGCTTTGCTAAATGTTTCCTATGGAAGTTTTATAATAATTCCATGATAGTTACTCATAAAACGCCCAGTTTATCGGCAAGGGCTGAGAACACAAGGTCATGGCATGCACTTAATGGGGAAGAAAAATCTAGAATAAGACGCGTTTTAAATGTTTACACTTACGTGTTAGAGACAGGGTCTGTCTATCCTGCACTGTTATAAACTCTAATCCCTCCTGCCTCAGCCTGCTGACTGCTGAGACTATAGGGATGCGTCACTACCTACCTACCTACTTAGCAAGTTTCCCCGATTTAGCGCTACTGTTTGTGCTCCCCATCCTCCTTCCTCTCAGGTCCTCCTGCTGATTGAACATGGGGCTTCACCCATGCTAGACAAACTGCTCTCTTACTTACTTAGCTCCAGCCCAACACTCCCACATTCTGCTTCTTTGCAGTTGGGGGCCATGCCCCCCATGCCTCCCTCCTGTGAGGTGAGTTGCTAGGGCTCATTCTTCTAACCATGTGAATCCTCTTATGGTTGTGTTCTATGCTTTGCAACCTGAGATTCCGGGCCTGGAGAGATGGCTCAGCAGGTAAGAGCACTGACTGCCCTTCCTGAGGACCTCAGTTCAAATCCCAACAATCACATGGTGGCTCACAACTATCTGTAATAAGATCAGATGCCCTCTTCTGGTGTGTCTGATGACAGCTACAGTGCACTTATAAAACAAATAAATCTTAAAAAAGAAAAAAAAAGCCTGGCAGTGGTGCACTATAAACTGGGCTCTGGTGTGGGTGGGTATATGTGTGTACGTGTGTTACGTGTGTGGTGTGTGCACTTGTGTGGAAAAATCCCTCGTGTGGTTTTGAGACAGGCACTCACACTGTTAGCTGATGCTGACCTTGAACTCACAGCACTTCAGCCTTGTTCTCCTGAATGCTGGGATTATAGACTTGAGCCACCAAGCCCCCACTGTGTTTTGATTTTTAAAGATATGTTACCCAGGTCTTCCACATTCAAACAGCATATGAAAGTCAAGGTGTATATGGTCAGAGAAAAGATCTGTAATGTCCCAATTATCCATTTGCCTGGCAGTTGTGCCATGCCACTGATGTGTTGTTCTGGGACAGGACACAAGCAAGGGTGGCTTCTTGCTCAGCAGTCCAACTCCTCCATGACTTCCATGACAATTGTCCTTGGCCCTGTCAGAATCAGGTTGCTCACGGTGCGGTAGTCTACATTCAGCACGTTGAGGCCATTGACAGAGACAACAAACTGACAGACCTGAAGAAATGATAGAAAGAAAGGATGTCAGTTTGGGTTGAGGCTACAGCTCAGTTGATAAACTGCCCATCCTGCATGCCCATAATCCCAGCACCGAGGGGAGGGGGCGGAGGGTTCAGAAGTGGTTATTCTAGGCTACATAAAGAGTTCATAGGCAACCTGAGATAAATGAGATCCTGTCTCAGACCCAGGTGCACAAAGAGACACAGACAGGCAGGCAGGCAGGCAGGGCGCACACACACACACACACACACACACACACACACACACACACACACA
>JADRCH010000007.1:5465362-5592098 GCA_019843965.1 Rhynchomys soricoides | reverse complement strand
CACACACACACACACACACACACACACACACACACACACACACACAGAAAGACTAACAGAGAGATAGAAACAGAGCTAGAGAACCTAAAAGAAGGGGGATGCTCAGGTTTTAAAGGGCCTGCCATTCGAGCATGAGCACCAGAGTTGGATGCCTGGGACAGGAACTCATGTGTGTTGGTTTGGATAAGAATGGCCCCATAGCCAGGCAGTGGTGTCGCACGCCTTTAATCCCAGCACTAGGGAGGCAGAGACAAGCAGATTTCTGAGGTGGAGGCCAGCCTGGTGTACAGAGTGAGTTCCAGGACAGCCAGGGCTACACAGAGAAACCCTGTCTCGGGAAACCGAACCGAAACAAACAAGGAACCCAAACCCTGAGATCCCACCTGTTTCCCTTTTCTCCCTTCTACTTCCTGCTTATTTTGATCATTGTTAGGATTTTCTTTGCCTCAAAACTAGAATTATAGGAATGTTGGCCAGTTTGCTTTGTAGTTACTGTTCCGGGAGCAGCTAACTCTTTTACTTGTCATGGATACATTTCATCAAATCCTACAGAAACACTGACAATCTCATTACCTGGATGCTACAGCTATGTTGACTATGAAGTGCTTATCATTATGGGTGGTGATAAATTACTCATTCGACAGTGAAAAGAGACAATTCAAGCCAGATTAGTTGATGTTAAATGCAGGTTTACTAGGAAGCTGCTTTAAGGCAGGAGAGTTCACTGGCCCCAAAGGAAAGAGGCCAGGGAAGTTGCCATGGGTAGGGAGGGAGAGAGAGAAGAGGGGGAAGAGAGAGAAAGAGTGAAGATAGAGAGAGAGAAAAGGAGAGAGGAGGGAAGGAGAGAGAAAAAGAGAGAGAGAGAGAGCTCGAAAGGTGTCTGGATTTTATTGGAAAGGGCCTTTAGGGGAAGGGCAGCACAGCCCCTCTGCTGGAAAGTTCAGGGTTGGGGGCAGGGTAAACCAGGTAGGGACTGAGGGATACTAGGAGAACCAGGAGGCCAGGTGTGCTTTGATATGTAAATATGCATCTCAGTTCCTCCTCCTGGGTCTGAAACCAAGCCGGTGGGAAACCAAAAATAGGCAAGCTTGAATTAAGAGTCACAGCCTGTTTGTTCAGCCACCTTCCCCGATTAGCCAACTGAAGGAGTCTAGTTGACAGTAGAAAGCAGAAAAGAAAAGATGTCTTCAATGTGGCCACCAGAGAAAGACAAAGAGATCCAGTGCACCTCCCAACTCTTCCAGGTCCTGAATGAGGTGAGATTAGAATTAGACTGAGGGCCAAAGTTACACACATCTAAGCAGTCACAATCAAGGCATGGCCCCGCCCACCTAGCATTGTCTGGGCTTCTGTGTCAGCCTGTAAGGTGCTCCGACAAGCTGTTAGAATTGTGGGAAATCTTTGGGGGAGACAAATTCACCTGTCTGCCCCCCGCCACCCCCAGCTGTTTCCTTCTCCCAGCATGGGATTCTTAGGATGGTTTTCATTTCTTGGGGGGTCTGTTGTTTGAAAAGTCTAATTGACTCATTGAGAGACCTAAGTGTCTCTTTAGAACATATTTATTTTTTGCCTGCCTCCTTACAGTGCTTCAGTTTAGGAAATGAATCAACTAAGTCGTTAAACCTCATCTCACAGTGGCCACATGATAGAAGTTTGTTCAATAAAAGTATGTATGTGTGTATATAAAAAAGGTTCTCCAAGTTTGTAGCCGTTCTTAGCCTTGGAGGTTTCGCTGATGCTGTTTCTAGCTGCCCTCTGTGAGACTCGCCTTTTAGTCATTCCTGGAGGCAGCCTTGTGTGTCTCTAATTTCCCCAGAGCCTCCTGAAGGCACCAGCAAGGTCAGGCTGACCTCTGGTGGTGCAACATGGACCTTGGTGGTTAGAGAGAAAAATCAAGTGAGTTCATAACAAAAATACAGAGGTAAAGGGCAGAGTGATTTGTTGAAACCAGTCACTTGGTCCTCGAACCAGAATAGAATGAGAGACAAATCCTTAGGCTGTTAGAGCTTTTTCATAGAAAGCAGCAGCAGCAGCAGCAGCTACACTTGCTGAGGGTTTATGCACATCTGTGTTGTATTGCCATGTGTGTGTGGTCCAAAGAAACCTAAAACCTCTCTCAGTGCTCTTTCAACTCAACCTTACCTCTGTCTTCATCTCTACCTGCTTTGTGACCCCCACCAGGTACAACTGTTCTGGTAAAAGCAAATACCTGTGGTAAAAGATGACAGAGAGGCTGGCAATGGCAAGGAAGGACTAAAATGACTTGCAGCTAGGCAGAAGGTCACCAAACTGGTCGGATAAGAGAAAGAACAGGGCCGACTAACGTGAGGCTATAACTCTAATTGTTGTGACCCTGAACAGTAGGCCTCGCTCCTGTTGTGGGGTTGCAAAGCTAAGGGCCAGGCTTCCCTACAGAGTTTTTTACTTGGGGCTGAAAGAATCTAGATTTATCAGGAGAACACTCACCTCATAAATATTCATGAAAATTACTTAAAAATCTATCATGCAAAGCACACTAGGTTGTTCCCTACCTAGGGATGGCACACTCCAACTCAGCTTTGGAGTGTTCTGCTTATCTTCGTTTATTGTTTTGTTTAGAGGCAGGGCTTCTGTACATAGCCTTGGCTGTCCTGAACTCCCTACATCAGCCAGGCTGGCCTCTAACTCACAGAGATCCACCTGCCTATGCCTTCAGAGTGCTGGGATTAAAGGCATGTGCCACCACCTTGCCTTGCACTGCTTTTCTTTACTAGTTAAACGTCTGCTTTGTTAAATAAACTTCTGGTTAAATGGTCTGTCTTTTAACTGAATTCATCCCTTCAAGACAAAAGCTGAGGGACACCCACTATTGTGTTTCATAAAAAGATAGAAGAGAAGGAATATGTTTGGTACATGTGCTGTCAGGTGTGGCGGAGGGGGGTGCCTCTGCAGGCCCATGCTGAGGCATCCCTCCTCCCTGAGGGACCAGCCAAGCAATGGTATAGTATAGAATAGAGTTTATTCAGGGCATGGGGAGGGGAGTTGCGAGGGTAGTAGAGAGAGAGAAAGGCAGAAAGAGAGAGCAGAGGAATGGAGATCTGCCATAAGCATGTGGAGAGGGGGGGGAGGGGAATGGGAAGAGAGGGGGAACAGGAGCAGGAGGACAAGAGAGAGGGAGCAAGAGAGAGGAGGGGCAAGCAGCCCTTTTTATAGTGAGTCAGGCATACCTGGCTCTTGCCAGGTAACTGTGGGGCAGAGCTTAGACAAAATGCCAATGTCTGGGGAGAAAACCAGGCACTCTTCATTTAGGCTGGCTGTGAGAGTTGCCACTGTCCTTTAATTCCTGACAAATTCTTGATTCTTGGATTGGCCTTACTTTTTTGTACATAAAATCGAAGTCACAAAGAAGAATGCCTTGGTTTTTATCTAGATAAAGTGTGTTGATGCACTCCTGAACATTTATTTTATTATTCCTGCTGTTATGGTCTATGGCAAAGTTGTATCAAGAAAAAAAGTTGCAGCTGTGGTAGCCCATGCCTTTAATGACAGCACTGAGAAGGTAGAGGCAGATGGATCACTGTGAATTCAAGGCCAGCCTGGTCTATATAGCAAGTTCTAGGACAGCCAGGACTACATAAACACTGCCCCACCCCCACCCTCCAAAATTCAAAAAAGAAAGAGGCTATAAAAGAAGTATTTGATTATTAGAAACCCTCATGCACGCTAATGTTCTCAACTCAATACAATGCATGCAGTTGTTAGAGAATTCCCTGACGCCAGTTGTGACTTTATGACAGGGTCACGGAATGTACATGTTGTCAGTCAGTTTCAACCATGTGCTCAAGTGTTCTTCTCACTCTTTGGAAATATCTCTGTGCACATCCACTCCACCATGAGTGACTCGGGATGACGTAAACTTCTTAAAATGAAAGCAAGTAAGTCCAGAAACAAAGCACACATTGGTTTGTCCAGCAAGCTTTCTGGGGTCAGACAATGGGAGGATTCTATAAGATCTGAGGCCACAGAGTGCATGAACGGAGACTGCCCCTCACGGGCCTGCCTGCCGGAGTCTTATCTTGCTGCTAACCCTAACACCCCAGAGGGAATTTTACTGCAAGATGAAAACAGGCTCATAGCTTCTCCTTCAGTAAGTGTCTTTTTGGTGGGACATTTCTTCCCTTCTTTCTCTGAAAAGGTTCTATGTATTACTGCACCAGCTCCCTTGTACAGACTAGATGAAAAGCAGAACTAAATTCCAAGTTAGCACGGCTTTGTGGGCAGACAGTGTCAATATTCCCAGCTCAGTATGGTGAGCTACTCGCTCCCTGACCCCGAATCAACACAATCACGCCGTGGTGTATGATGGTGTATGAATCTTACACGAGTTCTCCCAACGTGCCATCCACTGGAGTCCTACCTGTTCACATTACCACTTTACACCCAAATCCACTCGGGAGTCGGGACTATGGTGATGTTGTTGGCCAGGTGTCACTGGATTCTTATAGGAAGACATATCCAAAAGCTGGATCAAGAGTCCATATCACAATGGTGGAGAGAACTGGGTGGGAGCATTTCTCCACATGAGTGTGTCTACTCCAGATTAAGTTCAAGTCAATTATGTGTTTTTCTTTTGAAAACAAATTTATGCAGACCGGAATCAGAATGCAAGACTAATTCCTTTTCTTCCTCCCTGCCTCTTGTTGTCCTTGACCACCAACTGACTATGTCCTTTTCTTAGCCTTTCCTTCCTCGTTTGCAGTCAGAACCTGTTATGGTTCCTTATCAGCTTCTGGCAGCCTTTTCAGCATCTGTCCTCTGGGTGGCTGGGAGTAACAGGACAAGCATAAATATGAGCCAGGAGTGCAGATGTGTAACGGAAGCTTCACTGCAGAAGCCCTGTGCAGAGGCTGCAGGAGAGCTGGTAGGACAGTGGACAGGAAATAGGGCAAAGGGCAGCACCTAGACAGTGGAAGGCTGTACAGAGGCAGGCCCACGTGCTGGGGATCAACCTGAACTGTAGCCAAACTGTGCAGTCTAGACCAGTGGAAAATGCTTTTCAGGGGAAGGAAGGGTAGAAAAGAACATGGCAGCACCTACATTAGATCAATGATACCAAGTTGTTAAATCAGAGATTTTAGGCATGCCTATCTTTATGCTTTCCAATAGCCTGTTAGATGGTTGTTCCGTCTTCTCAATGAAGACTCTGGCAAACTCAACTTGATATGCTGGTATGGTATGATGGTATGTTCTTTTTTTAAATCTATTTTCTGTATGGATTGTAATCTAAAATGCTTCCAGAAGCTCTTGCATTAAAGGATGGGTTGCCATTTGCTAGAGCTTTATGGAAGTAATTAGACCGAAAAGGCTCTGATGCCATCAGCCAATATTCTAATAGAGACATAATAACAACATTATTGGTTGGTGGGAGACAGGAGGTGGAGCCTGGTTACAGGAAGCTGACCATTTTGTGTCTTTGAAGGACATATCTTGTCCTACTCTCTTTGTTATGAAATATAAAGCAACGGAAGTAAGAAAGTACCTGGCAGGCCCACGCCAAAGTGTCCCCCTGAGAAGTCACGCCATGGAACAGGTGTACTGTGGGAAGGGAGGGGAGCAGGGACCTGGAAAGGGGGTAGAGGCAGAGAAAGAGGGCACAGAGAAGGACAGAAAGAGAGAAAGAGAGTGGAAGAGGAGGAGAGGCTAGGACCCTCTTTATAAGCTGCCACCTGCCACTGCACATGGCTCTCACCTGGTAGGTGGCTTAGGTGCCTTGGAGGAGCATAGCAGAATCATATGTTAACCAACACTCTTCCTGTCTGTGATTTGTTATTATCATCTTATTTTGAGACAGGTTTTCTCATAGTGTAAGGTGGCCTCAAATTTGTGCTGCAGTAGCCAGTCTTGAACTCCTGGTCCTCCTGCCTCTAAGGTCACAGGTACAAACTACCACCCCTAGATGTTTTCCTTTGAGACAGGGTCTTGATAGAGTGGAGGCTGACCTTGAACTTACTATGTAGTCCAAGCCAGCTCAAACTCATCGTGATCCTCCTGCTTCAGTTTCCCAAGTGCTGGGGTTACAGGCATGAGCCACCGTGTCTGGCTGTCTCTCTCCGTCCTGGCTACAGTTAGGTGTTCTACCTTACCCCAGGCCCAGTGTCTGTGGAATGTGCCAGCCATGAGTTATAAACTATGAGTTATTGGTACCGGCCACTTTCACATTCGCCTCGTATAATCCTTACAAAATGTCACTGAACTGTTACAAAATTAAATCAGATGAGATAATCCACTTAAAATACTTACAGTATACTTGGCATATACAGTATCATTTTACTTGTTAATATAATTTATAAACTGGATAGAGTGGTACATGTTTGTAATCCTGGCACTTAGGAGGTAGATGCAGGCAGACGGTTAGGTTAAGGGCCAACTTGGCTACTTGGTGGAACTCTATGTTAAAAAGAAAAAACATGAACAGATGATAGCATTATGAAATTTTATTCTCAGTGTATACTAACTGTGATGAAACTGTGGCTCACTGGCTAGATGTCTGCTTACCAATCCTGATTCCTCTTTCTGCCCACATAGGAAGCACCCATGTCTCTCCTTTTGGCGCATAGAGGTAGGCAAATGAGATTCATTTCTGGCAAATGGTGTGTGAGCAGAAATTGTTTATACAAAGCTATCTATGAAAATATCCTATGAGGGCTGAGGGGATGGCTCAGATGGTCATGTTCTTGCCACACAAGCATGAGGACCTGAGTTTGATTCCCATGGAAAAAGCCGAGTAAGCTGTACTGGCTGAGTTTGTGTCAACTAGACACAAGCTGAAGTTATCACAGAGAAGGGAGTTTCAGTTGAGAAAATGCCTCCATGGGATCCAGCGGTAAGACATTTTCTCAGTTAGTGATCAAGGGGGGAGGGCCCCTTGTGAGTAATACCATCTGTGGTCTGGTAGTCTTGGGCTCTATAAGAAAGCAAGCTGAGCAAGCCAGGAGAAGCAAGCCAGTAAGAAGCATCCTTCCATGGCCTCTGCATCAGCTCCTGCTTCCTGACCTGCTTGAGTTTCAGTCCTGACTTCCTTTGGTGATGAACAGTAACATGGAAGTGTAAGCTAAATAAACCCTTTCCTTCCCAACTTGCTTCTTGGTCATGATGTTTGTGCAGGAATAGAAACCCTGACTAAGACAAATTGGTACCAGTGAAGTGGGGTATTCCTGTGACAGCCTGACCATGTTTTGGGGAGGACTGTGGAAGGACTTTGGAACTTTGAGCTAGAAGAGCCATTGGGATATTAAGAGCTCTGTGGGGTGTTCTGTAGGAGCTTGGAAGATAATGTTGAGAACAGTGCAGAAGATGGAGACCTGGCTTATGAAATTTCAGAGGGAAGATTAAAGACTCTTATCAGGGCCATTGCTATTTTGATTGTGAAGATTCTGTGGTTTTGGTTAGCTGGGGCTGAAGGATCAGCTGTGATTACCAAGATACCAGAACTACTAATGCAAAACCATTGCTTTACTGGGACTATTGATGCTGGTTAGCTGAAGCTGGGAAATTGGCGGTGATTGGGAAGAGACCAGCATCATTGAGGTGAAATCTTCTGAGAAGTGTTTTCTGAGAGCACAGAGGCTGTTTTCCAGAGATAGCCAGGGTTGTACCTTGTGCTGTGGCTGGACCTGGTAATATGTAAGATTCACCCAGGTGGTACTGGTTTTGAAGGCATGAAGGAGTCATGAAGAGCAGCTGAGGCCTGGGCACTTAGAGAGGCCTTGGAAGGCCATTGGTGAAAGTGCAGCTTCAGTTGCAATTGATGGTCCAGGATCGGAAGGGGTCATGCAAAGGAGGTGAGGCTTGGCACCATGAACAGAGCCTATGAGAGGCTGTTGGTAAAGCCTAGTTGCAACAGAAGACAGCAGTTGTTTTGGAGATACCAGTACCATGAGATGACTACCAAGAACAGCAGCAGCAGTGGAGTACAGGCATCTGGAGCCTAGAAGACAAGGTGTGTGCTATAAAGGGCAACGCTGGAGAAGTGACTCAAGCCCTTGGAGTAATCCAGAACACTGTGAGTGGATCCCAGACATTGTATGGTTGGAGTTTGGTTTTGCTTTTGATTGTCACTGTGCCCTGATATATTTTCCCTCCTGAAGAACAAAGGTATTTTAGTGGAGTCCACAATTAAGAGACTTTTGATGGTAAAAAGACTATGAATTCTAAGAGATTGGATATCTTTAAAGAGATTGAAATTTTAATAAGAATTTGCAAAGACTGTGGGACTTTTAAAGTTATTTAGATCTTGGGGATGAATAAGAAAGTAAGGGTTGAGGCTTAATAGTGATGTATTTGTGTGTCAAGTTGACAAGGGGTCAATTGTACTGGCTGGTTTTGTGTCAACTTGGTACAAGCTGGAGTTACCACAGAGAAGGGAGTTTCAGTTGAGAAAATGCCTCCATGGGATCTAGTGGTAAGACATTTTCTCAGTTAGTGATCAAGGGGGGAGGGCCCCTTGTGAGTGGTACCATCTGTGGGCTGGTAGTCTTGGGCTCTATAAGAAAGCAAGTTGAGCAAGCCAGGAGAAGCAAGCCTGTAAGAAACATCCCTCCATGGCCTCTGCATCAGCTCCTGCTTCTTGACCTGCTTGAGTTTCAGTCCTGACTTCCTTTGGTGATGAACAGCAGCATGGAAGTGTAAGCTAAATAAACCCTTTCCTCCCCAACTTGCTTCTTGGTCATGATGTTTGTCCAGGACTAGAAACCCCGACTAAGACAGTAAGCAAACAATGGCTCATGTTGGTGAAGATTTGGTGCAAGGGAACACGCCTCCATTGCTGGGGAGAGTTCAAACTTGTACAATCACTTTGGAAATCAATTTAGCCATTTCTCAGAAAACTGAAAATAGTTCTACCACAAGACCCTGCTATTCCACTCCTGGGCACATACCCAGAAGATGCTCCAACATCTCCCAAAGACACATGCTCCACTATGTTCATAGCAGCCTTACTCATAATAGCCAGAAACTGGAAACAATCTAGATGTCCTTCAACGAAAGAATGGATAAAGAAAATGTGATACATTTACAACATGGAATACTACCTAGCTATTAAAAAGAATTATATCATGAAATTTGCAGACAAATGGGTGGATCTAGAGAAGATCATCTTGAATGACATAAATCAGACACAGAAAGTGAAACATGGTATGTATTCACTTATACGTGGTATTAGCCAGAAAGTACAGAATACCCATGTTACAATCCACAGACCCAAAGAAGCTAAGTAACAAGAAGGGACCAAGGGAGGATGCTTGAATCTCACTGAGAAGGGGCAACAAAGTAGATGGGGGGGGGCAGCATAGATGGAGGAATGAAACTATGTGGATGAAATGAAACTAAGGAATGGGGAAGAGAACAGGAGAGATCAAGTGTGGAGGGGGCAGAGGGAGAGAGAACTGGATCAATGTGTGTAAGAGGGTAAGGGTAAATCTCTATGATCATCTGAGCCAGAAATGCAGGACAATGGAAACTCACAGCAATCTATGAGAGTGACCCAGGCTGAGACTCCTAGCAATAGGGGCCATGGAACCTAAAATGGCCACTTCCTGCAACCAGGCAAGACTTCCAAGGGAGGGATAGGGACACAAACCCAGTCACAAAACCTTTTACCCACAATTTTTCCTGCCTATAGGATGTGCAGAGATAAAGATGGAACAGAACTTGAGGGAATGGTAACCAATGACTGGCCCAACTTGAGACCTATCCCATGGGCAAGCAGCAATCCCTGACACTATTGATATTCTGCTATACTTGCAGACAGAAGCCTAGCATAACTGTCATTTGAGAGGCTTAACCCAACAGCTGATGGAAACAGATGCAGAGACCCACAGCTAAACATTAGATGGAGCTCAGGGAATCCCGTGGAAGAAGGGGAAGAAAGATGGAATGAGCCAGAGAGGCCAGAGACAACACAAGAGAACCTACAGAATCAAGTAACCTGGGCCATAGAGCTCACAGAGACTGAACACCAACCAGAGAGCATGCATGGGATTAACCTAGTCCCGTCACACATATATAATTGATGTACAGCTTGGTCCTCATGTGAGACCTCTATCAGCAGGAGCAGGGGCTGTCTCTGACTCTGTTGCCTGCCTTTGAACCCCTTTCTGATAACAGAGCTGCCTTGTCTAGCCACAATAGGAGAAGATGCACCCAGTCCTACTGCAACTTGATATGTCAAGGGGGGTTGATATCCATGGGAGGTCTCCACTTCTCTGAGAAGAAAGGGAGGGAGAGATGAGGGGAAGTGAGTGAGAGGAAGAGTCTGGGTGGAGAGGAGGGAGGGAAGCTTCCATTGGGATGTAAATTAATTAATAATGAAAAACCTCAGCATATCTTTTTTCTATTTATTTGTTTGTTTGTTTATTTATTTATTTAATGTGAGTACACTGTCACTGTTTTCAGACACACCAGAAGAGAGAATCAGATCCCATTTCAGATGATTGTGAGCTACCATGTAGTTGCTGGGAATTGAACTCGGGACTTCTGGAAGATCAGTCAGTGTTCTTAACCGCTGAGCTATCTCTCCAGCCCCTCAGCATATCTTCTTAAATTGTAAGAACTTTTGCTTTGTCATTTTCTAAAAATAAAAATTTAACAACAACAAAAAGGAAAACAAAGAAGTTTTAATGAATCTTTCAGAGAGCAACATTCTTCTGTCTCTACTCCTAAGACTCTCCATTTTTGCTTTATGTGATAAATAAATACCTATCTACTTAAAAAATAAAAAATAAAAAAGCTGAGTCTGGTGGCAGATGCTTGCAATCCCGGTGCTAGGGAGATAGAGACAGAAAGGTCCTAGGGCTCACTGGCCAGCCAGATTAGCCTAATTTGTGGGTCCAGGTTCCAGTGGGACATTCCGTCTTGAAATACTAGCTAGACAGTTCTTGAGGAGTGAAATCAGAGGTTGATCTTTGACCCACACACAAACATGCATACATATGCATCTGGGCACACATGAACCTGAACAAACACAAATCTGCACATTCATGAACACAGACACACACACCCAAATTATCCCATGAGTTCTCATTCTCCCTCTCTCTGCTTCTATGGGGTTGGGCAAGGGGAAGAATTCTGTGATGGAGGAGCCACGTAGTGGGTGGAGTTTGGATCCTTGCCTTACCAATACTTAGAAAATAATAGCACCCTACTTACACTAGGCTCTGCTAAGCAGAAGACAAACTCTTATGTATCAAGGCACTGAGAGTTGGAAATTTCTGTTATTGTAGCTTATATTGACCTATCCTGATAAATACAATGACATTAAATAGAAAAGCACGTGCGGGCGCGCGCACACACACAGAGTCGATTTACCAAATAAGGCAGTAAATTCTCTTTTGTTTATTGTTCAGTGCTGGAAATTAAATCTAGCACATTTTATTACTACAACCCCAGTGAAGCAGAAGAATCACTCAAGAAACAAATCAGCAGAGCTGTGTCGAAGTTTTGGAAAGCCAGAGAGCATCCTCCTGCTGAGATGTGAACCCAGGTTACCCAGTGAGCGTGGCAGAGCTGAGACATGGATCACGTGTGTCCTACGGCAGGAACTGTATTTTTCATCAGCTCTGAGAGAGACCGCAAAGGAGTCTTCTAAAAGGGTCACTGCTAAGGCACAAGGTCACAGGAGACAAAGCAGACTGAATTAAATATTAACTGAGGACTTTTTGGATGAAGGATGATGCAAGACCCCAGAGGAGCTGAAGGAGCAATGGTGAGCTGCATGGAACTATGAAAATAGATCATGCAGTCAGAAGCCAAAAGATGGGAACCAAGCAGATTATAGAGCCATGAGACTGACTTCATGGAAAGGCCCTCGAATGTGCCATCTATATTAGAAAATGACAGGAAAGTAGACAGAGGCTGTTTAGAGTAGGAGACTAGTGGAAGGGAGAGAGAGAGAACAAGAGTAGGCATGGGGTGAGTATGGTCAACATACATTGCATGCATACATGAAAATGTTATTATAGAATCCATTATTTTGGAGCTGGGTAGATGGCTTAGGCAGTACAAGTGCTTGCCATGTAAGTGTGAAGACCTGAGTTCAGATCTCTAGCGCCCAAGGCAGGGACAAAAAGATCTGGACACAGTGACCCTCACTGTATCCCCACTACCGTGTAAAACAGAAACAGACAGATCCTTGGTACTCACTGGCTAACAGCTAAGTAAATCAGGGGGCTCCGTGTTCGGGGGAGACAGACTGTCATGAAAAATAAGGTGAAGAGCAATTGAGGACAATTCCCAGTGGTAACCTTTGACCCCCACATGAGCACACACACACAGGTTGGCATCTGATATTTTGAACAATTAATATACATTAGTTTTGAGAGGAGGGGGAAGAAAAGGGAACCAAGCTGAGTAATGAGTCATGGGAGTATTTCAGAATCTGACTTTAATGTGACATTGGCTAGGAAAGGAACATTCATGGACAGAAGCCAGGCACGAAGTGAAAGCATCATAAAATTTCAGAATAATTCCTATGAGCACTAGCTCTACTCTCACGTGTTGCTATGATGCAATACAGAAACATGGTCTATAAAAACTAACTCCCTTATCACTTGGTGGTCAGACTTGTGACTCTAGGAAGATCAGCAACCTTACCTTCAGCCTTGAGCACTCAGCTCAGAGAGGTTAAAAAAAAGAGCTCATTTTGCCTTCAGTGGTAGACTCACAAACTAGTTGGTTATATAACTGACTTAGGAAATACACTTCATTGTATAGGATTTTGGTCTTCTACCCTAAATATAATACACATATATGAAACTTTAAAAATAAATTAAAAAAATAAGAAATTTAAAAGAAAAAAGGAGCAAAGAAAAAAAGTGAGAGAACTGATTTTATTGTTTTTATTAGTCACATCAAAATACAAATAATGATCAAAAAATACATCACCCATCTGGGACATTTCTGAGAATGGAGGAAGGACCCATTTAAGCTGAGGTTGCCTCTGCTGACTGGGAGATCTGCTCATCATGTGTTAGGAAGCAAGGGGTGTGTGGTTTGGGGGTGTGTGTGTGTGGGGGGGGTTACAATATTAAAGCTTCCAGTGGAGCTGAAGCTCACTCACTAAAGCATAACCTTGGAAGCCTAGATTTGATTGTCAGCACTGCAAAACAATAAATATAAATGTCATCTATAACACTTAGTAAAAGAAAAAGACTGAGGTTGAGGAGTGAGGTGGCGACTGTCCTTAAAGGGCTTGCCATGTACACATAGGACCTGAAATCAGATCTCAACCACTCACTTAAGCTGGGTGTGGCTGTGATGTATACCTATAACTCCAAGGCTGGGAGGGCAGAGCACAACTGATCCTTCCAGTTTGCTAGTCTAGCTGACTCAGAGAACTCCAGGTTCAGTAGGCAACCCCATCTGGAAAATTAAGGTGCAGAGCAACTGAGGAGAAAAACCCAATGATGACCTCTGACCTCTACCCTCAGAACTGTGTGTTTGTATCCACACTCACACGTGTGCATTCCACACACATACACCTGAAACACACATAAACTTTTTTTTAAAATTTAGATGTGTGTCTTTTATTTGATGAGGTTTTTCTTCCATGTGTATCTGAGTCCCATGTGCATGCCTGGTGACTGCTGAGGTCAGTAGAGGGACCAGATTCCTTGGAACTGAAGTTAAAGATGGTTGTGAGTTACCATGTGAGTGCTGGGAATTGAACCCTGGTTTTCTGAAGCAACAGTGTTCTTAAGGGCTGAGATCTCTCTCGAGCTTCCACACATAAACTTAAAAACATTTTTTTCTCTCTCTCCCTCCTCCTCTCTTCTGTGTCTTGAGGTGGTTTGATTTAGATAAGGTATACACAACACACTGGAAAAAGGCTCAGATTCTTTCAGTTTACCCGTCATAGTGGAAAGATATTGTTCCATTAGCTTTGCTTATACCAGATGAGAGTTACTGGGGTGATATCTGTGACAAAAGATTCATTTGTAGTTCATTGTAGGTCACGCACATGCCCCTCCTATGTTGGAGGCACATGCACACTGTGAATCAAGAATGCCAATAGTTTCAAAGAACATTTTGCCAAACAGAAAGGCAGTTCTGGGAAGCCAACCCACAACTGTCCACTAAGATGGCTTTTTAATAGAGTGTCTGCAGCCAAGTCCACAGGCAGTGTGGGAACTAGGAACTGTTACACAAAAGACTCCCTGGGAGAGTGGTAAGACCATGGCTGTCAGCATTTCTTCTAGGCTCCGCCCAACAGTTACCTAGCAACAGCCAGGTAGAAGCCTGGCTTGCTATAAAAAAACTGTTTGGCCCTTTCCCTCTTTGTCTTTCTGTCACACACACACACACACACACACCCCCAGCCTCTTTCCTTCTCTCTCCTCTCTCTGTCTGTCCCTCTCTGTCCCCTGTCTTTCTCTGCCTCTATTCCCTTCTCACCAGCCCCCCTTCTCACGGCCCCAAGGAAACTTCGTTTTATGCTAAACTCATCATAGTATGACTGGCACCTCTGGTGGAGATGCCTCAGCATGGGCTCGCTTAGGCACCCCCCCCCCCCCGCCACATCATACCTCATTTTAACAAAACATATCACTGACTGCTGTAGATCTGCAAGCCTTTTGCAGCCCTCTTTTCTTTGGATAGGGTCATAAGTATTACAGATTGAACTCAGGACCTCAACATGATGTAGTCTTCCATCAAGTGACACCCCAGGTCCTACACTCTGCTTTAGCAAAGATTCCCCAGGCTTCCTTGTCTTTTCACCATCTAGATAGAATGCTCTTCCGGAAACATTCATCCTGAGACGGGCTCGGTAAGCCACAAGTGCCTTGCAGAGGAATGGTGGCCGTGGTGACTTAGGAGGACAGATCTGGTTCTGTGCTTCTTGCCCCACTCAGCCTAGCCCTGGTCACATACTACTAGAGCGGTGAAGACATGGGACACCTTCAGGTTTAAATGGGGGTTAGGGAACAGGAAGGAAAGAAAGGCGTCCAAAGAAAACTATTTGCGCGAGGGGTTGCCAGAAACGAGATTCACTTGGCCAAGCTCCTGGTTCTGTCTCCACTGGCTCCTGCTCCAGACACACTGTTGGAAGTCCTGAGCGTTTATGATGGAGCCTGGAATGGAAAGAGAGCCGACTTTTCGCCCTGAATCAATCTTCTTCCTTTGGAGCAATTTCTTTTCCCATGTACAGCATTCCCTTCAAAGAAGAGAAGGAGAAGAATAAACGTGTGAGGGCTGGGTAAGGGCAAAATCCCGCCCCTTCTAGAGGCAGTTCAGCCCTGGGGCAGAGAGGAGAGAGAGGCCTGGGGACTGTGATTTTGCAATAGACCCCTTGCTCCTACTGGGAGTGCTGTGTTTGCTAAAGAGAGCCTCAAACCAACAGCTGTGCCTTCCAGAAAACAGCACCTTAGCTCTAATAAGCAACCAACAGTCTCAGCCCTGTTG
This sequence comes from Rhynchomys soricoides, assembly GCA_019843965.1. Classification (NCBI taxonomy): domain Eukaryota; kingdom Metazoa; phylum Chordata; class Mammalia; order Rodentia; family Muridae; genus Rhynchomys; species Rhynchomys soricoides. The sequence goes on along the minus strand of JADRCH010000007.1, from coordinate 5,576,663 downwards.
GAGCAGATAAGCGTTTATCTCCCCACAGCAATGAACAAAAGAACAGTTGGTGGCAGACCCCACTCTTTGGAAATATCAAAGCTGAAAGCACTAAGCTTTCTTTGAGGTTCCAGAGTTTGTAGGAGAGATTCCACAATGGGCCTCTAATAGGTAAAGTTTATCAGATTGGGCTGAGCCAAGGCAGAAACGTTTCTGAGAGCTAAGAATAAACACCTAACTGTTTGCATTTGATGTGCAAACACAATGCACAGTTGTGGCTGTGTGCTTCTGCCTGGAGTTAGGAAAACAAGACAAGGTCCTAGCAGCAGACCGGCTCATTGCATGGGAGTGTGTGGCAGCATGCACACTGAGTATCCTATCTTGTTCCTTTGTTCTTTCTAACGCTTCTTCACTCTTTCATGATTCAAGTTGGAATCTTTGCTCTTGTACTTCCTGTTTGAGCACAGAGCAGGGGCAATGGTCCCTTTCCTGGGGTACCTGTGGCTCCAGGCTGAGTCTCTTTCTGGTTAGTACATTGTTCTGTGCTGAAGAGAATTACCACAAACAAGGTCAGGTTTCCTTCCCCACAGCAGTCCACGCTTAAAAGAAATGACTGATTAATTTGACAGGAATAGCAAAGAATCAGAGACTTTATTGCTTAAAAGGGAATGTGTAAACCACAATTTAGGGTGACCGTATAGAGCCACCTCATCTAGAGCGCTCTTGGAACAATGGCCTTTGACATATAGCTCCTCTGTCCTCTCTGTCCATTCAAGACTTCCTTCTCTCTAGAGAATACTCTCAAGAGCTCCTGCCCCAACAGCCTTGTGCACAGATGGTCATCTCAGTCTTCTAGATAACCTGACCCCTGATACCATAAAACACAAACACTGGAAATACATTGTTTATAATTGCACAACTTAATGACATTTTACAAAATAAACCCACTTACCAACAGCCAAGAAACCCAATTTCCTCATCACTAGGGAGAACCAATAACCTTACTTTCAACCTTGTTCCTTAACATTTTGTTTGTGATGTTTGCAATGCTGTTACTAGAGGTTTGGTATAACCCACTCCCACCGACATAGATGGCCCTTCTGAGAATCTAAGTTTGAGCCAGGCTCTCTATGTAGCCCTGGTTGTCTTGGAATTGTCTATGTAGACCAGGCTGGTCTCAAACTCCCAGAAATCTGTTTGCTCCTGCCTCCCAAGTGCTGGGATTAAAGGAATGTGCCACTACACCCAATTCAGTTTGTTGTTTTTTGTTGACCAATATTTGAGAAGGACCATTTGAAGCATCGATGAATGATACCATAATGGATGTTCTAGAAAATGTCCTTGGACGGGCATGAGTATCCCTTGCTGTAGAGTATGCACGTATTTCAGTTCTATTAGGTACAGCACTACTAGTTTTTGCAAAGCGGTTGTGCTCATTTGTATTGCCACTGGTAGTGTGTGAGAAATAAGACTGTTAGCATGTAGGCTCCGCCCAACAGTTACCTAGAAACAGCCAGGTACAGCCCTGGCTTACTATATAAGGACTGTTTGGCCTCTCTCATGCTCTCTCTTAACCCCCCCCCCCCGCCCCCCCCCCGTGTCCTCTGTAGCAGAAGGGAAGCTAAATCTAAGGATACAGATGAGGTCCAGCTGTTGCACTCAGAAAGTCAAACGATGGCTTTGGGTGGGCGCCAGAAAGAATCCCAAGTGTCCACTCAACCAATGACACTCCACAGACATAAGACGGTTTCCTGATCGCCAGCATCCCTTACAAAAGGCTGTGTAACTGAATGGTGGCTGTGTGTATGCGAGCAAGGTTGCCAGCTGAGGACAACACGGGGGTCCAGACCTTTTTCAGGCTCATTGAACGTTAGGAGAAACAAGGGCAGCGTGACCTAGAATGCAAAACATCATTATCCAGGCAGCTGTGCCGCTGAAGAGCAGCGCCAACCCTGAGCAACAGGAGGGGCCCGGAGACACATGGCTCTGCTGTTTGTTTCCACTTGTCTATGCTCTGGCCTTCCCACACCCCAGCACCAGCTATGGACCTGTCCTTAGCTGTCACAGGGGATTTTGGAGCTACTTTAGATTCTGCTTTCCCACCAATTTGACCTAAAATGGGCTCTTCATGGTGGCTCTGAGATCCCCCGGCTGACCTGACAAATCAGGACCCCATGTTATCCTTTAAGACTCCACTGAGGACTTGTACAGGGAAGAAGCCCTTCCTGCTTTGCAGTAATAGGCACCGAAAGAATATTTTTTAATTTAGAGATGGAAGTGGGAGAAGAATGATACAGACCACAAACCTAGTCTAATCTATCTATTTAACCTACTAAGATGCCTATTACTTGATAGAGACTGTAAGAAGAAAGCGATTTATTTAGTGTGATGTCTAATCTTCACTGTCAGCTTGACAGGATTTAGACTCACCTAGGAGACAAACCTCTCGATGTATCTGTGAGGGTGTTTCCAAAATGGATTAACCAAGGAACAAAGACTCACTATAGATGCGGCAACACAGTTTTGTGGGTTGGTGTGATGTGTTTTGATGGAGCATCTGCCATGGGCTTGGTGATGTGTACCTGAGACACAGCACCAAAGAGGGATTGGGAAGCTTCATGAAGCTTTCATTTTAGTGTGTCAGATAAACACCAACTAGGTAACATAACTACGTGTAGTACTGGGAAACCTAACCTTTCTTTCAGAGGGCTTTACATATTCCTATGTGCTTTCTTTGTTGTTTTATAGGAAGAAGTCATTGGAAAGTTCAAAGCAAAGATCTCCCTATCAGGAACTGAGTTTATGCCGGGTGTGTGTGTGTGTGTGTGTGTGTGTGCTCGATAATGTCTAGAAAAGATTTAATTATTACAATTGTTTTCTTCTAGCAACTACCTGGGATACTGTTATGTATCCTTCAAGGTACAGAGCAGCCCCCCACAACAATGGTTTGAAATGTCAGAACTGCAAGGCATATAAGTCTTGCTCGCTCACCTCTCTATCACTTTAATAACTGGAATGCTTTCCTTTTTAAAGATTTATTTATTTATTTATTTAATGTATGGGCGCTCTATCTGCATGTACACCGGCATGCCAGAAGAGGGCATCAGATCCTATTACAGATGGTTGTGAGCCACCATATGGATGCTGAGAATTGAACTCAAGACTTCTGGAAGAGCAACCAGTGAGGGCTCTTAACTGCTGAGCCACTCTCCAGCTCCCCATAATAGGAATTCTTAAACTAGGAGCATACAGCTGAACATAGGTGTTAAAACAGAAGATATTTCTAAACTTTGTGGTTTAAGCAATTCAAGTCTAGAGAACCTGACATGATTTATGATGTGTGAGCATAGAAACTTAAATACGACATCAGAACTTGCAAGATGCTTCAGTGCTTAAAAGGACCTGCTGCCAATCATGCTGACTGCATTGGATCACAGAAATCTACATGATGGAAAGAGAAAACTGACCTCTACCCATGTGCTGCAGCAGGTGCATGTCTCCCCAACACGCACGCACGCACGCACGCACGCACACTGCGTAAATGTGGAAAGTACTTTTAAACAGCGGTACTGATCTCTGTGTTGGGGTACCTATCTATAATACTAACACTCAGGAGGCTGAGTCAGGAAGCTATTATTTGAGTTTAGCCTGAGCTACTTTGTCTAAAAAAACAAAAACAAAAACCAAAACAACCCTAAACAGAAATTGCTGGCTCTAAAATATGTAAGCAAGAAGCATCTTAAAATCTAGATGCTTCTCCCAAGCATTTGGAGCTGAGTTTGTCTTTGCCCAGTGAATTTGAAGACGTCTAAGAGCTTGGTGCCAAGTGAACAGTTTACTTAGGACAAGTCCAATCCAAGAGTCACTTCACTTCAGAACTGTGGAAAAGAAACAAGTCATTTATCTTCACTGTGAAAAGACTGAGGAACATGGAAGAGGAAAAGATTAATGGAACTGTGTCCCCTGGCCGAATCCAGCCTGGACGCTCACTGGAGTGCAGAAAGTGAACTGGGTATGTTTGGGAAAGGGTGTCTGTCCCACGTGACTTCTGTCTGTAAAAGAACAAGTGTCTGCAGAGGACACTGGTTTAGAAATTTGGGTGGCCATGGGCCATAGGCTGTGTTAATGAGACTGGAAAATTCAAATGCTTTCATAGCAGACAAATACAGAAAAGTAGAAAGAGGTGGGACTCAGCAGTGGTGAGTGATGGTGCTGTGGTTAATGGTGGGCTCTGCCACACATTCAAATTCACACTAGTGTTTCTTAAAATGGAACAAATCCACTGCCTTTGGGGAACAGAGACACTTCTACAGGCCCAGCTTTCCCCTCAGTCCAAAAGTTAATCCCTGATTGACAGTCAGACCAGCATAACCTGCACTTCCACCTCTGAAGGTCATGAATCTCCTTTGTCCTGCCAAGCTATCTCAGGTGCTCCTTGCCCAAGAATGCCATGACAAGTCTTCCTGGAGATGATGGTAAAAAGTGAATTTTGCTAACTCCAAGTAGATTCAGTTATGTAGTAATTCAGTTTGGGTTTAGAATCTACACTAGTAAATATAAATTAAGAATAACTTCGTACTGATCAATTCTATCGGGGGATGAAGGCACATTTAGTTCTAGAGATATTCTAGAGATGGGATGTAGCTTAATGATAGAATACTTGCTTATCACACTGAAGTCCCTGGATTTGATTCCCAACAATTCTCCTAAAAAAATGACAATTTAAGTGTTCCTCTTTAACAAAACTAGCACCATGAAGCCAGTGGTAATGGTTAGCATTTACTATTCTTTCTTTGTCAGGTACTGGATACCTACAATATCTCACTCTGGCTCATTTCATCCTTGGGGAAGCCCTTGGAAGTTAGTAGAGTTCTTGTCTTCACTAGAAAGGTGAGAATCCTCAGACTATAGAATGGTTCAGCAAATCTCCCCAAGTGGCTCAGTGAGTGGCAGAGATGAACCCAGGGGATGTGGCCAATTACCATCTGTAAATCTATTAACACTATTTCCTTTCTTATTGCTGTGATGAATTCCTGGAGCAATAGCAACTTACAGAAGGGAGGATGAACTTTGGTTCACAGTAGCAGAAAGCACACTCTATCATGATTGGAAAGCATGGGAGAGGGCTCAGTCCACATCGGCAGGAGCACATGGGTAGCTTCTGGTGCTGACCAAGAAGTAAAGAGCTCTAGCTGTAAACAGGGTCAAGCGATCATCCTCAAGTCCCACCCCCACTACTCTGCTACACACTTAAAATATATATATATTTATTTATTTTATGCATATTAGTACACTGTAGCAGTCTTCAGACACACCAGAAGAGGGCATTGGATCCCATTACAGATGGTTGTGAGCCACCTCACTTTTGCTGGGAATTGAACTCAGGACCTCTGGAAGAGCAGTCAGTGTTCTTAAGCAGCTACATATTTTTGTTGCCTAGGCTACACAACCAAAGGGCACCAAAACTTCCTCAAATGCAACAGTAAGCTCACGACCAAGTGTTCAAACACACAAGCCCCTGGGAGGTGTTTTGAATTCAAAATATCAATCACTAACATCACATTTCTTAGTCTTCTTCATAAAGCCGCACTCCTGAGTTCTTTCCAGGGCCAGTGGAGGGAGTTACCCAGAGCCTGAGACTGTTAGGTATTCCCAAACCCACTGCCTGGTAGAAAGAGAGTCAGAAGTGGGGTTCTCTGTTATCTCATGAACTCTGTTATTTTGTTTGTTTTTCTTTCCATTTGCATTGTATCCTCCAGCAGGCAGGTGGAAGGGGAAATGAATGTTAAGACATGGTCTCATCAGGTCGCCAAAGATGACCTCAAACTTAGTCTTCCTGACTGCCTCCCAAGTACTGAGATTACAGCATCATGTCTTTCTTGAACTGCTTCCGTAGGGAGCATACTTACTTTCCCTGTTCTTCCGAGCAATGTCGAGAGGTCCAGAGTCAAGGTTGAACTGCAGCCTATAGACTATTAATCTCACCGTACATATGAAAGAATGTTGAGGTGATTCGTGGGCAGAACAAGTGTCTATTGCCATGAAAGTGTGAGGCATGCAGGGCAGATGGGTGAGGAACTCTGACTGCTGAGTCCCCAGATGGTATGTGCACCAGTAGCTTCCTTTTGACCATCTAGGCAGCATGGCAGATGTAGAATATAGGTTGAAGGCAGAAAATATTTGTGGGTGCAAAAATTTGGGATACCTTCTGATAGTTAACAAAGAAAAGATTTTTAGTTTGAGGCTATTCAAATTACTTTTCTTTTGCTAAAGGGACGTTGTATCAAGTCTCTAGGGAAACAGAGACAGAAAGAAAGTATCAGTGAATTCAGTAGGAAAGAAGAGCTAGACTAATAGGCACCCTTGGGAAGGGGAGGTAGCAGTGCTGTCCAGCTTGTGATTTAATAAGAGTTTGGTCTAAGTAGGAGGACGTTTCCCCATCTTTAGCCTTTAAATAGGCTGTGGTGATTATCAGATGCAATCTGCATTCTCTCTGCCTGGCCAGGGCCTGGGTGCCTTCTTGGCTTCTCATTGTCATACTGGCTATTTGTAGTCATAGAGATCACCTGGCTCCCCTCCATCCTCCACCTCACCCTCTGGCTCAGTCTTTTATGCACAGGGTCAGGCCTGGAGCAACCCCAAGCTTTGCTGCTGTGGAGTGTGGAAGTTCCAAAGCTTTCTTATCCACTTTGCTGACCACTGTCCCACCATTTTCAAGAGCCTCAGGAATGACTGGGTCCCAGCAGAAACTTGTCTGAGGTCCTCAACATCAGTTACTATCTCTGTTCACTGTAATATGCTTCTTTTTTTTTCATATTTATTTTTATTTTATTGAGATCATGGATCATGATCATGAAGTCTTAAAGTTTGGTTGTGAGTATACAAAAATGGGCATTTAATTATGATTAGTATCTAATCTTGATTAATTCTCTCTGTGTATAATTTCATAAGGTGTGCTATAGAAATCATAGTAGTGTATTGCACAGTAATCCAGACAAAATTATCAACTAGAATGTTTACTATAAATCTGATGGTCACTAATTATTCTAAGAATTCTGTCTCATGATAATCTTTTTTTTTTAAATTATTATTTTTCCTACTTTATTTACATTTCAAATATTTTCCCCTTTCTAAATCTCCCCTTTGGAACCTCCCCATTTCCTCCCCCCTCCCCCTGCCACTATCGGGGTATTCTCCCACCCACCTACCCACCTACTCTCGTCCTCCCTCCTTGACATGCTCTACTGGGGGAATCTAATACTCTCAGACCCAAGGGCCTCTCCTCCCCCTGATGGCTAACAAGACCCTCCTCTGCCGCATATGTGGCTAGCACCATGGGTCCCTCCATGTGTATTCTGTGGTGGATCAGTCTGCAGGAGTATCAGGGGATCTTTACCAATCCTACATCCGATAGAGGGCTAATATCCAATGTATACAAAGAACTCAAGAAGCTAGACTCTAGAGATCCAAATAACCCTATCAAAAAGTAGAGAAGAGAGCTAAACAGAGAATTCTCAACTGAGGAACCTCGAATGGCTGAGAAGCACCTAAAGAAAATGTTCAACATTCTTAGTCATCAGGGAAATGCAAATCAAAACATCTCTGAGATTCCACCTCACACCAGTCAGAATGGCTAAGATCAAAAACTCAGGTGACAGCAGATGTTGGCGAGGATGTGGAGAAAGAGGAACACTCCTCCATTGCTGGTGGGAATACAAGTTGTTGGAAACCAGTGTGGTGGACCCTCAGAAAAATGAACATAATACTACCTGAGGACCCAGCTATTCCACTCCTGGGCATATACCCAGAAGATGCTCCAACATGTAATAAAGACACATGTTCCACTATGTTCATAGCAGCCATATTTATAATAGCCAGAAGCTGGAAACAATCCAGATGTCCCTCCACAGAGGAATGGATACAGAAAATGAGGTACATTTACACAATGGAATACTACTCAGCTATTAAAAACAATGACTTCATGAAATTCGCAGACAAATGGATGGATTTTGAAAATATCATCCTGAGCGAGATAACACAGTCCCAAAAGAATGAACATGGTATGTACTCACTGTTAAGTGGTTATTAGCCCAAAAGTTTGAAATACCCAACAGTCACTTCACAGCAACAGTAAGGCTGAGTGTGAGGTTCCAGATAAAGGACTTGGAGAAGGGACTGAAGGAGCTGAGGGAGTTTGCATTCCCAGGGAGGCAGCAACAGTGTAATACACTTCTACTAGGCTCCCTTTTCTCCCTTTTCTCTGTCCATTGCCAGGTTCAGGAATTGCTTCCAGAGTCTTGACTGGGTGGGAAATGCTCTCCTTCCTTTGGTCTCTTGCCAAGGACCAGGCTCAACTTAGAGAGGGGCTCTGAGGAAGGGGTGTTTGGCAGCAGGAAAACAAAGTCTAATCGTGGGTCCAAGGTGGCAGCCTATGTTCTTTCTGCTTGAGACAGCTTTCCAGCCTGCTTTCTCTCCGTTCTGCTTTCTTTCCCTCTGATCTGTTTTCTCTCTACGTTCTCCAAACAGTTATCTCTTGGTATTCTAAAAATATTCTCTGGATAGCTCATCTCCTGCAGATCATAAGCCTACTCTTCTATTTTACATATCAATCCAGTCATTTACTCCAGGTTTCCTTTTGATTATCTTATGAATCAACATCCCATGACCCAAGCCCCTTAATTCTTAGGAGACATTAAGCACACATTTTCTTTTAACATTGCAAAGAATTCAGAGATCTACCTGCCTCTGTTAAACACAGACAGCCAGCTAGGTGGGTGAGACCCCATCCTGAAATTACCATATCTCCTACACCTGGACCTAAATTAGCTCTGTCCAAGGCTGACCTTGAACTCTGGAATCTGTGATCTCCTGCAATTATCACTCCCCAAATCTCTTTATCTCTTTCCTTAGTATCTCTTCAATAAGTTGTCTCATGGTTAGTTGCTTTTGTTCCTTTAGAATCATGAGGCCTCTCATAAAATTCATATTGCATCCTTATTTTTTTGCGTATTTTTTGAGAAATTATATATTTCAAACTTATGTTTTTGGGGTTTTTTTTTGTTTGTTTGTTTTTGTATTTTGGGTTTTTTTTTTCGAGACAGGGTTTCTCTATGTAGCCCTGGCTGTCCTGGAATTCACTCTGTAGACCAGGCTGGCCTCGAACTCAGAAATCCACCTGCCTCTGCCTCCCTAGTGCTGGGATTAAAGGTGTGCAGCGCCCAGCTCAAACTTATGTTTTAAAGAGTTCTTCTCCACACCCTTAAGGGTTGTCCTGAAGGGCCTCAGGGCTTTCCATTTTGCTGAGACATTAGCCACACCTTCACCTCCTGGACTTGTGCCATTTCTGATTAACATGGCATCATTAACGTTAACAGGGAGGACATTCCTAGCAGGAGAAATGCAAAGTGTGTACATTATTATACAAACAAGTCTTTTGTTCATGGCAGCCATTGACACTCTTGTAGGCCCATCTCTGCTGGCCCTATTCCGGGAGCAGGGACCATGTTGCTCTGTCCCCACCAAGACTACCCTGGACCTAGCAGTCTCACCTCTGGGCTTGTGCCCAGGAGAAAAAGAAATCTCCAACCATTTTATTCTTTTTCTTTCTTTATATCTATCTTTTTCCTATAATCCGTTTGGCCAAAAGTGATTAGGCAGAACCCTTTAAGGAAGAAAGCCCTCTAATTAATGCTTTAAATTATCCCTTCTCTTTACTTATTCTTATTAATTACTAGTTATTATTAACATTATTGTTGTTAGTGTGTGTGTGAGAGAGAGACAGAGACAGAGACAGAGACTTACATTTCTATTGCTGTGATAAAGCACAATGTCAAAGGCATCATGTAGAAGGAAGCTTTATTTGGGCTTACAGTCCATGGTATTCAAATGGCAACATTGTGGGGAGCCCAAACAGGAAGTTGAGGACTCTCAACTTGAACAACATGAAGTAGAAAGAGTAAACTAGAAATGGCACAAGTCTCTAAATTCTCGAAGCCCACGTCCAGGGACATACTTCCTCCAGCAAGGCCAAATCTCTGAAGACTTCTCAAACAGTGCTAGCATTAGGGATAGAGCCTTCCAATTCTCCAAGATTATGGGGCATCTCATTCGGTGTGTGTGTGTGTGTGTGTGTGTGTGTGTGTTGTGTGTGCATAGTGTGCCATGGCTAATGCCCAAGAACAACTGTATAAAGTGTGTTCTTTTCTTTCATTTTGATGTGAGTTCCAGGAATCAAATTTGTGCCACTAGGCATGTGCCTTTTCTCACCGAGCCAGACCCTATGCTCCCTTTATTCTACAATATGGCCTTGTGGCCAGCAGTGGTGGCTTCTACCCTTAATCCCAGGATTCAGGGGGTAGAGGCAGGAGGCAGGAGGCAGGTGAACTCCGTGTGCGTTCACAGCCAGCCTAGTCTACAGAGTGAGTTCTAGGACACTCAGTGCTACACAGTAAAACCCTGTTTTGAAAAGTTAAAAACAAAAAGAAAAAACTATTTCTGTAGAAGTAAATCTTATACTCTATTTATCAACTGCAGGTGATATATTTTTTTGCACTCACTTGTTATCCATGCTTTTTTTTTTTACACTCACTAAGACAAAAACCTGTTGTATCCCCTTGCAATTTTAAAAAGGACTTTATTCCTTTATTTTCTCTATTAATGTATTGCTATGTGTGTATGTGGTACGTGTAGAGGATCTCTTTCACTCTTTCCTGCTATGCCGTACACTTCTGGTTAGCAGATTTTCTGGCTAATTTCCCCGTCTCCACTTCCCATCTCTTCCTAGGAATGCTGGGACTACAGATACAGGCTCCCTCACCAGCGTTTTTTTGTAGGACCTACAAATTAGGAAGACCTAACTTGGGTCTTCAAGCTTGCATAGCTAATACATTTTTACCCATTGAACCATTTTCCTGGTCTCCACTTGGAATTTTGTTTACTCTTTTGACTTCAATGCTATCTATAAGTGCAAAGCAGCAAGTCTTATTGAATGGGTTTCCTGAAGAAGAGGAGGTTTCCATAAGGAACTTTGTCAGTCATCCCATAAGGCCTTTGATGATCAAACTCTGAAGATAAAAAGCTATAACAAATCCCCCTGTTGATTCCCAGAGGGCCCAATTCTACTGTCTTCCTAGAGGGAGTGAGCTCACTGTATCTATCACACCAAGTTTTCAGAATGGCTCTTCTTCACAGAGATGCTCAATAAAATCATAATAAAATAAGATCCAGAGGAGAAATTAAAACAAACAACCGCAACATTTGCACAGCACGGTTAGAACTGTGGTAGACTGCCTGTTCCCTCCTGTTCTGTGGAGAACTGGCACATAACTACACTGGATGCATGGTTTTGCTCTGGAAGTCGATTCCTGTCTTGGAATTGAACAATTAATCTTTAGGAACAAGATGTCAGGTACTTCAGCCTGTAACCTGTGACGACAGAAAATAGAGCCCTTACCACGGAGTTTTTGGTGAGAAGTAAATTATTTTTTCTGTGTGGAATGTGACCCAGGAAGACTTCCTGAGAAAATATAGAGTTGAAAGATAATCAACAGCTGGGGAGCACTAGCTCAGTAGCTGGGGAGTGTTAGCTACAGACCTTGATTGGCTGTTCTTGAGTCCTAGGACGTAAGATTACTTGAATGACTCACAGAGATGAACCTCTCAGACTTTAGTGTCTTTATTAGACAAAACAGTCTCTTTAAAAATCCATTCTTGCCGGTCAGTGGTGGCGCATGCCTTTAATCCCAGTACTTGGGAGGCAGAGGCAGGCAGATTTCTGAGTTCTGCCTGGTCTACAGAGTGAGTTCCAGGACAGCCAGGGCTACACAGAGAAACCCTGACTTGAAAAACAAACAAACCAAACCAAACTAAAACAAAACAAAACCTATTCTCACGGTACAGAAGGAAAACTGGCTTGCTCAGCATTCTTCCTCTCTAACCTTGTGAAATGCTGCCTCCTGGTGGTTTTCTAAGGTTGAATTAGTTCTTACTTTAAAAAGAATTTTAAATATATTAGCAGCTAAAATGTTTACACTTCGTTTTGTGCTTGTTATTTTGTTTTATTTTGCTTTTCTTTTCTAAAGTCAGGGTCTCTCTTTTATGTATGCCTGGCTGTCCTAGAACTTGCTCTGTAGGCCAGTCTCACATCAAACTCACAGATCTTCCTGCCCATACCTCCAGCGAGCTGGCATTAAAGTCATGACCCACCATGTTCAACTCCATTTTGTTTTTCCTTTTTGTTTTGTTTGTTTTGAGGAAGGGTCTTCGGTAGCTCAGGCTGGTCCTGAAATGCCAGATGCACTGGATTAATTGAACTACTAGTACTGCTGCTTATACCTCCCAAGAGCTGGGATTATGCCACCCTGATGAGATTAAACTAAGTTCCAACAGGTTTTTTCTGTTTGTTTGTTTTTGTTTTTGTTTTTTTATGTCTTGACTATCTTCTCTATAGTTAAAGCAAGTAGTAATAAGCATAGCTACTGGTAAACATAACTCTAAAGGCTTTAAAGTGACATCACTTGGAGAAAACTCAATGATTTCCTTCATGATGATAAAGACTTTTTAAAAAGTATTTTTATTTTATCTTATGTGCATGGGTTATTTGGCTGTATGAATATATGCCTGTACACCAAATGTGTACCTGGTGTCTTCAGAGGTCAGAAGAGGGCATTGGATGCGTTGGAGCTAGAATCAAAGACAGAACTTTGCTGCCACATGGGTGCTGGTAACTTAAGTTAGGTCCTCTGGAAAAACAACCAGTGTTCTAAAACACTGAGCTAACTCTCTAGCCCAACAGTTGATGTTCTTGAGAGAAAGCTCCCTGTACTTCCAATGTGGGCTCAAACAAGATGGGGTCACATTGGATGCCTGAACTATTGCTTAGAGAAAACCAATATGGGTGTGAGAAAGGCAACAAGGATGATCAGTGGCAAAGACACAACTATCATTGTGTGCTAGGCCCTCTATAGGCGCCATCTCACTCAGCACTCTCAGCTACTCTATCGAGCAAAATACTTCACTGTCTGCTTAGAAATAAGCAACCTGAACGATCATTCATCACGATCAAGTAGGCTTCATCCCAGGGATGCAGGGATGGTTCAATACCCGGGAATCCATCAATGTAATCCACTACATAAACAAACTCAAAAAAAAAAAAAAACCACATGGTCATTTCATTAGATGCTGAAAAAGCGTTTGACAAAGTTCAACATCCATTCATGATAAAAGTCTTGGAAAGATCAGGAATTCAAGGCCCATACCTAAACATAGTAAAAGCAATATACAGCAAACCAGTAGCCAACATCAAACTAAATGGAGAGAAACTCAAAGCAATCCCACTAAAATCAGGGGCTAGACAAGGCTGCCCTCTCTCTCCCTACCTATTCAATATAGTACTTGAAGTTCTAGCTAGAGCAAAAGGAGGTCGAAGGTATACAAATTGGAAAGGAAAAAAAATCAAAACATCACTATTTGCAGATGATCTGATGGTATACTTAAGTGACCTGAAAAACTCCACCAGAGAACTGCAACAGCTGATAAACAACTTCAGCAAAGTGGCCGGATATCAAATTAACTCAAACAAATCGATAGCCTTCCTATACTCGAAGGATAAACAGGCTGAGAAAGAAATTAGGAAAATGACACCCTTCACAATTTTCACAAACAATATAAAGTATCTTGGTGTGACTCTAACCAAACAAGTGAAAGATCTGTATGACAAGAACATCAAGTCTCTGAAGAAAGAAATGAAGAAGCCCTCAGAAGATTGAAAGACCTCCCATGCTCATGGATTGGCAGGATTAATATAGTTAAAATGGCCATCCTGCTGAAAGCAATCTACAGATTCAATGTAATCCCCATCAAAATCCAACTCAATTCTTCATAGACTTAGAAAGATCAATTCCCAAATTCATTTGGAATAACAAAAAACTCAGGATAGCAAAAACTATTCTTAACAATAAAAGAACTTCTGGGGGAATCAGCCTCCCTGACCTCAAGCTGTACTACAGAGCAGTAGTGATAAAAACTGCATGGTCTTGGTACAGTGACAGGCAGGTAGATCAATGGAATAGAATTGAAGACCCAGAAATGATCTTTGACAAAGAAGCTAAAACCATCCAGTGGAAACAAGACAGCATTTTCAACAAATGGTGCTGGTTCAACTGGAGGTCAACATGTAGAAGAATGCAAATTGATCTACTCCTATCTCCCTGTACAAAGCTCAAGTCCAAGTGGATCAAGGACCTCCACATAAAACCAGATACACTGAATCTAATAGAAGAGAAAGTGGGGGGCTGGAGAGATGGCTCAGAGGTTAAGAGCACTCACTGTTCTTCCAGAGGTCCTGAGTTCAATTCCCAGCAACCACATGGTGGCTCACAACCATCTGTAATGGGATCTGATGCCCTCTTCTGGTGTGTCAGGGACAGTGTACTCATATACATAAAATAAATAAATCTTAAAAAAAAAAAAAAAGAAAGTGGGGAAAAGTCTCAAACACATGAGCACAGGGGAAAAGTTCCTGAACAGAACACCAATGGCTTATGCTCTAAGATCTAGAATTGACAAATGGGACCTCATAAAATTGCAAAGCTTCTGTAAGGCAAAGGACACTGTCAATAGGACAAAACGGCAACCAACAGATTGGGTAAAGATCTTTACCAATCCTACATCTGATAGAGGGCTAATATCCAATATATACAAAGAACTCAAGAAGTTAGACTCCAGAGAACCAAAGAACCCTATCAAAAAACGGGGAACAGAGCTAAATAGAGAATTCTCAACTGAGGAAACTCGAATGGCTGAGAAGCACCTAAAGAAAATGTTCAACATCCTTAGTCATCAGGGAAATGTAAATCAAAACAACCCTGAGATTCCACCTCACACCAGTCAGAATGGCTAAGATCAAAAACTGAGGACACAGTAGATGCTGGCGAGGATGAGGAGAAAGAGGAACATTCCTCCACTGCTGGTGGGATTGCGAGCTGGTACAACCACTCTGGAAATCAGTTTGGCGGATCCTCAGAAAATTGGACATAATACTACCTGGGACCCAGCTATACCACTCCTGGGTATATACCCAGAAGATGCTCCAACATCTAATAAGGACACATGCTCCACTATGTTCATAGCAGCCATATTTATAATAGCCAGAAGCTGGAAACAACCCAGATGTCCCTCCACAGAGGAATGGATACAGAAAATGTGGTACATTTACACAATTTACACACATTTAAAAATAATAACTTCATGAAATTCACAGGCAAATGGATGGAACTTGAAAATATCATCCTGAGTGAGGTAACTCGGTCACAAAAGAACAAACATGGTATGTACTCACTGATGAGCGGATATTAGCCCAAAAGTTCGGAACACCCATGGTTCAATTCACAGCAACTGTTGTACTGAGCGTGGGATCCCAGTTGGAGGAGTTGGAGAAGGGACTGAAGGAGCTGAGGGAGTTTGCAGCCCCATGGAGAGGGAGCAACAGTGTCAACTGGTCAGGCCCCCCCCCCGTGCTTCCAGAGACTGGACCACCAACCAAAGAATGCATATGAAGGGACCCATAGTGCTGGCCACATATGTGGCAGAGAAGGGCCTTGTTGGCCATCAGTGGGAGGAGAGACCCTTGGGCCTGAGGGTGTTAGATCCCCCAGTATAGGGGAACGCCAGGGAGGGAAGATGGGAGTGGGTGGGGGAATACCCTCATAGAGGCAGGGGGAGGTGGGATGGGATAGGAGGTTTCCAGAGGGGAGACCTGGACAGGGGAAAACATTTGGAATGTAAATAAAGTATAAAAAAAAAAAAAAGAAAAGAAAAGAGAAAATAAACAACCTGGTAGAGGTAACTGATCTGTTTAAGGTAGACAGCTCAGTGTCAGTTGGCTAAGGATATACATATTTTATATTACATGTGTCCTATAGCTGTGTGTCCCCACAAATACAGGAGAATAACAATACTAACAAAAATAAGAGAGTTAGCTGATGTGTGAACACCATGTCACAATGGTGAATAACTGTGGAACTCAGTTTATGTACATTGTTTTAACAGCACTGTATTTAGGATGCTTTTCTATTTTTCTTTTATCAAAAATAGATTTTTTTCCATATATTTTGATTATGGATGGATCTCTTCCCCCAGATTTGGTTTAAAGAAAGCTCTTAGTTACATTTCTCATAAAGAACAAATCTCCTGGCCTTTTATCTGTGATAAGTTTACTGCAGAAAAAAATTAGTAAAAAAGTCTCCAAAACACCCCAAACCCAAAACCAACCAACCAAAAAAACCTGTGGATGACACACTCATGAAAAATTCAAAGTTAATTCAAGGGAAAAATGCCTGAAGCAACTTATATAAATGATGGCAGGGTTTTCTGTTACTGGGGGTCAACACAGTATCATCAAAAGCAGACAGAGGCTAGACTAGCAAACATCTGTGTGCACAGAGGACATTTTAGGGTTTGTATTGGTGTGATAAAACACCATAGCCAAGGCAATTTATACAATAAGGAACTTAATTTGGCTTATAATTCTGGAGGGTTTGCATATATAACGGCAGAGCTAAGTCAGAGTGGTAGGTAACTGGAACAGCAGCTAACGGCTCACATCTTGACCCACCAGGATATACAGTGCACACTAGGAATGGCACGAGACTTTTGGAACATCAATCCTATGCCCAGTGACACTCCCAATCCTTCCCAAACAGTTCCAGTAACTAAGGATCAAGCTTCCAAACACATGAAGCCCTGGGGTCCATTCTCATTCAAATTGCTACAGAGGAAAAGTGGGCATTGTCTCAAGGAGGTTTTCTTAAGTGTGTTTTAGAACTTATGTGAGAACAGATGAAGTAATGACATACTGGGGTGTGTGTGTGTGTGTGTGTGTCTGTGTGTCTCTGTGTGTGTCTGTGTGTCTCTGTGTGTGTCTCTTGTGTGTCTCTGTGTGTGTCTGTGTGTCTGTGTGTCTCTGTGTGTGTCTCTTGTGTGTCTATGTGTCTGTGTGTCTCTGTGTGTGTCTCTTGTGTGTCTGTGTGTGTGTGTGTCTGTGTGTCTCTGTGTGTGTCTGTGTGTGTGTCTGTGTGTGTGTCTGTGTGTCTCTGTGTGTGTCTCTTGTGTGTCTCTGTGTGTGTCTGTGTGTCTCTGTGTGTGTCTCTTGTGTGTCTATGTGTCTGTGTGTCTCTGTGTGTGTCTCTTGTGTGTCTGTGTGTCTGTGTGTCTGTGTGTCTCTGTGTGTGTCTGTCTGTCTGTGTGTGTGCCTGTGTGTGTGTCTATGTGTGTGTCTGTGTGTGTCTGTGTGCCTGTGTGTGTGCTTTACAAAAGTTGTAAAAGCACTTCTATATTTGGTGACAATGCCACATTTTTAAAACATAAGCAAAGAAAAACATATTTTTGCATACTGAGACAGGTCAGTCACTTGCCAAACCTTGATTCTTCTGAGAGTTCAGGACATGCTGGCTTGCTCACCTGCTGCTCTCTAATGGAAAGGAAGAACTGGGTACGTTTAGAGAACCGTGTTTTCTGTCAGGGGGAAGCCTGTATCTCCTATGGCTTACAGATGTTGCCAACACACATCTCGGCCGCTCTAACTCTGCTCCCACCCACAGTGGAGTGGGCTCTGCTGACCAGCTCAGCCAGTTCTCTCGTGCCACAACACCTCTATCATCTCTCCACACCTGGGAAATGGGAGAGCAGTAGAGAGACAGACCCAATGTCTGACTTGGAGGGGGACACATTTCTGATGTAGAATATGCCATTTCTTTCCATATGGTCGGTACTTGACAACTGGTGACAGACAGTATCATGGAGACTCCTAAGAAGAAGAAAAGGCATGCTCTCTGGTCACCATGAAATGGAAAATGATTAAACTCTGAAAGAATTTAGTATCAACTCCTTTTTGGCAAGGATCTTCCATTTTTCTGGGCTTGCTGCCTGAACATAGAATAAGCCTGCCTCTTGCAGGTGTCTTTGTCATGTGGAGGGAGTCATTCCATGGCAGAGGAACAAGCTGGCTTAGAGATAGCTGGAGGATGGAGAGGAACTTTTATTTATTGCTTCTCCAGCTCTCTCTTTTGCAACTAGATTCTTGGTTCCTGGAACGTAAACTTTTGCTTGTGGAAAAAGGAACATTGGAAACTGTGTTTCAACTCCAAAATGGCACAAATCTAAACAAGAATTTGTAAAAATAATTTGGCTGATGGGATGGCTTAGTGAGTCAGGGCAATTGGTGCCAAGCCTGACTGAGTTCAATTCCTGGGACCCACATGGGGGAAGGTGAGAAGCTGTCGTCACAGGCTTTGCAGGCAGGGCCTCTCCAAAAGTGTTTGAAGAGTCTGTGACAGAGAGAATGGTTGGTGTTTAGTGTCTATGATTACTTAGATTTGATTTTGTAATTAATTTTTAAAATATTTTTTATTTGTTTAGTGTAGGGTAGTAATGTGTCTATTTTTAAATAGTATATAATTAAAAATTTATAATGGTGTTCTTGCTTATTTGAGTATCTGATAGAAATGTCTATCTTCAATGTGTGTGTGTCTGAGAGAGAGAGAGAGAGAGACAGAGAGAGAGAGAGAGAGGACAAGCAGACAGGCAGCAGACAGGTAGACAGGCAGATCCTACACTCTATAGAGTCCTATAATAATAACTCATAATCTTCTGTGTCAGATTCCTGAATGTACCACCATGCTCATTTCTGGATGGCCTTAATTTTCAACATTTCCCTGAATATTTACTCATTTTGTTGTTATTTTGAGGCAGGGATTCATGTAGCCTAGGTTGATGTCAAACTCCCCATATAGTTGGTGCTAGCCTTGAACTCCTGATCCTCTAGTCTCTATTTATTTAGTGCTGGGATCGCCCGTAGGTGTGTGCTACCACACGTGGCTTCTTCACCACCCATTTTAAAATATTTTCGTGTGATTTTGCTTTGTTTTGCTTTTGTGATTGAGACAGTATCTCTCAACATTGTCCTTGTTGTCCTGGAGCTCACTAGTAGACCAGCTGGCCTTGAACTCAGAGAAATTAACCTGCCTCTGCCTCCAAGTACATGTGCCTATTCACCACATGCATGCCTGAGGTCTCGGGAGGCCAGAATGGGGCATCAGATCCCCTGGCACTTGTATTATAGATTGTTGTGAACCACCATGAAGATGCTGGGAATTGAACCTGGATCTTCTGTGACAGTAGTCATGTCTTTAGCTCCTCCACCTCAAGATTTTTCTCTATAGCCCTGGTTAGGTATAAACATCAGCCTTTGTGCTTCCGTCTGTCCAGCTCTGGGGTAGAAGGACCGTAGTACTACACCTGGAAGCTTTTTCTTTTCTGGATCTATTTTTTTTTCTTCCAAGTTTACTTTACTATTTTTATTACCGTTTTCAATTGTTCATAGTGTATTACAATTTTATATCACTTTATATGCTCATTAGTCTTACTATGCAAAGTCTTTGTCATCTAACTATTGTCCACTTGTTTTATTTCTGCTGGCTTCCTCTCATCTCTCTCTTCCTTTCTCTCTCTCTTCCTTTCTCTCTCTCTTCCTTTCTCTCTCTCTTTCTTTCTTTCTTTCTTTCTTTCTTTCTTTCTTTCTTTCTTTCTTTCTTTCTTTCTTTCTTTCTATATGGAGATAGGACCCAGCCTTGAGCATGCTAGACAAGTACTCTACCATTGGGCTGCAGCCCCAGCTCCCTGCCACTCAATATTCATGATCTCTTGTCTCCTTATACGGTATATGAGTCTATTACACCATGTAGCCATATACTTTACAATTCTGAAAGTATTTTGAGGCCTGTGTTTTCTCCAGAATGGCCAAGTTTACCTCTGCTAACTGTAGAGGGTCACCATCAAGCAGAGATCAACTTAACATAATTAAGGCTTTTGTGTGTTTGAGTGCATTGTATATGAGTGGATAGAGATGCATACGTGTACACATACATGTGGAAGCTACAGATCAGAATTAGGTGCCTTCCTCATTTGCTCTTTACCTTATATTTTGAGATAGAATTTCGTATTGAACGCAGGCCGGGAAACCCCAGAGATCCTCTTGTCTGGGACTCTTCAGTGCTGGGACTACAGACACAACATTTTGTTTTTTAAGACAGTTTCTCTGTGTAGACTTGGCTGACTTGGAGCTCATTCTCTAGATTGGACAAGTCTCGCACTCACCGAGATCCACCTGCCTTTGCTTCCTGTGTGCTGGGATTACAGGTGTGTCCCCACATTGCCTGGCTATGGTCACCTTATTCATGTGGGCTCTAAAGATTGAGCTCTGGTCCTGATGCTTGTACTTTATTGACTGAGCCATTACCACAACTTCTTATGGATATAGATTCCCGGGGGGGGGGGGGGGGAGGAATCTCTCAGCACTCAGTCACCCAGTTTTATGACTTAGAAGAAATCCTTACTGTATGCTCAGAGCAGCCTTATGCAGGTTTTTACTGGTGGTGGAGCTTCTCAGTTCATCAGCTCTTAGTGAGGATCTCCTAGAATTTGTTAGGGGTGGTGGTGGTGGGGTTTGCTAGGCTTGAACTTGAAAGGCTGTCAAATAAAGGCCAATTTCCAGGGTATGTTGAGGTCTTTTTATTTAAATCTATTTATAGGTTTTGGTTGTTTTCGGTGGGAAAGTTGTCAGGCTATCCTACTTTGGTTGCACATTTTAAAGCTGTGTATGGTAGCACATGCCCTGGACAGGAAGCTTGAAGATCAGGATTTCAAGGCTAGCCTCAGCTATGTAGTCAGTTAAGTGAGACCAGCCTGGGCTAAACAAGAGACTTTAGTTTCCTTTTATTCCCTTCCCTCTCTCCCTTCTTTCTCTCTTTCTCTTTCTTTCATTTTTTTTTTTTTTAATATTAAATCCAGAACCTTGTGCAGGCTAGGCAAATATTCTGTCACCATATCCCAAGCTTCTGGGAACCTGCTTCAAAAATCAAAACACAACAGCAAAATTAACTGATTAAAATATATTTTAAATTAGAAAAAAAACTATACAAAGTATATATATATATATATATATATGATGTCATAATGAAAGTCATCATTTTGTATAATTAATATATACTTAATTTAAATTATAATATAGACATCCATTTATAAATAGGTAAAATGATGCCATAATAGTCACTGGTAATAAAGAGTCATAAAATAGTTGAAGTGTGAGCTCGTCATTATAAAATATTATGAGCACCTTATATGCAGAGGAAATAGCTTTATGTAAGACTTCTAGTGTCTGCTTAAGGCATTGAATTCTATGTGATTTTTTTTACTTATCTGTTTATAATTTTCCATAATAAACACATATTAGTGACTAAAATATTAACATTTATTGAAATGTATATTAGAAATGAAGCATTTTAATACTTAGCAGAAATGGCGAGTCTCAATACATTTTTAAAAATATAATTTACCAGCTTTGACATCGAACCCACTTTTTGTGCATAGTTGTTTTTATGCTGGTTTTGGTCTTTGGGGAAAGTTATGTGGGTAGAGACTTAGTTTTCTGTGGAGCCTTTTGATTTCTGGAGATGCAAAGCTTTCCCCAGTGATGAGGTTGTGAATGTGAAGA
Source organism: Rhynchomys soricoides (assembly GCA_019843965.1). Taxonomy (NCBI): domain Eukaryota; kingdom Metazoa; phylum Chordata; class Mammalia; order Rodentia; family Muridae; genus Rhynchomys; species Rhynchomys soricoides. The sequence continues at coordinate 5,555,137 of JADRCH010000007.1, read as the reverse complement.
AAGGCTGTGGCTCTCCCGGGTCTTCTCAGAAGCTTGGGGATAGTCTGAGGAGTTGGGATGGCTAGATGACACCTTGCCTGGAGGCAGGAAATAGAGTTGATAATTTCCCCAAGCTTTGCAGAAGATGATCTTAGTGTATGGGTGGCCCCTGACTGAAACACCTGGCTCCCCACTCACTACTTCCTTAAAAGGAATTTAATTCTAGATGAAAAATAATTTTGCAGCATTTAGAAGAATTTGTCTTGCCAATGGGTTTTTCGAGAATCAATCAAGGAACTTAAACTTAGTGTGGAAATACAGATTTAAGGATGTAACAGACCCTTTCCTGGGTAGATGTGGGAACAGGGGTGGAGACATCCCAGCCAGATTGACTGTGTATAGAAGCCGCTGCTGTTGGACAATGAGGTTTGGAAAAACAGAATATATCTGACATTCCATTTGGATATGTCATCAAATTGTAGTTAAAAAATAATAAGGAAAGAATGTGTAAGACCATCCAAGTCAATCGTGTTCATTCAGACAACCTCCAGTAGTGATGGCTGGCAGACATCTTAATTGTGTACTTTAATCATGTAAATATGTAAACCATCTTCCTTCAGATTTCGGCTTGGTAAAAGTCATACCAATGGCAACAGAATTATTTACCTTTCTAAGACGTGGGTGGGGTTGGATACAATAAAATATCTGGAAGTTCCTCTGGTGTTGCTAATGGTCCTTAGTTGCACCCAGTGGCTAAATGGCTCTGCTACGCATGCCCCTTTTGATCACTGACTTGAACTCTCTTGGTTAAAAATGCAGTTTTGACCTGTGTAGAAAGATTTTCCAATCTTGTTCAATTCCATCATCACAAGCAGTCATAAATTACTTCATTATCTCAAGTGCTGACAGATCAGACTTGGCCAGGTTGCTTCCTAATAGGTTTGTAAGCATTTCTTCCTCAGTTTAGGGCTGGGTCCCTGGACAAGCTGCTTCTGGGCAAGGAATGTATCTATCCCTTTAAGGACCTGGGTCCTCCTCTAAGTTCTAAATGAAGTGTTTGTCTTCCTTGGGGAACCAATCAGATAACCGATCTTGAGAGATGACCATATAATTGTTGCTGTCTTACTTCCTGGGAATCTGCCACAGGGTCTCGAAATACTGATTTTTTTCCCTTTAAATTTATATTTAATTGTTGAGATAAGGTCTCATCTCATTCCTCAGGATGGTCTCAACTTGTGGTCCTCTCATCCCTGCCTCCCAAGTAACTGGGATTACAGGAATTTATCACCATGCCCATCTCATTTCTTTACACTTCCATTCCCACCCCTAAGTAGACAATACTCTGTGCTCCTCTCTAGGCAAATGTTTATGGTGAGGATCATTCCTGACATCTTGTTTCCTGAAGCTTTGAAAGCAAAACAGCCATCTTAAGAAAATGCGCTCATTATTGCTCTGAGACAAAAAGGTTTTCAGAAGAGAGCACACAAGAATATCTGATCTGCATGCTTGAGAGGACCTCCTGAGTGTGACAGCTGACCATGTCAGTGTTCTGCAGAGAACTTACCTTCTTCCAGAACTATACTGGTGGATCCTGTTCACTCTGATGTGCGGCAACCCTTGATACTGTTCCCTCATTTCAAAGACGTTTGCATTTGTGGTTCCCTTCGCTCTTCGAGGTTCCCCACTTCCTACCATGGGCCTCCCTGCCATCCCTGGCAATCACAGCTCATGTCTGCCTCTTATCCCTGGCTTTACACTTCTTTCCAGCTAAACATATGGTAGAATCCTGACACCGGATGACAACCACATGGGCACAGTTGACTAAACGTGTTCAAATGAAGATGACAACCACTTTGTGAGGCTCTATGCCAAAGCTGATATTGCCACATCTGCTTCTTTGAAGAAGGCTTATCATGGCTTACAGCAAATGACAAGGCAAACTGACCTCCTCCTCCAACACAAAGTCTCTCTTCTGTTTCCTGTTGAAGTAAATTGAAGTCGACAAGCCTTTCATGAGGCTCCACTGCGAGCACTGCATTGTGTCACTGATGATCTCTGCGGACACACTTCATGACAGTGTCTGTCTTCTATCTTTAAACAATGCTAGATCTAATATTGGGGGTTGGGGGAAGGAACTTGGGGAGGAAAGGGTTTGCTTTGGCTTACATGTCCCGATCAACCGTCAATGAAGAAAATGCCTTTTATACTTGTCCACAGGCCAATTTGGTGGGAACATTTTCTCAATTGAGGTTCCCTCTTCCGAAATGACTCTAGTTTGTGTTAAGTTGACAACCCCCCCCAAAACAAATAAACAAAACAAAACAACAACAACAAAAAAACAAAAAACAAAAAAACCCGACTAGTCAGCACATGTATGTCATTTAGAAATATAGAGATTCAAAAATGTCAGGATGTGGAGGGGTAAAAGATGATATTTTGGTAGAGGAAGATAGCATTATTTACACTTTATACATTTTCAGGATTACTGACTTTGAAAATTGAACATACAAATTTTATTTGGAGACAGGGTCTCATGTAGCCCAGGCTGGCCTCCAACCTTCTGTGCAGCCAAGAATAACTTTGAACTGAAACTCTTGTCTTTATCTTCCAAGGGCTGAGATTACAAATGTGTACCATCTTGCTCAAGTTATTTGGTGTTAGGTCTTTGTGTATTCCAGGTAAGTACTCTAGCAAGTGAGCAATATCTCCAGTCCTGGATTATTTTAGTAAAATAATGATTGAACAACCAAAAATAAGCCAATGAGCTCTTATAGCATAGCTCAAATGAAAGACTATAAATAAGAGCTTTTTTTATGATGTTATTATGATTGCCAAGAATCTTGACTTTGTTATGTGGCATTGATGTAGCGATATCTGCCACTGGCTCTTTGGTGGGGATTTGGATGGGGTAGCTAATGCACTGTAAAGTGAAGGGGGTTGGCACATGGATAATTTCAGGCCTGCTCTAGCACAATTGTGCTATGAATAGAACCTTTTATGTAACATGCACGCCCTGACAGCATGCTGTCACACATGAAAAGCTTGGCTGCTATTAACGTCATGACTTTGATCCGGGCCACAGAGTTGAAAAGATGAGGAATGTCTTAATCACTTGCTCAGGAGTATGAATGGTGATTGTAAGAAGGGACTGTGATGCTGTAGGACAGCGTGAGTCAGCATCAGTTCAACCTCCGGAGTGATTCAAATCTTGCAGAGTTAACGTGCTAAAATAGGACGATAGACTCAAATGCATTTTGTAAAGCAAAACCTGTAAGAACATGGAAGGCATCATTCATATTATTTGGAAGAGACCATTCACATTATGATCATAATAAGAGCACAGATCCAGGAGTCAAAAACAGTTCAAGTCTTGTATTGAGTATTTGTGGACCCTGGGTGAACCTGGGCAAGCTTTCTTAAAACCTTAGAGCCCTTCAAGAATCCACAGCTAAGCTGGAGAGATGGCTCAGTGGTTAAGAGCACTAACTGTTCTTCCAGAGGTCCTGAGTTCAATTCCCAGCAACCACATGGTGGCTTCATAACTATCTGTAATGGGATCCGATGCCCTTTTCTGGTGTGTCTGAAGTCAGCTACAGTGTAGTCACATAAATAAAATAAATAAACCTAAAGAAAAAAACTTCTCTCTCTCTCTCTCTCTCTCTCTCTCTCTCTCTCTCTCTCTCTCTCTCACACACACACACACACACACACACGAATCCGAAGCTAAAAGCAGCCTTGTTTGAAGTTCTCCCATTCATAGGAAAAGAGATCACATCTGGCATATGAAGGACTGCTCACGGCAGAGACAGCATCTCTAGAAAGAGAGGGATAAATGGTTTGGGAGAAATTCAAGACACTGAGCAACCAGTACACTGCAGGGGCAGCTTCATCAGAAGGGAGGCTTGAAGCTCAACTTCAGTTCTGGGCCAAAAGGCAATCAGGGTGGAGAGGACACTCAGGGCTGTGGAATGGCTGTTCCACAGCAACCCTACAGGAACGTCTTACTATCTAAGCATGCACTAAGCTGCATTGCTAAACTCCTACTGGATGTTGGAGGTACCAGATACAAGCGTGTTGTTCCTTCAGGCCTTAAAGTTAGTATGCAATGAGATGAAACTGAGCAAATAGCATAATGTTTGCTCAACAGAGGTTTGAATGAAATAAATGAATAAAGAAAATGTGCTGCATGTACATAATGGAATTTTATTTAACTGTAAAGGGAAATGGAATAATTTCCAGGAAAACAGGTAGATCTGGAGTTCACAAGGTTAAGCGAAACAAGCCCAACTCAGAAGAAACGATCTATGTTTTCTCCAATCACATATAAAGAGTACAGAGAGGGCTGGAGAGATGTCCTCTTCTGGTGGGTCTGAAGAGAGCACTGGCTGCTCTTCCAGAGGCCCTGAGTTCAATTCTCAGTAACCACATGGTGGCTCACAACCATCTGTAATGAGATGTGATGCCCTCTTCTGGTGTGTCTGAAGAGAGCAACTGTGTACTCACATACATAAAATAATTAAATCGTTTAAAAAATGTAGATTCACATGCGTGCATGCACACACACATGTGTAGGGCATGAAAGTAAACAAAGGTACTGTGAGAGGGAAGGCGAAGTCAGAAGAGATCGATCGGGAAACAGGAGGGAGTAATGGAAGATGGAGGTGGGCCATGAACACAGAAGTAGGAGCTATTTGAGGGGAGCAAGTGAATCACCAGAGGGGTGGAATTGGACAGGGGATGTGTGGGGCAGTGATCTGGCAGGCAGTCTGGCACACTAGTTGAGCACAGGCTAACGCTGGCAGACCCCGCGAAGTAATTCGCAAGGTACTGGAAATGTTATGCCAAAGCTCCAGCCACGGTCACGGTCACGTATCACGCCGCGGTAGAGGTTTGGCCACGAAGCCTAAGCTGTCTCTATGTTAGCGAGACACCTAGATGGTTAGCCACGCCCCTTCCCAGTTACTTTATCTGCTCTGCCACTCTGGGAGAGGTGGGAGGTACAGTTCTATCTATGCCACTTTCCACATGATGAAAATAAATGCCTTAGAATTATGGACGGTCTCTTCATTTGGATCCTCCATGGGAAGCGAGGGATCCGGCCCTCGATTAATGAGATGCAGCTAATCTCTCTCCGCGAGGGAACCCAGCGCTCCTAGACTGTACCCATTCACCCAAGCCTAAGCAGCTAGCCCTGCGCCCGAAGCAGCTGAGACCTGGTCTGGCAGGAACCCCAGCTGTGCTCTGACTAACCCGTCTGGGGCACCCTGCAGCGACTGCGGTGCCTCGGGCTAGAGAATCCTGCGCGTTCCCCAGGAATGGCCCCCTCCCCCCACTCACGGGCAGGACCTACAGAGGCTTCCCACAGACCCCACCTGCGCGGCCACTTCTTTCCATGCTGTCCCACCCAGAGCCGCAGCGCCCTCGGACAGATACGTGGAGCTCGGATTGTTCCCAACAGGGATGTCTGTCTGTCTGTCTGTCTGTCTGTCTCTCTCTCTCTCTCTCTCTCTCTCTCTCTGTAAGAACAAAGTATAATGAATGATGAGTATTCATGAAAATGTCATGTTTCTTTGTATGCTAACCAAAAATTAATTTAAAATATCAGCATTTTTTTCATTTTTGTATCCTGTCATATAATCCTCACATTTGAGGCAGTGACTACTAGTTGATCTTATCTGGAGTTTATATCAACCTTTGGCTAGGAGAAAATAGGGAACCCTGAACAGCAGAGTATAGTCTAACTGCAGTGGTCTATAACTCCAGCTTTGGGGGATCTAGCCATCTTTTTTGGCCTCCACAGACACAGACATACTTGCAGGCAAAACACCAATGCATAGAAAAATTAAAAAAAAAATGTATCTTTTAAAAAAGAGAAACAACAATCCCAGTGTGTAAATATAACTTCTATTTATTATAGATTAGATCCATAAGCACATGATATTTAACACACATGACTCTATCCTAATATATATATATATATATATATATATATATATAATAAATAGATAAAATGAACCTTTTTAAATACAGGAATAGTCAGTGAATAGAAGCAGAAGAGATTTGTTAAAGCAAAGGACAAGACTTTTAAATTCAGGTTTAAAAACAAAGTTTTCATGCAAAGTGCAAGGCTTCGGGGGAACTACCCCCTCATGTGTGTGTGTGTGTGTGTGTGTGTGTGTGTGTGTGTGTAGTTCTAAGAAAGAAATAGGATTAAGTTAGGAACAGACATATTTCCAAAGTTCCCAACTACACTGGGAAGCTGGAATGTTAGATATCTTTGAAAGGGTCCTAGAACTATACAGTGTTTTCTAGATGGAAAAAGGAGCCTTTAAGTGGAGGCTTCTGGCACTCTTTCCATGATTCAGCTCTCAACATTTCATTGGACTTTGCTAATCTTAAAGATGTGCACTGAAGGAGTACACTGTGGCAGGGAAACCACATCTCAGAAAACCAGCCAGCCAGCCAAAGAAACAAACAAACAGAAAACAAGTATATAGAAACATGGTCTTGATCTAAACTTTTGCTGGGTGGTGGTGGTGCAAGCCTTTAGTCCCAGCAGTAAGGAGATAGAAGCAGGAGGATCTCTGAGTTCAAGGCCATCCTGATCTACAGAGTGAGTTTCAGAACAGCCAGGGCTACACAGAGAAACCCTATCTTGAAATCAAACCAAAAAGATACACAGTGAAGCAACACTGAATAAACACATTAGGAAGAGCTGAAAATTCATTCACAACCGCAACTAAACAAAACACTGAAAACAGCCCCTCTGTTTCAGCATTAACTTGAAGTTGATCTCAAGTGAAAGGAATATGCAATAATTCAAATGCTGAAGCCTGGCCTACTGGTACTATTCTGTAATTCCAATCCTTGAATGTTGAACAATTGTAGCATTTGTTTGTTTGCTGCCAGCATGGGCTGCTGAGTGATATTCTGTCTCAAAAAGTCAAAACCAACAAAACCCCAAAGGAACAAACAGAATTCAAAAGTTAAAGACCTGAAGGAAAGGCTAGTTAAAAAAAAATGACATCTCATTATACGAACTATAAAAGTGTGTGTGTGTGTGTGTGTGTGTGTGTGTGTGTATACGCGCGCGCGGGTGCGCTTGCTTGGTCCTGTGTAGGTCAGAAGTTAATAATGGGTTGATTCTCCATTTTATTTTTTGAGACCAAGTCTCTCACTGAACCTGGAGCTCAATAATAGGGCTGCAGTGGCTGGCCAGGACTACTCCTGTCAACCCCGTCTAAAAGTCTAATAAAGAACTTTCTGCATACGTATTTATGCATGTATTTCTTATTTTATGAGAGTCTTCCATCTTCGATGTTTCATAATTAAATAATGCACTACTTCTCCCATATCTTACCTAGAACCCTACGCTAACTTGCAACTACCTCCCCCAATGGATTTAGAGGGATGTTTACAGTGGTCACCAGTACCCTGGAACATTATTAAAAAGAGATAATAATAGAAATTTGGGGAGTAAGACGTTGGAAAGGATATATATCCAAGGAACAAATACTCCTTGAATTCAGGCTCCTACTTGTCAGAAAGGTCTGTTTCCAGTTCCCCAACAGACGGCAGGTGGCGCTCCCACCCCGGCAGTTCGGCGTGTGGGTTCTCAGCATCTGCGTCGGTCTGTAGGGACCGCAGGGGACCCGAGCGAATAGCGCTCATTAATGAAGCACTGAAGGATCTTCACGCTGCAATTGCCTCGCCCTGTGGCGGAGGCTGATCCCGACCCGGGGTCTCAGGAAGAAGGCTATAGCCATCCTTTTCACTTCAAGGTGAAGTTCAGAAACTCGGCAGAGAGGCCAACAGTACGCAAATTTGAAGAAAGCCTATAGGACAGATAGCTTCGAAGCTTAGAAAGTCTCAGAACACCTTGAAAGGTGTTGAGCATCCCTACCTGTGCTCTCAGAAGAGCGTTTTGGGGGCAGGCTCTGGAAAGTATGAGAGTACCTCTTACTTTTCTCTACTGCCTGCTCTTGGAAGTAATGAAATCACACTCATTTTGGTCTTTTCTCACCAAGTAAGGTCTTTCTAAATGGTCGGGGTGTATGCAACTCCCGCTCTGCATTTGAGCCGATGACAACTTCTAGTGTGTCGATGGACGCCTGGGCTTTTGCTAACCTGATGCAAAATGGGAAGATGACCCTTTAAAAAGCACCCAGAGGGCAAGAACTCAGACCCAGTACCCAGCCCTCAAGGGCTCTGAGCATCTCTTGCCGTCCCAGAGCAGGACTTCTCAAAGGGTGTGGCCTGCACGGAGCAGGGCCTCCAGAGTCTTACAGAGGATGGGTCCTTGGGATCCTCTCAAACCACAATCTCTGAGCATGGGGAAAGGAAATCTGCAGGCCCAATAAAACTGTCCATATTTTGTTTCTACGACCAAGAAAACCCTCCAATTTAACATTTTTCCAGTTGATTCCCCTGGATATAAAAGTCTACCCGTGGCGACTTTACTTAAGTTCTCGTCCCTAGGACTTGAAGAGCAAGGGAGAGGGGATCCACTGTGGGAAGGCAAAGCTCATCTTTGGGGATGGAGCCTGGGACGAAACTGCGAGAGCTGGAGATTTCCCAAAGTGACTCGGGGCTCTGATCTGGGGGAACAGGAGACTGTTAAGTGCGGGGGACCTAAGGGTTTGTCAACTGCTTTCTGCACCGGGCTGCCACGTGCACCTGGGTCGGCTGCCAGTCCTTGGGCTGAACTTGGGAGGCGTGGGGCGGGCTCCTCTGCAACTCGAGCGGGGCGGGGATGCTGGAGAGGAGGAGGAGGGAAAGTGGGGGTCTGTCTTCCCCTCCCGCCCCCGCCGCCCCCTTTGGCTTTATAATTGGCTCTCGCAGCGGTTTCTTTCCTCTTATCTGATCCTGGGTGAGAGGCGAGGGGAAGGAAGAAGCTCTGTAGGGCAGGAGGCTGTGGGAGAGGGACAAGGAGAGGACAGAGTGAGCAACAGGAAAGAGAAGCTAATTAAGAAAGGGTACTCTGAGGGAAGCGAGCCAGGACAGTGGTCCGCTAAGAACCAAGCGGCGGCTAATCTTCCTTAGGCGCCAAGAGGTCCTCAACCTGGGCTGGAACGTTGCCCTGCACAGGTCAGTTCCTCTTTCCCTACTGTTTTCCTGCTCGGCTTTGCATAGTCTATAGGTAGAGAAAGATCCCCAGAGAGAGCCACCTGCAGACCTGCAGGCGGATGCGATTTCCAGGACCATCCACTGCACGTGTGCCCGCGGGATGGCCCCTTAAGGGTGAACTAGGAGATCGTGCACCCAGATAGATGCTTGTCTGGGGGCCACACGGCAGAGAGATTGTAGGCGCCGAGTGGCCGAGTGACCGACTGGCCGACTGGTGTGCGGAAAGCGAAGGAGCCCTGTCTGGGAGGGCTCTCTGGAGTTTCTCTCTGGGGATTCCTGCCTCCCATGTGTCTGTGAGCGGTGGGCACCGGGCTGGAATTAGCTGCATTGGGCAGCTCTGTAGTGGTGGCTCCAGCAAGTTCAGTTGGTAAAGGCTTAGGGAGTCGTTTGGAAGCGCCGTGTACGCATAGGATGCAACGTTGTTTAGATTCTATTTGGCAGTGGATTGGAAGACCGGTCCATGGAGACAACTCACCCAAGCATTCATTGTACTGTTGCTGCACAAGGGGCAACTGTGGACCAGGCTCTACACGGAAAGGGGGGCAGCCGGGGAGAGCTCACAGGCAGTGGAATGACGCCAGGCTCCTAGTGTTGCTGCTTTGAGAGGAACCACCAAGCTAAGCCATTGCAGGCACCTTCTTCACTTAATTTCTTTTCCTTTTTATTTTTGCGAACTCCTCTCTGATTTAAGTCTTCATGCATTCAGCTTCTGGGCATCTGAGGCATCTGCAGAAGTTGGACTTTAGCATATAGTATGTGAGCTCAGTGTTGCTTAGCCTAGGTCCAGGAGAGCTTTCAGAGTGCTGGAAGAGCATCTCTGGAGATGCTTACATGCAGTTCTTCCCGTGGTATGAATCCCTCTCCCACTCTCCCACCGCTCCCCACCCCCACCCCAGCCACTGCTGGCAAAATGGTTTCTAGACCTGTCTGGAGTCCCAAGAAAGAACGATCTATTTATTTAGGCAGAGTCGAATGTAGCTCAAGCTGGCCTAAAAGTTTTTTTTTTTCTTCAGAACAGAGGAAGGCCTTGAGCTCACATTCCTCCCATCTACCTCCCAAGCTCAGGATTACAGGTGTGTGCTACACCCACCACCCGGCTTTGACTCTGCTGGAAGCCTTGGAGAGTTATCTGCTGGTAGCAAGTGTTGAAATGGAGTAGGAACAGTAGGAAGAGAATTAGGAATAAGCCCTCTGTGACACCATGGTTAGGGGAAAGGAAAATGAGATTTCTCAATCTTCAGTTACTGGAGGTCCTGGCCTCAGCTACTTCAAGGGCCAAAGGCACTTCTTTACAGGGTGGAGTAGCAAGCAGGCTCAGGGTGGTTATAATCAGGAGACTGGCTGTTCTGTTGCTGATGAGGGACTCCAGCTCTGCAGGTAGCCTCACTATTACATTAGAGATGGGTGGATGAATGGATGGATGGGCAGATGGAATTTAGATTTGAAGTTAAGAACACGGAGGGGGTTTTGTTGCACCTGGACTCAATGGCAGATTTGCGAATATGTTTCTTTGGTGGGTTTTTGTTTGTTTTGTTATTTATTTTCTTGTGATAGGTTGTGCCCTGACTGCCTTGGAACTCACCATGTAGCCCCAGCTGGCTGGGAACTCTAGGGTCATCTTGCCTTAGTTCCCTAAGAGCTGGTATGACAGGCATACATCACCATTCCTGGTTCCTTGTTTGTGTTGTAAACAGTTTACTTGATAATCATCTCACACTTAGCGTGCATAATTCAAGGGCTTTCAGTATATTTAAAACGTGCAGTCCACATCCCAAATTAAGAATTATTTTAGGTCCCTGGGGACATGGTTTAGTGATTAAGAGCACCCACTGCTCTTCTAGAGAGGGTCTAAGTTTGGCTTCAAGCAGAGGCATCTGGCTACTCATAAACACCTGTAACTTCAGCTCCAGGGGATCTGACAGCCTCTTCTTGTCTCCACGGACATCTATGTGCATGCGTGTGTACACACACACACACACTCACACACACCAAGTACACCTATTTTTTAAAAAATTCTGAAAAGAAATAGGATGTTTTTAGTATTTCAAAAGAAAACCTACACCTCTGGACAGTAACTTCCCAATTCTTTCTGTCTGTCACCCAGTCTCGGTGGATTTCATATAAATGGAATTATACCCCATAAGCCTTTTGTGATTTATTTTTTCATCTATTAAGATCTCTTTAGGCTTTATCCAAGGTTCATAGGGTATCTTTTTAGTCTTTTGATAAATACTGGGCACCTCCTCCTTCTGCCCAAGGATCCCTGAACCAGGACAACCCTGAACCTCCATTGCAGCCCTGACCTCCAACAGGTCCGTTCAAAAGGACAGGGGCTACCCTAGTGAGGCCTCTTCATAATTAATTCTCTGGGCAGGATTCCTTGGAACCTGTCAGTGTTCCTGAAGTAGTTTTGGATGGCTCCCAGGGTTCAGGATGGATGGGAGGAGCTTTTTGGCCCTGGTCCTGGCCCTCTCAGAGTCCAGCTGAAGATTTCAGAGAAGTCTCTAGCCTTCCCTGCTTTTCAGAACTGTTCAGGGCTGGCCTCCAGGATAGGCTGAACTAACTAGAGAGACTGATGAGCAAGTCCGGGAAGCCCCTAACCTACTAGGAAGACCCCAAAGGACACATTCCCTTTAGATCTTACTTCCCACTTCCCCCACTAAAACACAAGGATCTTTTTTCCTTTTTCTTTTCTTTCGGCCTGGTTGAAGCCAACGCCAACATCCTTCTCAGAGATGTGACTTCAGCTTTGCAGTCATTCTTGATCAAATTCAGCCAAGTGACCGCTGTTTTCCTGGCTCGCAGAGTATAATTGACAATTTCTCTAAGTAGTCTTGAATCGCTGCTTGCTGGGGCTGTGCAGTTTGAGCACCACTGAGCTAACACTTTATCTGGAATTATGGCACTGGTGCAGGAGACACTAGATGATTGCTGGGAGGGACTGGCAATGGAGGGGACAAGAAGCAAGTTTAAAGAGAAGCAACCAATGATGACTTGATGATTTTTGTCTCAGAAAATTTGTCCCCGATTGTGATGGATGTCAAGGAATCATTCTTCTTTAGTCTTTATAAGCATATAAAGAGTGGCAAGTGACTCCTCTATACATTAAGCTTTGAGTGTAGGCTGCTTCCTGTTCTCATGGGGATAATGATCTCTCTCTCTCTCTCTCTCTCTCTGTTAGAAGCTGTATTACTCAGCTTTCTGTCACTAAAACAAAACACATGAAATGATTATAATGAGAAGAGCTGTGCTTGGCTCATGGTTGAGGAGGTCTTGTCTAGGATGATGAGTTTTTGGCTCTGATGTTCTGGGCCCATGGCAGGGCAGTGCATCATCAATTTGAAGTATGTAGTGGAGCAAAATCATTTACATTGTGTATAAAGGAGAGAAATGAGAGGAGGGGAAAGGGGCTCCTCCTTGGGACAGCCTTTCTGTAGACCCCCTCATTTTCTCTACTACATCCCAGAGGCTCATGCCTTTAAATATACTGGTCCTTTGGGTGACATTTATAACCCAAACCGTAGCAGAAGTATTGGCACATTCTAAGTATTTATTCCTTTCTCTGTTAAAAAAAAAAAACCCACAGAATCTTACCATTACTTTGGGACACAAATACAATTTCCCTTCTAGGTATAAAGCCACTGAACTCCAGGGAAACACAGACCCTCTTCTGGGGTCATAAATCTAGCAAGTGACAAGGAGATTATTAACAAAAGGCTGGTGGCTTTTAATCCATATCATTTTGGACACTTTATCCACCAGTTTCTCTGCTGGGATGGGGCAGCAGGGTATATGGGTACAACTGAGGGGATGGTGCAAGCTGAGGCCATGTACTCTGGTGGCTGATGCAGAGAGACAGTGGGAGGCAGGAGGATTCAGGGACTTCTGAGGAGCAAGCTGACTTCAGAATCTCCTTGACAAAAGTGGTCTCTTTTTTTTTCCTGCTTCTTTCTCTTCTTCTTTTTCCCCTCTCTTAAAAACTTCTATAGTTCTTTTGGCTCTTTTGGTGGTAATTGTGACTAGAAAGGAACATCTGTGGGGCATCATGAGAGCCAAGAGTGCAGTTGAAGTGCAGAGTGGAGCTGAGTGCTTAGAGACCCAAAGTCCCCCAAGGTTGAAAATTTAAATCTGTAGCATCCCTACATTTTCTCTCTTTCCAGTCTATCTTTTCTGTATGTAACACGTATGCATAGGTGTGTGGGTGTACGTATGCCATGTACCCATGTGGAGGTCAGAGGGCAAGTTTTTGGAGTTAGTTCTCTCCTTTCACTGTGGGTTTGAACTTAGGTCATCATGCTTGTATGACCTAATTCTACCCATTGCACAATCTCGTGCCTCCTCTCCTGCTTCCTTTTAAGACGACCTCACTGTGTAACCAGCTGCTGCCACCTATGTAGGTATTACTAGCTTTGAACTCACAGCTACCCTCTTGTCACAGCCTCCCATGTGCTGGGATTTCAGGCATGAGCCACCATGCCTGGTTCTAAACCAAATGTCATGTTGCATTTTTCTGTTAGGGGCTGCTGAAATTACCCTGGCAGGTGTCCCTAAAGGGAGTGGTACCAGACTCTTTCTCTTCAGAATTTACTTGAGCTGCTTGTGAACATTGTTGTAGAAGGAGGTGAGCCTTTGCCACAGGTCTGTGTGGGTGCTCAGGAGACCCTTCATTAAGGATGTGCTCCTGGATGGCTTTTTGTCTTTGCTTTTGTGGAGAAGAGCACACTGAATTGAGACTTAAAAAGAATGAATTTGATTGTCTGTCTTCCTCTCCAGCCCAGCACCTTGCCATGTACCGTCACCATGCTAAATATTCAAAATACAGCGCAGCATAATGCAGTTCTGAAAGTAGAAATGCAGTTGACAGCTACAGTTTAGTGATAGGCACATGGAGGGGGAAATAAAGGTTAGCATCTCAGGCATCTGGAGAAAGCCATTTGCCTCTTAGCAGGAGGACCAGGGAAGCCTTTCTGAACGGAGATGTCTAAGGTGAAAAGTGAAGTGAGCCCTCAACTGAGGACTGACATTTGATTAAGATAAGCTTGGATTTCCCTGGTGGAGGAGTTCTGTCAGTTCTTAGAAGCAGGATCAGAGGGGAGACAAAAGCCAGATGATGGAACATTCTCGTGTCAAGTTGCTGTCACTACTTTGCCGTGCTTCTGGGATGGCTCTGGCTCAAAATTTACACATCTTAAGAGTGTTGAAGCAGCTGTGTGTGTGTGTGTGTGTGTACATTTGTATGAGTGGGTATATGCTCAGAAGTGAATAACCATGTAGACCAGAGGTCAACCTTGGGTATCCCTCTTCAGGGACACTTTTGTTTGAGATAAGGCCTCTTATTGGCTTGGAACTCACCAATTAAACTAGTTAGGCTGGCCAATCAGCTCTAGGAATCCTCCAGTCTTTGCCTACCCAGCATGGAGAATAAAAATGCATGCTATCATGCATTTCTCATGTGGGTTTTGGGAGCTGGTGTGCAGAGAACCTTATGTTTGTGTGACAAGCACTTAACCTATTTAGCTATTTCTCCAACTCATGCCATAGCTGCATGTCTGAGGCTGGTTAGTAATAGCTCTTGTATAAAGGAATAGATCACGGGGCCATTGCTAACTCCATAGGAGGAATTAGCGAAAAGTGGCACCTCTGGACAGCCTCATGCTATTGGAAGAAAGCAGTGTGCTCTTCTCAGGACCATCTAGTCCTGGGGCTCACAGATGACAGGTGACTGCTAATTTCAAGTGCTGAGTTGCCAATTGCAACTCATACAACATAACTGCTTTTGAACTGGACATGCATCATCTCTGACCACTCATTGATAATTAATCAGTATTTATTGCTGATTATATGTATTGAAATTGTTAAATTATGGGTTAAAATGCCATCTGAGGTCTTCCAGTATCAATATCTAGAAAGATAAAAGAATTTCTAAGGCCACCAAGCTAGCTGGGAGTTACTGTTCCTTGGGAACCTGGTTGATGGTGCCACCCATAAAACCACTTTTAGACCAGGATGAGATCTGTTGCTCTTGGTAAAGTTTCCCTCGTGAAGGAAGAAGGGCAGTTCTTTGGCATTTTGTGATCTGCATTGTGATGGTTAGCTTTAACTGGCAACTCAGCCTAAATCAGAGGGATTTACTGAAGGATTCCTAGACCAGATTGGCCTGTGGGAGTGTGAGGATTTGTCTTTTGTTTTTAATGTGTATGTGTGTATAGCATGCCTGTTCATGTGTGTTTCCAGGCTTGTATGCGTGTGTGTGCCCATTTACACATGTGTGCATGTATGTATATGTGTGTGCAAGTACAAGTGTGTGTGTGTGTGTGTGTGTGTGTGTGTGTGTAGTAGGTCTAAGGCTGACTTTAGACATTTCCTCGATCATTCTCCACCTTGCTTATTGAAGTAGGGTCTGTCACTTGGACCCAGATCCTGTTGCTTTGGCTGCACGACCTACTCCGCTTACTCTGGAGATCTACTGTCTCTCCTTCCCCCCAAGACAGGATTAAAGGCCACTCTTACTGTATTAACTCTCATGTTAATGTTGGAAGTCTGGTCCTTACACTTGCCAACCAATTTCCCAGCATTCCACCTCCGCAGCTTGGTGTCCCTGCCTTAAACAAACAACAACAAACCCAACCAAACAGCGGCAAACAACTAAGGAACTCTGACAAGCAAACAAACAAAACCTTAAAAACAAACAACATTGTAAAGGGAGAGTCAAGGAGGACATCTTGAATACCATTTCATTGTACCAGTTCAAGCCAGAGACATTTCAGGTAAAACTCACCCAGATTGTGACCCCAGTTTTCTATCAGAGGAAAGTCAACTCTTCTCAGTGTCGGAGTTTGAATTTGCATCGGTCCAAACCTTCTCTTTTTAGAAGGTGCACCAAAGAATCCAGTTTTCTCTTCTACATGAAGGTTCTTTACAAATATGAAGACATTTGCTACATACTTCTTACTCTTAGTTTTCCTGGGCCTAAAACATGCTGAAATCTCTCCATTCTTTCAACCCTTCTTTGCCCAAACTTGTCCATGACAACCACAAAGCCTTTTCTCTTAAGAAGCCTGTGAATGGCTCTTGGGTGAGGTGTCTCACATGGTCAGAAAGCTGATCGCTTTCAACCTTCCTAGAGTTCTATCTGGAGAATGATAAAAATGGATGGGAATGTGTCTAAAGTAGTTTGCACGGGCAAGTAATGGTTGCCTTCATAATTATCTGGATCTTCAGTTTAAACCTTTCTGCCAAGTTGCTCTTACACCCTTACTATGAGGGAGATAGAAGGTTCTTTGTTCTTCTCCTTCCTTCTTTAGCCCCTGTCTAGGCTGCAAAATCACTGCTTATCATTGTTTCCTTTTCCTTTCCATTAATCTTTTTGCCCAAGGGCCAAAATTAGAACTCTTTTGAGTGCTATGATGGTGATCATCTTTCTTTTAAAATTAGTTTAAAAAATCAGCATACAAGGTAATGTTTTTAACTTTTAAAATTTTATTTATTCATCTATTTTTTGTATATGAATGCTTTGTCTTCATGCACATCAGAAAGGGGAATCAGATCCCATTACAGGTGGTTGTGAATCACCGCGTGGTTGCTGGGAATTGAAGTCAGGGCCTGTGGAAGAGCAGTCAATGCTCTTAACCATTGAGCCATCTCTCTAAGGTAACGTCTTTCAGCATGGCAGCATTTTCATACTATTTTTGTAGCTCCCCACCCCACGCTCCTCTACTCCTGCTGGTCCACCACTTCTCCAGTTCCCTCCTTCTGCCTTCATCACACAAATAATATCACCTTCTTTCCCCCCTCTTATCTACCCTTCTTAAGACATCTTTTCCCATTTCATGGTTCCCTCTCTGGTTCTGTGAGTTTTATCATATCACACCCTCTACACATACATATGAAAATTAAAATATAGTTTTTGCATGCAATTATGCCATATTTGCTTTTCTGGGTCTCAGATGCCTTGCTTATCACAGCATTTTCCGGTTCCGCCCACTTTTCTGCAAATGTCATGATTTCACTTTTCTTTATAGATGAATAAAATTCTGCCTGATCACAACCTTCCAGGGATAGACGTTATCTTACTGATATTGTTGGCAAAGACACATAGAATGGCTGACATGCCACCATCTTGTGCTACCATTCTGCCCTGATTCATATTTCATAGTTTGGCAGTTAGCTTGCTAATGGAATTGGAACTGAGCTCTACAATTACTCTTACACGGTGTAAGGATTTGTACCTTCTTTAGCACCAAGGACTCTACCTTGGCTATATAGCAGGGCTCACTATAAGTGTTAAAAAGATAATTCCAGGGCTAAAAATAATTGTCTCTCTCAGATCCTGGGTCAGCAGCAGCTGTGTGTAACAGGCGGCTAAGAACAATTCTGTTTAAGTTTGTAGGGTTTATTTTGTAAATCAAACAATGATGGGTGGGAATACTCTGCAAGATTTAGTTGTGTATATGTTGAGGCCTTGGCAAGCGGTATAACGATTGAATAAATATTTGAAGGAATTTTGATAAAACCCACTGTATATGCTAAGCTGAGAATTCTCTGCATGCCTGTAAGCACTGGTTAGTGGCTTCCTTTGGGTTTTTGCTCTTTATTAAACTTAACCACACAAATGAGATTTGATAAAATTAATACACAAATTAGAAGCAGGCTGAATATTCAGTGATAAGGATGCTTGAGGGCTGTTAAGGTTATGACAATGTTTTGACCACACTCATGCTCTGCACTATTAGATCTCCCCGAGTTTGATTTGTACCTTCTGATTTCAGAACTAAGTAGCCATTTCTGACATGGTGTTTTTAAGAAGAAGCAAAAAAAAAAAAAAAAATCAAAGTAAAGTTTTATTTGTTTATTCAGACTATTGGGCAAAGTTTCAACAAATGAGGCTTTGACATTTTTGGTAAATATTAAAGTATCTCATGGCACTTAAATAGAAATTGAGACTTTTCTTGTCTCTACTTCTCTGTCCAAAAGTTTGGTGACTTGGCAGAAAAGCTTGGGAAAATTAAGATTCTACTTTCCCAATATGCTATTGCTCATCTTAAAGTAGGCAACAAAAGAATTTAAAGATAGGCTCTGCGTGCATGCTTTAGCTCCCCTCTTATAAACTAAACCATTTGCTCCCAAAAGAGGAGTGTAGGTACTTAATTATCTAAAAGATTTGAAATGTGTTCTCTTCCAATGCCACATGTCAATTATTGTCATGCAACACCTGGGCACAGGAACTGCAATGCTTTGATAAAAAGACAAAGGCTCTTAGACTTGGAATAGACTCATGTGATCTCACACACATAACCTGGTGTCAGATGAGAACGGAATAAGGGAAGGGGGAGGGACTGTGTGAGGGGGGACAGCAATCAGGATGTAAAGTGAAAAAAAAAAGAGTCTATGAGACAGATGTGGTCAGTTTTCTTACCTAATTTACTTGAAACCTAGGGTTACCATGTTTGGAGAAGGAATTCTTAAGCATGGACGCTTCATTTGAGAAAGAGATTTCATGGCTACTTTTCTGTGTATGTGATGGGCAGATCCATGGGTGATTAGCTGATTGATAAACATATTAATCTGAGGAGGCCAAGGCTGCCTGAAAGAATCTTCTCAAGTCCTTGCACATAAGGGCTGCTCAATCTCTTTGGATTAGTTTTCTCACCTGAAATAAATCAAATCAAGCTGAAATGCTATATAGATAATACCACTGAACATTCTGCCTCTTCTCTGGTTTCTTTATGAATGAGTTACACAAGGAGAATAGTTATATATTCTTCCAGAGACACTGTATAATTCTGACATCAAGCCAGAATACTGAAGTTGAAGGGTGGGTCAGTTATGTTACTTTGATAGTTTATAGAATTATGCTTCATTATTAATTTTGAAGGCAAAGACTCACATCACTCAGACTAGCCTCAAACCTGCTCTGTAGCAGAGGTGAGCCTTGAACACCCAGGTCTCCAGCCTCTGCTTCTCCAGTGCTGGGATTGAAGGATTGCACCACCACACCAAGGGAGATTTATATTTTACTAGATTCCCTGAAGTAACTCTTGGGTTAAAAAGGAAATGAAAGCTGTTGTGATGATGTCCATACATGTTCAGGGACAAAGGAAGAACAGTGTCATATTAATGAAGGATTAAACAAAACAATAAAAGAACAAAAAGAACGTCTTGCTATCGAGCAAAAGTTAAAACAGAAAACAATGAATGATAAATGCAGAGATAAGCTGAAAAATAAAGCAATGAACTGGACAATTCAGTAGAATCTTGCTCTTAAGAATTGCAGATTGGACCAGTCCTTTTAATCCATTTTTCATCAAAACATACTGATTTTGTGATTATAAGTGGAAAAGAAACAGTTGGAGCTGAGATAATGCAGCAGTGCACTAGCGAACATGAAAATCCATGTTGGAAGAAAAAAATGTGGAGACATCTAAACCAGAGCCAAGAGTGGGAAATTAAAGTAGATCTAAAACAAGAGAAAAAGAGAAAATGGAAAAAGTTGCCCATGAATCAGCATCAAGAAGGGGACAGGTCATTGGACAGGACAAAGATGATATTAGAACACTTTCTAGCTTTTCTTATGAAGCCAGAATAATCATACCAAGATTACTCAAGAAAACTATAAGTCAACCTTGGTTATTGATATAGCTCACAAATTTTGCAGCACAAATTGGACTTAGTGTAAAAAAAAAAAAAAAAAAAACAACAAAAACCAAACCCACTAAATTAATGCGACAAAAGTGTGGGAGCCTGGAAGGAATCTGTCCAGGAGACTTTAGACTAGGAATGTCTGATTGGCAGCTGTTGAAAGGTTCTGTGGTGAGCCAATGAACCAATGGGCAGCACAAATTCAATCCAGGACTAAGTTCTGACACCAGAACTCTCTGTGTGCAGGAGGCTCACACAGATGGACAGACCTTGAGATGAATCATTGTCCTAATCTTGCCTCATGGGGACCTGGTTTAGTCTTCAAAACCTTGGATGCTAAGTCACTGTTATAAGAATTTGGATAAAGCAATTGGTAGCAAAAGGCTAGCTCCCAAGTGGAGATGCAAGCTGAGACCATCTCCTGGCTCTCCTTCTGTGTGTTGCACAATCCTAAGAGAGGTTACTTTGGCAGCATGTGATGTTACTTCAGGAGAGCAGAGGGCCCTTTGGGAGTAACTAAATGTCCCCCTTTGTGTGGTCACCAAAGTGTTCATTCATTCTGGGCAGTGTGCAAGAAGCAGTTACCTCCCTCAATGGCATTTTAAATGGGGGTTAGGACTCAACTATTAGCATCACAACCTTTCTCTTCTCTGGAAGTGTAGGGGCAGCTCTCCAGAGACAGCATTGCAAACAGAAAGTCTCCTCCTTTATTTCCAGTCCCCTGGTGAAAAGCACCAGAATAGATCACAAAGGAGAATGACCCTGGAGGGTCTGGAAGAAGTCAGAAAAGCATGATGAGATCTATGGCTCAAAATAGGAAGAAAATTCCTAGAATAGGCTGGACTCAGATCCAAGTGACCCTGACATTCCTCTTCCAGCAAAACTCAGTTGAGCCTTGAGGCCATTTGTGGCTGACACTAACAAGGCTATGTCACAGGAGTCTAACATTAGGAAGCTTCTCTAAGAAGGTCATGGGGCTTTAGTGTCAATAATTACTAGCTGGTGGCTGCATTGACCTCCTACCTATCTATAGATTTTATAGACTTGGAGAGGACTTGTAGGGACGTTATCTCTCTCTTAATGAAGTTTTTCCAGAGTTGATGAAAAATTATCTTCCATCCTAGCCTCTAGCTTAAAGCCTAGTGGTTAATGTGTGCTAGATTAGATCTGCTATAAAGACTGAACCAGCGTCTTTCAGAACAGGATCATTCAGGCCAGGGAAAAGTATCATGAGAGCAACTTAAAATATTTGAGGCTCAATAAACAAGATGTGTTGTATTAAACACTCATGTGTCAGAGTCTCTTTCCAAGCTTTATAAACTGGGAGACTAAAAATGGTGGCTCTCACTAATTTCCTGCTCTGGCAGGAATTTTCTCCAAATAGTCTGCTATCAAACACCTCAGAGTAGAAGTACTAGAGAAATTTATATAAACCCAGCACGGTGTCTCACACCTGTATCACTGGCATTTGGGAGACTGAGGAAAGAAGATAGAGGTCAGCCCAGGCTTCATAGTGAGTCTTTAAAAATGAATTAAAATTGGGTAGTGATGGCATATGTCTTTAATCCCAGCACCCAGGAAGCAGCAGAAGGTGGATTTCTATGAATTTGAAACTATACTTGTCTACAGAGTAAGTTCTAGGATAGGTAACACTATACAGAGAAACCCAAACTCCTGCTGTTCATTTGAATATAAAGGACAATTAAGATGGGCTAGAGATTTGGCTCAATGGATAAGTGTGCTTACCACTCTTGCAGAGCTCAGGTCCCTGCACCCACACAGGGTATCTCCCAACCACCTGTAAATTCAGCTCCAGGGAATCCAACACCCTCTTCTGGTCTTCAAGGGCAACTGCATACATGTGGCATATGCTCACACAAACACACACATACATTTAAATAATATGAAAGAGTCTTAAAAAATACCAGATTTGCTCGTCAAGAAAATTAGGCAACTGCCACTTTAGAGTCATCTTCATTTAGGAGCAGCAATTTGGTAACTTTAATTGATTTGATGCGATTTTGGCCTTTGCAGACATCCATCTACAGTAGAGAACATACAAGTGGTTTAAAGCTTAAGACATTCAGCAGTTCATCAGCATATAGCAGGTGACTTGGATTTAGTTAGTCTCCTAGGAGCTGAAGGGATAGAGCCTTCTTCTGTTGTCCAAGAATATAAATGACTTAGAGATCAAATGGAGTGTCACTAAGTGTAAGTTAGGGGAAACTTTCTCAAGGATATGGCAGTATCTGTCATTTCTACTTCAAAATGGCCTGATCAGATAGTCAGGGCCACCACAGTCATGTGAAAATTTTAAAAAGTAATTGTCTTTTATATGTATATATTGCAATGACAAATTATTCCTATCAAAAGAATTCATTAAAATTAAAGATCAAGAAAAATATATGCTGAAAGTTATTGGGCATGATCTCTTTTTTTTTAAATTTTATTAAAGTATAATTTACATGTCCTGTCATTTTCTTATTTTAAGTGCACAATTTGTCAAGTTTTAGTAGAGTCATGTGACTGTGAGGTCATCACTACATATACGTTTTAAGGTAGCATCCATTTTTAAATTAACTTTTGGGACTATGGGCTTCATTGTACAGGTTCATTAGTAAGTACCATGTATTTTGTTTGTATGCACACTCCCATGCCCTTCTCACCTCTTCATGGTAATCTTCCCTGCCCCCACATCCTGGGTTGGTTAGGTTTTGAGGCAGGATCTCACATAAGCTCTCCTCGTGATCTTTCTACTTCCACTTCCCAAGTGCTGGGGCTATAGCTGTGTACCACCACTCCTGCCTAAGAACGTAAAAAAAATATGAAAACAACTAAAATAACAACAAAAACATGAAAACAAACTATACCTCAACCCAACTACCAGCCAAGACTTAAGGTGAAATTGTGAAGTTTTGCTGGTAAAACAAAAAACGGTCCATGCAATATGGGGAAAAAGAAGAAGAGGAGAAGGAAGAGGAGGAGGAGGAGGAAGCTGTAGCAGCAGCAGCAGCAGCAGCAGCAGCAGCAGCAACAGCAGCAGCAGTAGCATTAGTTACAAGTGTATTTAACACAAGAAATGAGATTGAAAAAAGGCATAAAGGTATATAGTATTAATCTAGACTGTTGTGTCATTGCAAAGCAAGGTATTTCTGTGTTATAAATAGCCCACTAGTCATCACAGTATGGGAAAGAATCTGTTCTCATCCATAATTAAAAAGTTAATATAACAAGAAATAAAATTTGGATTGAGATAAGAGGTCATTTTCCCCATGATACTGGTCACTCACTTGGATGAAAAACATTTAATCATATTAGCTAACTGAACAAACAAACTGACTATCCAGCCCTAAGACCAGTAAATAAGATTGAAAGATTAAAAAATAAACTAAAAAATCAGTGCAAGAAATATGAGTTAAAATAAATAGCATGTAAAGACTTTTCACAATTCAGAAAAAAGAAGATATGACATGGATTTTATTTAAAAAATTAGCGAAAACCTACCAAGTATTACACCAAAATGATAGTCAAGCTTTAAAATATTTTTGGATTTATTTATTTTGTTTTACGGGTATGAGTGGTTTGCCTAGGTACATACATGTGCACAAAGAGGTCAGAAGAGGGTATCCAAAGCTTTGGAGCTGGTATCACTTACAAATGATTGTGAACCACCGTGTGTGTGAACCCAAGTCCTCTACTAGATCAACAACCACTATAAACCACCGAGCAATCTCTCTTGGCCCTATTATAGTCAATTTTAACTGATAGATGTTAACTTTAACTATATTGAGACATGTCCAGGAAACAGTAAAACCATTAGATCATGAGTTAACCAATGGTTTAATATATTGGGGCATTTAAAATTTGAATTGATTGATGGGAGGTGTTGGAACTTCCTGCTTGGTTAAAGGAAGTGAGTCCCTGTGCTGTGTTTAGTTCTTGGTGGCCTGGATGAAACTGCTCTGATTTGCCATCTTCTCCCTGTCATGGTGACTGACACATCTGAAACTTAGCAGAAATCAAGTAACTCCTTTCTCTAAGTTATTCTGTCAGATGTTTTTGTTTTGGTTAATATATAAACACATGCAAATATATACACATATGCGAATCTATGCACATATGCAAATATAAACACATATGCAAGCATAAAGAAATATATATGCATATATATATTTATTTTGAATATATACATATATTCAAAAGTGACTAATCTACTGACTATGGAAATCAAATTAAAATGAGACTGTTACACTCACATTTACCTATAAAATCAGATTATAAGCAACCCTGTGATGGTAGAAGTGATACAGCATGATACTTTGTAAGATGCAGGTGGGAGCAGAAATCAGTGTAACTGTCCATACTGCTTTAGGGAATTAGTTTAATAACCTATGCCTCATGGGGCTTTGATGTACATGTGCACAATCTCACCATTTGTGAGACTGAAGCAGAAAGGATATAAGGTCAAAGTCAACCTGAGTGACCTATTGGGACCAAATTTCAAAAAAACAAAACAAAACTTACATCTGGTTTCACCTAGCAGTTCCATATTTTGAACTTAGCTAAAGTACAGTATCAGTACAAAGTATCAGTAAGGATGTTAATTGCAGTGTTTATATATGTTTGGAAACTTTGGAAATAACCTAAAAATTTTAAAATACTGACAAATTAATTGTGAACCTGTGAAATGTATTGAAACAGGACTTTTATTATCAGCAACAAATAATTATGCTCCATTCAGGAAAGAAGAGCAACTATGTTCTTAGCTCTTCTTAGAGTAAAAATATTATCTTTGGGATCTGTTATGACCTTTCTTGCTTAAAATCCTGATTTTTATTATTATTTTTTTTTATTTTTATCTTTTTATTTTCCCAGATTTTTTAATTTAACACTTTATTTACATTTCAAATGTTTTCCCCTTTCCAGGTCTCCCCTTTGGAAACCCCCTATCCCATCCCACCTCCCCCTGCCTCTATGGGGGTATTTTTTTCACATTTCAAAAATTTATAATACTTACAGTGTTAGGGAATGAGATTATCAGGTGAAACGACATACTTACAGCTGCCAACAGGATTTGCTGATCTGACTCTTACAAGGATCACATTATTTTAAAATCAAAATTTTTTTCCTTTTTTCTTTTTTTTCTTTTTCTTTTTCTGATACTTTATTTACATTTCAAATGTTTCGCCCTTTCCAAATCTCCCCTATGGAACCTCCCTATTCCCTCCCCCTTCCCCTCCCTCTATAAGAATATTCTCCCACGCACCCACCCACTTACCAACTCTCCTCTTCCCTCCCTGGCATTCCCCTATACTGGGAGATCTAACACCCTCAGGCCTAAGGGCCTCTCCTCCCCCGATGGCTAATAAGACCCTCCTCTGCCACACATGTGGCCAGCACCATGGGTCCCTCCATGTGTATTCTTTGGTTGGTGATCCAGTCTCCGGGAGCATCTGGAGGTCAGGCCAGTTGACACTGTTGCTCCCTCCCTGGAGCTGCAAACTCCCTCAGCTCCTTCAGTCCCTTCTCCAACTCCTCCATCTAGGACCTCAAGCTCAGTCCATTGGTTGCTGTGAATTGAATCTTGGGTATTCTGAACTTTTGGGCTAATAACCACTTATCAGTGAGTACATATCGTGTTCATTCTTTTGTGACTGACTTACCTCGCTCAGGGTGATATTTTCAAGTTCCATCCATTTACCTGCGAATTTCATGAAGTCATTGTTTTAAATAGCTGAATAGTATTCCATTGTGTAAATGTACCACATTTTCTGTATCCATTCCTCTGTGGAGGGACATCTGGGTTGTTTCCAGCTTCTGGCTATTATAAATATGGCTGCTATGAACATAGTGGAGCATGTGTCTATATTACATGTTAAAGCGTCTTCTGGGTATATGCACAGGAGTGGAATAGCTAGGTCCTCAGATAGTATTATGTTCATTTTTCTGAGGGTCCACCAAACTGATTTCCAGAGTGGTTGTATCAGCTTGCAAACCCACCAGTGATGGAGGAATGTTCCTCTTTCTCCACATCCTCGCCAGCATCTGCTGTCACCTGAGTTTTTGATCTTAGCCATTCTGACTGGTGTGAGGTGGAATCTCAGGGTTGTTTTGATTTGCATTTTCTGATGACTAAGGATGTTGAACATTTCTTTAGGTGCTTCTCAGCCATTTGAGTTTCCTCAGTTGGAATTCTCTGTTTAGCTCTGTTCCCCATTTTTTGATAGGGTTATTTGGATCTCTAGAGTCTAACTTCATGAGTTCTTTGTTTATATTGGATATTAGCACTCTTTTGGATGTAGGATTGGTAAAGGTCTTTTCCCAATCTGTTGGTTGCCGTTTTGTCCTATTTACAGTGCCCTTTGCCTTCCAGAAACTTTGTAATTTCATGAGCTCCCATTTGTCGATTCTTGATCTTAGAGCACAAGCCATTGGTGTTCTGTTCAGAAACTTTCCCCTTGTACCCATGTGTTCAAGAATTTCCTCCACTTTTTCTTCTATTAGATTTAGTGTACCTGGTTTTATGTGGAGGTCCTTGATCTACTTGGACTTGAACTTTGTACAAGGAGATAGGAATGAATCAATTTGCATTCTTCTACATGTTGACCTCCAGTTGAGCCAGCACAATTTGTTGAAAATGCTGTCTTGTTTCCACTGGATGGTTTTAGCTCCTTTGTCAAAGATCAAGTGACCCTAGGTGTGTGGGTTCATTTCTTCTATTCTATTCCATTGATCTACCTGCCTGTCACTGTACAATATCATACAGTTTTTTTTATCACTAGTGCTGTGTAGTACAGCTTGAGGTCAGGGATGCTGATTACCCCAGAGTTCTTTTATTGTTGAGAATAGCTTTTGTTATCCTGGGTTTTTTGTTATTCCAAATGAATTTGGGAATTGCTCTAAGTCTATGAAGAATTGAGTTAGAATTTTGATGGGGATTGCATTGAATCTGTAGATTGCTTTCAGCAAGATGGACATTTTTACTGTATTAATCTTGACAATCCATGAGCGTGGGAGGTCTTTCCATCTTCTGAGGTCTTCTTCGAATTTGTTCTTCAGAGACTTGAAGTTCTTGTCATACAGATCTTTCACTTATTTGGTTAGAATCACACCAAGATACTTTATATTGTTTGTGACATTGTGAAGGGTGTCATTTCCCTAATTTCTTTCTTAGCCTGTTTATCTTTTGAGTATGGGAAAGCTTCTAATTTGTTTGAGTTAATTTTGTATCCAGCCACTTTGCTGAAGTTGTTTATCAGCTGTAGCAGTTCTCTGGTGGAGTTTTTCCAGTCACTTAAGTATACAATCATATCACCTGCAAATAGTGATATTTTGATTTCTTCCTTTCCTATTTGTATCCCTTTGATTTCCTTTTGTTGCCTGATTGCTTTAGCTAGAAGTTCAAGTACTATGTTGAATAGATAGGGAGAGAGAGGGCAGCCTTGCCTAGTCCCTGATTTTAGTGGGAATGCTTCAAGTTTCTCTCCATTTAGTTTGATGTTGGCTACTGGTTTGCTGTATAT
This sequence comes from Rhynchomys soricoides, assembly GCA_019843965.1. Taxonomy (NCBI): domain Eukaryota; kingdom Metazoa; phylum Chordata; class Mammalia; order Rodentia; family Muridae; genus Rhynchomys; species Rhynchomys soricoides. The sequence goes on along the minus strand of JADRCH010000007.1, from coordinate 5,527,871 downwards.
TGTTTTTACTACGTTTATGTATGGGACTTGAATTCCTGATCTTTCCAAGACTTTTATTATGAAGGGATGTTGAATTTTGTCAAATGCTTTTTCAGCATTTAATGAAATGACCATGTGTTTTTTTTTTCCTTTGAGTTTGTTTATGTAGTGGATTATATTGATGGATTTCCGGGTATTGAACCATCCCTGCATCCCTGGGATGAAGCCTACTTGATCATGATGAATGATCATTTTGATGTGTTCTTGGATTCGGTTTGTGAGAATTTTATTGCGTATTTTTGCATTGATATTCATAAAGGAAATTGGTCTGTAGTTTTCTTTCTTTGTTGTGTCTTTGTGAGGTTTTGGTATCAGTGTAACTGTGACCTCATAGAATAAATTAGGTAGTGTTCCTTCTGTTTCTATTTTGTGAAATAGTTTGAAGAGTATTGGTCTTAGGTCTTCTTTGAAGGTCTGATAGAATTCTGCACTAAACCCATCTGGTCCTGGGCTTTTTTTGGTTGGGAGACTTTTAATGACTGCTTCTATTTCTTTAGGCATTATGGGACTGTTTAGATGGTTTATCTGATCCTGACTTAATTTTGTATTTGGTTTCTGTCTAGAAACTTGTCCATTTCATCCAGATTTTCCAATTTTGTTGAATATAGGCTTTCATAGTAGGATTTGATGATTTTTTTTAATTTCCTCAGAATCTGTTGTTCTATCTTCCTTTCCATTTCTGATTGTGTTAATTTGGATACTGTCTCTGTGCCCTCTTGTTAGTCTGGCTAAGGATTCATCTATCTTGTTGATTTTCTCAAAGAACCAGCTCCTGGTTTTGTTGATTCTTTGTATAGTTTTTTTTGTTTCTACTTGGTTGATTTCAGCCCTGAGTTTGATTATTTCTTGCCTTCTACTCCTCTTGGGTGCATTAGCTTCTGTTTGTTCTAGAGCTTACAGGTGTGCTGTTAAGCTGCTAGTATATGCTTTCTCCAGTTTCTTTTTGGAGGCACTCACAGTTATGAGTTTTCCTCTTAAAGCTGATTTCATTGTGTCCCATAAGTTTGGGTATGTTGTACTTTCATTTTCATTAAATTCTAGGAAGTCTTTGATTTTTTAATTTATTTTTTCCTTGGCCAAGTTATCATTGAATAGAGTGTTGTTCAGTTTCCATGTGTGTGTGGGCTTTCTGTTGGTTTTTTTTTTTTTTTTTTTTTTTTTGCCATTCAATCCGTAGTGATCTAATAGGAGGCATGGGATTATTTCAATCTTCTTATATCTGTTAAGATTTGTTTTGTGACCAATTATATGGTCAGTTTTGGAGAAGGTGCCATGAGGTGCTGAGAAGAAGGTATATTCTTTTGATTTAGGATGAAATGTTCTATAGATATTTGTTAAATCCATTTGTTCCATAACTTCTGTTGTTTTCACTGTGTCTTTGTATAGTTTGTGTTTTCAAGGTCTGCCCATTGATGATAGTGGGGTGTTGAAGTTTCCCACTCTTATTGTGTGAGGTGCAATGTGTGCTTTGAGCTTTAGTAAAGTTTCTTTTATGAATGTGAGTGTCCTTGCATTTGGAGCATAGATGTTCAGAATTGAGAATTCTTCTTGGTAGATTTTTCCTTTGATGAGTATGAAGTGTCCTTCCTTATCTTTTTTTGATGACTTCTGGTTGAAAGTTCATTTTATCTGATATTAGAATGGCTACTCTTGCCTATTTCTTGGGACTGTTTGCCTGGAAACTTATTTTCCAGCCCTTTACTCTGAGGTAGTGGTTGTCTTTAACACGGAGGTGCGTTTCCTGGATGCAGCAAAATGCTGGGTCCTGTCTATGTATCTAGTCTGTTAGTCTATGTCTTTTTATTGGGGAATTGAGTACATTGATGTTAAGCGATATTAAGGCATAGTGATTGTTGCTTCCTGTTATTTTTGATGTTACTTTTATGATTGTGTGGCTATCTTCTTTTAAGTTTGTTGAAAGATTACTTTATTGCTTTTTCTAGGGTGTAGTTTCCCTCCTTGTGTTGGCATTTTCCATTATCCATTGTAAGACTGGGTTTGTGGAAAGATATTGTGTAAATTTGGTTTTATCATGGAATATCTTGGTTTCTCCATCTATGGTAATTGAGAGTTTTGCTGGGTATAGCAGCCTGGGCTGGCACTTGTGTTCTCTTAGGGTCTGTATGACATCTGCCCAGGATCTTGAAGCTTTCATAGTCTCTGGTGAGAAGTCTGGTGTAATTCTGATAGGTCTGCCTTTTTGTGTTACTTGACCTTTTCCCCTTACTGCTTTTAATATTCTTTCCTTGTTTCGTGCATTTGGAGTTTTGACTATAATGTGACGGGAGGAATTTCTTTTCTGGTCCAATCTATTTAGAGTTCTGTAGGCTTCTTGAATGTTTATTTTCATCTTTTTCTTTAGGTTAGGGAAGTTTTCTTCCATGATTTTGTTGAAGATATTTACTGGCCCTTTAAATTGGGAATCTTCATTCTTTTCTTCTTCTTCTTTTTCTTCTTTTTTTAAAAAAGATTTATTTATTATATGTAAGTACACTGTAGCTGTGTTCAGACACCCCAGAAGAGGGCATCAGATCTCATTACGGATGGTTGTGAGCCACCATGTGATTGCTGGGAATTGAACTCAGGACCTCTGGAAGAGCAGTCGGTGCTCTTAACTGCTGAGCTATCTCTCCAGCCCCCTTCAATCTCTTCTATACCTATTATCCTTAGGTTTGGTCTTCTCATTGTGTCCTGGATGTCCTGGATATTTTGGGTTAGGAGACTTTTGCATTTTGCATATTTTTTGGCTGTGTTTTCTATGGTATCTTCTGTATCTGAGATTCTGTCTTCTATCTCTTGTATTCTGTTAGTGATGCTTGCATCTATGACTCCTGATCTCTTTCCTAGGGTTTGTATCTCCAGGGTTGTCTCCCTTTGTGATTTCTATTTTCATTTCTATATCCTGGATGGTTTTGTTCATTTCCTTTGCCTATTTGATTGTATTTTCCTGTATTTCCTCTTTAAGGGCTTCTAGCTGTTTACCTATGTTCTGTTGTATTTCTTTAAGGGAATTATTTATTTCCTTCTTAAAGTCTTCTATCATCATCATGAGAATTGATTTTAATCTGAGTCTTCCTTTTCTAGTATGTTGGAGTATCCAGGGCTCACTGAGGTGGGAGAACTGGGTTCTGATGATGCCAAGTGCCTTGGTTTCTGTTCCTTATATTCTTGCCCTTGCCTTTCGCCATCTGGTTATCTCTGGTGTTAGTTGGTCTTGCTCTTTCTAACTGTGGTTTGTCCCTCTTGTAAGCCTTTTTGTCAGTACTCCTTGGATACCAACTCTCTCTGAGAGGAATTTGGGTTTGGAGAGCTCTGGTACAGGGTCAGCTCTGGTGTGTATACAGAAACCAGAAGGATCCTGTCCCCAGCCATTCCTTGGTTCCTGTGTCCTAATGGCTCTGTGAAGGTTTCTCTTGATTGAGGAATTTGAACAGAAGTGGTGGTCTTCCTGTGGTCAATGGTGTGTTGGCACTCCTGGGAGACCAGCTTTCTCCTGGTACTGAGTACGGAGCCCTGTGTCATGGGATCAGCTCCCTGGCCTCAGATGGAAACCAGTAGGCCACTCTTCAGTTCCTGTGTCCTGAGGACTCTGGACAGGTCTCTCTGAGCAGAGGTACTGGCCTTACCCCCTGATCAAAGGCTTGTCCACACTCCTGGGAGGGTAGCTCTTTCCCTGTGCTATTTGGGTATGGAGCTGAGTGGCACAGACCACAGGCGTAACCTGGAAGATCTTTTTTTTCCCCCGAGACAGGGTTTCTCTGTGTAACCATGGCTGTCCTGGAACTCACTCTGTAGACCAGGCTGGCCTCTAACTCAGAAATCTGCCTGCCTCTGCCTACCAAGTGCATGGTTTATTTTTTTTACTGACAAAAAATTTTTATGCAATAAATTTTGATTATATTTTCTCTTCGATCATTTTCATGTTCTTACCCACAAAATTTATCTTCTTTTTCTCTCTTAAAAAACAAACAAAATGATAGAAAATACATGCACAACGGCCCCCAACCACAAAAAAATCAAAACATACAAGCAAAAGACCAATAAGATATAAAAAAAAAAAGTCAAAAGCAAATGGATCAAAAAGTCTGCAAAACACCATTGAATTTGTTTTGTGTTGGCCAACTACTCTTGGACTTGGGGCCAGCCCTGAAAGTGTAGGCAACACATCTGGTGAGACTCCATGATTTTTCTTCGCCAGTGGTATCAGTTGCAGATAGCTTCTTGGTTAGGGGTGGGAGCCTGTATTTATACCTAGAATCATCTAAGAAGAGAGCCTCAACTGGGGGACTACTTAGATCGGGCCCATCTGTTGGGGACTGTCTTGATTGTTAATTAATTTCAGAAGCCCTAGCCTATTGTGGGCATCAATGGTCTCTAGGCAGAGGTCCTGAACTATACATGGCAGGAGACAGCTAGAAGAGCAAGCGGGCAGTATGAACGCATTTCTTTCTTTCTGCTCTTAGATGAGGAAATGATGTGAATAGCTATTTGTGTTCCTGCCTAGACTTTCCTCCAAGAGATGGAGTGTAACCTGAAATTGTAAGCCAAATAAACCCATTCTTACTAAGTTGCTTTTTGGCTCAGGATATTTTATTACCAAACCACAAATGCAAGTAGGACACAGGATCAACAAGAAAAGATATTTTAAGGTATGAACACTTCGGTATGATGCGTGATATTGTGGGAACACTTTCCTAGTACGCTGTATTTCATCTGTTTTACCTGGGTACACTCCCTACTCTGGGTTTCACAAAACCCTGCAACTTCGATATTCCCTTGTAGCTCGTTGTACTCAGTGTTCAAAGCATGGCCACTCTAAAGGCTGCTGTGAGGGCTAAGGAAGTTTCTATGGGTCAAGTTGCATTTGTGTAGATAAAGTATTTAGAATGTTTTCTGCATACAGAAAGTGCAATACATATTCAGATGAATAAAATGTAGTGACACATGTGTAAAATCATAACCAGTCTTTTATATTGGGAAACCTAAGCACTTCAGAAAATTGTGTTGTAAAAGTTAATGGAGTGTATGCTGAACCACAAAGCACAGCCTGCTTCTTTCTTTGGTCACCTATTCATAAGTGTGGAGTCAAATGAACAGGATCAGATTCAAGTTTCTGTGTTCATTTTACTCTTTCAGTTTTTTGAATCAAATTTTTCTCCACCTTAGGTTTTCCAGTAAAATATAGGGAACCCATGAAAATTTAATTTTAGATAAACAATGAACGATATTTTGGGTATTATATGTGGTTGAGAGCATGAAGGTCCTTGTGTCCATAGATCTCCAGGGAAACTAGGAATGTTACGCTCACAGGATTGTTCTCTTAAAGGAATGGACATATAATCTGTTCTTCAATCCAGAAAGGTGGGAATTAGAAATTATTAATGTCCAGGGTGATCCTGTGTTATGGGTTGGGCCAGGCCATATCAAGCTACTACAACCAAGACCAGAGATGGTTAGTAATCTAAATGACCCTACAGCCAGGGGTACCTCAAGCTCCCACAACGAGGACTAGAGGTAGCTAATAGCCCAAATGACTTCTATGCTATCTGTATGACTAAGACCCTTCCTTAGGTCCTTAAGCTAACACATGTAGCCTACTTCCAGAACCCATTTTCTTGATAGAAATGACATGTACTCTGAGCTGAATTTCAATGTAATTATTCTTTCTTGTGCATCATTGATTGTATTACATCGGGAAACTTGTCCCCCCCTCCCCCATTTATATTGTGTTTAATGATACTGACAATAAACTGCCTGGCATCAGACTCCCTGAAGTTTGATCAAGGTTGACAAAGTCGATCTAAACCAAGCTTTTATTTTCACCTCTTAGCAATTAGTTCCCTTGCCTACACCTGTAGGATCACCCTCAATATGTTAAAAATATTCCACAGAACATACTTACATCAAAACATTATTTACTATTTGTCTGAAATTAAAATGTAATTAGAGCTCTGTATTTTGTGTCTTAAATTTGGCATGTCCGTCTTATATACTGTGTTGACATGTATCTTATACTCTATATTATAAAGTTGCTAGACTGTATTAGTATGTTTCTAATACTGTCTATATTGTAAAGTTGCTACACTGTATTTGTATGTATCTTATATTCTCTATATTGTAAAGTTGCCTTAGATCTTGAGTGGAACAGTTTTGAGTAAAAAATTGAGTGAATATGTGAGTAGATGGATGAATAAAGATGCCCTAGTAGAACAAAACTTTTGAGATAGTTTCTTATAGCTTTTAAGAGCATATCTAAATTATATATATCAGATTTTGTTATGAAAATATCATAACCACACCCATTTCCATCACATTTCCATCTCTATCACACTCCTATCCCTTCTACACTCCAACTGATCTCTTTCTTCTACTCAACTAGTCCCTTCTTACTTCCTACTTGCTGTTTTGTGAGTATTTAACTAATGAGTTTAATTATGAATGCTTGTAGGATCATGGATGCTGGGTTATTAACACATTAGAGCATGGACACCTTACCATGGCTACACAAATGTCTCCGTCATCTCCAAGAAAAAGCTCAGAAGTTCTCCAATGTAATGACTTAAAATCCAATTGTGGCCTTTTATGTTATACCAAGTACAGTCTCTCCCCTCCACTCTGTCCCTTCTCTCTATCTTTCTGCACTTTCTTTTTCCTGACGTCTTTCTTCCTCTCTAGTCCTTCTCACTCTATTTTTGAACCTCACCTTTCACTAACATTAAAAAAAAGAAAAGATATTTGGAAGAGTTTCAGATTCATATATACTAGAAACAAAAAGAGCTGTGAGAAAAGATCAAAGGATTGGAGATTATTCAACCCATGAGGGGAAAATTGAGCAGTGATTTCATGTTAGCCAGTTCTCTTTGATCACCAGTATAAAGAAAGGTAGGACTCATTTGTGGTTTGTAGGTAATGTAAGGTGACGGTAGGTTTTACCTTACAGAGACAGATATGGGGGGAACACATGATTGGAAAAGACACTGTTTTAGGAAGACTGTGCAATTTCACGTTTTTACAGAAGAGACTCACAGTACAGCCTGAACATCTCAACCCATTCTAATGCCCCAATCTTCCTTCCTTTCTTCTTTTTCCTCTCTTTTTGTCTCAACTTTTGTTTTTTTTTTAAAAAATATCTTGTTTGTTTTTGTTTTTTGAGACAGGGTTTCTCTGTGTAGCCCTGGCTGTTCTGGAACTCACTCTGTAGACCAGGCTGGCCTCGAACTCAGAAATCCGCCTGCCTCTGCCTCCCAAGTGCTGGGATTAAAGGCGTGTGCCACCACTGCCCGGCTGAAGATATTTTTTTTTCATAAACTACATTTCCTCATGTTTTCTTTCCCCTAGTTTCTCTCAGATCCTCCACGCCTTTCTACCTACCAACTTTATGTTCTTTTCCTCTTTCCCTTTACAAAAACTAGACCAAAAAATCCACTCAAAACAACAACAAAATGAAACACACACAGATATACACATAAATAACTCCACAAAACAAAATAAAAATAAACAAGCAAAAACCAATAAAACAAAAAATATCCAAAGCAATATGAGGCAAAAAGTCCACAAAAATGTCAATTTGAGGTCTTTCTTTTTGTTCCTTTCTTCTTTTTCTTTATTTTTTGTTTTATATTGGTCAACTACTCTTGGGCATGGAACATGTCCTGAAACTCCTAAGGAAAAAAACTGACTTTCTTTTGTCAGCAGAAATTAATTACAGCTAGCTTCTTCATAATGGGTCCCTGTGTCCACTGGCCCATTTCAGCTTTGGGACTCCATCTGCCTTGTACATGTGTAGTCCTTGTGCAATGCTACCATATTCGCTGTGAGTTCATATGATCATTAGCACACTATGTCTGGAAGATGCTATTTGCTTGTAGCCATCCATCACCTCTGCCTCTTACAACTTTAATGTCTCCTCTTTTTTTTTTTTTGAGACAGAGTCTCACTATGTAGTGCTGTCTGGTCTGGGACTTGATATGTAGACCAGGCTGTTTTCAAACCTATAGTGATCTGTTTGCCTTTTACTCTTGAGTCCTGGAATAAAAAGTATATGATACCATACCCAGCTCCTCCAAATATTTCAAGTAATTATGTACAATATAGAATTTTCAAGAGAAAAAGAGCATTTTTCCATCAGTTTGTATTTGAGAATGAAATACCCTACACTCTAGGGATTTGGTTGCTTCTTACCAATTCTAAGCCATGTTGGCCCTCATGTTCATCCTGGATGACAATACATGCTTATTTTCCATTTTAACTCTGTTTCCAGGCAGCTGTTGCACCTGATGTAAAAGGCAGAAAATAAGATGACGATTTTGCAGTGCAAGATGCGGGACTGGCTGATTCTGGCTTTTTTGGCGGTTGCTTATTTCTGCACCATCGTCAGGGGGCAAGGTAATTGAACAACCATCCTGTCCTTTGGGTCCTTCCTCCTCACAATCTTTTGTTGATACAAGTGTATGTCCAGGCAGGAAATCCAGCCCTTTTCATTTATCAATTGTTTGCAAAGTAGCAAAGGAACATACTACTCCCAGGGTTACCATGTCACCAGAAACTGGACAAAGCCATTTTGTAGTTTATTAGGAAAGGCTGCTGAAAAGGCTGTCAGAGTTTAATCTTTGAGACCCAAATCTGCATATTCCAGGTCAGTTATCATGGTAAATAGCAATAGCATATATGTATGTGTATCTTATTCCTGTCTTATTTCTCATTATTTTATTTTAATTTTTGGAGATCTTGTCTCTGTAGCCCTGGATGGTCTGGGATTCTCTCTGTAGGCCATGCTGGCCTTAAATATCCAGAGACCTGCTTTCCTGTCTCCTGAGAGCTGGGATTAAAGTTGTATGCTGTCATAACTGTATATTTCTATCACTTCAAACTTTGTTCTCAATTATACTGCTTTTTAAAAAACTGAACACAGTTTCAAATTGTCAAGGGTCCAGTAGATGTTGCCACCAATATGTAGCTTTATTCTGATTTTTTGAAAAATAAAAAAGAGTTTGTGAGATCTATTCTTTGTGTTAACAAGATCTGTACTGTTTTAAACCCCCTTTCTTTCTTTTTTTTGATACTTTATTTACATTTCAAATGTTTTTCCCTTTACAGATCTCCCCTTTGGAAACCCCCTATCCCATCCCCTCTTCCCCTGCCTCTATGAGGGTACTCCCCCACTCACCAACCCACTCCCATCTTCCCTCCCTGGCATTCCCCTCAGGCCCAAGGGCCTCTCCTCCCACTCATGGCCAACAAGGCCCTCCTCTGCCACATATGTGGCCAGCACCATGGGTCCCTCCATGTGTATTCTTTGGTTGGTGGTCTAGTCTCCAGGGGGGTGGGGGGTTCAGGCCAGTTGACAGTGTTGCTCCCTCCAGGGGGCTGCAAACTCCCTCAGCTCCTTCAGTCCCTTCTTCAACTCCTCCATATGGGACCCCACGCTCAGTCCAACGGTTACCGTGAATTGAATCTTGGGTATTCTGAACTTTTGCGCTAGTATCCACTTATTAGTGAGTACATACCGTGTTCATTCTTTTGTGACTGAGTTACTTCAATCAGGATATTTTCAAGTTCCATCCATTTGCCTGTGAATTTTGTGAAGTCATTGTTTTAATAGCTGAGTAGTATTCCAAAGTGTAAATGTATCACATTTTCTGTATCCATTCCTCTGTTGAGGGATATCTGGGTTGTTTCCAGCTTCTGGCTATTATAAATATGACTGCTGTGAACATAGTAGAGCATGTGTCCTTATTACATGTTGGAACATCTTCTGGGTATAAGCCCACAAGTGGTATAGCTGGGTCCTCAGTTAGACTCCAGAGAACCAAATAACCCTATCAAAAAATGGGAAGCAGAGTGAAACAGAGAATTCTCAACCGAGGAAACTCGAATGGCTGAAAAGCACCTAAAGAAATGTTCAACATCCTTAGTCATCAGGGAAATGCAAATCAAAATAACCCCGAGATTCCATCTCACACCAGTCAGAATGGCTAAGATCAAAAACTCAGGTGACAGCAGATGTAGGCAAGGATGTGGAGAAAGAGAAACACTCCTCCATTGCTGGTGGGATTGCAAGCTGGTACAACCACTCTGGAAATCAGTTTGGCAGACCCTCCGAAAAATGGACATAATAAATCCCCTTTCTTGTAAGTCTGAAGTTAACAAACTATCATCCATGGGCCAGTTTGGCTCACTGTCTGGATAAATTTTTTATTATGTGCACACATTTGCTTACATCGTGTGCACGGCTGCTCCTATGCTATGGTATCAGAGGATATTAGTCCTGAAAGATACTATGGCTCTTCAAAGCTGAACACGTCTACTGTCTGGCCTTTGACACAGAATTGTGCTAGCCAAGAAGTCAGGGCACATGGTATGTACACCATGATAACTAGACAAATGCATCATCCTGCAGAAATTGAACTGCTGTAGCTGAAATATTCATCATTAGAGCAAAAAGCACAAATGTGATGAGGCCGTTTCAGGAAATTTAACATCTCCCATCTGAAACTGAGGGTCTAAAAGGTCAAATGCATGAACAACCACACCCTGCTTCTTCAAAGCTAGGCACACTAAGTTCAAATAGCCGTTGTGCATGCACCTGGGGCTGATAGCCATATTTTCAACCACTTCATTGAACATAGTGTGTGGTTCAGGAGACAGATTCTGTTTGTCTTATTTACACTTGCAAAAGAATGTTTTTAGAGGCAACTTGCTCCCTCAACTCCGTGATGCAGGGTATAGGTCCTTAGGAATGAAGCAAGTCACTAAAATGATCAGCTGTTGCTGCCTTGGTTTTGATTCATTTAGAACCTTCTTTTTTTAGAGTGGAGTCACTGGCTGTAGACATTTCTTACCTAGTACCTTTAGGGGTGCACTGACCAAATTCACCTTGTCAGCCAAATTCTGTTTCAAATGAACAGTCATGGTACACATTTTGCGTGTCTGTGGTTAAAAAGCTTAGCTGAGTAAGGCTTTTCTTTTTTCTTATCAAGAAGCTTACTGGTCACTAGGTAGATAAAAGTACTAACAAATAATAACAATGAATATCCCATGGGGCTGTAGCAAAAAGCAAGGGTTGGAAAACAAATTGATATTAGATTGTTGATAATTTTTAAATAATTTTATTTTGTAGATCTAATAAATTGATAATAACACTACATGTACTTGTGACTCATAGGAGTTTTAGGCACAGGCAGGAATAAGGCTGCCAGATTGCTAAAATATCAGATTGTCCATACACTGGATGTTGAAAGGGTGAAGTAGGCAATGTGGCTGGAGAGAAGAGTATAGCTGCAAGAATCAGAGGTAGAAGAGAGGAAATTGGTTTGCTGATTAAGTGTGGAGGCAGGTGGAGGAGAGGAAGGCTAAGAGGTGACTCTAAAGCTCCTTGATGGAGACCGGAGTGGACGGGACAGCTGGCTTCATCCTTTCTCTCTGATGGAGACCTGAGTGGACGGGACAGCTGGCTTCATCCTTTCTCTCTGATGGAGACCTGAGTGGACGGGACAGCTGGCTTCATCCTTTCTCTCTGATGGAGACCTGAGTGGACGGGACGGCTGGCTTCATCCTTCCTCTCTGATGGAGACCTGAGTGGGCGGGACGGCTGGCTTCATCTTTCCTCTCTGATGGAGACCTGAGTGGGCAGGACGGCTGGCTTCATCCTTCCTCTCTGATGGAGACCTGAGTGGGCGGGACAGCTGGCTTCATCCTTCTGTTGTTATAGCATCTATATGTTTACACCTCAACTGTTTGATTACTGACGCTCGTTAAAAGCCATCTTTCCTTAGTTTCTGTGTCTCAGCTACAGGGTTTGAGTCTGAAAAGGCATTTGTGGAAGCGATTAATAATGAAAGAAGAATTTAATTGGAAGATGCTAAGTTCTGTCTTAGATAATATGTGAGTTGGAGGCTTTCAGGAGATAGCCAGTTGGGGCTGGCAGGTGTGCACTTGATGAAGTTTACACGAAAAGATTAAGGCAGGAGAGTTTGTACTTGAATTTATATTGTACACTACAATTAGCAGCTAGAGACCTCAGGGGCCCTAGAGATACTGTTAGAAAGTGTTAGCCCCATGGGAAAAAGGCAGAACACTCTCAGGCAAGAGTTCAGTAGAATAAAAATGTCTGATTGAAAGCGTCAATGAAGAAGAAAGAAGAAAAGGAGGAAGAGGAGGAGAAGAAGAGGAGGAAGAACTAGAAAATGATGAAGAAGATCAAGAGAAGATTACAAAAACTGTAAGAAGAATCAGAGACTGCTATCTTAGAAGGGAAGGATGGAAAGAGATCTAAGATGGAAGATAGTGACTGCATGGTGTGATGATAGGATGGTGGTAGCCACATATTGTCAGAACTCATAGTAAGTAAGCACTGCTTTCTAGCAATATTTATGTAGAATGATTAAAAGAGAGAACTGTGAGATAAAGCAACTGCCACTTAAAACTCCAAGGCAAGGCTGGATATGGTGGCATTTGTAATCCCAGATTGGTATTTTCAGCCACCACACTTATGAAATTTACAGCAATAATACAGTTGATATCAAGAGGGATATGGGGGGAGGGGGGCTACAAGGAGGCAGGAGGATCAAGAATTCCTCATCTTCACCTCCAGTAAGTTCAAGCCCAGCTTGTGCTACATAAGACACTCCCTCAGAAACAAAACAAAACAAAACAAAATCCTTCAAGGCGTATGAAACTGAAGATTTCTCAAGGAGGCATTATGTTACTTCATAGAGACACCCACATTAGCTCACGAGCACACACATTTTTGTGCTGTGAGTAGTCCAACATATTTGGAAATTGAAAATATTTGCCTGACTGTTGTGTTCATTATCTTGTAATGGATCATGAAATTATAAAATATTACATCATAAATGAGATAAGAAAGAACTACTAGTATGTTCCCCACTAAAATGTCCTAGAAAATTTAACTCCCCCTATACATAAAGCAACAGTAATGGGCAATGCATTTAATATAAAAAAATCCACAGCATAAAAACAACCCTAATTTTGTCAGCTATTACAGAAAAAGCCAAAATACTTCTCCACTTTTAAAGATTTTTTTAAAGAAGAAAAATTGTAAGTTATCACATTTATTTAGCTTTATAAACTATGTTACTGAGGTAGGATATTGTTATGTAACCCAGATTGGTTCAGAGCCCGTGATTCTCCCACCTTAGCATCCCAAGAGCCAGAAATGCAGTCACATGCCACCATGCCTACCTGTAAACTATGCTTTAAAGGAAAACTATTCATTATGACCTAGACCGCAGAGTCTTTATCGGAAGAGATTTTTGATTGCAAACATTTTTAATTTTTCTTTGGCCAATTTAAAATGTACTTACTAGTAGATAACATAGTAGCACATTTAATCAAAATTGAAGTTATGCTCTCAAGTGTGGAAAAGACAAAAGTGTTGAAGTCTAGAGATGCCTCATGTAGGGACCAGCTACCGTTTCCTATCAGACATACTACGGAGATGAAAACACCTAGCTTCTGTCTTTCCTTTTATCACTGGACTCGAGTTTTAGATCCCGGGGGTGGGGCTGGGGCTGGGGCTGGGGTGGGGAACCTGTTTGACTTGGCTTCAGACACCTGAGTACTTCTTAACCAGGGAAGTGTGGCTGTTAGTCCTGGGCATTGACATGCACAAGATGTCTCTGGTTGAACCCCTATGTAAAAACAGTGTTAGAAGTAATTAATGAAAATATCTCATTAGATAAATCTTTATATAAATAATCACTTGTCAAAAACAACAATATTACAAGTGAGTTGAGTAAGAAGAGAGTAAAAGAGAGGCAAGAGAGGAAAGAGAGTCAAGAGAGAGAGAGAGAGAAGCAGGCAAGAGAGAGAGGGGGAGAGAGAGATAGGCAAGAGAGAGAGGGAGAGAAAGATAGGCAAGAGAGAGAGAGAGGGAGAGAGAGATAGGTAAGAGAGAGAGATGCAAGAGAGAAAGGTAAGAGAGAGAGAGGCAAGAGAAAGAGAGGGAGAGAGACAGGAGAGAGAAGAGAGAGAGGAGGAGTGAGAAGGAGAAGAAGGGGAGTCACGGGAGAAGGAAGATGGGAAACAGCAGAAAGTTATCTATCAGATGAGAAGATAGATTATGGAATAATAATAAAAAAAAATGCCTTTCCTCCTAGGGATTCCTATGGGAAGATTGCCAAATTGTCCTGTTAACAAAGGACAGTGCAACCCAGCAAGACAAAGCCCCTTGTGCTTTTAGTAACCAGCCACAGTAAAGAGAGGATAAAAGTGGATGGTCTTCCTCATTCCCCTCTGGGGTGAAGTTCATGTACACACAAGTGTTTTCTGTTGAGCCAAACTTCATGTCACCACTCAAAGGACTTTCTCCAGGCTCCCAGTGTGTGCCCCAAACAAAAATTTACAGTTGATCTTGTCTTTTTGAAAAGATAGTATTTGAACTGACACAGATGAACTTTTTAATCAAATTCACTCAAGCATTTACTGGAAGTTAAGGACAGTGAATATGAAATAGAAAGCACGTCCCTCTTGCTTGCAAAGAAAAAAAAAACCCACACAGATTCTTGTTCTGTGAGATAAGAGCAATTATTTTTCTATGACTCTTTACAGTATTTTTGTCAATTTTCCTTGCCCTGGCTTTGGCTTGGGTCCCAGTGCCTTCCAAAGGGAGGGGCTGAAGGTTGAGAAGGAGCTAACGTTGTCTTAATTAGCGTTTATTCTTTGCAATGTATTCCCCCTCCCTGAAGGCAAAAATGTGTGCTTCATGTTTATCCAAAGATTTTTGTTTTAGTGATTGTCAGAATATATATATATATGCTTCTGTTGGCACTCGATGGGACTTGGCTTTTCACGACTATAGAGGCATGATGCTCATAGGAGCTATTTGTAAATCACAAAGAGTTGACCCTTGATTTTGTTGTGTCGCTGGTTTCATGCTTTGTTTCCTTGAGGTCTACAGAAGACATGTCTCTTTGGGTTCTAGATGAACATCTGCATTTCATAAAGAGTATACACAGCCCATGCTGTTCTCATTGTTTTCTGCTGGCAGCTTGGAAAATTAGCCATTGACTAAAGAGATGCTGAGGACTATGAACTCACACAGCATTCAAAGAAAAATAGCCTATGCAAGAAATCTGCAGATGTCCACTGTCTAGTCTAGCTATCCTGAATGCAGTTAGTTTTTCTGCTTTCCTTGAGATTTCAGCACACCTGGCATGCTAACAGTCCACTGAACCTCTCAGAATTGGCTTAGATCAAATTCCTACCTGCTTATTGTCCCTTTCCACTTCATGAGTCCCACGTAGGTCAATTGCTCACCAACGCATTCATGCGAAAGCTTGTCAGAGATAAATAAATGCAAGCCCACTGATTTGATTGAGCTCACAAATGTTACTTCAAACTTTTAATTCATATTTGTCATATTTCCCACAAGAGTAGAAATGCAGTCACACATATATTTTCCTCCTGAGTTGAAGACTGTGAAAAATACTTTCTATGTTCATTAAAATGCTGGGTGCTAAAAAAATGTTGTTCTTTTGATAAATTTGTATTTTTCCATTGGCAAGAAAAATGTAAACTCTTCCATTCATATTAAGTTGAAACTATAAGACCAATGTTTTTGTTGTGCTGTAAATAGCCCTCTCTAATTATGCATAATTAAAGACAAGTCTAAGGAGATTCCTGAGAAATGTCCTTCTGTGCTTACTGATTCCAAATGCCTGGAGAGTTGTAGAACAGTGTCTCAGTCAGAGTTTCTATTGATGTGATAAACCCCAGTCAAAAGCAACTTGGCGAGTAAAGAGCTCATTTCAGCTTAGAACTCTCAGTTCATGGTCCATCTCAGTGAGGGGAGTCAGGGCAAAACCCCAAGGCAGAAACCTGGGGGAGGAACTAAAGCAGAAGCCATGGAGGAGTGACACTTACTGGCTTCCTCCTCAAGGCTTGCTCAGCCTGCTTTCTTATGGCAAAACTCACCACCACCAGCCCATGGATGGGGTCACCCACAGTTGAGCCCCTCACTTTGATCACTGACCAAGAAAATGCCTGACATACCTTCATATAGGCCAGTCTTATGAAAGCATTTTCTCAATTGAATCTCTCCTTCCCAAATGGCTACAGCTTTCGTTAAGTCGGAAATTATTTGCTCTAGCTCATTGTGACTTGCTAATACTGATCTTTTGTGATCTTTTTGTGATCACCTTCACAAACAGTACCATGGATTTCTTGTGGGTCAGAGACCATCCTAGCCAGGTGTGCAAACTTGAACAAGCTTTTCAACCAATGTTCCTTGGTTCTGTTATCCTAAAATCAGGCTAGTGATATATTTTTGTGAGGATTTAAATTTTTGTGAGTTCTTAAACTCCATCATTAGCTAAAAGGAGAGGAAGAGGATATTTTTGGCTACCTATAATATCATACCAATTAGTCTAATGTTATGATGTAGGCTTTGTAGAAAGTGTCAGTTTTTTTGGAAAGTAAAGAAACTGGCTTTGGAAGGCTTGATCATCCAATTCAGGCTGTTCAGCTGATCAGTGACAAAACTGGAAACCAAACCAATGTCCAAGCTTGTATTATTCCTCATGTCTTTTCAGAATGTCTGCTTCCTTCTCCAACACTGGATTCCAAAGTATGAAAAAAAAAAGGCTGAGTACAGAGTGGCTAATGGGTGTGACATTTCTGCTAATGAATACTTTTGTTTGGGTATTACAGAGTAAAAATGTTCATGCTAAAGAGCTTCTTTTTGAAACCCTGGAGCATTTACAGAGGGTTCTGAAATGTATTCTGAAGTTTTAATGACTTACATGAAAGTAAAGAGATCTTAGCACTTTTGTGAAATTTCAGAAGATCAAATGCTGTGGTCTGAGTCATGATCATGCACTACATACCTGACATGGGTAAATCAGATTCTCCAGTAGAATCAACCAGACTTTAAAAAACACAATCATCTTGTGTTTGATCCTGACTTTCTTAATAATCACTATCTCCAGTGATTTATTTATTTACTATTTTAGAATTGTGTGTGTGTGTGTGTGTGTGTGCTTATGAGTGCAAGTGCCTGTCAAGGTCAAAAGGTGACATCAGATTTGGAGCTGGAGTTACAGGTGGTTTTGGGTCACTTGACACAGGTTCTGAGAACTGAACTTGGGTCACCTTCAAAAACAATATCTACTCTTAACCACTGAGTCATGTCTCCAACTCCTCTCAAATACTTTAAGATGAATATTTTATGACCAAATATGCCTGAAGTAGTTTCTTCGAATCATCAAAAAATTTGATTGTTACAGTGGAAAACCTGAGTCATACATGTAGTGGTCTCTGCAGGGTAGAGAAGCTTTCATGTTCCAAATAGGAAAACATGTCCTTAACACGTAATGAAATCATTCTACAAGATTGGCTTCAATTTTTAAAGGAGCTGTAGACACTCAATTTTATCTACCTATCTATCTATCTATCTATCATCTATCTATCTATCTAATTTATTTACTTTACACCTCTATTGATGTCTCCTTCCTGGTTCCCCCTCCCAGAGATCATCCCCCCATCCCCATATCCCCCTTCTCTGAGAGGTTGGAGGTTCCCTGGGTATCCTCCAACCCTGGCACATCAAGTCTCTGTGAGGCTCAGCACATCCTCTCCCACTAAGGCCAGACAAGGCAGCCCAGTTATGAGAACATATCCCACAGACAGGAAACAGCTTTAGAGATAGCTCTCATTTCAGTTGTTCCAGAGCCACATAAAGACCAAGCTGCACATCTGCTACTTATGTGCCAAGAAGCCTAGGTCCAGTTTGTGTATGTTCTTTGGTTGGTGACTCAGACTCTGAGAGCCCCAAGGGTCCAGGTTAGTTGACTCTGTTGGTCTTCCAATGGAGTTCCTAATCCATTTTGGGGCCTTCAGTCTTTCCTCCAATGCTTCTATAAAGGTCCCCAAGCTCCAACCAATGTTTGACTGTAGGTGTCTGCATCCATCTGAGCCAGCTGCTGGATGGAGCCTCTCAGAGGACAGCCATATTAGATTCCTGTCTGCAAGAATAACAGAGTATCATTGATAGTGTCAGGGATTGGTGCTTGCCCATGGGTGGGTCTCTAGTTGGGCCAGTTATTGCTTGGCCTTTCCCATAGTCTCTGTTCCATTCTCTGTTCTTGCATTTCTTGTAGACATTTTGTGTCAAAAGTTTTGTGGATGTGTTGGGGTCCCTAACATTCCACTGGGGTCCTGCCTCTTCAGGTTCCCTATCCCCACTGTTGTTAAGTCTCAGCCAAGGTTACCCTCCTTGATTCTTGGGAGCCTCTTCTATTCCAGGTCTCTAGCATGTCCTTGAGCTACCCCATCCTCTATCCCCACCAGTTGCAGAATTTCATTAATTCTCACGACTATTCAGCCATCTCTTCTGTCTCTCCCCAAACCTGATCCTAAATCCCCCCAATTCCCCTCCCCATCCCCTTTTCCACCCAGTTCCTTCCCTCCATCTGCATCCTATGACTATCTTATTCCCCCTTCTAAGTGAGATTCAAGCATCCTCACTTGTTCCTTCCTTTTTGTTTAGCTTCTTTGGGTCTGCGGAGTGTAACATGGGTATTAGATAACCAATGTTTTAGGTCAGTGCTGTTTGACAAAGGGGTATCCCTCAAGAGAAAAGCATAAGCTTTCACATCTGTCTTATTTTGCTCACTGATTGACTCATTATTAGGGTTGAAGAAAGAATATCTTTCGAGACTGATGAAGTCTTGTGTATTTTGGTTATGCTACTTTGACTCTGTAATTTAAATTTGAATATTTTCATATTTAAGCCATATTTGTTTTTCCTTTTCAGTGGCTCCACCCACAAGGTTAAGATACAATGTAATATCCCATGACAGCATACAGATTTCATGGAAAGCACCAAGAGGGAAATTTGGTGGCTACAAACTGCTTGTGGCTCCAGCTTCAGGTAAAGATAATTCACTATATTTTCTTAGGACCTTTTATGCATGGATGGTTAAAAATATGTAGTGCTCAATGTTGCTTTAGGACTGTGTTAAAGACTTGGTTTAATTTAATTTCTGAACTTGACAAATTCTCTTCTCATTAAGGAAATAATGTTCCCCAAAGTGTAAGGTCTGGCTCTTGGACTTAACTGTGATTAATTCTTCTTCAGTTAAAATTTCCCAAAATTTAAAAACTACTAAAAGTAAAAATACCACTCAATTTTTTTGGGGGGGGGTTTGAGACAGGGTTTCTCTGTATAGCCCTGGCTGTCCTGGAACTCACTCTGTAGACCAGGCTGGCCTCAAACTCAGAGATCCGCCTGTCTCTGCCTCCCAAGTGATGGGATTAAAGGTGTGTACCACTACTGCCCGGCTACCACTCATGTTTTAATGTAGATAAATACTTTTGTTCCATGGACACTGTGGTAGTTTGAATAGGCTTGGCCTAGGGAGTGGAACTATTTGGAGATATGGCCTTATTGGGAGAGTGTGTCACTGTGGGCATGGGCTTTAAGACCCTCATCCTAGCTGCCTGGAAGACAGTCTTCTCCTAGCAGCCTTCAGGTGAAGATGTAGAACTCTCAACTTCTCCTGCACCATGCCTGCCGAGATGCTGCTATGCTCCCTCTGTGATAATAATGGACTGAGCCTCTGAACCTGTAAGCCAGTCCCAATTAAATGCTGTCCTTATAAGAGTTGCCTTGGTCATGGTGTCTGTTCACATCAGTAAAACCCTAAGACACCATAAAGATATAATACACCTAGGTATACAATAGTTGTGCTTATCAGTAAATTATAATTGATCAACTTTTTTTCTTTCTTTCTTTTTTTTTTTTTGTATTTCTGAGACAGGGTTTCTCTGTGTAGCTGGCTGTCCTGGAACTCACTCTGTAGACCAGGCTGGCCTCAAGCCCAGAAATCTGCCTGTCTCTGCCTCCTGAGTGCTGGGATTAAAGGCATGTGCCACCACTGCCCGAATTGATCAACTTTCTACAATCATACTTAGCAATTAAATATCAAAATTATAGCCACCAACTAGACATTGTGAAAATAAATTGCATCAGGAAAAATATAGATTGAATAAACTTATCGATCACTAAATAAAGGTGTGATATAAAGCAGTGATTCAATTATAAGTAAAGTCACATGCTTTATATTCTATTATACAGATAAATTTAATTAAAGAAGGGAATGTAGGGGAATTGAACGAGAGTCATGGAGCCACAGAGAATCCACATTGGATTTCTTGACTTCTGATTCTACTTCTGTTACCCATAAGTAACGAGGTCCAAGAAGGTTATTTAGCCTCTTGGTGCCTCATTTTCTTATTGGGTAGAACACATGAATCATTATCACCATCCTCATGGAAGCTTTCTGAGATTGCACATAATATTTCCGAGAAGCTTATGTGACATGCAATAAACTGTAAAAAAATAACCCAAGAGAATTCCTGTAAAACTGAAGTTTGGGAAGTACTGACTGTGATGGCCAAAGGAACTGAACAACAGACAGACATACAGCAGTGCTATCATAGAGTGATTGCTAAGGACCATTACCATGGGACTCTCTCAGCTCTCATTCTCACACACAAGTACTTAATAACTCCCTAATAACATTATGATCTCAGTGTATCAGTTACTTCTCTTGCTATTATGATAGAGTGCCCTGCATAAGCAATTCAAGGGAGAAGAGATTTATTTTGACTTCTGGTTTCAGAGGTTGAGTCCATGGTTACTCTGTCTGTCCATCACAGCAGTGGGCATGTGTTCCAGAATTGTTTGGTTCACAGCTGACCTGGAAGTGGGCAGGGAGAAAAGGGGATGCTGCCATTTAGCTGCTCTCTCTTTTTTCTCCTTTGATTGTAACCTGGATCCCCAGCTCATGGGATGCTGCTGCTGCCTATATTTAAAGTTTGTTTTCTTACTCAGTTAATTGTCTACAGATACATTGGCACAGATGTATACAGAGATGCCCCTCACCTACCTATTTTGGGATCTAGTTAGTCATCTTGACAATGAAGATTAACCATAATTCACACCTGTAATACATGTTTTATAATATAATTAAAATGGGTGATGAAGATGGGCACATAAAGCTAGACTTATTTCTGTTGAGGACCATTTCTCAATCAATTTTGTGTTCACAAATGTGTAATCTTACCCATTATTTAATTTAGAAATCTCAAAAAAAGTAGGTAAATAAAACACCTAGCTTCTTGTTTGGTCACTATTATGGACTCATCCCATTACTACCTTATGGAATTGGGGAATTCCCTATGTCAGGTCTTGAAAATATTTTCTTAGTCAATCACTACTTTCATTTCTACAGATTAATTGCTTATCATACTAAACTCCAAACACACGTCACCGAGGAATCACACAAGTCTTTCTTAAAACTGACTCAAGTGCTTTGTGAACCAAACCTCAGTGTGACTATCCAATTCCCTCTGACACAGTGCACTCAAACACTAGATGCCTAACTTGTTTAAATATATCCAGTGACAAAAATTGTGAGGGAAATAATTTCCTAGTGAATAATAAAGTTATTCCTTATTATAGTGGTCAAAGCCAATCAGTCCATTTAAGCATACTAGAATCTACTTGATTAAACACAGCAAATAAAAGAGAGTAATAAATGCATTTAACTGCAAAAAGTCATAGACATTTTAGCACCATGAGTCATGGTCCAAGTCTTTTTTTATGTCAGTCTTTTCCATGCAGTTCCACAGTGTTCTGCAGTGTGCTTATAGCACTTACACAACAAAATGAGTTAATAGTCAAATCGATTTGGGAAATGCTGGCTTAGACAAAGTTTAAAGCATTCAGTTTTATTATAAGAATCTTAAAGTATTTAATAAAACACTACATCTGTCTTCTAAAGGGAGACTGTAATTATCAGGGTTTTCTAAAAACCTTTTTAGAAAAGTATAAATTATTATTAATATTTGTGTACTTTATAATAGATTTTTTTGAGACTTAACTTTTACTTTTTAAATATATGTGTGTCTACCTGAATGGATGTCTGTACACCACATGCATATAGAGCCTATGTATTTCAGAAGAAGGCATTGGATTCCCCTGGACTGGACTGTAACTGGAGTTACAGCCATGTGTGAGCCACTGTGTGGTTGCTGGGAATTGAACTCTGGTCCTCTGGAAAGGCAACCAGTGCTTTCAACCATTGAGTCATCTCTCTAGCCCCAACTGATGAGTTTTTAATGATAGGAGTTTGTGAAACACAATTTCACATCTTGAACAATAAAGGCAGTAGGCTTTGGTAAGAGAAAACTCAGTTTCCTCCTTTACTAGCAGGCAACATGGATAAACAGCAGACAATACTTCAGGTCTAAATTATTTTTATTGGGATGTAATTAAAATTTACTATAACACATTTGATTAATTTATAACTCTCTGAAGGCTGTTAGAGGAACAGAAATATTGAATTGATTTCCTCCTGTTTTTTCAAATTGTTCATCACTGCCATAAATGATAGAAAATTATAGAAAATCCAAAGATGTTTTTGGAGTTTTATATAAATAGTCAGTATTAAATCCCAAAGCATTTTCAAGAAAGCCTTAGATGTCAGTCTAATTTGATGGGAATTTTGCAATTTTATTTATTGATTCAAATGGACTTTTAAGTAGGCAGGCAGTGAATGCTCTCTTCAGTGTCTGTCCTGAGGTGGTGGTGGCCAGATGTAAGATTAGGTTGTTTATGATTCAAGGGTGCTTTGGCTTACACTAGGGAGCAGAGGACAGCAGTGGCAGCTGCATGGTTAATAGCATTCTGCCAGCTCCTGTGCCCTGCTGGACAGTAAGAGGCAGTCTCTTCTTTGAAGACTGACCCCGATGTTGAGAATCTGCTTTCTAATCTCGTACTATGGTTTCTCTAAGATAATTAACATGATAGAGTGATATCATGAAAGTCTTTTGTGACTAACATGGGCAGCCATTTGTTCTCTAAAACAGAAAGAATGCTGAACATGACAATGAAAGTGACATTACCCATATATTGGTATGTGTATTTCAAATGTTGTTACCATCTGATATATATCAAAGTGTGCTGTGCATTGTAAATATTTACAGCTAAAATAAAAAAAAGTCTGCTTTTAACAGTCTTGATTGTGGTTAACAAAAGTTCTCAGTGAGTACAGTTCCCTCCATCTTAGTATGGATTATCCTTCTGTTTTATTACAGGGGGAAAAACCAACCAGATGAATCTCCAGAACAGTGCAACCAAAGCGATTATTCAAGGACTTCTGCCAGAGCAGAATTACACAGTCCAACTTATTGCCTACTACAAAGACAAGGAAAGCAAGCCAGCTCAAGGCCAGTTCAGAAGTATGTGCTAACAATCTTTTTAAGTACCACCTGGGGCTCTGCGCTTAAATAGTAGATGCATGACATGGGCTTTTGAGATAAAGTCTTTTCTTTTTGACTTTGGAACAAAGACATTCGGTGAGCTTACCTGTCCGCAGGTACAGATGACATGTTTGAGATCCCCCATTGTTCAGAAACTATTAAGAGGTTTTTAGGTTTTAGTATAGGTCAGTCCCGCCTCTCCTTGTGTTTTCACTCCAGTCTCCCACCTCCTAAATTGCTACAGTTGTACTGAAAATGAATGACGTCTCTTAAGGTCTATTAGAAACAAGAAATGAGCCGAGGAGCCGCAGTCGGGTTCACTTGAGTCAAAGCTTTGTGACTGATAATTTTAAGAAGTGTTCCAACGGAGCAGCAGAGGAAACCCCCAGACCCTGGAAAGCTTTCACAGTGGTGGTTGAAAGTGGCCGATTCTCACCTGCTTTTCTCGTGTGGGCAGTCGCTGGGTCTGCCAACTTCTCTTAGACAAACTAACCATCCATGTTATGATTTAGCTGTTACTATTGTGGGTGAGGTAAGGAGTTTTGTTCTCTTCAGGTAGAAACTCATTTCTTTGCAGGGCCTTCTTTCCTCTTCTATGTTTCTCTGATAGTCTTGGTCCCTGTACGACACAGCTCAATTCAGCCTGGTTTCCTTGCCTTTAAAACTCTCATGTTCAGTCATGTGCTGGAAAACGGTAGTAATGAGAAGGTCTTGTAAGACTTGGATTCTTTCTGAACACACATTATTGATACATAAACAATCTTATTTCCCCCTTTTGTCGGGTTTTAAGAGCAGAGAGCAACCCCTATGCTCGTGAATGTATTTGCGGTGCCTCTGCTTTGCTGTGGTGTCCTCGTCTTCACACTCACCCCTATCCACTTTCCCTCACTCCTTGCCTCCATTTCCCTCTTATTCCTCCCCTCATTTTCCTCTTTTGAGACAGGGTCTTGCCTTGTAGTTCAGGCTAGCCTAAAACTCACTATGTAGCCTAGGCTGTCCTGGATCTTGTGAGTCTCCTGCTCTTCTGTCCCCAATCCTGGGATTACAGGTGTGCTTCACCGCACTTGGCATGACAAGTTGCTTCTCACTGATTTTGTTGCTACATGAAGGTAGCACCATTCGTTATAATTTCTGTGTGAACTTGTGGCCCTACTTCCAAAGGGCCTTATTATTACTATTATTATTTTAAAAATTCAAGTCTAAGCTGGTGCTGTGGTCTGTTTTGGAACGCTTCCAAGCCATCGACTTTTCTCTTCGGAAGTATGTTCCATTGGCCTCTGCTTGACTCAGCCTGCCTGTGTTAACAGTAACACATACATGCTCCCCCCTTTCGGGAACAGATCTGCAGATCCCCACATCTGAAACTACTCTCATAATACCTGTAGAGTTTCTTAACCCAAAATTTCCTAATATTAAACTGACAGATGCATTTTATTGTAGAAAATGTAAGTGACCTGGGTCACAGCCTAAGTGTGGGTGGGGTGAAAGATGTAGATGTGAAATAATCCATAAAGGATGAGATTTTAAATCCTTGGCTGATAAAATTATAGTCAGAATATTTAGAGATGCTGGGCAGCTTTAGCATAAAGTCATGTTTCAGGAATGGAAGGAGAAAAAGAATCCAAAAATTCAAACATAAAAGATAGCATAGTGGAATAGGAAAAAAAATATGATTGTATCTTTGCAAAAGCTGAGAACAAAGATTTCTAAAGGAGCAGAATGCTGACTAAGAAATCAAAGAAAGGGGTCTAAAGACGGATACAAAATTAGACCATTGAATCTAGTAAGGTTAAAGTATCTTGTAATTTTAATTACTACTTCTAGACCAGAATTGAATCTCTTAGAATCAGAAAGACAAGAAAGGTTTTAAAGAAAGGGTTTCTTTAACAGAGGTGATAAGCCCGAGCAGATAACACGTCTGGGAAGCTTTCAGCAAAGGAACAAAGGCCAGTGGGAAGGACAAGGAGTGGTGCTACAGAGGCAGGATTGATAGGGCCATCTCCTGGAGAAGATGGCAAGGATGCTGGAAGAGAGATCATCATCTCCCCTGTGCAGCTGACCGGTCACATCTGCTCACTTCTTTCAAATACATGAAATAATTAAGTGAAATATCTTGCCCTTGGCCTTCTTTTGCATTTTCACTGCACATTTTATATGTTTGACATACAATATGACATTGGTGAAGGCCTTGAAATCTTTGGACCACTTTAGAAGCCGAGCAATGGCAGGTAGGCTGCTATGGAGTGTCAGGCATCGAGTGTGGTGAAATATTAAGCTAATGGTTCAGGTGGCCATGAGCATACCAAAAGAGTAGGGGTAATTGTTAGCCTCTGAATATTGCCTTTCTGAAGTGACAAACACTACCACCTAAGTATCAGGACTACTTTTGGATATTACTGAAGATTAATTATATATAGTGGGTTTCATTATGGCATTTTCATATATGTATATAATTTTGAATGTATTCATCCTCTGATTCCTTTCAATGTGCCACCTCACCCCCACTGATTCCCTTTCTCATCCCTACCAGACTCTTCCACTTTCATGTCTTTTCTTTTCTTCTTAGTTTGATAACCCAACGGGTTTCATCAGGGTTGCTTACAGGGCCGTGGTGAGAGCTTGTTTACAGGAGTGTGGACATCTTAACAGTGGTTTACCTCATGAATAAAATGTTAGAGAAAAATTAAAAAAAAAAAAAAATTTGAGTGTCCACTGGCCTTACCTCCTGATGCTCCCGGAGACTAGATCACCAACCAAAGAACACACATGGAGGGACCCATGGTGCTGGTCACATATGTGGCAGAGAAGGGTCTTGTTAGCCATTGGGGGAGGAGAGGCCCTTGGGCCTGAGGGTGTTAGATCCCCCAATATAGGAGAATGCCAAGGAGGGAAGCTGAGAGTGGGTGGGTGAATATCCCCATAGAGGTAGGGGAGTGGGGAGGGAATAGGGAGGTTCTAACAGGGAGATCTGGAAAGGGGGAAACATTTGAAATGTAAATAAAGTATCAAAAAAAAAGTTTGGGTGGAAAAATTATGTTGTTCTCTACCTTCTACGGAAGACAAGAATGTCCACAGTTACTATCTCTCTAGAATGGGAGCCAAATTCATACACTGAGTCCAGAGATGTGAGGTTAAGGCCAATGCTTACTGATTTGTATAAGTTACGTTTTAGCATCTTGGCTTTTCATTTTTTGGTATATGCAGATGGGATAATCATGTCAGTTTTACAGCTGTTTTGAAGTGTTCAATTGATTTGATGCATTTGTCCACAGTGTACACTTGACCTAAGCCTTAAGTACTTTTCATATCTTAGGACACATTGAAGAAAATGTCAGATCTAACATTTGGAGAGGAGTTTGTAGCATGGTACTAATGTCTGTCATTACTTCTTGGTTTTGCAGGGATTTTAGTTAAACATAGTGAATATATATTTGTGTAGATTTAAAACATTAATACCACATGTTCCTGTCTTTCTTTTTCCTCTAGTTAAAGATCTAGAGAAAAGAAAGGATCCGACAAAGCCCAGAGTCAAGGCTGTGGACAAAGGAAATGGAAGTAAACCAACTTCACCAGAAGGTCAGATACTTACATACGTCCCTCACTTTGGGTGTGGTTGGTTAAACCACAGACAAAACATATATAGTAGTCTGGCCCATCAGCAGAGATGTACAATCTGTCATGAAGATGGCCGTTGGCTCTTTTCTCCCCATCTTCCCAATGACTGTCAGCATATGGTGGGGACCTTCCATTCAGCCTCTATAACCAACCAAGCATACACGTGAATGAAGCCTGCCTGGTCATGTTCCTTGCTGTATCTGTTGCTTTTTCACTTTAAGTTCTCTCCTTGTGGATTACCTCCTGCATGCAGGAGCCCATGGTAAATGGTCTATTCCACCCCGTTCTCATCTGTGTCCCTCCTCCACTGTGTTCTGTATTTTTAAAACTATCCAAGTGCTGCCCATGCTGGATCCCATATTTTGATGTATAGCATTAATATTTTGTATTTTCCACAAGGTTGTCTTCTTTAATCCATGACTTACTTAAATTAAGTCATTAATTCTAAACATGTGGCGATCTTAAACATATTCATTTGTTATTAGTGACTGACTTTATTGCACTGTCTTCAGGGAACGTGGTATGCAGGGATATTTTATTACTTAAACATGGCCAATGGTTAGATTTGTTCCACATGTCCTTGAGAAAATGTGTTTTAATTTTCCCCACTAATGTCTGTCCATTTCTATTTGAAACTGGTGATTTCCAATACTTGTAATGCTGGTGACATATACAATGGGAGTTATAATTTCTAGGGAAAATTTACTTTTGTTATTTATAATGATCCCTTTTATAAGTAGTTGTTCAGTATCCATCTCAAAGCCTAAATGTATAAAATAAATGCAGTTATACCCTCTTTATTGGGCACAGTATTCACAAAACCACCCCTTCTTGCTTTTTTAACTCTCACTGTATTTGTGTCCCCAGGTTTATAGGGAGTGAGCAGTCTTATGGTGAAGACTGAGTGGCTTTTAAACATCCTGTCTCACAATTACTATATTGATTTATAACTGTGTTCATTTACGTTTGCTGAAATTACTGATCATTTTGGATTTATCACTTATTTCTTTGCTTTGGATTACTTCTCATTTTTCATATTTTTCCTCCTCTATTTGTAGTTTCTGTTCTCTTTATATCTGCCTTACTCTTCTCCTGGCCTGGAAGATGTTCCTTCTTTTGTGTTTCTTTGATATGATTGTATTGAGACTTAACATGC
The DNA here is from genome assembly GCA_019843965.1 of Rhynchomys soricoides. NCBI lineage: Eukaryota > Metazoa > Chordata > Mammalia > Rodentia > Muridae > Rhynchomys > Rhynchomys soricoides. The sequence goes on along the minus strand of JADRCH010000007.1, from coordinate 5,499,772 downwards.
ATATGGACTCTTAACAAAGACCACCGTAGTTGAAAGCTTTAGTACATCTCAGCAGTCCTTACAACGCTGTCAGAGCATCACGCTGTTTTCTGTCTGCCAATGGCTGTCTCCTGCTCTATTCTTCTTACCTCTCATATTTTATCTCATGCCAATTTTACACAGCCCATTTAAGCCTGCTGTTTTTATGTCTATAACTTCCGGATGAGACACATGACTCTTTTTTTTATTGAATATTTTCTTTATTTACATTTCAAATGTTTTCCCCTTTCCAGGTCTCCCTTGGAAACCCCCCATCCCTTTCCCCTCCTCTTGCCTCTATGAGGGTGCTCCCCCTCCCACCCGCCCACTCCTGTCTTTCCTCCTTGGCATTCCCCTACACTGGGGCATCTAACACCCTCAGGCCTAAGTGCCTCTCCTCCCCCTGATGGCCAACAAGGCCCTCCTCTGCCACATATGTGGCCAGCACCATGGGTCCCTCCATGGAGACATATGACTCTTAGTAGCCTAAATTCTTCTATTTACCCATGCAATCATAGACATGATTTTAGAATTGCTCATCTGTACATGTTGCAAAATAAGCAGAGTAGCCACATGGTCTGTTTACTAATGTTTGATATTTGATTCTAACGTATGATACAGAAATGAAGGTTCAAAAAACAAAAAATCTGAGAACCAGGCCTGATTTCTCAGATTCATAATTCCAGATCATTTGGAAGCTGAGGCAGGAGAATTGCAAGCTCAAGACTTGCCAGGGCTTCAGCATGAGTAGAAGATAAGCCTGGGTAACTTAGTGAGACACTATCTAAAAGTAAAGAGCAACAACACCAAGGGGGTTAGTGGCAGAGTGCTTTCATAAGATGAGGCAAATCTTGGGTTAACACTCTTCTTCTCCGTTCATTATGGTCTGTCAGTCCATACAGACTGGTTTTAATACAGTCAGGTTAACTTGAGTCTGCAGACTACTGATATGCTTCCAAAAGTCAGAAGTTAAATAAAGGGCAATAAAAAAGTATCCTCCCAACTGGGCAGTGGTGGCGCATGCCTTTTAATCCCAGCACTTGGGAGGCAGAAGCAGGTGGATTTCTGAGTTCGAGGTCAGCCTGGTCTACAGAGTGAGTTCCAGGACAGCCAGGGCTACACAGAGAAACCTTGTCTGGAAAAACCAAAAAAAAAAAAGTATCCTTCCTCACAGCTTGACTCATCCTAAGAATCAGTTTTTCTTTTATCTTTGTTGGGGATAGGGTGGGCAGTGCTGCCAAGTGAGCCCATCTAGGACCTTGAGTGTGCTGGCATGTATTTTACTACTCGGTGACACCCCCAACTCCCAGTCCACCAGGTTCTGACTTATATTCCTCTGCTTCTTTTTTTGAAAAAGTACATTTATTAGCATTTTAATGTGGTATTTTTAAAAGTTCTCAGTTAATCTTTGGATTAACATTCTTTGCCTGTTTATGCTTAGAGAATGTTTGAGATAAAATCTATGGATTCATGTGGTTTCAGAATGTATTAGTTCTCACTCTATATTACCTTCTCTATTCTTTGCCTTAATACATATGAGTTTTGAGAGCACAATGTAGGCCAGCTTTAGAGCAGGAGGAGAAACGTGAGCAGAAGTCACTAACCAGTTACTCAAGGTCCCTCCCAAGACATAGCAGAAGCCCCTTCCAGGGTGATAGTCCCATGATTCACATCAAACTCTGTCGTTCTTTGTTTTCCCTACAGTCTGCTTTCTTCTTACTACACATAACTCAGAGACAGTCAGTCATATTTCACATATTTCAAAATTTTAGCAGAAATGCAAGGACCTAGGATGTATATCTGAAATCTCTGTGCTGTGAAATAATTACTTGTTTTTAATGTACTGTCCACATTTCTTCAGTACTTAAAAACCAGCTTGCAAACAAAAGTGGTATTTGCCTCTGAGCACATGTTGGCATATTGACATGAATACTTATTTCTCCATGGCTGTCCAAACAGCTTTCTCTAGTTATTTTTGGCATTTTGCATAGGAATGTAGAATGAGATTGGAAAAGATTATGGGCCAGATAAGAAAAGAAGCATACGGTTTCTTTCTTTTCTGCTAGTTTTTTTTCCAATTAAGGCCATCAAGTCTCTCTTTTCCTCTCCATGTACTAATGGGGCTTGACCACGCTTAGCTTCTGATATCAGGTGGGATCAGGCACTTTTACAAGGTATAAACTCTTTTTTGTTGTTGTTCTCTGTACTAAAGGGAGATGAGATGAAACTAGAATTCCCATTTTCTTTTCTTTTTAAATTTTTGTGTTTTTTCTCGATACAATAGAGCTCTGATTTTTTAAAAGAAAAAACCCTAAAAGAGATGAGCTTGTTATTCTTTCCAAAATAACAACAGTCCGTGGGCTAAGCCAAGGCCTCTGCTATTTTTTAAGTAATGTTTCATTGGGGCCCAGCTTTGCTCATTCCTGACATACTGTCTGTGCCTTTCTCCCACAGTGCCAGAGTTAGAGTGTTTCAGAGGAGATCATATGGCCAGCAAAGACTCAAGTATTTTCTATCTTGACCTCTTCAGAATATAATTGTTGATTCTTGCTTTAGAGTGTTTAAAACTTTCCAATGTTTTGGTAATAAATCCCTTACTAAGTTGATTTCTTTTCTGAGACCATTTGATCTGTTCTGCTATTTCCAATCAGAGCTGCTTAAGATGCAATCTCATTTACAAATCTTCAGAAGGTTCCATTTCTTCTATGCCCATCCATATAAGTCTTTTGTTTTTAACCTGAAACATGAGAACTCCTGAGGTATCTGTGAAGATTGAATAAAATAAGTTAAGTACTTAGAACACAGCAGATATTGTTTAAGCATTTATTATTAATATTAGAGTGCTCTGAGCTGGGCATGGTGGTGCAAGTCAGCAATCTCAGCACATAGCTGAGGATGGAGGATGACTTTCAGGCCAGCCTAAGCTACATAGTGAATTCTGGGATAACCTGGGCTACATCTTGTTTAAAACAAACAAATAAACAGACACACCCACACAATAATAAAATAAACAAGATCCTCCAAATACTAGAGACTATACTTATAGGTCAATTTTTATCTCTCTCTGTCTCTGTCACTCTCTTTCTCTCTTTCTCTCTCTCGACCCTTCTTCCCCCCCCCCAAAAGTATCATATACTCTATGCTAGTCTCACATTTGCTATGAATCTGAGACTGACCCTTGAACTTCTGATATTCCTGCTTTTAACTCCCCAGTGCTGGGACTGTAAGTGTTTACCATCCTACTTGGCTAAGAGACTTATCCTTTATGTTTGCCAGTAACTGCATAGATAAGATTTGATATTTATCAGTAGTCCTGGACAAGCACTAAGGTATCTCCTGGGGATCAACTTATGTTCACAGTTGGCAAATGTCTACTCTCATGGAGCTTGTGTAGACCAGTGCAGCACAACTCAGATTTCCACTGGCTTCTCCAGATGGGGAGCCAGCTCCGAATTTCGCAAGTTAATTATGTTTGGATACAACCAGGTCCTATGATGGCTCTCAAGGCATATTTTTCACATCCTAACCTCACTTTTGACACCTTTATGGTTCTTAACTCATAACTGAGAGACTGATTTAAAAAAATTATCACCTTTCCACTAGTTTCCAAGGCTTACCCATGCCAAACCCAAAATTGTGGATTCATCTTGGAAATAGTGGGGCTATTTGGGATTTAACCTTCAGCTAGACATGGGACAAAATGGGCTCATTTAGAGCACAGGCATATCGGTGGGTTTTCAGGCAAGCACTGGATAAATTTGACTCTATTCCCATAAGTGGGGCACTGGGCGGTAGATGTTGCCTTAGATAGGGGTTCTATTGCTGTGAAGAGATACCATGACCATAGCAACTCTTATAAAGGAAAACATTTAATTGGGGCTGGCTCACAGTTTCAGGAGTTTAGGCTATTATCATCATGATGAGAAGGATGGCAGCATTCAGGTGAACTTGCAGGTGGAGAAAAGGGCTGAGAGTTCTCCATCTTGATCTGCAGGCAGTAGAAGTGAATGTTATACTGTATCTGGCTTGAGCATTTGACACATCAAAGCTTGCTCACCATGATGCACTTGCTCCAACAAAGCCACACCTACTCCAACAAGGCCACACCTCTAATAGTGTCAGTCCTTCTGGGCCCATGGAAGCCACTTTTATTCAAACTACTTCAGATGTGGATCAGACTATCACACCCAACCTCAGGAAACCTGAAAATTTTGTCAGTGGGCCATTTCATTGTGTTTTTGAACATCATAATGTATACTTACCTACCTCTTAGATATCTTTGTATGTGTATATATGTGTATGGTATGCATGTGTGTGTGTGCTTGTGTGTGAGCATAACCCCACAGCTCACGTGTGGAGACTAGAGGACATATGTCACTTTTCATTTTTCACCTTGTATGAGACAGGGTTCTCGTTCATGTCTGTGGATGCCAGGTTAGGTGGCCAGTGAGCTTCCTTGGCTTATTCTGTCTCTGTCACTCATCTTGGTATAGAAGAGCTGGGATAACAGATATGTGCTACCTCAAATAGTGCCCTTCCCCAGGCTCTAGGTATTCCAACTCAGGTTCTCTTGCTTGTGTGGCAATGCTTTACCCAATGAGCTATTTCCACACTGCTACTTATACTAATGTTGTAGGCACAGATGTGTTACCCACCTTGGTTCCTGATGCAGCTTTGTGCAGTTAACGAGATATACAGGAGGTAGTAGCTAGCATGACACTGCAAATGCTGTATAGTGAACTTATATGAATAGGAGAAATACACTGTCAGAAACTGATACATTTTATGGTAAACACAAACCTCAAGCATAGTCACTTAGCATTTTCAAATATTATGTTCTTTATTTCGTCTGTGTGCTGTATTTTGTAAGACTGGCCATGCAGTCAGTTTTCATCCACTAGAATAATCACAAACAGACGAGCCATGCATTGTACTTCATTATGATGGTAGTGATCTCGCAAGATCACAAGGAGCGGTTCAGCAACATAATAGAGTATGGGACCAGTGTTGCCTATATGATTAGTTATTAACTGAAGTGTCCCTGGGCAATGCATGCTGCGTTTCAATCATTGTTGCACCTAGGGCTCCAGTCCAGTATTAGCTGCTTTCTCTTGCTTCCCCATCTCCTAACTTTGCTTTCTTCTGGGATGATTTTACTCATAGCTAAGTTTCCAGAGGTAATTACAAAGGGCCTGAGGGTTCTCTTCAAGAGAATTACATGGTAGCAAGACATTACAGTCTCATATTGGAGAAGGCATGGGAAATCCTTCCTCTCTCCCTTCCTTCCTTCCTTGCATTACTGAGGATTAGACCCAGGTACTCATGCACACTAGACAAGCACTCTTCTATTGAACAACACCTTTAGCCTAGTTATTTTAAAAGCTGTCTAAAGAGGAGTTGTAATGGTTTATTCCATTTATATGTTCATTCCTGGACCAAGTGCCATGAGCAAAGAGACACAGAAATCTTATTGGCCACATCAGGACATATAATGATTAGATCAGGATTAACTGAAAAGAAGATGCAGATGTAGCCCAGTGGGTGGAGTGCTTTCCTAGCATGCACAAAGCCCAGGGTTCAATCCCTAGCACCTCATAAAACTGGGCATGGGAACTTAGCACTTCAGAGACAGGATGATTGGAAGCTTGAGGCTATCCTTATCTATACAATAAGTTCAAAGCCAGATCGTTCTGCAAGCAACTCTATCTTAAGAAAGATAGAACCAACTAACTGAGGTAGGCGGTGGTGGTGCACACTTGCAATCTCAGCAATTGGGAGGCAGAGGCGATTGGATCTCTGGGCTCGAGCCTATTAGTTCCTGGACAGCTAGGGCTACACAAAGAAACCCTGTCCTGAAAAAAACAAAACAAACAAAATAAACAAACAAACACAAAAAACAAAAAACAAGTAATTGAAATAAACATCTTCTGAATGGACTTGGGGAAAAACACACACACACACGCACACATACACACACACACACACACACAAGTTCACTACAGGAAGTTGTATTTTATGATTTTCTGGATTTTTCTAACAAATGTGCCATTGTCTTAAAGTAAATTGCTTTTTTCACTGTATTAGTTACTTTTTCTCGCTGTGACTGAATACTCGACAGGAAAAAACTTAAGGGAGAAGGGCTTTATTGATTTTATTTATGATCTGAGGAGTTACAGGCCATCGTGGTGGGGATGGCATGATTGGCACATGGCTTCATGGCAGTGGAAATGTGCAAAAGCTGGTTTCTCACATTGCTGTGGATCTGTAAACAGAGACAGGAGGCGAGATCAAGGTATCGTCCTTCAGCATCACTTCCAGACTCACTTCCTCCTATGCATCTCTGGCTCCTAAAGCTGCTGCAACTCCCAAAGCAGCATCACTAGCTGGGGACCAAGTAGTCAAAGATAAACCAGTCTTTGGGGGACATTTCCCATGCAGACGGTAACAGTCACCCCATGAGAGAACTGAAGATAAAAAACCAACCAACCAAACAAAAAACCTTGAAAAATGTGTAACTTGCCTGTTTAGCTCTGCTTTGCCTTAGATGCTATTGGCTTTCCAAGTGGATTAACACATGCTTTTTCCTTCAGTGGGTGTGAGACAACCTTCAAAGGGGCAAAATTGGTTCTTGGGGCAGAGGCTGAACATCTTTTTACTCCTTTTATGTTCATAGCTTAGGTATATATACATACATGTATTAATAGTTATACAATACATGATATCAGCATTTCATGAGGAAGTAATCTGACAAAATACATGCCTGGAAGGTCATCTTACAGGAAGATAACTTTACAAGATTGGAAGACCCTGACCAGTTGCAACAAATGTGTAATGGAAAGCCTCTCTCTCTTTTCAGCCTCTTTTTGCCCCTGGTTAGCTTTCTGTGCTTTCCTTAATGTGTTGTTGAAACACACAACCACTGCAAAACTAGTGAGTCAAGCCCAAGGCAGTAGATGCTTTGTGCACTTCCTGGAGTTGAAGTGGCCAGGCTCAGCAAGACATCAGGAGAGGAGCAGCTTTCCAGTCTGAATCTGGGAGAATAAACAAGAGCATTACTAGATGGGTAGTTTGCTTCTCAAAATTTATTTATTTTTCTTCTCACTGTCTTTGTGATTGTGCCAGCATGGCTTAGACAGCGTGCAAGGTTTGAGGTCAAATAGTGCCTGAAATACACCCTCCTCTGCTTTCTGTCTAGTTGTGCTGTCGGGGACAGATTAGCCCTCTAAGCTCCAACTTCATTTTACAAATGAGCACAATACTCACTATTAGCATGCAGGGCTGTGGAAGGCAGTCAATGCTATCATGTCTGGTTTATATTCTTAAGGAAACCGTGTTTCTACTCCTGCTGTGTGTGTGTGTGTGTGTGTGTGTGTGTGTGTGTGTGTGTTAAAAAGAACATGCAGTCATGCCTCAGTATCCATGAAGACAGACTCTAAAAGACCTTACAAATACCCCAACTTGAGCATGCTAAAGTCCCTTAAATAAATAAATAAATTTTAAAAATTATCTGAACATGGGTATATAATACACATATCCTCCCATGTGTTTCAAATCATCCCTGGATTATTCATAGTACTTAATGGAGTAATGTAATAGAAATAGTTGTTATACTCTATACTGAGGGAAAAAGAGAAAGGTGCACACGTACAATACAGATACAATTTTTAAAGTGTTTTCACTGCATGGTTGGATGAATCTGTAGCTGTGATCTGTGTCTTTAGAAGACTGAGTGTATCAGCACTGACAGTACTAGTGTCTTATGACTCTTCTAGAATTATCTGTGGATAATTTGGCTTGTTGTGGACTTAAGAAAAGAGGTTCTGAATCCGGGAGAAGACCAAGAGAGGCCATGTTTCTTAAAATACAGCAGAAAGAAAAATTCTGTTTCCTTTCCCCATCTGTGCCAGGAGTTATAGGTTGTACATTTTTGAAGAAGGAGGCAAGATCAGCCAATCGCTAACCACCGAGCCACACACTCTATTTACCTCTTTCTTAAATAAACCCTAGTGCACCAAGAGGACAATGGATTGGATTTCTAGTGTTAGACCAACAGATTTCTCATTCTTCCTCTTTGGACACCTTCCTTTCCTTGGACACGTATTTTCAATTTGTAAATTCTACAGTAGTAAGAACTCCTAGCTCTATGCAAAGTAAATTTTCGAATTTCCACATTTGAGGAATAAGTTGTAACATTTAAAACAGCTACTTTGTTACTGTGTTAGTGACTCTGGCAGAGTCCATCTCTTTTCAGAATGGTGATGCTTCTCTGATCAGTACCTAAATTCTCATCTAAGAATATTCTAGAATGCCCCATGTCTGACCCTGCAGAGTTAACTATTGGCATCAAAAGGAGCAGGTGTTTTGGGCTTAAAGTTGTCAGGGACTCTTTATTATTAGTGAATTAGTCACAGGGATTGCTGAGCTGTTGAGTTCATAGGCATTTACCTAGAACAATTAAGGTAAGTAGTCAGTGAGGTATTCAGGAGAGCCACATACTTTAGGACAAGCAGAAAACAAGTGGGACTGTGAAGCACTGGCTGTAGACTTTGAGAAAACTGCATCTGAACACTGTTGCTGAACCCAAATAACTCTATTCAAATTGTCCTGGTGCCAGGTTAGTTGACTCTGTTGGTCTTCCCATAGAATCCCTGTACTCTTTGGATCCTCAGTCTTTCTTCCAAGTCTTCCATAAGACTCCCTGAGCTCCATCTAATGTTTGGGTTTGAGTTTCTGCATTTCCTTCCATGGATTATTGGGTGGAGCCTCTCAGAGAACAGTTATGCTAAGTTCCTGTCTGTAAGCATAACAGTGTATCATTAATAGTGTCAGGAATTGGTTCTTGCCATGGGGTCTTGATTTGGGATAGTCATTGGTTGGCCATTCCCTCAGTCATTGCTCTGTCTTTGTCTCTGCACATCTTGTAGAAAAGACATATTTTGGGTTGAAGGTTTTGTGGGTGGGTTGCTGTCCTTATCTCTCTACGGTGAATCCTGCCTGACTACAGGAGGTTGTCACTTCAGGATCCATATCCCCTACAGCTAGGAGTCTCAGAGTCACCCTTATAGACCTTTTGGGGCCCTCCCCCCATCCCAGGTCTCTGGCACATCCCAGAGACTGCCCACCCACCGCCAATCTCCCTTTTCTCCCTCCTGTTCTCCCTACATATGATCCTCCCACCTTGCTTCCCTCCTCATCCCCTCTTCCACCCATCTACCTTGAATATCTCCTTTGTTTCCCTGTCTGAGAAAGATTCAACCATCCTCCCTTGGACCCTCCTTGTTATTTGGCTTTTTTGAGTCTGTTGGTTATAGCATGGTTATCCAGCACTTTATGGCTAATATTCACTTATAAATGTGAATATTTATAGGACGCATGTCCTTTTGGGTCTGTGTTGCTATGTAGCCCAGGCTGGCCTTCAATGGATGAGAATCGTCCTTCCTTACTCTCCAGTTCTGTGGTTACAGCTATGCATCACCATGCTTAGCTCATCTGTTTTAGTTAACAGAGATATTGCTGCTCCCCAAAGCAGACATCCTGCCTGTAATTGAGTTGAAATCTGTCACCCATACACTCATGTGGGCATATGGAAACTCCTAAGCCCTCTTCTAAGGTGATAGCCCTTTAAATATGGAAGCAGCTGTCTTCTTCCAGGCCCTGGAGTGAGGAGAACGTGATGACTGTGCTGTTTATAGGACTGTCAGTTATTGTTATGATTCAGGACTCTGAGTGGCAGCTGAAATGTTCTCTTGGCTGTGGTGCGGTAACCAGGCTTCACATTCCTGCAAGTTGTGACATTATGTACTGGGGTCGACTGCAGGACAAATGCCTATGGGTTTGATTTTATGCTATGTGTAACTCTACATAAGGGAAGATTGACAATTTCCTTCCCTCCTTTTGTCTCTCTGTGTCTCTGTCTCTGTCTGTCTGTCTCTCTCTCCCTCCCTCTGTCTGTCTGTCTTTTTCTCTCCTTTTGTGAGTGAATTTGCCTAAGTCATCCAGCCTTTTTTTTTAAAATGATTCTTTTTTTTTTTTTTTTTTTTGGTTTTTTGAGACAGGGTTTCTCTGTATAGCCCTGGCTGTCCTGGAACTCATTCTGTAGACCAGGCTGGCATCGAACTCATTCTGTAGACCAGGCTGGCATCGAACTCAGAAATCTGCCTGCCTCTGCCTCATGAGTGCTGGGATTAAAGGCGTGCGCCACCACTGCCCAGAGTCATCCAGCCTTTATAGTCAGCTCTACCTTTGAATTCGGACTTTGTACTTTCTCCATGTGTGGGGAGTGGGCAGAGTTCCTATGCTCTCTAGTTACTCAATCTCTTTTCTATGGAGTAGGAGGAACACTTATTGTGTAAGAACAATATTGGTCTTTAATTAAAAAGACATTTGTAAAGAAGGGGATTTATAAGGAACAGGCACACAAAATCATGGAGGCAGCCAGCTAGCAGGAGGCTCAACAGACAAGAAGAGCATAGATTTCGTTCAAATCTGAAGGCTGGAGCTGGTGGTGTCAATTCCAGACTAAAACCCAGCAAGCCCAAAGCAGGAAAACTGCTGTCCCAGAGGGTCTAGACATCTGACAGAAGTTCCCTCCTAGTTTGTCTTTGGCTCTATTTAGGCTCTACCCAGTTGATTATGGAGGGCTACACTTAGAAGACAGAACAATCTGCTTTAATGTCTCATCAAGAAGAAACACTTTTATAGACATGTATAGATTGACAATTGATTGTTCAAATGTGTAAGCAGTCATAGCTCAGTCATTAATAACATAAAAGATAATGGCCATAAAGCAATTACTACTCATTTCTGCATGGTGCTTTTCTAAGAAGTAAGCCACTCCAGGAAGAACTAAGACTAGGTTAGGAAGAGAATATTGGGGAGCGCTGTGTTAGATCATGCATCAAAGATGCTGTGGTGACTGACTGAATTATCTACTTGTTTGGATTGGGAAGCACCTAAGAGCTTTGTAAAGCACACTAATTCCTCTGTCCATGATGGTGATTTTAGAGGCAATTGGATATGGAGAGGGCTCTGATGTAATCAATAGGTAAATTCCTCAATGGAGTCACAACATGATGGCATGGTGGGGAGGAAATAGAAGGCAGAAAGCAGAGACAGGGTTTTCTTGCAGGATATAGGTCAGTGGAGCAGTTATGTTCTGAGTTATATCAGGTTCTGACTCTTTCGTGGCCTCTGTGAAATGAATGTTCCTGCCCCGCCATGTCATTCCTACACAGTCAACTAAGACCTCTAAAACCAGTTGGTTCTGGTCAGTGACTTACCACAACAACAGAAACAAATGAGAACATGTGTTAACAGGATTTTATTGGGGATAAAATCTGAAGATCAATTTCAGAACAATAGATATCATTATTATATTGAGTCATCCAACTTGTGAACACAGTGGTAGCTTGCCTTCCTTCACTACTCTCCAGCTTTAACATGTGTTTCCACGCATGATTTGGTAAATATACGCTGAGGAATTGTTCATCTTGAGAGCAATTGTAAGTGTCCATAGATCTATTACTTTTTGCTGATTGAGTGAACACACATTATATTTCACTATAACCTCATTTTGGCCACTAAAATAATGAAGTTTTTATTTGTTCACTCGTTGGCCATTATTTCTTGTCTTTTTGAGCATCTGCCCATGGTTCTTTTTTCTTGAGAGTCATGTTTTTCAGTTTTCCCTGCTGTGTGATGTTTCTTCCTGTTTGTAATTTATCACTCATCTTATCATTCAGTTTGTTTGTTTGAGACAGTCTTTCCATATAGCCCCAAATCCTAGGAGTCCTCTCGCCTCAGACTTTCCAGTGATGTAGTTAGGGATCTTAATCATGTATTTTAATTTTTCTTTAAGGTGTTTTGTTAATGTGAACAACTTTTCAAGCCTCAGTATCATTAAAATATTTGAACTTACACTCAATTTTATATTATATGGGGACATAGTAATAACTTACTAAATTTACAAGTGAGCTTAATCAAGAGGATATTTTTATTGGAAATCATTCAAAAATAGTAAACACAAGCTTCCTCACTCTTCTAGATAAGCCAAAGGGATTTCCACTCTGTGGTCTTTTCTAAACCTGGGAAGATAGCTCAGCGGGAGAGTGCTTGCCTCAGAGTGTGGCCCTTGGCTAAATGCTTAGCACTGAAAACACAGGCAGCAAAAAGCCCATGAAAGTGTAAGCAAACGGAAAATTCTGAAAAAAAATATTTTGTGCATTTTCCCAATTATTTAATATTTGTAGAAGTTTGTGAAAGAAAAAAAGCAAGGCCATTTGTGAGTTGGCATTCCTCATCTATAAACTAGCAACCATGGGTCCTTGAAGCATAATACGATAACCATTTGTCCAGATTATGTCCAAAGCCTAAGGAATTTCTCTTCCACGTATTATGGCAGTATCTGCTTTAGACTTAAGTTAAGGTAGGGCTGAGTCCCAAATGCAAAGCTGGTATCTTTCTTCTATTAAATAATGGAATTTAGGGCCAAGAATGTAAATAATATATCTGGATTGAGTTGTACTCTTGAGCTTCTGTAATGAAGACTGGAGTAGTCCATTGGCAAATACATTTTCCCTCATCTGGTAAAAAGATCTGGGTCTTCCATGCATATTTACGTCTGGAAAAAAATCAAGCTCTGTTAAGCAAATGTGGTGTGGTAGATGCAAAGACAAATTTGTTAAACTGCCTCTCCTTTACCAGCCATACTAGTGCAGCCATCTTTTTTATTAAATGATAAAATAATTTTGTTTTCTTAGTTTTTCAAAATTTCATACACATATACGATAGATCTTGGTTATATCCACCTATCCCCTCTCCAGCTCCTACCTTTCCCGGTACATCCCTGTCCCCAATTTATTATTTTTGGCATAACCCACTGGATACAATTAGTGATGCCCATGTGTCCACTGGGGCATGGACAGCCTACCAATTGCTACCCGTTCAAAGAAAAGTGTCTCTACCTTCCTCAGCAGCTATAGACTAACTGCCAGTAATTCCTCAGCTAGGGGTGGGTATCAGGAACCCCTCAGCATTCTGTGCTGGAACCTGGACTTGTTTGATCTTGTGCATGCAGCTGTAACTGCTCTTAGTTTATGTGTGTGACTGCCAAGCCATTTCCAGAAGACAGCATTTCACAGCACACGTCCCATCCTTTGTCTCTTAAGTTCTTCTGTCCTCTCTTCCACGATATTCCTTGAGCCTTAGAGAGGGAGGTTGATATAAATACTCTGTCTGTGGCTGAGCACTCACAGTCACTCATTCCCAGCAATTTGAACAGTTAGGAGTTTCTGCATTAGTTACTCCCCACTGCCATAAGTAGCTTCTATAAACTGAGAACAGCACACATCTATCAACACAAACATGAATATTTCCAAGGCAGTTTGACAATATGTCTATTTAGTGAAACAACATCGATAGATTCTCCATCTAGGACTAATGACTTCCCTTACTGTGGGTTTTATTGATACTTAAAGTACTATGTATGAATTACTTCCTGTGTAGTAGACCTCCAATTCGATCTACACAGCAGTTGAGATTGCCACCCCATAGTCTTGCCACTGTTATACCAGTGAGCACATCCTGCTTGATGTCTAATGTTCTTTGATTGTGACTTTCTACATATTGGTTTTTGATATACAAATTATATTTCAAATATTGTTATGTTGTCATTTTAATGTTAAGACATTAAACCAAGTAGGGATTTTCTGGTCTGGAAAAAAGTAAAAGCATACACACACACACACACACACACACACACACACACACACTTCTATTTTAGTATAAATCCAGCAAAAGAACAGTTTGGGAAGAATAAACTGTAGTATGAACATTTAGGACATTAAGAATGCCAAAATATTTTTAAGGATTTATAAGCCACATTAAGAATGTACTAACATCTTGGTTCTTTGTGAACAGAGATGGCTTTGAACTCAGTATCCACAGACCTGTGCTAACCCAGGAATCCATCTGTGTTGTAAAGACAGGTTCCCTCTCCTCTTCCCCAGCATCCCCACAGTGGGTGGGCACCATCCATGATGATCAGATCCTGGGGGTGCCACACCAACAGCTTGCTGTCCATTATGGATCATTATGTGAAATACTCACTGAACTATTGAAAACATGAGTGCCTTAGCTGATCTTTAGGGGCAAAATCTTATTGTCACATAGAAACAATATGAAAAGCAGCAGCAACAACAACACGTGAAATAGACTTGGGAGAGAGCCTTGAGCCCTTCTCCAACTTTCTCTTTTCCAGATTAACATCTTACTTAATCAAAGGTCTCTCTGTACCATTTTAGATTAAATACCCAGCCTAGGCTTATCTCATGTAGGCTTACCAGGGCGGGAAAGCAGCCTTTGCACTTTCTAACCATCAAGCCATCTCAGGGAGATGACCCTTACTGACACTGTTGAGACCTTTCCTGGAAAGAATTTTCTGCAGGCTGAAGCCCAAGGCTGGAAGATTTTGTACAGACACCACTTTCTAAAGCATACAGCAGGGTGAGTTGCCAGGTTGGCCTGAACCTGACAACACTTTGCTAACTGTTTCCATAACCCTCAAGTCTGCTGGCAACCATTACCACACATTTTTCCTTGGAAGAATGCATTTAAGGGAAGAGTTATCAAAAAAAAAGATGGCAGCTTTGATGAAACTTTATTGTGTTCTTAACACTAAGTTATCTGAACGGCATTGAAAATGACTCCCACTGTTAAAAATTCTGACAGTAACAAACACATGCGCTTTTATGATGTGCACTTTGCAGAGGAAAAATTCTTCTGCGAGACTCCAGCCATCGCCGACATTGTCATCCTGGTGGATGGATCATGGAGTATTGGGAGATTCAACTTCAGGCTGGTGCGGAATTTCTTGGAAAGCCTGGTCACAGCATTCAACGTGGGCTCTGAGAAGACAAGAATTGGTAAAACGTTGGGGCCACAGAAGCCACTTGCTATCGAAAATTTCTGGGAAGATTCTTAATAAATTCAGAAACCCTTTACAAATTTACTGAAAAGCAGATTTTCAGATCAATAAATATCTATTCTTAACAATTTTATATTATCCCTATTAAAATTTTCAATTGATGCCATTATTTACTTGACCACTGGATATGTTAATTCTTTGGAAACTCTTTCTTCCCTTTACTGTACATAATAATAAGGCTTTAGAACATAGCTTTCCTTAGAGTTTATTACATAGCCATCTGTATTTAAAAGAAACACCCAAGTCCAGGGAAATGTTTAATAAAAAAGCTGGAAATTGTATTTTGGCAACGTATCTTTGTCAGGGTAATTCTAGTTAAGATAAAAAGAGAAAAAACCTCCTGTAAATCTTTGTGTCATATTCTGAGCAACATGATAATGTATTTTCTATAAAAATTTTATAGTTCTAACTTTTAAGTAGTCACTAAAGACTATCATTCGTTTGAGAAGAAGACAACAAATTTTTATCTACACATGATGGACCTTTTCTCTTTTAAATGCCAAATACCTTATTATTTCATAGCTTCTAAATAACTACAAAATATGTAAACTCCCTCCACATCCAGATTCATCCAACTAACGTTCTTTAGCTGATGCCAGGACTTCTCTTTGAAAGCCTACAACCAGGTAAAGAAAAGAATGTTAGACAGATGAGGGCCTTACTCAGCCTGCTTTCTTGAGTAGTCATGAGATTCTGAGTTGCACATAACTTATTGGGGTGCTTTCTCTGCCTTCTTTTCCAGGGTTGGCACAGTACAGTGGGGACCCCAGAATAGAGTGGCACTTGAATGCCTTTAACACCAAAGATGAGGTGATTGATGCAGTCCGCAGCCTTCCATACAAAGGAGGAAATACCCTAACAGGTAGGTTTTCTTCAGTGCACATTCTTAGCTAAATATCTTGCCAATGAGCAATTGTATCACCTTATTTTGCTCCTTCTTAAGAGCTGACATAGTGTTTTCTTTCTTCCCTCTTCCTTTGTTTCTCCCCTTCCTTCCTTCCTTCCTTCCTTCCTTCCTTTCTTTCTTTCTTCCTTCTTTCCTTCCTTCCTTTCTTTTTCTTTCTTTCTTACCATGTAACATTAAAAATTCTTATATGAACAGCATTTTATCAAACAACATCAAGATCCGATCCAATCCAATCCAATCCAATCCAATCCAAAGGTATACTGATTTTATCCCTAGATTCTGAGGAATGATGATAGAAAAAACATTAAAAAAATCATTGTTTTCCACAGTTACTACATTTTCTGTACAAGTAGAAAACTTGCTATGTTCAGTATGAATGCTGCAATACATAGCACACAATAGTCTTGAATCTGAACCCAGGGCTTGCAGGCAGCACTCATTGACATTGTGTGGTGTGATAGTATGCACAGTACTGTGCACATGCTACATGTCCAGAAGCAAGGCTGCCACGATGCACCGTGTGAGGTAATGTGGGCAAGTGCAGTCAGAAACACCTTAGATGTATCCCATATTATTTAATCATTTCTCTACTGGGAGTGTGCATCATCACACTCAATGCAGTCTTATGTTTAATTAATGACTTTTTGTTACCCTTATTTGAAACTTCAATGACTAACTATCATGAAAATACTTGAAGACCTTTGTCCCACTAGGATTTACTATAACAATATTTACATTCAAATTATTTGTGGCATGAACTTAAGTGATTTGTGTTAATGTGGCTTATTTTTTATCATTTTATTTTTAGTGCACTACTTAGTTTAATGGATAAAGTAGACCAACATGCAATAACAAAGGAGCAATACAAGGAGAAATATGGAAATGCAATTAAAAGATCCAAAGGAAATACTAGCTGTAGGAGGGGAACAAAACCCAAATAAACACCCACTATAAAACAAATGAGGAGCATATTTGGTGGAGTTAGTGGATGGCTGTGACTCATGGAGAATCTCTAAGCCTGATGAGCTCCATACAGAAAGTGGGGGTCCACCAACACCAGAAATCCAAGGACTGTAGAACAGCTAGATAGACACATGTGGACACAAGAAAGATAACCTGAAGAGAAGGGAGCCAGAGGAGGACATAATACTTAAAACAATAATGGCTGAGAATTTCCCCCAAATTAATGTCAATCACCAAACTCTGTATTTAAGCCTCTGCTTCCTCCTCCTCCTCCTCCTCCTCCTCCTCCTCCTCCTCCTCCTCCTCCTCCTCCTCTTTCCCCTTCCTTTATTTTGTGCTGGTCATTGAACCCAAAGCTTCTCAGACTAGATAAGGATCCTTCCATGGAACTATGTCTCCAGCACTATTTGAACAGATTTTAACCTTAGAACAGCTGTTGACTTTCACTAGCGCATGGCTTAGAGGCTCAGCTTTAGCCATGAAGATCTTATTAAGGACTTCTAAATAAATCATTGGCCCCTTGATAATTAATAGCCTTGACAATCTGAAGCATACTCTAGTGGAATTTTTAATAGCCATGAAAAATTATTAAACACAGAAGCAATAGTGCATGGTTTCTTATTTATTTTCAGGTAAAAATTGTCTCAAATGGCAGTAGCTTGATTTTAGAACTCAGTCAGGTACGTAGACCAGTGGTTAGCTCTGTGAGGCATGAGTGAGGCTCTAGAGTCAATCCTTAGTCTTGGGACCCCAGAATGAACAAATAAGATCAATGAGCGAGAAAGAGGAGGGGTCTTATCATCTAACCTAATACTTGACCCTTAACAAGACTCCAGTAAATGTTTGGAGAGCAATTTGGTGGTCTAAAAGATTTCTTGCAATAAAGATGCACGTTGTTTTGTATGTTTTAAAAGAAGAAAAAGATAAAGAAATAAAGGATTTCTTAAATAGTATTGCTAGAGACAAAAATGTTTATTAAAGATTCATCCAAGAGATATATAGTTATTACTAAGATGAGTAAGATGTATTATTCTGCAGTAACTCTGCTGTAACTGTAGTTTTGCATTCTCTGAGGAAAAGTCCATGGAGGAATCCAGAATGTGTTATTCTCTAAGTTGTATCCCCGATGCAATAGCAGATTCTTTTTTATTACCTTTAATCTAGTGGATTTGGCCTTTTCATCAGGTTGTTGTGAAAATGAAAGCTCACATCTAATAAAAATCCTTTTAGCTCTACTCATCATGGGATACACTTTCCAAACTAGAAGACTTTAATTAGAGATGCTTGGTTTGTGTTTATTTCTTCCAGGTCTTGCTTTGAACTTTATTTTTGAGAATAGCTTTAAACCAGAAGCAGGATCGAGGAGTGGGGTTTCCAAGATTGGCATTTTAATCACAGATGGAAAATCCCAAGATGATATTATCCCACCATCTAGAAACCTCCGTGAGTCTGGTGTAGAGCTGTTTGCCATAGGTATGTATACATTTGTTAGATTTCATTTACAATTTTATTGATTTGTTTACTGTTTATTATTTAGTGTGCAAGCATGGAAGTGTGTGTGTTTAGATGACAACTTGTGGGGGTCACTTGTCTGCTTCCACCACGTAAGTCCTGAGAAAGTGCACACCTTTAATCGCAGCACTAGGGAGGCAGAGGCAAGTGGGTCTCTGAGTTCGAGGCCAGCCTCATCTACAGAATGAGTTCCAGGATGGCCAGGGCTACACAGAGAAACCTTGTTTCGAGGAAGAACCAGAGCAAAAGAATATGAGGATGGAACTCACTGGGCTTGGTGGAAAATGTGTCTCCCCTCCAAGCCATCTCACCAATTCTGTTTGTTTTAAAGACAGGTTCCTGTCTCCGTTTGAGTGCTGGGATTACAGATGTTTACATACCCAGCTGCAGCATGTTGCTATGTGTCGCTAACGGTCCAGTTTTCATTGTGGACAGAGGCTCATACCACTTAATGCATTGCTCTGAGAGTCAGAGGCTTTCTATATCTGGCTTGCCATCTGAGTCCAGCTTCTTGCATTTAAATAAGAGTGATTCTGTCACGAAGGCCACAGTGTTTCGATCCCTGAGACAAATACTGAGCACAAGACTTTTGAAAAAGCATTTAGTGACATGCTAAAGTTAGTCACATTTGTTTCCATTTCATTTGTCATGATTTGCTTCTCGGGGCCAGTTTATAGCTGTTTCTTTGCTAGTTGTACAAGAAGAAACCACTTCCCACATATCCGAAGAATTAGGAGTCTTTCAGCTATTAAAGCCATGCAGTGTTATTGACTTGAACCAAACACTCTGAAAGCTATCATTTTATGAAAAAGGATATATACAACAGATCCAGAATAATTAGAAAATATTTACATGATAAGCTTTGCCTTAGATTATAATGTTTACAGTTTCTCTGGCAAGAGGGAGATCATCTGCTTAGTAGAGACCAATAAACTTTTGCAGGAAAAAAACCTTGATTTCCATTAATCAGAACAAATCCCTCAACAGGACTCTGAATACACTTGAAGACTCTTGTTCTGAATGGCTCACTTAGTTATATTTTATACAGTTAATTATTCTGTTGTCAATCTTTAGTGTCATTAAGATGTGCTTATTAAGATCATGCTTCAGTCTTTTTGTGAGCTTCCTGTAAGACAGTTCTCCATGACAAGAGAGTACTTTCAAGTTCTGTAGAGTTCAGTAAAGCTAACAGTGGGTGTGGTACTGAAATTGACTCCAGTCTTCTAACCCTACTGTCTCAGTTAGCGTTTCTATTACTGTGAAGAGACACCATGACCACAGCAACTCTTATAGAGGAAAACAGTTAATTGCGGCCTGGCTTAGAGTTCAGAGGTGTAGTCCATTACCATCATGGTGGGAAGCATGGTGGGAAGCATGGTGGGAAGCATCCAGACATGGTGCTCAAGAGGTAAATGAAAGTCTAGATCTGGATTCTCAGGCATCATGAAGGAAGACTTGGGCCTAGGTTAAGGTTCTGAAACCTCAAAGCCCACCTCCAGTGACACACTTCCTCCAACAGGGCCATATCTACTCCAACAATGCAACACCTCCTAAGAGTGCCACTCCCAATGTGCCTATGGGGGGCATTTTATTCAAGCCACCATGCCTACTAAATTAAAGAGACTAAGAGAAGGTGCCTTGCAAACTGCTTTAAAAACACCCAGATCAGGCCAGATATAGCGATGGATGTCCTTGGGAGATAAAGGTGGGTAGAGCTCTGTTTGATGCTAGTGTGGTCCACGTAGAGAGTTCTGTGCTAGCCAGGGCTACTTGTGAGATTCTGTTCTTTGAAAACATTTTTCAGGGTTGAGAACTACTGATAGACCCATCAGAGTGTCTTCTCTATGTGTGCTGATATGGTTCTGATTCTTAGAGAAAGATCTTAAAAGATTCCTTGCTTGGACATTTAATTTTATTCTTACTTTATATATTAGAGTAGGTTTCTGATTAGTCACTTGTTTAGGACTTCTTTCTTTCTTTCTTTCTTTCTTTCTTTCTTTCTTTCTTTCTTTCTTTCTTTCTGTTTCACATAAAGGAGAGCATGTAGTTGGGGCCGGCTTACAGGTTCGGAGGTTTAGTCCATTGTCATCATGGTTGGAAGCATGGTAGCATGCAGGCAGACATGGTGCTGGAGAAGGAGGCCAGAGTTCTACATCTGGATCAGCAGGCTGCAGAGAGAGAATGCTTTGTTCGTTAGTTTTTTTTTTTTTTTCGAGACTGGGTTTCTCTGTGTAGCTCTGGCTGTCCTGGAACTCACTCTGTAGACCAAGCTGGCCTTGAACTCAGAAATCCTCCAGCCTCTGACTCCCGAGTGTTGGGATTAAAGGCGTGTGCCACCACTGCCCAACTGTTAGTTTTTTTCCGAGACAGGTTTTCTCTGTGTAGTTCTTGAATTCACTCTGCAGAGCAGTCTAGCCTTGAACTCAGAGATCTACCAGACTTTGCCTCTGGAGTGCTAGGATTAAAGGCGTGCGCCACCACTTCAGGCATAGAACTTATTTCTTATTAGTGTCGGACATGTCTGGCAATCGGTTGCAGAAACTGTTAACACTGTGTTCTTCCTTTCTTTTCTGACTCCCTGCAACCTCTTTAAACAGTGAGTCACTAGACAGTGAGGTTGTACCCTTGTTCTGTCTTCCCAACACCCCACCCGGTCCTCAACACTTTACAAGAGCTCTGTAAATGACCCTGGTCTAAAATATTTTCAGAGATAGCACTAGTACTCTTAGCATTGAAAATAAAAATGCTCATAAAAGGTGCACCTAGGAGAAGTACATTATCTTTCTTCAAGTAAGCAGAGGATATTGTCTTGAACTATATAACTGTAATTGCTCTGTTTTTCCATTTATGGAAGGGAATACAGAAGAGACCCAAGGGAAAAATATAAAATGCATAATATTCTAACTTATTTTTAAATCCATGTTGCTTTGTGTGCATGTGTTTGTGGAAGGTGAGGTGAGTATTGTGTCACTATCACAGTGGCACCTAGGAACAATCCCATATCCAGTTTTCAAGCGCTAGCTATGCACATTGCATCCCTCATCTGAATCTTTTGACCTTGCATAAATGTTTAACATTAGTCATAGATATCTATATGATAGAAAATGGAAAACATTGGAAATGAGCACAGGAACATGACTGCTAAGTATTTTGCAACATATCTGTGTAACATAGAAAGGCAATAAACCATGCGAGCATTTAGTGCTGGGAACTGACTCAGTTGCTTGTACTAGGCATTAACATTTATTACTCTGAAGTTGAACAGTGCGTCTTTCAGAGCTGCCAACAAGAGGAAAAAATGCTTAGAAACCACTCAGACTCGCTGCTTGGTTTGTGGTTTATAGAATGCTTTATTCAAGAATTACTAACTCCACTGTGTGCCAGGCATTGTGGTGCATTCTGGGATGCAAGAATGAGTGGAACAAAACTCCTGACTGCACACATTCTTCCCAAGTCATTTGCCACCATTTCCTTTATTTTCCATGAAGTTGCCACTGTCAGACTATTTTATTCATAAAGACGGGGAAGTGGAAAGATGGGAGGGGAGAGAGATAGAATCTCTTCTAGCATATTCTATCAAGTGTAGACTTGCATGGCCTGAGAAAGCATTCTGTCTGCTAAGTTGCTTCGGCAGACACTCAGCGTTATATTGACTCAGTTGTGTATTGTACAAGTCCTTTGGCCAAGAAACATCAGATGCACATTTCTTCATGTCTCTCATGCTGTTTTTAAAAAGCCTCTGCAGAGGAGTTAAGCTGATGGGGGATTATCTTGTGTGTTTATCCTGAATATTATGCCTTTGTTCACAATCCTTAGAAGAGTGTTTAAACAACATTTAGTGAATTCATCCAGATGTTATTTGAACGTCTCTTGAAACTACCTGGTAGTGAGCAGTATTCTTTATCTTAAGCCTCCTAATGCACATAATTTGGTGGCTGTTAAAGTTTTGTTACTTAGTATTTTGAGGCTGAAAGATGTGTAATTGTCCCAGGCAGGCATATAAGAAGTCATCTGTGCTGCTCCAGGCCATCTCTGTACCAGGCATCTAAGGTGGCTCTTTTTAATACCTATCTCTAACATGTGTTTAAAATGGTATTTTTTTAATATCCTCATATGATTGACATTACAGGGATTTCTAAAGAAATCCTCCTCGTTTGCTGACTCTTGCTCCCTTTACACCCATGGAACATAACCTTCCATGGGTACCTTTCCTCTTCGATCTCCGATTGCCTTTGCTCTTTATAATCCCCCCCCCTCCCGAGGCAGTGTGGTGTGGTGGAACTGCAGCAACAGCCTTTCTAGTTTCGTATCCTTCAGAGAAGTTCACTAACTCTCTGCATGTACAAAGCAGCAATAGCTGTGTAACAAAGCAACAGCGGTTGTCGTGAGGGTTGAGTGAATGTATTGATGACAGTGAACAACACAGTGCTTGGGACAGAGTAAACATACCCCAAGCCTCTGCAGCCACTGCAGCCTCTGCAGCCACTGCCTTTTGTCCCACTAATTAGTACTGTCTTCAAGACACTCAGCATCCTGCTTGACCTGTGGTGATGGAGTTCAGTAGCAACTATGGAAGCCACAGAACTTCTTTATTTGATTTATCAAACGTTGCAGAGATCACTGGGCAAAAATTGTGTTTGAGTCTATTAAAAATATTCTCACCCACATTTCCCTCCGTCTTATATCATGTGGAGTAATTTGTTTATAACGTTTTCATTCTAGCAGTATTTCTGAATTGTTTATTTTTTGAGGTCCAACATCTCCCACTATAGTTCAGGCTAGCCTGGAACTCACTATGTAGCCCAAGCTGGCCTTGAACTATGTCTGTCTACTTCATGACTGATGAGATGATAAACACTTTTCTGAATGTAAATAAGCTTATTTTGCAGAAGTTTAAGCTTGAAGATTGGAAGTTTATGGTTTAGTTATTCTTGATTCTATAATATTTGTGCAAGAAGTCATACCACAGTTAATTCTGTCGATGCTTGCTGCAAAACATCAGCACCTAACTACTGAGGAAGCATCTCACATGAAACATTCCCCGTTTTCTTTTTCTTGTGTTTTTGAGATGGGACTCACCATGTAGTACTGTTTGGTCTAGAATTCACTTGTGTAGAGAAGCTGGCCTTGCATTCACAGAGATCTGCCTGCCTTTGCCTCCCAAGTGCTGGCATTAAAGGTGTGTGCCATGACACTCTGCCACATTTTTCCTTTTGTAATTAAAGAATTATTCAATTGAGGAAATACTGTATATTCAGTATATTTCTCCAAATCCAACTACCCTGCCTTTCCCCCCATCTTTTGTGAGTCTCTTTTTTTTTCTCTTAGAAAGTTTGGTTTGTATGTTCATGTATTTACAAACAGGATTTCATGTGTATCTATGTACCTAAAATCTAGGGCAATAAATGAGAAAAAATACATTATTTGCCTTTCAGCGACTGGCTTAATTTATATGATTATTTCCATTTATATCCATTTTTCCTGTAAATAACACAACTTCATTCCTCTCTGTGGCTGAAATATATTGTGTTGTGTGTGTATGTCGCATTTTCTTTATCCTGTTCAGTGTCATTGGATACATAATGGATCCATCCATCCCAGCAGAGGGTGCTTTGACTGAGTGAGTGGGTTAGCCCCCTACAGTTGCATCAGCATCACAATCCTCCTTGTTATTCTCAATGGCAGGGGTTAAAAATGCTGACCTGAGTGAGCTGCAGGAGATTGCCTCTGAGCCAGACAGCACCCATGTGTACAATGTTGCTGAGTTCGACCTGATGCACACAGTGGTGGAGAGCCTGACCAGGACCGTATGCTCCAGAGTGGAAGAGCAGGACAAGGAGATTAAAGGTAAGGGAGGACAGAGAGACCCAAGGGGTGTGGGCATCCCAACCTGCAAGGCCTGGCACTGTCGTCACAGGTCTATAACCACACACACACACACACACACACACACACACACACACGTCTGTATCACTGTAGACACAGTGCTGCCACTGTGGACACTTAACCATAAAAGAGAGAAAACATATCCACAGGTTTATCATGCTCACAGGTCTTTCATCATTCACATAAGTCAATTATGGTGGGCATAGGTCTACCATGGAGTATAAAAATTCCTATTTATTTCAAATTGACTTTCTTAAAACTCTGATTTTTTTCCGGTTCCTTGTGAAGTCAAGCCACACTTGCTTTGACCAGTAGGGATTTTCTCTGAAGTGTTATCATTTAGACCATCCCACTTAAATGCTTAATTTCAAGGTAATTATGCAATCACATAAGTTGTAAGGAACAGAAAGGGTAGCATCATCTTTTCCAGCTTTAACCTAATGGCAGCACCTTGCAGAGCCACCTAACTCCAGCAGGCTATGAGCAAGGATAGACTCAGAATGAAAAACATTTCCATCGCAGGAATGCTCCTGCTGCTCTTCACACTCCCACTTAACATCCTCTTATCTTCCTCCTGCTAATCCTGACAGCCAATAAAGTCTATCTATGTATGAACACACACACACACACACACACACATGTATTCATTTCAAAACAATTATACAAATGGAATTTTCCAATATTCAGCCTTTGAGAATTGGAATTTTTTTTTTCTCCCCGAGACAGGGTTTCTCTGTATAGCCCTGGCTGTCCTGGAACTCAGTCTGTAGACCAGGCTGGCCTCGAACTAAGAAATCTGCCTGCCTCTGCCTCCTGAGTGCTGGGATTAAAGGCGTGCGCAATCACTGCCCGGCATGAGAATTGAAATTTTTCATGTTGAATAATTCTCTGGAGATTTTTCCAAACTATATGTGTAATCAATGGCTCTTTGTTTTCATTGGTACGAATGTACCACCGTTTATTCAAGCATTAGCATATTCTGGATTCTTCCCAGAATCCAGGATACTATGATAAAGCTGCTGTGAATATTTGTTTATTGATTTTTGTGTAAACGTAGATTTTAATTTTTTTGGAACAATGCCCAGCTGTGCAATGACCGAACGGTATCTTTGGTCCATGTTTAGTTTAATTTGGTTTTCATTAGAAACTTCTAGACTATTTCTAGACTCTAGAAATGTATGTTCCAAGTGGCAACATGTGAGTGACCCAGTTTCTATGCATTGATGCCAGTATCGATGTTTTTTCTGGTTTCCTTTTGATTTCAGCCATTCTGAAAGGCTTGTGGTCATACAACAATGTAGATTTTGGTTTTCATTTTATGGCTAGTGATGTTGAACTTTTCACTTGCTTGAGTTTTGTTCTGTTTGTCCTCTGTGGAGGAACACCTCTAAAGACACATCTAGAACAAAACCATGAAGCATTCTCTAGTTGAACTTTGTGTGCCAATGTCAGTTAGATATAATTTTGTAGTAGTTTTATCTGAGGCTCTTTGGCCTGTTCCCTTAGGTCAGCTTGCCTAATTTTTTTCCAGTAATATATTTTTAATTTATTGTAGCTATATAATAAGTCTTTAAATTTTATAGACTTGAATTCTCTAATTTCATCATCATCATCATCATCATCATCATCATCATCATCTACATTTTTTTTTGTGTGTGTGTGTGCATGTGTGTACCATGACTTGGATGTAGAGGTCAGATACAGCCTTTGGGAGTTGATTTTCTCGTCTCCTCCTACTTCATCGAGGTCATGTCACTCTTGTGTCTTGTTCTGTGCTATTGGAGGCTGGCTGGAAGAGATCTTCCAGTCTATTCTTCTGTCTTCACACCCCCCCATCTTGCTGAGGGAATTCTGGGATTGCAGATGTATACCAGCACATCCTGGGGTCTTGGGAGCTAAGCTGGGTGATTAGACTTACGAAGCTATAACACCTTTACCCATTGAGCCATCTCCACAACCCTTAGTTATTCTTTCTAAGTTCTAAAAAACTCTTTCTGTTTCTTTATTACTTGATTAAATATTAGAATATCTTTATTCAATAAAAATTTTACTTGGGTATTGATTGGAAATATGCATACAAATTGCCAGTTGCCAAATATTCACTTGGTAAAAGAAACATTTTCAGTTTATTGGGGATATCCAGTTTATGAATGTCTTCATATAGTTAGATGTGATTTGATTTCTTTCATTAACATTATATATTTTTTAGGATTTATGAGTCCTACCTGCTCATTTACTATGAAGGCTTTCTTAGAATTGTACAAATTATTTAACTTCAAATGAATGATTTTGATTAATTTTTTAAAAATTTCAATGTCCACATGTTTATATTTTATAAATAGAGAATTTGATTTTTTCATATTTATTTTGTATATCACATATATGACCTGAAATTGCTAATTAGTTTGGGAGTTTTCTTCTGGATTTAAATTTTTTATGTAGAAAATAATATAATTTACAAAGGGAAATAATTTTTCTTTGTTTTTTTTACTTTTCCAACTTTCATTTCATTTTCTTACCATATTGCATTTGCTGTAATTTCTAACGCCAAGTTACATGTTCCTATTCCATCGGGATATTGTTGCCCTATTCCCTCCTATAGAAAGAGCATTTTGATTTTTAGGTATTGGTCCATTTAAAAAATGTGGTAGAATTTGTGTAGAGTTCTTTTGATGGTCAAAGCAGTAGTTCTCAACCTGGGATAAAACAACCCTTTCACAGGGGTCTCCTGATACTATAACAAAATACAGATATTTACATTATTATTCATAGCAGTAGCAAAATTAAAGTTATGAAGAACAATAAAAATAATTTTATGGAGAAGGGACTGAAGGAGCTGAGGGAGTTTGCAGCCCCAGGGCGGGAGCAACAGTGTCAACTGGCCTGACCCCTTGATGGTCCTGGAGACTGGATCACCAACCAAAGAATACACATGGTGGGACCCATGGTGCTGGCCACATATGTGTCAGAGGAGGGTCTTGTTATCCATCAGGGGGAGGAGAGGCTCTTAGGCCTGAGGGTATTAGATCCCCTAGTATAGGAAAATGCCAAGGAGGGAAGCCGAGAGTGGGTGGGTGGGTGGGGGAATACCCTCATAGAGGCAGGGGGAGAAGGGAGGGAATAGGGAGGTTCCAAAGAGGAGATCTGGAATGGGGGAAACATTTGAAATGTAAATAAAGTATCAAAAAAAATAAAATTTATGGTTGTGGTCACCACAACATGAGGAACTGTATTAAAGGGTTGCAGCACTGGGAAGGGAATCACTGGTCTATAGTTATGGCTTCAGCTTCCTTCCTGAGTGACATGTATACAATTCTTTTACCTTCAGCCATTTTTCTTTACCATGACTGTGTCTCATAGTGTTATTATTTATTTATCCACATATGATAGAATCACACTTCCTGTTTTAATCATCAAACAGAGTTTCCTGGACAATGCCTCTTATAGTTCAGGCTGCTTCTGCATTTGCTATGTAACTGAGGATAACCTTGAACTTCTGATCCTCCTGCTTCCACTTCCCTCGGATTGCAAGTTTATGTGGTTCTGGAGATTAGACCCAGAGCTTCCTGCATAATAGACAAGCACTCTGTCAACTGATCTGCATCCCCAGCTCATATTAAACATAATTTAGAAAACTTATGGGAATGCATTTTATTATGCTTTGTTCATTCTATGTTCTCAGTCATTTTTCATTTGTAATAACCTGGGATTCTTTTCTTAAAATTAATTTTATTTCCAGCGAAAGAGTACAACACCTTTTAACTCTTTTAAAGGACAGTATGCTAGTGATAAAAATAACTTCTTTTTTCTGAGAGTATCTTGGTTTTCCCTACAGTGCTGACACTTGTCTTTTTTGCATGTTGAGATCTTGCTAAACAATTTTATTTCTGAACACTTAAACAGAGTTGTGTCTCTCCCTTTTGGTTTCCAGGGTTTATAAATTATTTTTCTTCTTCAGATATATTTTTCTCACTGTTTTAAATATCCTTTTTTTTCTGCTTTGTGTTCAGTGTACAGAAGTTGGAGTATGGTTAACTGAGTGTGAATTCTCGTGGATCTATCCTGTGCACAGTAAATTTTGTTTCCTCAAGTACTGTTTGAGTACTGACTTTGTTTTGCCCCTTTAAGATTTTGATGTTATGAATTAAAGGCATTTTGTTTATGTTCCCAATGAACTTGAGTCTCTGTTACTATCGCTATTAGCTCTTTAAAGAAAACAGTTCTGAGATAGGTTACGTAGCAACTGAATTTGAACTAACTATAGTCCAATTTGGCCTTGAATTAATTCTATAACCAGGATTCAAGGACCTTAATTTCGTTGGCCTGCTTGTATCTGCATTCAGGTGCTGAGTATGCAGGCATGGACCAGTATACCCCATTCTGCTGAGCATTGAGTCTGATTGTTCTCTCTTGCTCAGGCCAGCCATCTCTGTACTAGCAAACAAGCTTGTTGATTCTTCCCTCTGTCACATGCTGCTGTTGAGCCCATTCATTAATTTTAGTACTGATTTTTTTGTTTGTTTTCTGAGAGTTTTGTGTTGTCATTGGCTTCAAATGTGTTTTTCATTGTCCACTTGCACTAAAGTATTCCATGAGGGCTGCACGTATGATACCGTCCTGCCAAGAGTGGAGAATAATACTTCATTTTTGCTAGCTAGGATTAAATTATGGGTTACTTACTTTGCCTACTTTTGTTTCTTGGAGAAAAGGGGGCTACTCACTGGCCTACCATTCATAGCCACCTTTTTAGAGAAGCAGAAGTCCCCTATTTCTGTCCCCCGGGTGGCTTCTACTAACAATTCTGTGGGAGTGGCCTCCATATTGTAGGAAAGCTGGGGAAGACCTGATCGACTACTGTGTGTCCCCAAGTGAAAGAGAACATGAAGTAGGAGGCTGGGTTGGAAGTTAGGCAGGCCCTCTCCGTGAGCAACACTGTTGTCACAGATAGGGACGGGAGAGGAGGGTTTTTCTGAATCTCCATCCCACCTCGGCTTGGATGGAGGGAGGTGGATAGATGTTGAGACATATAGTAATGAAAGTCAAAACAAGGTGGAATTTGGGAGGCTTGTTTAACGTTGGTTGCCATGGGTTACAGTATCAGAGAGGTGGAGTACAGTTGTTTTCTGTAGTGTGTGTTGGGAGGGAGTTACTGCTGAAAGTTTTCTGTCTTTGTATGCTAGCCTTTTCCTGGTCTTTGATTAAAGAGAACAGTTTTTGTTAGGACAGATTTTGTGTGAATATGCTGTTTCTATGTTGCCAGATACTTTTACTTTCTAGTTAGAGACATTTGAGCGCTAAAGAGAAAGTAAAATGACTTCTGTAGTGTTTCTTGGGTCCTGTAGAGCCTCTTACCTCTACCCCCCCCCCCGACTCCAGTGCCTTATTACATTTGTCTTGTACATGATATCCTGAATTTTTAGTTCAGGATACTTAGAGAGGGTAGAGAAAAGTACACCTACTCTGTCTTCTTGATAAAAAATCATCACTGTTATTCAATTCTTGCCTCTCACTATGTCATTAGTCTATAGGTTACACGTGGCTCATAGAATCTGGGAAGAGGGACAGTATTAGGTCTTATTTTAGGAGTTTGGTTTTATTCCTTGCCTCTGTTTTATCTAGGAGAGTTTCATTGTTATGCTTGGCTCATTTTCATTCTCTCTTCTATCATTCTGTTTTCCTCAGACCAGATCTCTTGGGGCTGGGTTGGACACCAGAGCTGTAGGATTGTGAACAAATTTGTCTGACCTTAGAGTGAGGCTATTTTAGATCTGAGCTTTTCCCATATAGCCTTGTCGACAGTCAGACAGTCAGTTAGACAGACAGGCAGACAGACAGACACACCCCTGTACATGTACTTGATAAGAAAGCATATAATACCTGCTGTGTGCAATAGTTTTCTCATCGCTGTGGCTATTAAAGTTCTTTTGGGTTCTCTAAATATTTGGCAAGTCCTAACAACCAATCTCTTTATTCTCCATTTCATGTTGTGTTCCCTTTCCACTGAGCTTTTACATGCCCTGAATCATGACAGAACCATTTAACATGAACAAGGCACACACATGTCTGGCACAGAGTGGTTATTCAGTATGTGTCAGTTTCTTTGCTCACTTTCATGTTTAGATATCTATCCTTTGTTGATGGAACATCTTCAGTGTAGATACCACGTCCTCTGTTGCAGAAAAGTATTTATATGAAGCCTGATGCATTCTCAGCTCTGAGAGCTGTTCCTCCTTAGACCTGGTCTGTTCATTGCCTTTATTGTGCCTTGCTGTTCTCATCTACAAACATGGGCAGCGGGAGTAACTGCTGAGAATCAAACGGTGCCTCCTAGACACCTGGAAGAGCATCTTCCGATGTGTGTCCACTCACCTAAGTGTCTGTTTTCATTATTTATTAAGTCCTTGTCAGAATTTCTGAGAATTAAGGACTATGTTTCATTTTAATTTGGTTACTAAGAATCTATTTCAGTGAATGGTTTCTAATGGAGAGTAAATGCTTTGAATGCATGAATGAGTAGAAGAATTAATAATGGAACCAACTTTTTCACAGAGCATACTCTTAGGGGGCACCATAGCTTCAATAGTCACTCCTGCCGAGTTGCTTTTCTTATGTTCTTTGGAATAACTTGGGAAATGAGATTTATTTGGTGTATTTCTTTCATTTAGCCTCAGCCCTTGCCACCATTGGGCCACCTACAGAACTGATTATGTCTGAAGTCACCGCCAGGAGCTTTATGGTTAACTGGACTCACTCTCCAGGAAAAGTGGAAAAATACAGAGTTGTATATTATCCCACCAGAGGTGGAAAGCCAGAGGAGGTAACAAGACAATCTTTCTAGACTTCTCCATCTTTAAAGTCTTTATAGTGGGGATGAAACAGAAATGCATGTGTAGGACATCCTTCTGCTTAAATATTGTAAGTGGTTTGAAATAGATGTCTACCTGTGTGTATTGTTGCTCTGTCTATTCAAGTTTTGGTATCCCATCCCACATCTTCTCTCATCCTGCCATCCAGTCATCCTAAGAATGGATCAAGTATGCATTGAGAAGCTAGTTTACTTTTCTTCCCCAAATTAGCACGTTTAAGTTGACTAAGATTTCCATGCATCTTGTTCTATTTGGGAGTGGTGAGGGGTTTCTGTTACAGTGATGACTGTGTGTTCCAAATTATGGGTAATAGGACGGGCCAGTCCAAATTCCATTTGGAATTTCCTGAATGTTTGTAAAGAACAGGGCCATGGAAAGCCATCTTGAAGCAGCTGTGGCCAGTGTGGCTCCATCGTGCCTAGCTGTAGCTCAAAGAGAATACCTACTGCCAATGGCGGGCCCCTCCTCTTCCCGGCCTGGACGCAGTGATTCACTGAGTAAAGACATGATGAAATCTCTACTTCCTTTTGTTGTTCTAACCTCAGATTGACCTCAGAATGTTTCACAATGTCCTCTACCCAGGCAGAATCTGTGAGCTTCCTTTTAGTTTCAAGCATTACAGAAATTGATCATGGAGTTTCAAATCATCTGGTCCAAGAGAAAAATAAGCCAAAATTCTTCCAGTGGATCTATTTTTCTCATGACTAACAAACCTTTTAAATGTTTCCCAAAGTGCCATCGTGGAAAATTACATCTGCTGTTGTCATGTGAATGTGACCAGGACAACAGTTAGACTAGAAAGAACACAATTAGCATTATTTATTAATTTAGAAACAACTTTGGAGGCATTCCACAGAAGTGCATCCATTTATGCACCAAGACAAGAATTGATCCCTAGAGTGGAAATGAAGACCTCGCACAAATAATAAAATATTTAATGAGATGTTCTTTCTAGGGATATATTTGCTTGTTCATCTCAATTCTGCATGTGAGATATTTCATCTTCTTTTCGAATGGTTCTTCCAACAGGTGGTGGTGGATGGAAGTGTATCTTCCATAGTGTTGAAAAACTTGGTGTCTTCAACGGAATACCAGATAGCAGTGTTTGCAGTATCTGCCCACACTGCTAGTGAAGGCCTGCGGGGAACAGAGACCACATGTGTGTATTTAGTCCTCCTCTACTTCCAGCATCTACAGCCTTGCTTAGGAGGCTTACTTCTAAACTGGGCTGATCGGGGTGGATAGACGCCCTGATTGAGGGTCACAGGAAGTGGCTGTCATGATGTATGTGGGAGAGGATGGTGCTGCAGCTGCAGCTTTCCAGCTGTGTGTATGGAATGGGTTTTACAAATGTCTTGCATGTTTTAGAGAGGACAACAGTGGTGGTGAAGGAGGCAGGTTCATTCATTCATCCATTCATTCAACAAACATATTTTTAGTAAATACCTACTGTGAACTAAGAGATGTGCCAAATTTGTTCGTTGGAATCGAGAAGACATTCAAGGGCTTCTATTCTCCAGGGGAATAGTGAAGGAAACACCGTGCATTTCCCTGAATATTCATCTCCTCATAATTTAGAGGAGCGTCTGAATACTGACAGTCCCTTCACAGGGCATGATCACAACTACACATGCACATACTACATGCACATACACATATACCTACTCTTAGAGGATCATAAGAACAGACAATCGTAAAGCACAATTATTTAGTCATTTAAAAAAACTGTGTTCTTACTACATCTTGGGCGCTATGCCAAACTGGCCTAAATAGTATGCATTTCATAGAGCAACAACTATGTAAACAACAGTAAAATCTACATTCCAGGACCATGGCACTTCTCCTCTGTGTTGTGCTTGGCTTTTGGACTGACAGTGATCTGTCAGGCTTGTGTTGATGCTTCTGTTTTGGAGAAATATGTTTTCTTTTTTTAAAATTAGTTTTAAGTTACCATATGAAGTAATGGTTTCCATTGTGGTGTTCTGTACATATGTATCCCATTTGCCCCAAATCATCCACTTCCTCTGCTCACATTCCCATCCTGTCATTCCCAGCTGCCTCTCTTCCACTCCCCCAGACAGTTTCCCTTCGCAGAAATAGTCTAATGGCCATTTCCCCTCTCGTGGATGTTACAGACTTAAGCACAAGCTGAGTCTGCAAACTAGGGACATTGGGACATTTGCATGTGTTACTGCTATGAAGTGTTGTTGGAATTCCAAGAGAAACATGTGCAGAGAGTTGCAAGTGTAAGCAATGTGCTGAATTTGAGAATGTGGTTAAGAAGCAGGTGCGGTCATTCGCGAGGGAGCGACAGCTATGCCTTGAAAGAACAAAATCATCTTTTCCACCAGTGTTTTCAACATTTAAGCCTTGACCTAGAGCTTTGTCCTAATTCCTTTCTCCCAACTCTTAAAATATGACGTACGGCTGGCATTGTTTTTATTTTTATTTTTTTTTTGAGAAAAGATGTCAATCAGTTCCCCAGGCTGATTTTGATCTTGAAACAATCCTCTGGCCTTCTTCTGAGTGCTGGGATTATTAACATGGCCTGGAAGGCCTCTTGTTCTTATTATTTGATTATTTTCCTCAAGGGCCGTAGTAAATGAGCATTACAAAGAGCTTCTTCTTGCAGTGGCCTTACCCATGGCTTCCGACCTCGAGTTGTATGATGTGACTGAGAACAGCATGCGCGTCAAGTGGGATGCAGTGCCTGGCGCCACAGGCTATCTGATCCTCTATGCTCCTCTCACAGAAGGTCTGGCTGGAGATGAAAAAGAGGTAACTTCCAGCTACGAACTATGGCCCTTGGTCCTTTTCCTTTCAGATAAAATTTGTATTCTAAAAATTGGGTAAAATTCAGGAAATTCAAGTTGTCAAAATAAAGACATAGGTGTCATGCTACCTGTATAGGGCTTCCACAAAAAGCCGGTCATGCAGTATTTTGCAAGGCTAAGGATGACACTCAGGATCCCCCACATGCTAGGCAAGTTGTGCTGCTGAGACACACTCTTGGCTTTTTGGATGACATTTCATTTACAGTCTTTCTTTTTAGTGTATTCTATTTTCTTTGATTTCCCTTTCATTCCTTTTTCCTCCCTCCCCCTGTTTCCTTACTTCCTTTATGGTTCTGGGAATCAAATAAGGGACTTTACACACACTAGGCAGGCTCTTCACCCTGAGCTCCACCTTTCCAACCTTTTAGTTATTTTAAAAAGATTGTTTTATAATTTTAATTATGTCAGTGTGTGTGTGTGTGTGTGTGTGTGTGTGTGTGT